>OY754882.1:16014358-16619358 GCA_963576445.1 Lithosia quadra | reverse complement strand
TAACCTAACCTAACCTAACCTAACCTAACCTAACCTAACCTAACCTAACCTAACCTAACCTAACCTAACCTAACCTAACCTAACCTAACCTAACCTAACCTAACCTAACCTAACCTAACCTAACCTAACCTAACCTAACCTAACCTAACCTAACCTAACCTAACCTAACCTAACCTAACCTAACCTAACCTAACCTAACCTAACCTAACCACAGTCGTCCACCACCCGTATCGGTGACTGGATCATTTTTAACCTCTCTCCGCGAATAAAAATTCAGTTTAGTGGGTTTTTCTTGACCGAATCAAACGTACAAGGTCTCAAAAGTTGCGTCTCACCGAGTTCCACCCGCCGGTATATCGCGCGTGATGAGATTTGTGTCGGCCAGCCCGTGAAAAGCCGAAAACTGATTTTCTGGCTCGAGTTCACCACGTGGTTTTTAGTTTTCTTCAAATAATCAAGTGCATTGTGAACGGATTTTTACGCTGTAAGTGCCATCGGCAGCGGGCAGTGGAGCCCCACCCGCCGCGTCGACTGGTTTTTCCGGGAAAGCTCTGGTTTTCCCAGGAAAGCCAGAAAAACAAGTCGCACGTGGTCACGAGGTACCAGATCCCGTGGTCCGAGGACCGCAGAAATTTGCAGACAAGAGGACACCAGCAAGGACGACCTTTTTCCGGTAAAAGAAAAATTTTTTATCTTCAGGAAAATTTTATAAACCTATTAGAAAGTTCGAACTTTGACATTAATTTCCGGCGGAACCAAGCAGAAAATCAAAAAACCGCAACTGCTATTAGTTGCGCGCTCATTAGCTTAAGAAGACACCACCTTTCCAGATTTTTCCTGCAATTTTCCAGGCCACGGAAATTGAAAAACTAAATTTTCCGGTTTTTATGTATTATTAGTATTAAATTTTCTTCATTTTTTCATTTTTATTGCCGAGCTAGATAAAGCCTTATTTATCCTTATTTATGGTGTTTTTACTTGATTTTTATCTCTACCCAGTGCGGAGCTATATAATTTTAAGTGTTTTTTGTAAATATAATTAAAAGGGGTAGTTTTTCGTCGTTTTTGGCACCGGGGTAGGGTTTAGCAAGGTCATTTAGACTTAACTAAGCCCAAACAAGCCTCTTCTAACGTCAAAAACAACGAAAACCGTAATTTTCCGCCATTTTGTTATTTTTGGGCCCAAAGTTGGAATTTAAATAGCTCCGGACTGGATAGGCCTATTTGACTGCGGTTTTCGCTAATATAAGCGTAATTGTATATATTTTGTGTTTTTAGGCCAAATTTGCAAAAAGGCCAACATTTTTTATTTAGGGCTCTAGACCCCCCCAGGGGACAGAAAACATATAGGGGAACCCAGATATCGATTTTGGGAGCTCTAGGACCAACCGTTTCGGAGTAATCGTCGGTCAAAGTTTGGCCGCGGCCGCGCGGCGGCCATCTTGGAAAACTTCCAGCTCCCATAGCTCCGCAGCGGAGGGTCCTAGAGGCCCCGGGTTTCGACTGGGAACCTCAGGGGAGAACCGGCTTTCCCGCCCTACGCTTTTCCGGGGTAAAAGGGCAAAATTTCCAAAAAATTTTCGTCAAAAAATTTTTGACCGTTTTTGGTTACGGTGCGGTAGAGGGGACCGAGCCACTCAGCGGAGAGTTTTTTGCGGCTCGCTGGGACGCCTGGAACCCGAGCTACGCAGGTCCAAAGTTTGGCAAATCCGCCATTTTGGATTTTTTCAAACCTGTGTACCTCGGCAACGGGTGGTCGTAGCGGGACCGGGTTTCCGTTGGGGTACTCGGCTCTTCACTCCGCGTCGAACTAGTGGGGTGGTGATTTGACCCCAAACAATTCTGGGGTCAAATTTCGGGGGTCACCCTATAGGCCCGACAGTCACGTCAGGGCACGGGTCTCACCGGGACCTTTCTAGAGAAACCAATCGCGGTCTGATCGGACCACGGGTTCGGGAGATAGCGGGGTTTTGAGGTTTGGGCCCAGCTCTGGTCCCAAATTTTTGGAACCCGGTTATAGCGGAACCCCTGGGCCTAGGACACCCGTGTTTGGGTTCTTTTTGAAGGGCTCACCGGGCTCTAGCAGGTCATTCTGGTAGGGTGACTCTACGTAGAGTCGGGGTTGAGCAACTCCGTAAAACCGGAACTAACGGTGCCAATTGGCTGAAATTTACGGAGGACGTCTGTCTCCTGGGTTGGAACTCAATTTTGGAGCCAAATACATTAGGTTAACGACTGTTTTAGATGATAAGTTAGTTTTTAAGAATTTGAAACAATACTGTGATATCCCCTTTTTTAAGGGACGCAATTATTTTTGTAATTATATTTTAGCTATAGGACCTTATACACCTAGCTCTACATAGAGCCAAAAATTTTAAAATTTACTGTATACAACTTACTTTTGCTAGACAAAAGACTTTGATAAATATAATTCATAGACCAGGCCTTTTGGCCAAATTTGACGGTAGCAGAGCTACCAATATACACTCTGCAAACTCTGCAGAACTACCTCTAACTTGTAGACTATCATATATAATTTTAAGATTGACAATTAATTATTTATTATTCTATTTTACCCCTCTATTGAGGAATGTAACCTGTTTTAAACTTTTAACTTGTATTTTTCTTTTTTCTTTTTTCCTTTGAATAAAAGACTTTACAAAATATAGTCCATAGACCAGGCCCTTTGGCTAAATTTGACGGTAGCAGGGCTACCAATATTATACTCTGCAAACTCTGCAGAATTACCTTAATCTATAGACCATTATACATAATTTTAAGATATATTGACAATTAATTATTTTATTATTCTATTTTACCCCTCTATTGAGGATCTTAATCTGTTTTAAAACTTTTAATCCGTACTTATTCTTTTTAAATTGACACGTACTATACATTTATTATTTAAAGCCTTAACGATTGTCTTGTGACTGTACATTCTATTGTAGCATTTTATTAATTTTTACCTACCCCACTCTATTGGGGTTTTAATTCTTGACACGCACTCCAAATGGCGTCTATACCAAGGTCACCTTGGCTGAAAAAGGCACAAGATAGCCAACGGCTATTATCCTCCCAACCCGAAGAGGACAGCAGCCAAGCCGCACAACAACACCGATCGGGGAAGGTGCGGAATAGCATAGATGCTTTGGAGCTTCGCGAGGCGAACGTTACGTTCACGTCTAGCTGCGAGACTCCAGAGGACCTAAAAACAAAGCCACCCGCAACAAAGGGCAAGAGGACTGCTCGTGAGCAGGATGTGCCCCCCCCATTGGTCGTTCCGGCGCCTAGCCGACTCTACTTTGCCGCCCAGGACAGCTGTAGGCACATTTTTGCTCAGCTGAAGGTTTCGGGCAACATAAGTAGGGTGATAAAAGCGGAAATAGAACGCCGGACTAACTTCCTTGAGGAACTTTTTACGGCCTACGAAGAGGAAAGAGCCAAGGCTGCAACCAAGGCGCAGGGTGGGGGGAAGGCGGGGCTCCGATCCCCAGCCGCCCCAGCCTTGGTGGCAGCCCATGCTCCTGCCCCAACAAGCAACACTAGGATTATTTTAAGTAAGCTAGAGGAGAATGAAAGGTTGTTGAAAGAGAATAGCAGAGTGATGAATGAATTAAAGGAGAAGATTGAAAGGCAGGATGAAAGAGAGAAAGAAAGAGAAAGAAAGGGGGTGACGACGTACGCGGGGGTGGTGTCGGGTGCCCCTAGTGCATCACACGCAGTGCGGCCGACTCTACACTCTGTGGTAGTCTCATCCAAGAATGAGGCGGAGACAGGCGAGCAGGTGATAGAGCGATTGAGGAAAGTAGCGAACGAGGATGAAGGATGGGTGACAGTAGAGAGAGTAAGAAAGGTGAAGGATAGAAGGGTGATAATAGGATACAAGACGGAAGAAGAAAGAAAAAGGGCACAGAAGAGGCTAGCTGATAGGGAAGATCACCTCACGGTCGAGGAGGTAAAAAATAAAGATCCGCTCCTCATACTCTACGGCGTCCTCCGAAGTCAGACAGATGAAGACCTGTTAAAGGCAATAAGAGCCCGGAACCATGATGTGTTCCGGGACCTTACCCCAGAGCAGGCGAGGGCGTCCGTATACTACCGAAAGACTGCGAGAAATCCCCACACGTGTCATGTGGTGATTAGGGCCTCTCCGGAGATTTGGACCCGTGCCCTAGCCATAGGGAAGCTGCACATTGATCTGCAACCCATTAGGGTTGCAGATCAATCACCGTTGGTGCAGTGTTCCCTGTGTCTGGGATACGGACACGTTAGAAAGTTCTGCACCGGTAAAGAACCTAGATGTAGTCACTGTGGCGGGCACCATTTGCGAGCCGAATGCCAGGACTACATCGCCGGTGCAGAACCAGTATGTTGTAACTGCCGGGGAGAGAGGCTGGGTGGCACGGGGCACAGTGTGTTTAGTAACCTGTGCCCAGTAAGAATGCGTTGGGACGCTATAGCGAGGAGCACCACTCAGTACCAGTGCTAACGTTGTGCCGGGGAACGGAACCCCATACAGAGTGCTGCAAGTGAACCTCCAGAGAAATAAGTCGGCAACCGAGGACTTCATACTCGAAGCATCGAGGCGCAAAGCCACAGTCGCTCTTGTACAGGAGCCATACGTCGGCAACTCGGCGAGGATGAAGTCATACCAGGGCGTCAGGGTCTTCCAGAACACCGGGCAAGGAGGAGGGACTGTAAAGACGGCTATTGCCGTCTTTGATCACACAGTGGACGTGATACAGTACCCGCAACTCACCACCGACAACATCATGGTGGTGGGGATCCGGACCAGTGCCTGGGAGATCACGCTGGTATCCTTCTACTTCGAACCGAGGCCAACGCCTCTGGGGCCCTATTTGGAGCAACTCAAAGAGGTGAGACGAAGCCTCGGTTCCCGACTTATTGTCTTTGGGGGGGATGCAAACAGTAAAAGCACCTGGTGGGGTCACAAGTTCGAGGACAACCGAGGCGAGGTACTGAGGGGTGTACTCGCCGAGATGGGCCTCCATGTCCTGAATAGCGGAACAATTCCGACTTTCGACACTGTGAGGGGTGGTAAGAGGTACTGCAGCTATGTCGACATAACGGCCTGCACCGAAAACGCGCTTGCTTGGGTCGGCGCTTGGAAGGTAGACGAACACCTCACTCCGGGATCAGACCACAACGGCATAGTGTTCAACCTCAACCTCGAGAAGTCACAAGGCACGAATATAAAACGTACGACTCGAGTCTATAACACAAAGAAGGCCAACTGGGATGCTTTCGGGGCTGGCATGGCTCGGGCGCTCTCGGGTATAGCGATAGGCGATACAAGGCACCACGAAGAGTTGGATGCCTTGGCTGAAGCGTACACGGGAGCGGTCGAGGGTGCCTGCCGGGAAAGTATCCCAGTTAAAAAGCAGGGGGGGTTGATCACTGCGCCGTGGTGGTCGGAAACACTCGAGAAATTAAGGAGGGTGATGGTCACCTACAAGCGTCGCATCAGGTTTGCGGCGCCGATTCGACGACAGTTCGTCATAGGGCAGTACCTAGAGCGAAAGGAGATGTATGAAAGTGAGGTAAAAAAGGCACAGGTCGAAAGTTGGAAGGACTTCTGTGGAAAGCAGGACAGGGAGGGCCTCTGGGAGGGGATATATCGGGTTATCTCGAGGGCCACAACAAGGGAGGAGGATACTCCGCTTACCGCCAATGGTTCTTTCCTGGACGCGAAGGGTTCGGCCGATTTACTCGCCCGAACATTTTACCCGGAGGACCGGGAAGGCGAGGATAGCGAGGGGCATCGAAGAATGCGTGAAAAGGCTAGAGCGTTAGACGAAGAATGGGGTCATCATAATGATGACCCACCTTTTACATTGAATGAACTCTTCGATGCCCTTCGTAAGTTTAACCCCAAAAAAGCTCCGGGGGCGGATGGCTTTACTGCTGATATCTGCACCCACGCCATTAGGGCCGACCCCTTACTCTTCTTAAAGCTGCTGAATCGGTGTCTTCACCACGGCTACTTTCCTAAAATATGGAAGGAAGCCGTGGTGGTGGCACTGAGGAAGCCCGGAAAGGACTCGTACACCGTTCCCAAGTCGTACAGGCCTATTGGCTTACTGCCCGTCTTGGGAAAGGTGTACGAGAGAATGCTGGTAGCTCGCCTCAATTTCTATCTGTTGCCGAGGATTAGTACTCGCCAGTACGGCTTTATGCCCCAGAGGAGCACCGAAGACGCCCTCTATGACCTTATGGGCCACATAAGAGCTAAACTCAATGATAAGAGGATAGTCCTTATGGTGTCTTTGGACATAGAGGGCGCCTTCGATAGCGCCTGGTGGCCTGCAATAAAAGTACGACTGGCAGAGGAAAGGTGTCCGGCGAACTTGAGGCGAGTTATCAGTAGCTACCTCAGCGACAGAGGGGTAAGGGTAAGGTATGCGGGCGAGGAGTGCAGACGCTCCACGGAGAAGGGGTGCGTCCAGGGTTCAATTGGCGGACCCTTGTTGTGGAACCTACTGTTGGATCCTCTGCTCCATCAACTGGAGGGAATGGCAGTGCATGTGCAGGCCTTCGCAGACGACGTCGTGATGGTCTTCGACGGGGATAGTGCATTGGAGATTGAGAGACAAGCCAACGCCTCTCTCGAACATGTGCGGGAGTGGGGCGTCGGAATGAAGCTGAAATTCGCACCGCACAAAACATGTGCGATGGTAATCACGCGGAGGCTTAAGTACGACGTCCCACGCCTCAGCATGGGCGGGATAGACGTTGGCATGTCCAAACATATTAAAGTTTTGGGTCTTACAATTGACCATCAACTCACTTTCAATACCCACGTCGCAAACCAATGCAGAAAGGCGATCGCCATCTACCACAAGCTGGCGAGGATGGCCCGGATCAGTTGGGGACTTCACCCCGAGGTGATCCGGACCATCTACAACGCGGCTGTGGAACCGACGGTGCTGTATGCGGCCAGCAGCTGGTGTCCTGCGGTGGAGAAGCTTGGTATACAGAAGCAGCTGAACGTGGTGCAGCGCGGATTTGCGCAGAAGCTCACAAAGAGTTACCGGACGATCTCCCTGCACTCGGGGCTGATCCTGGCTGGAATGCTCCCTCTGGACCTCAGAGTTCGTGAGGTGGCCTCGTTGTACGAGGCCAAGAGAGGTGTGTTCCAGCCAGAGTTGGGGGACAGGGAGATCGAACGGATGGCTCGAGCAATAGAGGCACCTCACCCCGCGGAGCATATGAGCCTGGAGTTCACCAACCTGGTAGACGAAGAACAATATCAAAAAGTGGAAAATATTCAAATACACATCTTTACGGACGGGAGCAAGATTGAGGGTCGCGTCGGTGCCGCGTTATCCATATGGAATAATGGGACCGAAACCGGGACCCTCAAACTTGCTCTCTCATCCTATTGCACCGTCTACCAGGCCGAACTCCTGGCCATATGCAAAGCGACCAGTGAGGTCCTCAAACGAGGCGCGCCCACTTTCGGCGTTTTCAGCGATAGCAGAGCCGCGCTCCTTACAGTTATAAACCATCGCGCCCTCCACCCCCTGGCAATTGAAGCCAGGCAAAATATCAAGCTGGGCTTGACCCAGGGCAAGGATGTATCCTTGTTCTGGGTCAAGGCCCACGCGGGATTGGAGGGCAACGAGCGGGCTGATCAGCTCGCTAAGGAGGCGGCTCTGCGATCGAAAGTAGCGCCACATTATGACCAATGTCCCGTTTCATTTGTCAAGCGAGGCCTGCGTCAGGTCACGCTTGGCAGATGGAACGAGAGATACAAAAAAGGCGAAACTGCTTCTGTTACGAAGCTTTTCTTCCCCTGCGCTGTTGGGGCATACAGCATCGTCCGCAAGATGGAGATCGCCGGCACCACGACCCAGCTGTTGACGGGGCACGGTGGGTTCTCCGAATACTTGACTCGTTTCAAGTGTAAGGAGAACCCATCGTGCGCCTGTGAACCAGGCGTCGAAGAAACCATCACGCACCTTTTAGTGAGCTGCCCCATCCACGCAGTGGACAGATTTGTTCTGGAACAAAAATTAGATTTTAAAATCAGCACAGAGAACTTACCCAAATTATTAAAACACAAGAAATTTAGAATACCCTTTTTGGAATATTGTTGTAGAATTGTAAAACTTGTCAATAAAAGAAACAGTACGTGACGAAGTAGAAGCCTCGAGCGAATATTTTGTAAAATATTTGTGGAAGCACTAATATCATAAGCTGTTTTATTTTGTTATCATTTAGAAAGTAAGTTTAGTTATAGTAATAAAGTAAATTAAAAAATTGGTAATAAATAAGAATTGTATTAGAGTATAAAATAAGAAAAATTGTAAATAAAGAGAACAACAACAATGAATAATAACCCCCCTTCCCTTCCCCATCCCCCAAGTATGAAAGGTACGTATGCAGTATGGAAGTGCGAGAGGCATAAAAGCGAGACTAGTATGGTAATAGAGACACGGAATAAATGCGAGATACCCCTAGTTTGTAAGAAATAGTTAAATAGGCACCCTGAGAGGGTACCCTTCTTAAAAGTTAGAAGACTAGTGATTAAATAAAAACTGTATTAGAATAGGCTCCAGCTTCGTGCCAGGAGGAGTGCAAAAAAAAAAAAAAAAAAAAAAAAAAAAAAAAAAAAAAAAAAAAAAAAAAACCTAACCTAACCTAACCTAACCTAACCTAACCTAACCTAACCTAACCTAACCTAACCTAACCTAACCTAACCTAACCTAACCTAACCTAACCTAACCTAACCTAACCTAACCTAACCTAACCTAACCTAACCTAACCTAACCTAACCTACCTACCTACCTACCTTCCTTCCTTCCTTCCTTCCTTCCTTCCTTCCTTCCTTCCTTCCTTCCTTCCTTCCTTCCTTCCTTCCTTCCTTCCTTCCTTCCTTCCTTCCTTCCTTCCTTCCTTCCTTCCTTCCTTCCTTCCTTCCTTCCTTCCTTCCTTCCTTCCTTCCTTCCTTCCTTCCTTCCTTCCTTCCTTCCTTCCTTCCTTCCTTCCTTCCTTCCTTCCTTCCTTCCTTCCTTCCTTCCTTCCTTCCTTCCTTCCTTCCTTCCTTCCTTCCTTCCTTCCTTCCTTCCTTCCTTCCTTCCTTCCTTCCTTCCTTCCTTCCTTCCTTCCTTCCTTCCTTCCTTCCTTCCTTCCTTCCTTCCTTCCTTCCTTCCTTCCTTCCTTCCTTCCTTCCTTCCTTCCTTCCTTCCTTCCTTCCTTCCTTCCTTCCTTCCTTCCTTCCTTCCTTCCTTCCTTCCTTCCTTCCTTCCTTCCTTCCTTCCTTCCTTCCTTCCTTCCTTCCTTCCTTCCTTCCTTCCTTCCTTCCTTCCTTCCTTCCTTCCTTCCTTCCTTCCTTCCTTCCTTCCTTCCTTCCTTCCTTCCTTCCTTCCTTCCTTCCTTCCTTCCTTCCTTCCTTCCTTCCTTCCTTCCTTCCTTCCTTCCTTCCTTCCTTCCTTCCTTCCTTCCTTCCTTCCTTCCTTCCTTCCTTCCTTCCTTCCTTCCTTCCTTCCTTCCTTCCTTCCTTCCTTCCTTCCTTCCTTCCTTCCTTCCTTCCTTCCTTCCTTCCTTCCTTCCTTCCTTCCTTCCTTCCTTCCTTCCTTCCTTCCTTCCTTCCTTCCTTCCTTCCTTCCTTCCTTCCTTCCTTCCTTCCTTCCTTCCTTCCTTCCTTCCTTCCTTCCAGCTAACAGATAATGTTATTAACCCTTCTGACCCACCGTACCACCGACCATACCCCTGGTGGTACGATGGGTAATTTAAAAATAAACGGTACCACTGACTAATAGTGATGTAATTACGGCCGATTTTTATTATAGTAGTGTAATATACAAAAAAAAACAAAACATGAATTCTCGTTAATTCTGAAAACAAAACGTGAAGAATTTTTAGATAAATACACATTAATTCTTCCCTAATTTTTTTTTTTTTATAAATGATATACCATTTAATAAAGGTATCAAAAAGAAATAATTATGATTTAACTGATTATGGCCTTAATTTGTCTAACGCATGGCCAATTGTAATAACTTTGGTAACAATTTCCATTTGAACCATTGTTATGAAATCGTCATTTATGATTTGCTGACTTCTTCTCTTTTTAGCACGATATTCTGTTTCGTGAGCTTTTTTCATCACATTTAGTAAACGCATTAAAGTGACTGTATTCTTATTAAGCAATTTGTTAATTTTTGAATGGAAGGCTTCTAGTACATTAGTTGTTCGATGACGTTCACCGAATACACTGAATACTTTTGGTGAATGAGTTTTAAACCAAAACCTTTCAACGTAGTTTATAAATTTTGATATACGAGGTAAATCTTCACATTGCGATTTTATATAATCAAAGCCCTCTATTATAAAATCTGCGGGCAGCAACGGTAAAGAAGCAGTTAAGGCTACTATTCGTCGCTCAGGTTTGGTTTGTGTATTCCGAAACTTTGCAGATTTAGCTTTTTTCCAAATACTACGCGACCAATGATAATAACACCCCTTCAATGTAATGTTTGGAAAAACTTTTAAAACTGCATTCATAGCCGCCTTCTCATAGTCGCAATGAATTTTCTGTGGTTTCCATTGTGGTATAACTGACTTAATAATCTCGAACAGAATAGTATAAGTTTTCTCTTTGCGGTCAGACATCAGTGCAAATATTAATGGTTTTACTTCAGTCACTTGTCTGGTACTGGTGATATCGCCATGAATGTTAAAAATTTGGGCGAAAGGTGCCGGACAACTGTAAAATGTACCGTCAATAAAATATTCATTGATATTTGGAATCATCTGTAGCGAGGATTTGGCACTAAAAATTAAAATACGGGTTTGAGTTCCTCCTTCGTCGTTGCAAAAATCAGCTATAAGTAAATCTTTAAACTGTACTGGCACTTCTACTGCCTTTACATCTCTGAACACTGTCTTAGACACTTGTGCATTTTTATTTCTAGCGTCATACAAGAAATGTTTTACACCTTCAAATGGAGGAAAACTTCCACTAGCTAAATTTAGTCCCCTATTTTCATAATCCGTCTGTTTTAAATCAAAAATTCTTTGAATTGGTTCGTCAGATGATACTACTTTTGCCCGCAAATCACATATTTCCATTAAAATCACATTCTTATTGGGATCTGCTTCACCACATGCATCATTATGAGTATTTCTTCGTATGATAATGTTTTTATTCTAAAAAACAGAACAAGGTTGGATTTATTATTATAGTTGTCCTATGGGTACTCTCAAATACATACTCCTATATCAAAATTCAAAATATCACATCTATAAAAACACAAGCAATACCTAATTATGATATAATTATGAAAAGTCTACCAACCTCCGCAATTGTTATAGTGCCACCACATTTTGTTTTAGCATATGATGAGCACCGCCATAACACTGTACCATTTTTGTATATTTTTTGCGATGGTACCTATATTTGCCGCAAAGGATCCTCCATTAAATTTAACAAATTTTAATTCAGCTTCCATGGTAAATAATAATATTATCTTCAAACTTCAAAATACTTGACAATAATAAATATCTGTCAGTATTACTTTTTTTATATACAATATTAAATTAAGAACACAAATAAATGCAAGTTTCTAAAGAGTTCGGTTCTAGAAAAGAGGTCCTCTGTATTCATGATAATATGTTTATGCACTTCATGTAGATAAGAGGGATTACCCTTTTTAATGAGTGCATTATGAGAGTATAATTGATAAGTACTTAATTAATTAATTAATTAATTTGTAACAGCACTACGGTGGTATCGTGGGGAAAAATAATTACCCACCGTACCACCAGGGGTATGGTCGGTGGTACGGTGGGTCAGAAGGGGTTATTAAGAACTAGCACTTTGATGTTCATTAAAATATCAAAGCATTAATTATATTGATTAATACTATTAGTTTAATACTCAAACAAGTGCTTGCCGTATTAATGGTAGCAAAATACTTATATCTATACTTTATGTGAACGATATTGACATGTACGTAGTAAAATAATGCACTGTATTTTACAAGACAAAACTGTAGTTAGTAACAGAACAGGTGGGAGTAGACGATCCTTTTCATCTGAACAGGACTTAATATATTTCTGTATATACTGGTAGAAAAGCCACAATATATAATGCGATTCAAGTGAGTTGATAACTGTCATAATGACATTTTCATTCCCGTTGCTTACTGGATAAAGCTCACTTTATCCAATGAAGTAAGCAAAATAAGCATTTTTCTACATCACTATTCCCTTTGAGGTAATTCCTTACATGATAATAAATAAACTATCGTTCTTTTTTTTATTTTTAATCGGGCGGTAACACTTCGATACCGCTTATTTTATCGTCGGCACTGTTATCGGAGTCGCAGACGTACTCGTGAATGTACTACTGTGCCTTTCCTACTCATTTTAAGCAAATGTAAATGTACTTAACAAAATAAACTTATCAAAATAACAACAAAAGTCTATAACAAACAACGTAACAACAAAAGTCAACAACATAGTACCATGCGATTCAAATGAGAAGATAATCGCGTTCGCGGCAACTTCATTCCGTATTTATCAAAATTGTACAGCTAGCAACAAAATTTCCACGGCGCGTCGGATAGGTTCATATTATGTATGATAACAACGACTTAATTTTTATTTTATTTTCATTAAATACATAACCATATTTTCTTAGTAATTGTTTATAATAACAGTTCATAATTGATTAGTGTCATAGTGGGCCGCTAGCTATGCTTCCAAAGCCATTGAAAATATTTCCGATTTTTATCCATTTTGTTGCGTCCTTGTTGACTTTTGTTGTTACATTGTGTTTGTTATAGACTTTTGTTATTATTTTATTTTGATAAGTTTATTTTGGTACGTACAGTTAAATTTGCTTAAAATGAGTAGGGAAAGCACAGTGGTACATACACGAGCACATGAAACTGTTCGTGCGGCTCCGATAACAGTGCAAACGATAAAATAAGCGGCATCGAAGTGTTACCGCCCGATTAAAAATAAATAAATATAAAAAAGAACCGATAGTTTATTTCCCGTCTTTCCCTTCTGACCAACTAAAATGAATAACTGAAACGGATCAACTATTTTTCTTTCTCAACGGTACAACTTTTTAGTTGTTCGGATAGGAATATTTTTTTAATTCGAACTGTCTTTCCCTTCTGACCAACCAAAAGGGATCAACGAATTTTCTTTCTCAACGGTACAACAACTTTTTAGTTGTTCGGATAGGAATATTTTTTTAATTCGAAATTATCCCGATCCACACAAAAAAAAGAACAATATTGCTATGCTCCTGTATGAAACCCGTCATTTACTGATGGTAAGATCTTCTGTTGTTGGTAATAATACCTATATAAAAGGATATTGCAGAAAATCAATGAAAAATGTTCAATATGAAGTGGACATACATAATACTTGGACGTGAATGAAGCTTTTAAAAATAAAACACTTTATGTCATCTTAGTTTTTTAATTTACAATACCTGCATCATCTGCAAGTAGTAGCTCTGTGGAAAATAATCTTAAGTATAGTGTACAGCATCTAACTTGGCAAGATTTTGGAGTAGTGGGGCCCACCGTCCACACTATTAAGTTAGATGCCGTGAACTATATATTAGATGCTTGAGTACTTCGATGAGTGTGGCAAGTTGTTGGTGTCATTATCAATCTCATGCTCTTGAGATACATTGCAAAATCATCATAATATACTATCACTATATTTAATGGCACTATGCCTTCACAGGATTGGTAAGTTGATGGCATTTCAAATAGCTATTTCCTCAGGTTCCGGACTCCCAATATATCTTTTCTTGTTCTTGCTGTTTCTGATAGTGGTTAAGTGTTTCAAGGAGATATAGATGGTACCTTAGATTATTAATATGTCTAGATGGAGTATCGCGCTGCAAAATGACAAGAAGAAATGGGACGAATTTTCCTTATTAGTGTGCGTGACAGCTTCGTCTTACACTCGCGTTATGTCAGTTTGCTTTTTAGTGTGCGTGTATAAATACATACCAGTTGCTGAAAACTGCCTTAAAAATAGGGAAAATTTTATGTATTAATTAATAATATTAAATGTATATTCAGTTTAGAAAATATATATATTTTATTCAACTTGGCTGCATGGATGTAATGTATGTATGTATGTTTGTTCGTTTCAAATTTTGCTACTGCATTTTGAAGCAATTATCCTAACCGAAACCTAAAGCGTCCAAATATAATTAAAAATAGGTACCTAATAATTTTACCCGTTTTTATGGAATACTAGCTTTTGCCCACGGCTTCGCCCACGTGGATGTCGGTTATCGCGACCAAACATAGCCTATGTCTTGAGGTCTAATCTAATCTGCCCCTATACCGAATTTCATCAAAATCGTTTCAGGCGTGAAAGCGTAACAGACAGACAGACAGAGTTACTTTCGCATTTATAATATTAGTATGGATTTGAATATTTGTTTTGACGTGATGACCATATATTATATCTTGACTTGCAAAAATGACATCAAATTCGTACTCAGCATACCGAAAAACCCCTCATACGATACTCATAATATTGTATTTCACATTATATTGCATAATATACCCGCTAGGCCATGATTTTTTATGGGAGTTTTGACTTGAGTAACTAGCAACACACCCGTTAAGTACAAAATGGCGACAACAATATTAAATTATTTTAGAAAAAATCTAATGGCTTATTCTGCTAAAATTAGTACGATACAATGGTACAAACCGATGATGGGTAACTTTTTTTATTTATTTAATACGCCCTGAATAATTTCTGCACACTTTTACCACCCATATCGTTATTTTTAAAATCTCAAATTATTGACAGTGCCCACTGACAGTGCATCTGACACTAAAGCAGGAAAATCGTTTACACATCAACCTTTGGTGAGTATTTCTTGGGTCGCTTTCAACGCTTTGACAGTCTATCTAGACATATTAATAATCTAAGGATGGTACAGCACTTTTCTTCATATATTTATGTTGGTGTTCAACTCCTAGAATATAGAAATGAATGTTATTATTAAGATTATAGGAGTCAAAATCAATTTGTATGTTATTTTATGTAGGTATATCAAGTACATATGTATTAAGACTACTAATAATGTTGAATAAGCAACACTCACCTGTGTATTCACAATTTTTTTATAATCATTTTCCACGAAATGTTTTCGACATAACCTCTAACTATTTTTAGAAATAAAATTTTGTAGGCAAATGTCTTTCAACCAAAGCCGACGAATTTTGTAATCTTTTGGGATATGGTGTACTCCAAATTCTGAGCATTTCGCTACTATACATTTAGTCATCTTGTGTTTAAAAATTATTTTGTAAATAACTCCATACAAATGATCAATGTTTTAGGAGCCATCTACACCAGCGCCACTTTGACAGTTGCCAACCCCATTGCAGGGATTGCATGCTACTTTTTCTAAATATATTTTTGTAATGTAAAAAGATGATCGTCTCGAGTGGGACTTGAACCCACATCATACCAATCCCTTGCCGGGGGAGGTGCTATTAGAGTTCGCCGACGAAAAATGTAATGGTAAAAATTTGGTCTGCCTAGTGCAAGTCTCGGTAGTACAATTGGAGTGCACCTCCCCCGGCAAGGGATTGGTATGATGTGTGGGTTCAAGTCCCACTCGAGACGATCATCTTTTTCCATTACAAAAATATATTTAGAAAAAGTACCTAGCACGCAATCCCTGCAAGTGCGTTAAAAAAATTATCTCAAAGATCGATCGATATAGACGATCCGTTTTAAGTTGTGTGGATTGGGATAAATTCGAATTAATAAAATATTCCAATCAGACCAACTAAAAAGTTGTACCGTTGAGAAAGAAAATAGTTGGTCCGTTTTAGGTGGCAGGTTTAGTTGATCACTTTGGAATAATATTTCTCAAAAAAGAATAAATTATCAACTAGTTGGTCAGATTGGAATATAACCTTTCACCGGGTTCCATTCTGCACAACCAGTTGGTCGGTTCAGTTGGTCGGAGTGGAATGAATACTTATCATTGTATGTGGGTACTTACCTCAGAGGGAATAGTGATGTAAAAAAATGTATTTGCTGACCTTACTTTATGCAATGAAGTAAGCAACGGGAATCAAAATGTCATTATGACAGTTATCAACTTATGTGAATCGCATAGTACAGTACCATTGCACTTTTTTTTTTTTTTATCGTGCGGAAATCCCCATGGATACCACCCCCGTCGGCCATCGGGGGTGGTTATATCGGGATCGAACCGACTAAAACCGCACGCCGTCTCGGGCCTTAGTAACCGGGGTGTAAGGTTACCCAATGGGCATATCCCTCGCACCCCAGCTGACCCCGGGCCATCTACGGTTTTAAGATGGCCCCCTCGACCCCCCGAAAAGGGGGGTGGGGCGAGCATCGCGCCACTTCACCGACGGTGGGGTGTAGGGTGACAGGAGGCCGTCCTGTCACCCAACCGTCGGCGCGCAGACAATCAGCTCGCCCCCCGCTCGCTCCCCACTGTGCCATCTGCTAGTCAGAGGGACACGTGGAGAGCCTCGGAGCAGCCCTCTAGAGGGCCACTCCCACCCCGGCCGGATTGGCCGCAGGCAGCAGCGTCTCCCGTGGCGAGTGGGAGGCGCTGCTCGCCTCCGTTGCCCAGGTGCACCACGTGGAGGTTCCGGCCCGCACCCAGTACCATTGCACACTCAAAATAAACATTCAAGAACAATGATATCAAAGCAAAAATAATGAACTGTATTTACAAGACAAAACTGTAGTTGGTAGGTAATCCTTTTCATCTGAACAGGACTTGGTATATTTCTGTATATTCTCGTAGAAAAGTCACAGTTTACCACTGCACACTCAAAATAAACATTCAAGAACAATGAAATTTGTCTAACAATGCAACAATTACTATTAATCTGTGCAATGCAAATTGCAAAACATCCATGTCAAGACAACTGTTCCCGTGTTGCGTCGGGTCAGAACATTAAAAATTTCCTTGTTTCAGCCAGGGTTGCCAACCATGGTGGGTTTATGCCACTGATGTCAGGTCAGTGGTTTGGTTTTTATGCCCGGTGTCACTGAATGCATTGTATTGCGATTTGCGAAGTTGTGTCTCATTTTGTTTTCTCGGATTTCGTTTACAATGTACGAGTTTTTTTAAGCTGCTTCGTACGATTGGCAGGCCTGTGCGTACTGGCTCTGACTTTAAGGACTTGTATCCATGGCCGTTAAATGATTAAAAAAATACTGACTTTGTGAAATGTGAATTAAATGTCTAATTTTGTTTATAAATAAATAACGGGTTATACTTATAACAATTTACTCAGGTTTTAATTTTGACTTTACTGATAGTAGTGTGTGAAAGAATAATTTAGGTCCTCAAATCTCACTGAACTGAATTTATAAGCGACACAATTGCTATAAGTACGGTGGTAATAGAAAATACACACGTCCAACGATGTCTATAGAAATTGAGTCGGCTGAGTAAGTAATTGCTCGTTATGTGCTGAGTTACACATCTAATTCACTATTCTTTATTACTGATGAACTAATCGGTCTATTTTTTCAGTGTCATTCGACTGATTCAACAATACTTGAAAGAGTCTAACCTCACTAAGACTTTGCAAACGCTACAGGTATGGTACCTAGGTACTATTGGTTATCTTAACGAACGCATTATGACTGCTCAAATCTATGAGTTGTACTCTTTACAAGCTTACTGGACAAGTTGAAACCAATCTTATAAGATAATTCCTTCTGCAAACCTTTATCTTTGTTTACCTTTAACTTGGCCGAAGTTAAACAGCCAGTGCAGCAGTCCGGAGACCAGTCTCTGCTGGCCCTTAGTACCTCTAATACGAATACCTTAATATCTTTATTATTATTGTCACCCTCATACCAATAGATTTATCTGATGTCATAAGTTTCATCACTCAACTCATTCAATTCAATGTCCTTAGCCGACCAGAACAGCTGGCAATAAAATGTCTGTGAAGACAATTGGGGGAGGCATTTCTATCGGCAAACAGATATTAATAAATAAAAATGGTTGTTATAGCAATGATATTATACATGTAAAAAGAGGCAGATATGTTACTAGAGCGCGCCAGGTGAAGACTCGAAAACGTCCCAATTGGGACGTTTTTTGATGGATAATGTTTATAGCTATCTTTTTTACTCACGTGCTTATTCCATCTTTCATACTACTTTAATGCTAATTGTCAACAAGGATCAGATTTGAGGTGTCAGTTCTATGAACGTAACATATCTTGTATAAAAAATCATTGTGTTATAGTCAAATATATTATACTTACAAGTTAATAAAATAGAACAGCTATGAAACTATATTACCAAAAGTACAAGAATTAGTGACAAAAAAATAAATTAAATGGTGAAAATTTTACAACTGTGTGTGGGTGTGTAATTCAAATTCAAATTATTTATTTCAGACGATAGTCCATAGGTATAGTTAGTTACAAACAAAACTTATATTATGCTAGTGTTAGTAATTTACAATTATTTGGATGATGCGTGGAGCTTCACCCAGCGACCCAACAAGGGTGAATCCCACCTATCTTTAAATAAGCTCAGAAGACCATTGGTGCTAAATAATAAGTAATGTGTGTATCATTGGTAAGGGTATTATTGTTAAGATATCTCCCAAATTTTATTATTGTGTGCCCAAAACATTTTTAGCAGAACCTAACTGGGATAATTTCATTTCAATCCTGTCATAAGTCTTTAACCATCCTGTGAAATTTTCGTTGCAGTCACAGAGTTGCATCAAGTCAATATTTAATTTTAAATCAAAGTCAAAGTCAAAAATCATTTATTCTGTATAGACCATTTTTAGCGGCACTTACAAAACGTCAAAATTATAAATATTTAAAACTAGAAGCAAATGGACCACCGGTTCGAAACGCGGCCCAGATCTGAGAAGACTCCGGCAAGAAACTCAGCGGGCTGTTTATTTTTGGTCTATTTACAACAATTGCCTTAGTCTAGATACAATGTTATTTCGAGTAACTTATTTGAGTGAACAGTTCATTATCAAATCTACTTCATTATAAACGCATGTTATATAATACTGCTCAGTGGCAAATTCTGTGTGTACCATTGGAGAAACGCCACTCTTTCAATCATGGCAAAACATTGATTGAGAATAAAATAATGAAAAGTCATAGTTAAAGTTTAAATTAGGCAATATGTTATTTTATCAAGCAGCAGCATATTTCCATCTTTGTTTCAGGAGGAGACGGGGGTGTCGCTGAACACGGTGGACAGTGTGGACGGGTTCTGCGCCGACATCAACAATGGGCACTGGGACACGGTGCTGAAGGCCACGGCGTCGCTGAAGCTGCCGGACAAGAAGCTCATGGAGCTGTACGAGCAGGTGGTGCTGGAGCTCATCGAGCTGCGCGAGCTGGGCGCGGCGCGCTCGCTGCTGCGCCAGACGCACCCGTGCCTGCTCATGAAGCAGCAGGAGACGGACCGCTACATCCACCTCGAGAACCTGCTGGCGCGCTCCTACTTCGACCCGCGCGAGGCCTACGGCAGCGGCGGCGGCAAGGAGCGGCGCCGCGCGCTCATCGCCGCCGCGCTGGCCGGCGAGGTGTCCGTGGTGCCGTCCTCGCGCCTGCTGGCGCTGCTGGGCCAGGCGCTCAAGTGGCAGCAGCACCAGGGCCTGCTGCCGCCCGGCACCACCATCGACTTGTTCCGCGGCAAGGCCGCCATCCGCGACGAGGAGGACGACCAGTGCCCTACGCAACTCTCCAAGATCATCAAGTTTGGTCAGAAATCTCACGTAGAGTGTGCCAGGTGAAAATTAAACCTTGTTCCACTTACAATAATGCACTAGGACATGACTGCTATCAAACTTGTTAGTTTTTTCAACACTAGTCGGGCTTAGATTTTTTATTAATATATTTTGAAACCAAACTTTTATCAAGAATGCTACTCATTCTACTTCAATTATTTTTTTACACATTTTTTATTTTTGCATAGATTTATGTTACTCTTAAGATTATGTCAAGTAGGAAATGGTCGATATGCAGAGCTCTGCGTTTGACAGGTCTACTTTTACATCGTTGCATGGCGCATTGCAGGTTTTCACCAGACGGTCAATATCTCGTGACGGGGTCGGTGGACGGACTGGTGGAGGTGTGGAACTTCACCACTGGCAAGATCCGCAAGGATCTGCGCTACCAGGCGCACGAGGAGTACATGAGCATGGAGGAGGCCGTGCTCAGCCTCGCCTTCGGCCGCGACTCCGACACCCTGGCCGCCGGGTCCAACGACGGCAAGATCAAGGTGTGGAAGGTGTCCAGCGGCGCCGTGCTGCGCAAGCTGGACCGCGCGCACGCCAAGGGCGTCACCTGCCTGCAGTTCACGCGCGACAACACGCAGATCCTGTCCGCCTCCTTCGACCGCACCATCAGGTACGCCCGCCCCTGGCTCCTAGCGCCCGGCGCCCAGCGCCCAGCTCGCCGACCCAACCGGCTAACCCGCTGTCGTGTCGCAGGATCCACGGGCTCAAGTCGGGCAAGATGCTGAAGGAGTTCCGCGGCCACGGCTCGTTCGTGAACGAGGCGGTGTTCACGCCCGACGGCCACTCCGTGCTCAGCGGCTCGTCGGACGGCAGCGTGAAGGTGTGGTCGGTGCGCTCGGGCGAGTGCTCGGCCACGCTCAAGCCGCTGGGCAGCGGCGAGCCGCCCGTCAACTCGCTGCTGCTCACGCCCAAGAACCCGGACCACTTCGTGGTGTGCAACCGCACCAACACCGTGGTCATCATGAACATGCAGGGCCAGATCGTGCGCTCCTTCTCCAGCGGCCGCCGCGAGCAGGAGGGCGGTGCGCTCGTCGCGGCGGCGCTGAGCGCGCGCGGCCGCCTCGTGTACTGCGCCGGCGAGGACCTGGTGCTCTACGCCTTCTGCACCGCCACGGGCAAGCTGGAGCGGACCATCACCGTGAGTGCTCCCACTCCCCACTCGCCACCCCCCACCCCCCACACGCTCACTCCTACTCACTCTCGCCTGTTGTTGGCAGATCCACGAGAAGGCGGTGATCGGCCTGACGCACCACCCACATCAGAACCTGCTGGCCACGTACGGCGAGGACGGCCTGCTCAAGTTATGGAAGCCATGAATTCTCTGACTTTAATGATAATAATTTGTATATTATAGCCTAAGTTAAATAAATATAGATTCAACTAAGCCTCTTACTCTTAATTTTATTGACATTAGGTCCTGTGTTTATCGGCCTGCTTCTACTCAATAATTCATTGTGTTGAAGAAGTTTCATGAAAGAAATGTAACCCAGGGTCTACAAATACAATACTGAGATGCAAATGACACAGCCCTTACCGCATGATGTCCTGCCCTAGGAAAAATACGCTAAATAGGAAACTGTTGGTGAAATACGGTGACCGAGTGACAGAAAGTCACCAGTGAGCGACTCCCATAGTAACGTAGAGGGCGAGTGACAGTGACGTCACTCCGGTGTTGCCTGCCGCTGCAACTATTATTTGTCACCGTATTATAACGTTACCATAATGAGCACACTCAGTATAGTTTTCATTGCACTTGCTTGAGTGAGTGCCAAAAAGTCGCAGTCAGCGGGGGCCTTATCTTAAATCTTATGAACATAGTGGTGAATTCGTTTTAATTCTTCTGTGGCGCACAGAATACTATTTACACTTAGAATCTGAATGAATGAATGATAATTTATTAGCATAAAATACAGTACAGTTTAGATAGAGTTATATTTTTATACTCCACCAAAGTTGGCATGCAAAAATGGATTATACAGGGTCTCCCGTAATGAATGGATAAACCGTAAACTGGAGTTGCTCCGGATGTGAGGCTATAAGAAAATCATATCATTTTGCTAGGGTTGTCAACCATATGGTAATGGCATTTGACTTTTATACTTTTTTAGTAATTTCTCTACTTATTTTATTAATTCCGTAGCCATTTCTTCAAATTTAAGTATTTTCGTGAAATTTTTTTTGTATTATACTCTTAAAGACGTGTATCATTCACTTTTGATATGATTTTAGGTGTCCTTAACGCTAAACGTTAATAAAATAGTCATTTTAAGAGAATTTTTTAATTTTTTTTTCTTAACATCAACTTTTGATCATCTACTGTGAAAAAAAAAATTACGGCGCTATAGCTGCCCATGATCTTAATAAATTGTCTAGTATGTGTAGTTTCTAAAAAGGTATAACAATGTGTACTTTTAAAGCAACATTATGTTACTAGGAGCAAGAACGTTTATCAAGGTCAAAATTTAGATTTTTCAAGTAATGTTAAAAATAGTTGTAAAACTCGCCTTAATGATTTTATTCTATCAAGATACTTTACAATAAAACTAACAGGCCACTAACTAGGATATTCAGAATGAAACCAAGTTGTTAAAAAAAAAGAATTTAGTTCCTCCAGTTTTTTTTGTTTTCATTAGTTTCGTCAATTTGTTACTGCTTTCTAATATCGGACTTTGATTTGCCTTGTGATTTTGACTTGTTAACGTGGTGATACTGACAACTTTGCAAACATTTACGGACTTCGTTTTCTGCTATCGATTGGACTTGTTGTTTGAAAAAGTTTTTGTGAAATTTGTGTATTATGCCTCAACAATACACGCCCGCCGAATACGCAAACATGCATTTCATTTACGGCGAATGTAATGGCAACGCCAATGGAGCTGCTAGTGTTTATCGCGAAAGATATCCAAATGCGCGAAACCCTGATTACCGTGTTTTCATCAGAGTACATAATGCATTTATGGAAGGACGATTTCCTGGAAGTGGCATAGGCGGGACAAGCGCAGGACGACCTCAACGACACAATGCAGACGAAGTACTAGAAATAGTCGAAGAGGACCCTGGTACGTCCATAAGTGCTATTTCACGGCGCACAGGTATACCTAAAACATCTGTACACAGAATTTTAAAGAGGCACGAATTGTATCCCTATCATTACCAAATGGTTCAAACATTAATGCCAAGGGACTGGGCTGCTAGAGTAACGTTTTGTTGCGGCAGATGAGAGAAGATTCTACCTATTTTGACAAAATTGCGTACGCGCATTCAAGTAGCAGCTCGTAAAATTGAAGAAGCTGGTTATGCGCGTCGGATTAAAAGATCTTTTATTAGGCGTTGCCGAGCATGCATTGCTGCCGGCGGAAGACATTTTGAACATTTAGTTTAAGTTTTTCATTAAATTCTTTTTTTTAAACAACTTGGTTTCATTCTGAATATCCTAGTTAGTGGCCTGTTAGTTTTTTTGTAAAGTATCTTGATAGAATAAAATCATTAAGGCGAGTTTTACAACTATTTTTAACATTACTTGAAAAATCTAAATTTTGACCTTGATAAACGTTCTTGCTCCTAGTAACATAATGTTGCTTTAAAAGTACACATTGTTATACCTTTTTAGAAACTACACATACTAGACAATTTATTAAGATCATGGGCAGCTATAGCGCCGTACTTTTTTTTTGCACAGTAGATGATCAAAAGTTGATGTTAAGAAAAAAAAAATTAAAAATTCTCTTAAAATGACTATTTTATTAACGTTTAACGTTAAGGACACCTAAAATCATATCAAAAGTGAATGATTCACGTCTTTAAGAGTATAATACAAAAAAAAAATCACGAAAATACTCAAATTTGAAAAAATGGCTACGGAATTAATAAAAAAAGTAGAGAAATTACTAAAAAAGTATAAAAGTCTATGCCATTACCATATGGTTGACAACCCTAGCAAAATGATATGATTTTCTTATAGCCTCACATCCGGGGCAACTCCAGTTTACGGTTTATCCATTCATTACGGGAGACCCTGTATAATGGCTATATTATCATAATGACAAATCATGATCATATCTAACAAATCTGTGATTTCTTGTGCAAAGAAAAATCTGATACGTGTTATGCTACATACAGGGGCAGCGCGATCATTTATGAGTTGACTTGACTTTTGAGCTCATGGGCGCGATTCAGTGCGCCGCGGGCAGACCGCACTTGTCGGACGAAGTTTCGCGTAATACTGAACGCGCTGCATAGGCTCAATACGTTGTGGCGGGTGTGGCGGGGCTGGCGGGTGTGGCGGGGCTGGCGGGGCTGGCGGGGGCGCGCGGCAGGTCGGGCGGCGTGCGGCGCGCGTGCGCCAGGTAAGGGTGGTGCAGCGCGGCGCGCGCCGGCACGCGCTCGCTGGGCTCGTAGCGCAGCATGGCCTCGAACAGCGCGGCGGCGTGCGGCTCGGCGCGCGCCGCCGCCGGCAGCAGCGCGCGCGCGGGCCGCGCCGGCCAGCGCGGGAAGGCGGCGCGGAACTCGGGCAGGCGGCGCGCGCCCGCCCACAGGCGCTCGCCCGGCGTGCCCAGCGCGCGGAACACGCGGAACAGCTGGTCGATCTCGCTGTCGCCCGGGAACAGCGTGCGCCCGCCCGCCATCTCGGCGTAGATGCAGGCCAGGCTCCACACGTCCACGGCCGTGGAGTACAGCTTGGCGCCCAGCAGGATCTCGGGCGCGCGGTACCACAGCGTCACCACCTCGTGCGTGTAGGCGCGCACGGGGATGCCGAAGGCGCGCGCCAGCCCGAAGTCGGCCAGCTTGATGTTGCCCTCCGTGTCCACCAGTAGGTTCTGCGGCTTCAGGTCGCGGTGCAGCACGCGGTGCGCGTGGCAGTACGCCACGCCCTCCAGCAGCTGGCGCAGGTAGCTCTGCGGATACACCCCCACATTACTGTAACCAATCTACCCACAAATGCTGACATGCTGGTAATAATGAATTTCTCACTGCTTAGTACTTTTATTGTATGTAATATCATAACATTAACAAATACTTGTAAGTATATATAAATAAAAGTTTGTGTTTGCTTTTGCATGAAAGAGTAATAAATATCCATAATATATACTCACAAACTTTCATCTGTAGTATTAAAAGTAAATTATGTTATCATCATAATGACTAAATAAATGGGAAAGACAATCATCGTGACACCCACGGGGCCGCAGCACCTTGTGTGAGTCAATAGTTAATATCCAACCTTGTATCTTCTTCTTTTAAGTAATAAAACAATTTATTATTAATACTATCATTAGAGGTTTTTTTTAAATATATCAGAAATGCTAAGTAAATGAATGGATTTTGAATTTTTTTAAAAATTATTTCTGCTTGTTGGCAATGGAAGTAAAACCACTGAATGGTTTTGATGCAGTTTCTTCCATTGGAAAGGTCTTGGTCAGGCTTAAAATCTTCCATGTATGATTACAACTGGTTAAATGGATACTAGAGAAGTAGAGCCCTGAGATATGACTAAAAAATGATAACTGACTACAGCCTACTAGTTGTAGTAAGATGAATAACGTACTTAAATGATTATTTTTTTTAATAAATAGGTATCATCAAATCAGTGTGACTACACTCTTCACATTATTTAAGACACAAACCTTCACGAGGTCCAGTCGAAGGGGGCCCTTAGTGATATCCATGAGGCGCTTCAAATCCATGTGCAAATACTCAAATACTAGGAACAGTTTACTGTCAGCCAGCAGCACGTCCAGTAATCGCACGACAGCCGGGTGCCGCAGTTCTCGTAGCACTGAAATCTCCCGCAGGGCAGTTGATGGTACACCCTCAGGTTCACTGTAAATCATAGCAAATAAATAAATTAACTCAGTGCTTACTTTTCGAAATCATGCTGGGATAAGTCGCATATCAGCTGATGTCAACAAGTTAGACTAGTAGACCATAATCGCGCATAACTACTTGTTTAAATACATTTTGTGTTCGTGGGAGATGGAAGACCTCCGACAAATTATGAGAAAATACTTTTGTTGCTTCAGCATGCAGCGAATTATGATTGTTGTTATAGTAATAAAGTCATAGCGACAACAATAGTTCGCTACAACCCTTGCTTAAAGCTACTGTTGATTTTCTCAAAATCATTAATCAAAATACTAGTAAGTATACATGTCATTTTTCGCGCCAAAACTTACTTTTCAAGTTTAATTTTTTTTAGAGCTATTTCCTTCCCAGTTACCCTGTCTTTAGCTTTGTATACTACACCATACGTCCCTTCACCAATTTTTTCAACCCTTGAAAAATTCTCCATCTGAGTTCAATAAGATTTCTAAACTCGCACTTATCACTCGCTGCAACTTGCTGCTTGCCTAAATCTAATCATCACTACACCAACCAAATGTCAATTATGTCAAATCAAATGTCATTATTAAAATCATTAAACTGTCTGTCACTGTCACCTGTCACACTTGTTTTTTTCTTTTTAGGTATATAATTTTTAGCTTTAGTTTTTAGGCAGTCGGGGTTTTTATCCGAAATATATTATGTTATTCTCAGTCAGCGTCAATGGTTTACAGGGAACAGGGGCTGGATTGTTCATTAAGGATTGTAGTGGTTGCCGCCTTTATCGGCGCGTGTGAGTACCTAGTGAGTAGGTAGAGCCATTTTCATCCCCACCACCACATCTCCGATGTTGCCGCCAAGTTACCGCCCGCCGATTTATCGGGGTGTGTGTCTGTAGCCGCTTTATATATTATTTAATTAAAAATATTTTTATTATCTATGATATAAAAGTGTTCTGTGACTTCTGTGTTGTTATAATAAAATAAAAAATGTTTTGTCACCCATCACCATCACCCAGCCCACTGTATATATGTATAATACTACCCAGTCGGCAGTCAGTACCCAACCCAGAGTACAAACAAAACAGTTGTTTGTTTCACCAACTACGAGAAGACCGAGAATTCACTAAAGTCTAATGATCTACGCTGTTCATTTTTTGTTTAGGTTATGGCTGTAGGAATTAGAAATTTGCTTAAGAGCATAAAGCGTGTATATTATATAACACCTAGTTCACGCACTTTTAATTTAAGTGCTACTAAAATGGAAAAGGCACTAGAAAACCTAAAGACTAATCCATACTTTGACAAGTATGCCGCACGGATCGCGAATCTACAGAAAACATCTCCTGAAGAGTTTCTTCAAAGAGTGGAACAACAGCAGAAAAGTAAGGAAGAAGAAAATAAGAAGAAATTTGCGTCATTAGATACGAGGTTCGTACCTATATCGTGTACCTGGTGCGCCTCTCCTGAACTTATTGTTATATTATTATTCAAGTGACTATTGCTTACAGGCAATTCTCTTCAGTTTTGAATCCCAAAGAAGCTTTAAAACAAGGTTCTGAGGCTCAAGAAAAGAAGCTTAGTGATATTTTAAAAATAGAACTTGTTCAAGATAAAAATGTTATGGAGATACAAACAATCTGGGAGGAATATCACAAGAACAAGGAAGTGATATCGGCAACCATCCCAAAGGACTCATATACAGATTTACAGATCAACCTGAAGCAGTGGTCCACATTCCTGTTCCCTTTGCCTCGGGACCAAGGCTATGAGTTCATCATGTGCCAGTGCTATGGACACACAGTTCATTTCACGCCTCTTCTAGCATACCAGGTCTGGATCTTTTAATTAACTTATTATGTTCTTTAATGCTCTCAGGTTGACCTAAGTACTACATGATGGAATTCTGAAAATCTATAAGAATGTCTGGGTCATGTTTCATATGGGGATGCTGCTTACCTAGCCTAACCCGGTAGCCTAGTGGTTTGGGTAATGGACTGCTGAGACGAGGTCTCGGGTTCGATACCAGGTTCACCATAGCACACACTAATGACTTTTCAATGCTTTTCGAAGTTACGTGTGTATTTATTGCAGGTTTATAAGTGTCTCGGAGAGTACGTTAAGCCGTCGATCCCGATTGCCATACAAACATAATGGCAGTCATTACGGGTAGTTGGAGCCCTCAAAAGTCCAACCAGTCTAGCTTGGAACTTCGATATCGCCACTGGTCATAGTGACCATTGGTTGTGGAGGTCAGATGGCAGTCGCACCACTGAAAATATCGAAGTTCAGCCGTATCACTCTTAGACTTGAAAGCCGACCCCAACTGAGCTGGGAAAAAGGTTCAGAGAATGATGATGATGATGGGGATGCTGCTTGAGACTGTTGGCGATAGCTACCATGGACAGGGTTGCCAATGTAATTCCAGTTTTGCAATAATTTGATGGTAGTTTTGTCACTTCTGTGCATAAAAATGTCAGGACACCATAATTTTGTAATGAGTTTACAGATCATTGGCCTGATGCATGCATATCACTGCAACTGTGGTTTAATTTTTTTGTTTGCCTGTTTTTAAATGGTTATCGAAACGGTTGTAAAGATGTTCATACTGCACTATGACACTTTAAATAGTGTGTGTAATATGTAATTAATTTACTTATTTTTTCCGGCAGTTACTGACACTGTATCACTTACCCGTAAAAATTCTGAGAAATAGTACATAAATATTTTATATATTATGTTACACCCTATAAGTAAGGCACACTGAGGAATTAATTGATATTTGACATTCAATTGAATCTCATAGGTGCACAAGGAGAATGCTCCTGAGTGCCTCACCATGGTGCACTACACAGAGCTACTGGACAAGGGAATCGTGCTGATGCGTGGTGAATATGATAAGGTTTGCATTATATACTTACACTGGGATCCCCTTTGAATTCTTAACTTTTTGTCCTAATTTGCTTTGTCTTAACAAGTTGGGCATAAAATTAAAAGGCATAGTACGAGTTTTGGAAAAAGAATTAGGGTTCCGAGAAAAAAAAATTAAAGCCTTAAAAATCTAAACCGTGTGGACCAAGTTCCAGGCTCAGCTAGTATTAATATAAAAATACATCTACCACCATGTAAACGTTTATGAAAACGCAAGGATATTGAATTCGCGCGCGATGAGAATGCGATGGAACCTTGTCAAAGGAAATCGAAAATGACAGTTCTCATGTAGCGTTAGCAAAATGGGTTTTCTTTCATAATTTTTCTTAAAATGTAGTTTTTCCTGCAGAAAAATTTTAGCTTGCCTGTTTAGCTTTAATCAAGATTTTACCAACTGTAGGAATGCTCTTGTGTACTTCGTATCGTACATACATACTTTCAATTCTACCTTTGATAGCACAGAAATCAAAATGATCAATATGTAACTTAGGTCCGCGTTTGCCTTTTTTACTCGACTGCGCCAGCGAGAGTAATTGGGAGTAGTTATCGTACTTGAAATTGCTACAGCAATAGTTCCCTCACCTCTTTTTCACAATTTTTCAGTGGTGATGAAAAATTGAATGTGTTCAAATATACCCGTGTTGGGTATCAAATGAAAGTTCATAACTTATACATCACGATACCGCAAGTTTTATGAAAATCGGTTTAGCCATTCGAAAGATATGAGGAGTGAAATGTAACCACACTCCACAAAATTCGCATTAGCTCTGAATAATTTTTGATGACTACATTACGTATGTTGATATTAAATAATGAATTAGCTATATACTTAATTCACTCCTATAAAAAGCATGAAATAAATTAAAAAAACCCCCGAGTCACAAAAAAGAACAATAAAAAAACCTGTAAAAAGTAAAAAAAAGTTAATTAATTTTTTTTAAGTCTGTCTAAGACCTTTCAAACAAAAAAACCCGCTTTAAAATCCGTTCAGTAGTTCTTGCGTCCATCGTGAAAAAACAAGGATTCCAAAAAAAATTGTTATCAGAATAGTGTTCTTAAATATATAACCCAAGTTTCTTTACTTTATAATAGTATGACATCCATACTTTTTATTTCAGAATGTTCTGACCGGCCGAGAGGCACAGTGCCTGGCAAATCAGTTCCAGATGTACTACAGTGGTAAAGATGCAGCCAAATTACAGCTACTGCAAACATTTACGGCCAGCCCTGATACCTTCAAACATATGGACCTGATAGCGCAACTAGAGAATATTACTTTAACATGAAATTGTGTCATGTACCTACCTATTATAGAATAAAAAGTATATACAACATTACACATTTAGTTTTAATGCATGTTGTCCTTGACCTAATTCAATCTGTGTGGATAGTACGCGTAGTCAGGTGTGTCCTGTATGACAACATGAGTCGCTGCTGGCGACGTGAGGCCCGAGGACGGCCTGCGAGGCGACTGTGAGGCGCTGGCGCTGCCGCTGCCCGAGATGCTTCCGTTCACACTATCCAACTGGCTTTGGTGCTGCATGTGGCTTAGCCTGATGTACTCCATAGGTTTATGCACCACCTCCCTGCTTGTATAATACATGTTCTTAGACTTCTCGTTCTTGATGCATTTCAATATGTTATCTTCACATTCTTCATAGCAACTTTCTATAAACAGATTTTGTAAAAGCATCTTTGTCTTTTTCATAACATCTTCGTGTATGAGCCTTGAATTCTGTTGCAAGCAAGCAGGCACTTCTGACATAAACTCCTCATATAGGTTGTAGCCTTCTTGCAAACTTTGCATCGACGACGATGTCATAGTGGACGCTGATTGCGTTCCTATACTATTTGGAGATTTATTGATGACTTCATCCATAGAGCTAAACAATTCAAAATTCTTGTCCTCGGAACTTAGATCATTGTTTCCATCTCTTATAGAATTTTCAAGTTCGCTGTGACTTCTATCTCGGCACAATTCATAGTTATTGTCAGCATCGCTGATTGGTATTCTAACTCTCTTTGTATTTTGTGTATATAAAACATTAGAGCCTTTAACTAGTTCACCCAAGCTTAGATTTGGTTCTTGTTCCAAATCTAATAAAGCAGGCCTTGTGATAGTCTTAGATTGAATAACCTTTGGAAACATTCTCAAAGTCAAGCGATTATTTGTTATCATGCACCTTTGTGTGCTTTTGGGATACACTTCATCTTCTTTTTCAAATAAAATTTGTCCCGTACGACGCGACCTTTTTCTGATTTCGTCCAAACATTTACGTGTTTTTCTTTTTTTGCGTTTTGCTCCATTTTCTAACGATTCCATGTGAGACAACGAGATCGGCGCGTTTTTCGAAAACAGACAAAAAATCTACAACAACTCGTGAACTTAGCCTGCAATATTGTTTTATAGCGTAGATTTTATAGCGTTATAAAGTTTATGGTATGTACCGTATTTTTTTTTAAATTGTCAAAATTATTGTTCAAAATTTATTTTATTACTGACTTCAAAGAAGGCTTTTTAAAAATAATTTGTACCTTTTTTTTTTTTTTTTTTTTTTTTTTATCGTGCGGAAATCCCCATGGATACCACCCCCGTCGGCCATCGGGGGTGGTTATGTCGGGATCGAACCGACTAAAACCGCACGCCGTCTCGGGCCTTAGTAACCGGGGAGTAAGGTTACCCAATGGGCATATCCCTCGCACCCCAGCTGACCCCGGGCCATCTACGGTTTTAAGATGGCCCCCTCGACCCCCCGAAAAGGGGGGGTGGGGCGAGCATCGCGCCACTTCGCCGACGGTGGGGTGTAGGGTGACAGGAGGCCGTCCTGTCACCCAACCGTCGGCGCGCAGACAATCAGCTCGCCCCCCGCTCGCTCCCCACTGTGCCATCTGCTAGTCAGAGGGACACGTGGAGAGCCTTAGAGCAGCCCTCTAGCTAGAGGGCCACTCCCACCCCGGCCGGATTGGCCGCAGGCAGCAGCGTCTCCCGTGGCGAGTGGGAGGCGCTGCTCGCCTCCGTTGCCCAGGTGCACCACGTGGAGGTTCCGGCCAAAATAATTTGTACCTAAATAATTTCAAGCCCGTAGGTAGGTAGGTATAGGTATTATTAAAGATTATATTCAAGCCAATTCATTCTAACAATTATTGTATTCTGAAAATTACTAAAAACAGAAAACACCAGCAGTCAGGCACTCCCGACTCAACGTAGGTAGGTACCTAGGTATTTAGGTAGTAAGTATTTATACCAGCAATGGTAGCGGTGGGTAGAGGACCCGCCGGCGGCGCCGTGCTTCGCTTTTGTTTTCGTTTCTATGTGGGTACAAAGTTATACAACATTCAGGGACCACGGCTAAAATAATTCCCGTGGTACCTTCCAGGGACGATCACAGGGACCACGGCCAAAAAAGGAGTTATGGGTCAAATATGAGTACCTAGGCAATAATTATGAATCGCTGACTTTCACTTACACTAGGCGCACACTCGACTCGACTCACGACGATAAGATGGAGCGTCGCTGCGACAGCGACGAACTGCTTAGGTGATAAAGATAAGTGTTAAGATCAAACGGAGCAGTGGCTCCAGGCCTTAATAATCGGGCAACGCGTCGTGATGGGCTGACACATTGCCCGATTATTAAGGCCTGGAGCCACTGCACCTAAGCAGTTCGTCCCTGTCGCAGCGACAAACGCAACTCTGTGTCCTTAGAGAATAGCACTGCTGGCCCCGTAGACAAGTGTCACAGCGTAAATCGCTACGGAATAGAAACGATTAAGTCGACCAATCACATCCAAGCTCGTCGCCGGCGTGCGATGCGCGCGCCGCGGCGGAATCACGAGCTGGAGTGATTGGTCGACCTATTCGATAGCGATTTAGACTTTTGCCACTTGGCTACAGGCCCAGGACATTTAAGTATCTTGGCAAATATATTCCCATGTGAAGCCGGGCCCTGAGCCACTAGTTCGTTATAAATGAAACATGTTGATTATGAAAACTTACCATTTTTATTAAGAAATTATCTAATGTTAAATTAAATACATCACTTATCAGTCGCAATATAGATCGATATGATTGAACACGAAATCAAAATATATTAAATGCACAAAATATATCCACATTACTATGTCGCTACCAGACATTATTGCAATAAACGATCAATATAACGAGTCGTGCACCAAAACAACATTACATTTTATTGTAATAAATACTCTAGACGGCGACAAGAAGCGTCCTATCGCCAAATTAATAAATAGCTCCTTACATATAGGGACCTACCGCTACACTTCATGTATCAAATCTAAATATTCTCAAACATCAATTGCGTCTATATCATATCGTTTAGGAAGGCCTTCTGTGCCGCCTACCGCTTCCTTGGCTCGTCGCTCGTCGCTCGTCGCTCGTCGCCCGCCCGGTGCCTCTGCCGAGCGAGGCTGGTACGATACACTAGCTCACCTACGCCACAGTCCAGCTCATATCACAAACTTTTACATAAAACCTACAACTAGTATAATTATATATTATCAATATTAATCGTCGGGAGGGGCCTCTTGACGCGCTAGGGCAGGGCACAAGCGAGGAGGAGGCGGGCGAGGGAGGGGCGCACTCATCGCGCCTCCTTGGCGGTGAGCTTCTCGATGAGCTCCTGCAGCGGCGCCAGCTCCCGCCGCTCGATGAGGTTGAACTCCTGCAAGCACCGGGCACTACACTGACTGACTGCGGCGTGCACTCGAGAGTGGGACGTAAGGCAAGTCCTGCGCGTTACCTGCACGAAGAAGATGAAGTGCTTGAACGAGGTGTTGAGGTGCGCCTCCTCGCCGAGCTGCACCACCTCGGGGAAGTGCTGGTGGTAGATGTGCGCGTACACGCGGAACAGCCGCTTGAGGATCGTCTTGGCCATCGCCAGGAAGTTCTTCGGGAACGGCACCCCTGCACAACAAAACCACACCCCATGTCATACACCCACATTAGGAATACACTCCGTCCCCTTAAATCCTATATATAATCAGTTCGGCTTCCTTCGCCGTAAAAAAGATTAGGACTTTAACAGACGTGGACACGGCAAGAACCGTCTATTTCAGCTATTTCCATAGCATCATGAGCTACGGAATTCTCCTTTGGGGTAATTCCGCAGACTTAAACACGATCTTTGTTTTGCAAAAGCGGGCTGTGCGTGCTATTTATAACTTGGGCCCAAGAGTCTCCCTCCGAGAAAAATTCAAAGAAATAGACATTCTTACTGTAGTCTCATAATATGTATTTGAAAATCTCATGTATGTGCGGAAAAATATTTCACAATTTCCAAGACTTTGTGATAGGCACAATATAAATACCAGGCACAAAAACAATCTTGTAGCCTGTGATAGTAGGCTCCAAAAAATCAGTAATTCTTTTCGGGGTAACTGTATACGCTTTTTCAACAAACTCCCAAGCGAAATTAGAGATTTACATGTAAGTAAATTTAAAAATGTTGTTAAAAGAAAACTCTCCCAAAAAGCTTATTACAAAATTCAAGATTATTTAGATGATAAAGAAGCTTGGAAATGAACTGTTCACTCAACTATGTTACTCGAAATAACATTGTATCTAGACTAAGGCAATTGTTGTAAATAGACCAAAAAAAAAAAAACAGCCCGCTGAGTTTCTTGCCGGAGTCTTCTCAGGTCTGGGCCGCGTTTCGAACCGGTGGTCCATTTACTTCTAGTTTTAAATATTTATAATTTGACGTTTTGTAAGTGCCGCTTAAAATGGTCTATACAGAATAAATGATTTTTGACTTTTGACTTTTTGACTTTTGACTTTTGAATCCTATTATCTAGTTATCTACATTTGAGGTGTGAATTTTTATATTTATTATAGCTGTGCCCGCGACTTCGTCCGCGTTGTTTAAGATGTTTAGGGTTTTAAATATTTACTCGAAACCCTAATACTTAAAAAAAATAATTAACTGTCTGCCAGTGAAAGTACCGTCAAAGGTCTACTTGTTCCAGAGATTAGTCAGCACAAACAGATAAACAGACGAAAATTTAAAATTATGTTTTAGTATAATTATGTATGTATGTACCATCATACCATGTATAGTATGCATTCAAAACATCATCATTTGAAAAACACTGCTAAATTAATAATTATAACAAACGCACAGTCCAATTTTATTTATTTGTTTAGATGTATAGCACTTCAGTTGCTATAAACCTGTCACCTAACCTAAAGAATGAATTCAAAGGTATTTGTTTGTCCCATTTGCGGTGGAGACGATGGGTAGTTGGGGTGCCGACTGCCGACGCCAAAGCACTAGTGAGCGAACTGAGGCGTGGGTAGAGAGAGAAAACAGGCGACTCCCGCTCTGGGTCTTATCTGACGCAAAGGTTGGCCATCGCCATTCAACGGGGCAATGCGGCAAGCGTAATGGCCACCTTTGCGCCGGATACGGTGATAGGGGGGTTAATAACTAATTATTAGTTGATCTTCGTTAATTGATACTTTTTTATTTTGTAGAATTTTTATTTGTATTTGTTAGTTAAGTACCTATTATAATGTTTGTATTTAAAGGTGATACAACATAAAATTGTATCCTTAACGCGTATTCAATGTTCTTCTTCGTCGTAACCATCTATCACAGAGATCATGCTATATTTTGGAAGTTTGCCCAGTTTGATTAGACATGTAAGATTATGGGCCTGGGTAGTAGCGTGATGCTGTATGTGGTACAGCTCACCAATCTTGGAGGGGAACAGCATCTCGTCGTCGAGCTGGTCCTGTGCCCAGGTCATGAGGTAGTCGATGTACTTGGGCGCGGAGCACTTAATGGGCTTCTTGACGGTGTGGCCGTCGGCCCAGTGGTACTCGTACTTGGGCCCCGCCGACATCACCGCGCACGACTCCTCCGTGCAGAACTCCGTGATGGTGCCGTACAGCATGTTGATCTGGTTGAAGAAGTCTACCGCTGAAAACATTACATTTAACTATTTTAACTTTGTGCTTCTTCTGTATATTGATTACAGTTAGCGAAAAGTACCTAAAGTCAAATGAAATTTTTAAGCAATTGCATGCGCCCTGAGCCGTAGAATAATATATCGGAAAATTTCGAGCATCTAGGATGGGCCCAGGTAGCTTAGTTGGTCAGAGCATTCCCCCTGTAAGGGACTGGTCACGGGTTCAAGTCCCGTCCTGGATGATCATTTCTTCCGATCAGAAAATCATTGAAAAAATACCTAAAGTCGTCAAAGACCCACACCTTTCATAACAAAAGGGTAAAGTGTAGGTGTTCAAACTGTAAAAAACATAACAGGGCACATGCTGACTTTGGGACCACTGCTGCAACTGCAGGATGATCCTACAGGGAGTGGGCTAGATGATACTTACCCAGTAGTTTGGAAGTTTATTCATTACAAACATACTGAGCTAATTTATTACTATCATTATTAATTATTAATAGGCGAGCAGGTCAAAGCTGATGTGCCTATGTCAGTGTTGGTTCCAGTCAATCCGCAACCAGTGGTCCAATCTATTTTTGAATGTTTACTGTGGCAGCTGTCACAATAACACTAGGTAGTCCAGAATCACCTGGTGCTCAGGAAATGCTGAGCCGTATTTGTGTTTGATGGTGCACCAACTATCCGCAGTCTATGTCACCAGGCTGATTTAATCTGCATGTTAGGTGTGTAAATTTGGTGTGCATGTTTCTACATGAATGACATATTATATTAAAGTATAGCTCCTAATTGCTTAGGACTCACAACCCATGAGGAAAAATACAAATAATATTACTTATACTTACTTCATATTATTTGCAGACCTTTCGTGTTCAAGTACAGGAAACATTATGTGTATGTGAGATTTACAAGTACATACAAGTAGTGATAAGCAAAATAGCGGCCACAGCTTGTGGCAGCGCAGGTTTATGTGAGGTTAAAATAATAATAGAATACTTAGATATGGAAGCATTCTGTGGTATAAGCTCATCAGGCACATGTCATTGTTAGTGATTCCAATAATCGCGAATAGTAACATGAGGGTTACTAACTGTTGACAGCGACCCACTCATTGAGGTCCTCGCCCTCAGGCAGCATAACGGCGAGACGAAGGTTCCCGGAGCCGAGCGTAGCCGCGGCATGCCGCATCAGATCGTACTGGTGTGTACCCTCCGGAATGTTCTTCTTCGGTTTGAATGTCTTATTCGAACGACTTCCACTGGAACACGATTTGTCACATCATCATGCGTCAAGTATTCGCAAACGTGATCACACCAATACGGGCGTTGTATACCAGACGAACGAGGCGCTATAAGGCAAGGGCATCCGACCAGCGCTCAGGTCAGTGCAGCTGCCGCATACTGCTGCTTGGGGAAGTGGCGCTTTATCACTACTCAAACTATTGAAACCGCTGGCAAAAAATTACAGCGCAGATGTAAACAAGACGTCAGCGCAATAGAAAGGAAGACGTTTGGTTAAAAATAGCTACACAATATGATTGCTGCGACGCAACCTACAATACTTACAATAAGAAACTCATATTGGAAATATATTGCCCCCTTAAGTTAATATATAGTACAGATTTCACAATAATAGCACCGAGTCATTTAAATTAGGTTATATCAACACATTAAAATAAAATCTTTTGATGCAGTTAGTTGTCAAAATTTTATTGCATTTTTATTTGATTTGATTTGACATTATAAGTACTGCCATGCCATGAAGTAAATAATCATCATTAAATTTTTCTCAAGGGTTTTTCTCAGTTATTCCTTATTGATGAGTTTGATGACTATAATAGGTACCTACCTATTTAAATTTATTTTTATTAAAATACATTCTATTATTCATAGCGTATGAAACCGATTTTATGAAAAAGTTTATGAACGATATTATGCCCGCGCCGCGCCCTCCGCACGCAACGTAGATGTTTTGCTTCAAGGACCTGTGTCCATGGTCCATGGGCGTTAAAAAAAATGGAATTGTCAATTTGGTATGTCATTGTCAGTGTCAGATTATTTTATTCGAACATTTGGCAAAAGTTGAACTTATCGATTGGGATAATTAATGCGAGTTATTTAATCTTGAAGGAATAATCCGTTCTTTGAAACCACCAATATGCAGGGTCTATCCATTGAGAGTTTAAAGAAACACAAAGCTGTAAGTAACTGCTTGTATTTCGTTGATCTTCAACAACACTTTGTTCTGGCTGTCCGAACTGTACAGTGCTTACATAATTAACCTCAACTTATTTGTTATCATTGATAAAGATTTTTAACCAAGCGTTTTCTTGTTGATACCTACTAGGTTCAATAAAATATATTTTATTACAGATGGCCGTCAGTAAATCTTAATTTTTCAGAGCATATTATATTCTTCTCCTATCCTTCATACTGTTAAAGCATAGAAGTAGGTTGCATAGTGACTTAGTGATAAGTGTCATAGCATGCAAGCCCTATTACAAATAGAATCGCCAGTAATATCTAAATATAGTAAGTAAATTGATATACACAATCCTAGATAATTTATGTACCGATTTACATGACATAGACATTTTGTTCATTGAAGAAGTATGAGTTCATTGTATCGAAATTACTTCGAAAAGCATCGAAAAGTCATTGGTGTGTGCCATGGTGAACCTGGGATCAAACCCGAGACCTCGTCTCAGCAGTCCATTACCCAAACCACTAGGCTACCGCGGTTCTCATTTCAATTCAATTTTATTATAATATAATATCTTCACATACTAATAACATTGAGTAGTGAAAACAGTGTAGTGAACAATGAGATGCAGGCTGATATCAGTTGTTTCAACTGCTGGCCTGTTCCCCAATTTAAATGATACAGAGAAATGCAAATGAGTTGCTCGCTCCTAACTCTAGCTGGTCAGGTTGTTTGGTTTCACATGTGGTGTAGCAGGTTAGCAGCAACACTTGACAGGTAATACAGTTTAATAAACAATTATCCTTGTATGTATGGTGTTCTCAAATCCAACTGTAAGAAGAATCGACTACGTAATCAAAATCTATTTTTATGTACAATAATCTGTAGAATACATTTTAGCCAGGGTGGCAAAATGTTGCAAAAAAAAATGAACTAATTTAGCAAGTTTTTTCTGTGCCTGACAAAACACTTGTACCTATTGAAAAGCTGCTGCAAGTAGGGGTGGCCAGTTGTTTAGTTAAAAGCAACAATATAGTTTAAAGTGAAGGTGAGTTAGCATTTTTCATCAGTTTTCATAAAAGTATGGCGATTGCCAGCTGTATGTCACTTTAAAACCAGAGCACAGGCGAACATGTTGTGAACAGGTGTTCTCAAACAATACTCGGAATGACTCAATAATACTCTGAAAAAATATTTTGGTTAGTTGCATTCCAGACAGTTTGGAGTAACACATATTGTTTATCTTTGGAATAGGTTTCCATGGAAAGCGTAATCGGGCCGTGGGTAATAGCTTGTGGACGGATTTCTTTAATTAACATATTGTTAGATTTGTCTCGGTAACCCAAGTGTTCTTAGATAGGTGACGCGAAAGTAAAAACCAACATGGCCGGTATGCTATAGTTTAAAGGGGAAAAAAATAAAAAATTGTATACGGCAATATGGGTATCAAATTAAAGGGCTTTTCACGAGGATTTCAAAAGATAAATCATGACCAAATTCTAATTTCTAAATTCTAATTTTTTTTTTTTTCTCCTACCCTCAGTTGAAGTAACAGCTCTAAAACTTTGCAGTGTCTGAATTTTTACAATTAAAATACATATTGTGCGCAAATAAGTCCGAAAACAGTGAAAAACCACTGATTGTGCCCTAACTAATAACTGTGATATAAAAGTAATCGATAAACTGTGAAAAAGTTTGTGTCTCGCCTAGACGTACCAGTACCTGTCCTTAACAATAATAAAAAATGAAGTGCTTCAAGTGCGATAATGAGCATAGTGATGAGAACATGGTGCAGTGTGATGGCTGTAAGAGAAATATCTGTCAGCCATGTAGTAACCTGACGAGTAGCGAAGCGCGCGTAATGGGTCTCAAGGGCAAACGTACGTTGCTATACCTATGCCCACAGTGTCGGGAGGCTTTGTTCCAGGTGCCAAAGCTTATTAAATCATATGATAGTCTCCGCGAGGAACTAAACGAAGTTAAGCAGCACATATCCGAATCGCTGAAAACCGCGGCAGTAACATCTGAAACGGCAACCGAGCTACCAGCAATAGCGTCGATAGCCCCTGGCAATACAAATGCACTTCTCGAGGAAATTGCGGAGCGAGAGCAGAGGGCAAGCAACATAATCCTTGTGGGTGTCAAGGAAAGTGATGACGAGATGGGTGTAAACAGAAAATCACACGATGAATCAGCTGTCAAGCATATATTAAGAAATATAAACAGTGGTAATGACTATTCAAACAAAGTGTTAGTGATACAACGTCTAGGCCGACGTGACCCCGAAAGCCAAAAGCCTCGGCCTATGAAGGTGGTCCTCAAGACCCGAGAAGATGCTGTCTGGATACACAAAAACAAGAGTAAAGCCAGTAAAGAGGTGAGGATTTACAATGATAGGACACCCTTACAGCGCGAGGAACTCAACAAGCTCCGGGAGACCCTAAAGGCTAGGACCGAGAAGGGGGAAACTAACTTAACCATCAGATATATTAAGGGTAACCCCAAAATTGTACATCAAAAAAACTAAATGACCAGAATGCTAACCCATACACAGACCTTACATTTTGCTATACTAACTTATGCTCCCTACCGGCCAAGTTTGATTTGCTTCTCCTGTACATAAACACAAACAAACCATGCATAGTAATATTGACAGAGACCTGGCTGAACTACAAGGACCGCAGCAGTGCCTACAGTATTCCAGAATATACTCTATACAGACTTGACCGTAAACACAAAAATAATAAAGTAGAAGGTAAGACCCGAGGCGGAGGTGTTGCTATGTATATCAGGAACAGCGTAAATGGTACCCCTATTATTGCCAGAGTAAACAAGACTTACATGTGTGAGGATGTTGAAGCACTATATATAGATGTGCAATTGGGTACCCAACATTTCCTTGTGGCAGGTGTGTACCGTTCGGAAAATGAGAACGAGCGCTTGTGGAGACCTCACGATATGAACTTACTGACAAAACTGACCGAAGCCTCTGATGGGAACCCATTGATTGTAATAGGTGACTTCAACTATCCCACTATAGAATGGCCAATCCACGCAGAACAAAAACACTCCGGACCAGCTGAACTATTTGCTAACAAATTTCTTGAAAGTAACCTGTACCAACTAGTATCTGAACCTACGAGATTTAGGGAAGGCAATAAACCATCACTCCTTGACTTAGTAATGGTGAACGACGATACTTTAGTTGGCAATATTAAACACAAAGCACCCATAGGCAAAAGTGATCACTGTGTATTGGAATTTAGTGTTCAATGCTTGATTCAAAATGCAAAGGCAAGACACAAGGTTAAAAGAAACTACCATTTGATTAACTACAGTGATTTTAACAATGATTTACACAAATATATAGACACTCTGACCCCCTCATCAGACCCTGAGGAATTGTGGCAAGGTATCTTGCATGCGATTCGCTCCGCAACCGATAAACACGCACCAGAAGGGATTACTAAGGGCAGAACTTACAATAAGCCATGGATAAACAAGGATGTCCTCAAATTGGTGGCAGACAAGAAAAAGCAGTGGGATATCTACAGAAGAAGCGGGACAGCAGCACACTACACAAACTTTAGAGAGGCTAGTAACAAATGCGTGGCACTGACTAGAAGAGCAAGAAGCTTATTTGAAAAAAAAATACTGGAAAATGGTGACAAAGCATTCTACTCACATATTCGCCGTTGCACCTCATCTAAAGTCAGCATTCCACCTGCAATAAGGAATGGTAATGGTGACCTGGTGACGGATCCTTATGACATTGCCAATGTCTTCGCTGAAGAATTTGAGAAGGCATACTCCAAGGAACCTGATCTGACTGGACAGCACTATGTTTCACATATTAAGAATGATCTGTCCAATATTGATTTTACTGTGGATGATGTGACTAAAGTACTCTGCAATTTGAAACTCCAGTCCTCCCCCGGACCCGATCGTATCCCGAACTGTGTTCTCAAAAACTGCGCACCAAGCCTTGTGGGGCCTCTCACTGCATTAATGAATAAATCCTTCCAAAACGGATATATACCTCAAGATTGGAAGCATGCGGTGGTGACGCCTGTCTACAAGAAGGGTGAAAAAACTGCTCCTGGGAACTTTCGGCCGATCAGCCTCACCTCGACTTTTGTCAAGATCATGGAGAAAATTGTCTGCAAAAACCTAACACACCACCTAAACAAGGAAAACATAATATCCACAAACCAACACGGATTTGTTGAAAGGAGATCGACGATCACTAACCTACTATCTTGTTTGCATACATGGACAAACGATCTCGACAACAAGAGGCCACTTGACGTCCTTTACCTTGACTTTGAACGCGCATTTGACAAGGTTCCCCATAGGCGTTTGCTCATAAAACTAAATCAGTATGGAATTAGAGGAAAACTGCTGAACTGGATTGAAACCTACCTCTCCAATAGATCATTCCAGGTAAGGATAGGTGACACATTATCTGGCATGAAACAAGTACTGAGTGGTGTCCCCCAGGGATCCGTCCTCTCTGCTCACCTATTCGGTATATATGTGACAGACCTAATAGAACGCATCGATTCCAAATCATCCTTCTTCGCTGATGATGGTAAATTCTATGCCAATCCACTCATCCACTCCGGCCAGCTACAAAGTGACTTAAATCGAGTTCACGAATGGACCAAGGAGTGGATTATCCAGTTGAACCAATCGAAGTGTAGTGTACTCCACCTTGGGCAAACTAACCCCAAACTCATATATACCTTGGATGGCACGCCTATTAACTCAGTTAACCAACAAAGAGATCTGGGGGTAGTGATAACCTCGAACTTGAAGTGGGAGGAACACATCACAGGAATTGTGAAAAGAGCCAACTCCTTTGTATATGTCATCAGAAAAGCATTCCAGACATTAACCGTGGAAGTCTTCCTAAAAATCTACAAGACCTACATAAGACCCCTCCTGGAGTATGGATTCCAAATTTGGAGCCCATACTTCCAAAAAGATATCGACCTCTTGGAGAGTGTGCAGAGGAAAGCCACGAAACTTCCTACTGGCCTGCGCCGTAGATCGTATGCGGAGAGACTGGAAGCGTTACACCTCACGACCCTGCAAGAAAGACGCCTTCGAGGTGACCTTATAAAGACGTATAAGATCATTGCCCATCAGTACAACCTACCTGAGATGCATGCAATTTACACGCCAAAAGTTCCCACTAAATCATCCAGAGGACACAGCCTGAGACTGACCCGTGCACCAGCAAACACCAACACTGCTCATCACTTTCTAAGCAACCGAGTAGTCCACAACTGGAATAGACTACCTGAGGAGGTTGTGACTGCCACTTCAGTTAACAACTTTAAAAACAGACTGGACAACTGGTTACGTACTAACAAACTTAACTCTGGGCACAATCAAGTGTAGTGAACTACATGAATTGAACTGTTCTTCGACAAGTGTGAACTGTGACATAGACACATCAGCAAACAAATGCTGCTCGTCTATTAACTAATAATAATAATAATAATAATTAATTTTTCATAGATACAAGTATGTTTCTAAACCACAGAACATCTAAGTGCTTGTTTTTTTTTCATTTTAGTTTTTTATGCAGTCGGGGTTTTTGTTTTTTTAAATTATATTACATACTCACTGATATAGCATTGCTCTAGATGTGACCCCCATCTAGACCGACGCTATATCAGTGTCATGTGATGGACAGCGTTCTGCCAACCTGCTGGGTAGATAAAAAACTTTATCTTTAATCATTAGTATGTTTGTATCTGTTATTTCAAGTGTAACTTGCAAGCAACTTGTCAAATTGAGGTCATGTTTATGCAATATTAAAATATGGAGACGATTCATGGTTTAGCTGTGGAAAAAATTATCAAGCTTTTAGTGCAGGTGACACCAGGAGCTACCCTGGTTATCATCATCCTCAAGGCCTTTCTGCAACTCAGTTGGGGTCAGCTATACATGTGCCGATATAGATGTTCGTATGGCAATCGGGACCGACCGAGGCACCGAAATATCCCGACCAATGCAAATAGACATTATTCATGCATACAAAGGTTTGTGCTGAGCGGGAATCGAACCCGTGACCTCGGACGTAGCAGTCGAATGCTCTACCGCCACTAATGCGGAGGAGCAGTCCAGGTTATTTGTAAACCAGAACTTTACCTACACTAAGCTAGAGTGCACAAAGTTGTTGTAGTTGTTGTTGCGACACAATGACCGACGGCGAATATTGTGTATGACGCAGTTGATCCCGCTGTACGTGTGCGTGGGCATCGGGTGCGCCGGCGCAGTGTTCTACCTCGGCCGGCTCGCCACGCGCAACCCCGATGTCACCTGGAACAGGAAGACCAACCCCGAGCCCTGGCAGGAGTACCGGGACAAGCAGTACAAGGTATGGTGGATCTCAACTACTTAACGACAGGTGGCGCTGGAACAGCTCCAAATAAAACGAATAATCAATCAGGCTAAGTTCGGCAATTCGGCATGGCAAATCCAGGACACAGTGCACTTATCAGCTACTCTACAAGCATGACGTCCTTGTCCTAACAGGGTCCTGGCCCCAACATTGTAGCTGCTTATGAACTTCAATATTACGTACCTATTTATTTATGCAACATACTTAATTGTGTTGTGGCTAGCGGAGGTGCCATTCGGCCGGGTGCTCTAGTGGACTATCTCGCCTCTATAAATACTTTCATTCCAAATAGACTTGCCATTCCACTTGCATGAGACGATGACTGACGTAACATTATTTGCTCGTCAATAGTGACAATTGTTGCTTAACACGAGCGGTCGACAAGACTGCGCTCAAAGCTGCAGATACAAGTCAATATAATACATTAACTTGTGCTTTTCATTTAGCATTGCTTCCTTCTTTTGGTAGGAAGCTACGGAGAAGGCCCAAAGTAGGACCACCACGCCGGGAGCCATCAATTCTAAAATGGTTGTCCTCAGTTCACTTAGTCTGCCACTTGCACAGATTGCTGCACCTGTCGCGAGGGCCTGCGCACAGCGGGAGTTCAGCTCGCGGCTACGCGCACGGTGCCCAAGGCACACCTAGGTATAAACACGGCTCTATTTGAATAACAAAGGTGTTTTGTTTTGTTGCAGTTCTACTCCCCGAACATAGACTACTCGAAGACTCCCTCGCCCGCTCCTAAGTTCTAATTGTTTAATGTTAATCACCGCTAATCGACAGTAATTAACGCAACTTTAGATGTTATTATTTAATAAATAGCAACAAGTAAAATATGTGATAACAAACTCTTGGTTTTATTTTACTTTACCTTACCACCACATGTGAGGTAAAGTCATGTTGACATGTCTAACATAAAAAAGGAATTGCCAAGAACATTAGAAATTTCCTTGTGGAATTGCATTTTCTGACTTTGACGCGAAGCGTAGACAGTAAAAAAATAACATTTCAATCGTATTTCAATAGACTAAAATGATGTCAAAGATTTTAGATTGATGTTATTAAAGTAGGCAAGTACGGGTGTTATTTTTCGGATGTTGTCGGTTCGATTTCCGGGTTTTGAAAGTGAATTTTCTAAAATCTTTGAATGCAGTTTGAATTGATATTGAAATCAAAACGAAGTCTTCTTTCCACAAAATTGTCTACCTACGTTATTATGACTTCCCCTCCATGTGGCATCACATCACCCATACTGAGTAACTCTGTCTGTCTGTTATGCTTTCACATCTAAACCACTAAACAGATTGTGATGAAAGGACCATGCAAAAAAATGTATGCACGCTGTCCCAACCGACCAACAGACATGGTGAAGATATCGCCGTGTTTGTGTTGTTATAGGCACTTGATAACATGACTGTCTCCGCGGACATACCGGAGCCTCAATCGTAAACTCGTATTGACCTTGACCTTTCGACTCATTCGTGTTGATCGCGCAAGGTTGGTTCGAAGCGGAAGTGACGCCTGTAGGGAGCTCGTGCACTCGCACACAAATAACGCCTATTCGTTTTGACGAGCAACAAAGCCGCAGGTAGCTGGGACGTGTTGCAATTTTATTGCAAGGCATGATCCTGTGCCTTGGCCAGCGAGATCCCTGGATCTTACTCCCTTAGATTACTTTCTCTGGGGGTATGTCAAAAACGAAATTTACGAAGACACATATTAATGATGAGGTTTTAAGTTTCATCAAAATCGGGCTCGTGACTCCTTTGAGCATTTTTCGCTATTCCATAAAGTTTCGGTTTTGGCCATCCAAGCCCTTTTGAAAAATTCACTCTGTATATATTGGAATAAAAAGCATGGTTATATAAAAGTTATTTTATTTTACATTTATTAATGAAAAATAACAATTATTTCTATAAATAGCCTAAGTATGTATAAGTTTTGTGAGACATTCATATAAAAGCACCTGTTCGTGTGCGCGTGTGTGTGTGTGTGTTTAGCGAGCGTACAGACACACAACCACACACGTCGAACAGTCATCACTCGAGCGGAGATTGTGTGATATTCAATTTTGCGTTTATAGACTTAATACTACATAACATATATATTATTATATTGCGCGCAGAAGGCCGCTCATATCGTAAGTTATTGATCTGTTCACCTGTACTCGTTTCCGATAGAATGTCTACATCACGACCGCCACTCCAATACCCTGCCGTCGCCGTCGCTCAACTCGCACCATTATTGTTTACGACTCAAAGATCAAAAGAGATTACAAACATTACGAATACTTAAAGACGATAACTTCAATACATACATTCATCCCAAAGTGAATCGTTCTCGTCGATAAGCACATTTAAATAATAATGCGACACATTAAAGCTACCGGGGGGTCGTCGTGGGCCTACTGCTGCTGGTAGGGGTTGTAGCCGGCGGGCGGCGGCTGGTAGGGCTGCGCGGGGTTGGGCGGGTACTGGTAGGGCTGGTAGGGCTGCGGCGGCGGCATGCGCTGGTGGTGCGGGTAGGGCAGCGTGGCGTACGGGTTGTACAGCGCGGGCATGGGCGCCGCGTAGTACGGGTACGGGGCCCCCGCCGCGCCGTAGGGCAGCGGCATGCCTGCGGACAGCGGACACGTGTCAACTTGCTCGTCATTGCATATCACAATCATTCCTTTTATTATTATCGAAGTGAAGTCATCGCTATTGATAAAACCATTGTTGATTAATCTGTTTCTGTTAATCTACATGATGATAAGTACTTCAATTAGGTATGGAAGCGCGTGAGGCGTGTCACACTGGTCACCCTACACGTCCTAGGGTAATACTACCACCCACTGGAGCGGCTGTTGTTTTGAAAAAAGGCACGCGACTGGCACTCACCCTGCGGCTGCGCCGGGTACGGCAGCGCGGCGTGGTGCTGCGGGGGCGCGGGCGCGGGCCGCACGGAGCCGCGCGCCGCCTCCTGCGTCAGGTCCTTGAGCAGCTCGTCCTTCTCCGTCTTGCGCGCGAAGCAGAAGTCCGACACCTTGTTCTGGAACGCCACCAGCAACTGCCGAGCAACAAGATGCGTCACTCATCGAACACGCTATCCTCCGTTCACTACACTAACACCCCACGTCGTAGTTCCCGTGTACTGATTAGACCGAATGAGAACGTCAAGTGGTGCGCGTGGACGACCCAAGTTACCTGCGTGAGGTCGTTGTAGAACTTGATGCCCTCGTTAAGGTTGGCGGTGAGCTCCTGGAAGGCGTCGGCGGCGGCGCACAGGCGGCCCAGTGCGGCGTCGCGGCGGGAGGCACCGCCCCGCGCGCGCAGCAGCGCCGCGTGCTGCAGCTGCACGCGCTCCAGCAGCAGGCCCTGGCGCGCCAGCGTCTCGGCCGCCTGGCGCTGCAGCGGGGCCAGCGCCGCGCCCAGCGCCGCCGCCGACAGCGCCGGCTCGTCCAGCGCGCCGTCCGCCGCCAGCGCCGCCAGGAACTTGTCCTTGAGGTCCACGGTGGCGTCCTTCAGCTCCGCCTCGATGACGTCGCGCTCCGCCTTCAGCGTCTCCACCTCCTCCATGAGCACGCGCAGCTCGCGCACGGCGTCCGCGTCCGAGGCCGGGCCGGGCGCGTCCGGCGCGTCGGGCACGCCGGCCGAGATGTCGCCCTCCGCCCCGGACAGCAGCGCGATGTTCTGCAACAGCAAGCCCTGTAGTGCGGCCCGGCGCCCCGCGGCCCGCGCCCGCCCGCCCCGGCTGTGCTCTCACCTCCCTGTGCTGCTGGAACTTCTGCTGCACGATGTTGTCGGCGCGCACGGCGTTGTCGATGATCTGGCGGTACTTGTCGGCGTTGGCGCGGAAGGCCTCGGTGAGTTTGGCGGAGTCGGTTCGCGTCCAACGCGCACCGAACTGCTGGCGCAGCGCCGCGTCCGCCTCCGCCTCCTCGCGCAGCATGCGCTCGGCCTGCGGGCACGAGAGGCATCAGTGAAGCGGAAGGCGCGGAGGGAGGGCGCCGCCGCCGACGGGCTCACCTCGTCCAGGATGTCCCTGTTGCGCTGCAGTAGGTCGGGCAGCTCGGCCATGAGGCGCGCCAGCTCGGGCAGGCCGCCCGCGTCGCGCACGGCGGCGGCCTTGGCGCGGATGGCGTCGGGCAGGTCGGCGCCGGGCGCCTCCAGCGCGGCGGGCAGGTTGAGCGAGGCCAGCACGCTGTTGAGCAGCTGCGTGGCGTCGCGCAGCTTGCCCACCTCCGCCGACACCAGCTCCGCGCGCCGCGCCGCGCTCGTGGCCAGCGCCGCGTGCACCACCACCGGCACCAGCCCCGCGAACAGGTCTGCCACAAGTCACGCCGGTCAGTGGGACTCCCGCGCCGGCAACGAGCTGCCTCGTCGGCGGCGCGCTCACCTCGGGGGGCGGCGGCCCAGCGCTCCTGCGGCGGCAGCGGCTTGGCGATGGGCGCGCGCGCCACGGGCTCCAGCTGCGCGGCGTCGGGCACGCGCTCGTGGTAGATGAAGTCGTTGTCCTTGACGGCGGCCGCCAGCGCCCGCGCCGCGCGCGCCGCGTGCTCCTGCAGGTAGCCGGGCTGCGCCCCGCGCGCCGCCGCGCGCCGCAGCAGCTCCTCGGCCAGCGTGAGGCGCGCGATCTGCTCGCCCACCGCCTTGCTGGCGCGGCACACCTCCGCCTGGTACAGCTGCGCCAGCCCGCGGAACGTGCTCTGCTTGGCGCTCACCTGCACACACGCCCTCGTCAGTCGTCACGCACCGCCCGCCCCTCCCCCTCCCCCTCCCCCCGCCACACTCACGATGGAGATCCAGTCGCGGTCCCAGAGCGGCTTGAGCTGCTCCTTGTTGAGGGCGCGCCACGCGTCCGTGTACAGCTCCTCGCACTGCGCGCACACCTTGGCCACCATGCTCTCCTTCATCTCGTCTGTGAACAGACGCGACCGGCTGTAGCTTCAAAAGCCAGACGTGAAGCCCCAACTGAGATGAACTCGAGCATAGCTGGGGGGCGCCCGGCAGGCGTAGGCGGTACGCACCTCGGATGCACTTGTAGGCGATGACCTCCTGCGCCTGCGCCAGCATGAGCTTGGCGAGCGCGTCCAACGTGTCGGGGCTGAGGTCGGGCGTGGTCTCCTGGTGCACCGCCATCATGATGTTCGCCTTCAGGTACGAGAAGATGCCGGCGGCTTGCTGCGGACAGGACACACTGCCGTCACTACTGCACTCCAGTCAGTGAAGGACTCCACACTAACTATACTGTTCCATTCAGCAAACAATCTAGGTTTGCCTCCATCCCTGTTTTGTTATTCTGTCATTTTCAGAGTACTATTAATGTTTGTTTGTTACCTGAAAGAGCTTGGCAGATAGTTTGAGTGTTTCCTCCGTGTCAAGCTCCTGCTGAGATGCCACCATGCTCTGCATGGCAGCCATGTTGAACAGTATGCACATGCGCTCGTATGCCAGGGAACTTATTGCTGTAAAGTCCAATGTGTCCAGAGGTTAATCTAAATAAAACTCAGGCATCAGCACTAGACTCGACCGTTCAGTCTCATCTAATACTACCAAGTAGTTTCTTGATTATGAATCTTAGTTACTGTATATGTACCAAATTGTATCAAGATATTCAACCAACTCACCAGACCAATATTTTTACGGTAGAAATGTAAGTAGGTACTTGTAAAGTTAAATTTCTTAACAGCTATAAAAAGTAACAAGTGATAAAGTTAGCCGACTCATATTTTGAGTTGAGTGGCCCATCTAAGTCAACCGTCCAGAACATACCTTAATAGTCTCACTCAAGCAAGTAGTAGTGATGTAACTGCTTCATTCCTCGCACCCACCACAGTGGATAGTGAATCAGTCACCACACTGATGGCAACATGTAGCTACTCCTACTTATACAAAACGGTCAATAGTCATTATCATAATTATTATATTAGACATATCATGCTGCTGTAGCATTTCCTCAATAATCATTGCCTTAAGAGTGTGAGTCAAATTTACAATTGTTTCTTCATATTCCCATTATGATATGGATCAGTTAATAACATCCATTACAGAGGAGCACCTCTGTATTTAAAAGCTTTCCACTAAAGTGTCACCAAGTTAATCTTGGATTGAAAGTTGCTATTATAAATGATTTACTCACTGAGGCTCATCCTTCCGCCGAAGATGGAGCCTTTGTCGAAGGCATCCTTCCACTTGAAAGGGATCTGCACCTCCTGCGGCGGGATCTTGGACTCCAGCGACACCAGCTGGTCATAGTAGCTGCACACAACAGAAGCGCGCTTAGCGACAATCCCACAAACATCGTGCCGCAAGCACGCGACAACGATCTAAATTAACTTAAGATCCTTTGTTTGTGTGAGTGATATGGTGACATCATTGTTTGTTTCACTTGTAAATTACCTCCAAAAGTCAGTCACTTTACTCGATTTTGGATTTCTTTCGTATAACTGTGATTCAAATAGGTGACTCATATCGCATTAATAGTCTATTTACCTGTAGATAACCTCCAGTGAAGACTTCTCGAACACCTTCCAAATGGCGCTAGCTCTCAGGCGGCTGAGTTCGTTGAGGGCGTCGGTATAATCTTCATGACTTTCTCCAGTATTGTATGTAGAGTGAATGAGATTTTTCAATGGTTTCACTATATCTACATCCGAAGATTTTTTTAAAGGTACAAATATCAACTCAGCCATGGCCATTTCTGCGACTGATGACTATGACTGATTCATGAAGTACAACATACCACTGTACTGACATTGACATTGGTGACAATCAAATTGACTGCCAACTGTCAACGTCAACGTCAACATTCAATTCAAAAACGTCACATCACTGGATCAGTGCACTATACCTTGTCTAATTTAGGATGATAATTTTGACAGCTCCAAGTAGGGTACCCCATATAGTATAATCGAAAATGAATCTTTCGATTTTCGATTATCGTTCCCATAGAATATGGAATCGATTCTTACAAAAATACAAAAGCATTTATTTTTTTTATTATTTTAGGTAACTTACTTCAGGATGACAAAAGAGAAGGTTTATAGTATAGTACATATGTTTTGTATTATATACTTAGTTAATTATATTATAAAAAATGTAGTAGATAAGTACTTATTAATTTCAATAAATTAATTTAATTTCGATTCATTCGATACATTTGTCTACAGTCAATTGTGCTGATTTCTTGCAAGTCGCTTCACTACGGCAAGTGGGCGGTACCTGTCTATGTGCTACGATAATTTTTGAGGTATCATCTCGTTGATAAAAATATGATACTTCATAGACGTGAACTGTCAAAATTATCATCCTAAATTAGACAAGGTATAGTGCACGGCATCTAACTTGGCAAGATTTTGGAGAACTGTGGGTCCATGTGTGGGTCCCACTACTTCAAAACCTTGCCAAGTTAGATGCCGTACAATCAGAGACTAGAAGAATGTAGGTACACTACTTGTTTCTATGCGACGCATTTTGCCACAAACAAGTATAGTGTATTTTTTTTTTTTTTTTGTACGGCATCTCACTTGGCAAAGTTTTGTAGTGGGGCCCACACTACTCCAAAATCTTGCCAAGTTAGATGCCGTGCACTATACATGTAGTTTACGTCTACGATTATCAAATATAAATGTTATCTACGTTTCCATATTTACTAATATTATAAAGAGAGGCCGAATATATTGAAAAAAATGTTAATTTTTTGGTTTTTGCTATTAAGTTACGTAAGGTACGGTACGGTGGTAGGTATATGAACTTAAAAAGTATTAATATTCACCTGCCTCTATTCCGTTGTAGGCTGATTTTCAGTGGGTGGGTGGGTCCTTTCGGGGGGTTGAGAGGGCCATCTTAAAACCGTACCGTAGATGGCCCAAGGTCAGCTTGGGCGTGAAGAAAATGCCTATTGGGTAACCTTTTACACCGGTAATTAAGACCCAAGACGGCGTGCGGCTTTAGTCGGTTCGACTACCGACATAACCAACCCCAATAGTCGTCGGGGGCGGTACCCAAGGCGATATCCACCCGATAAAAAAGGCTGATTTTCATTATCTTTCCATGTCTTCTTCTGCATTCAAGAACATTAATAGGTACATTTCCTTTTGTCTGTTTTATAATATTATTATACCTACTTATATTATTATTATATTTACTTTTAATAAAAAACTGTAGAGAGTTCAATATTCTGTCTTCTAATAGGTACCTACTTATAATAAATCTGTAGAAGTGAAAATTTTGTACATTGAAAATATCGAAAAAATAAATAGCAGGGGGTGTTACTAGACCGACACCGAACCCAAATATAATTATGTGATTAAAAATTTTTTTGTCCGACTGTCTGTCTGTTTGTTCAGGCATCACGTAAAAACTACCGGTTCGATTACGATGAAACTTGGTATAATTATTCTTTAATATCCTGGGCACCACACTGGGTACTTTTTATCCCGGAAAAGTATCCATACTAATATTATATATGCGAAAGTAACTCTGTCTGTCTGTCTGTCGGTCTGTCTGTCTGTCTGTCTGTCTGTCTGTCTGTCTGTCTGTCTGTTTGTTACGCTTTCACGCCTGAACTGCTGAACCGATTTTGATGAAATTTGGTATAGGAGTAGATAAGACCTCGAGAACGAACATAGGCTATTTGGTTACGTCACCCGCAGTGGTGTTCCAGTAGGATTAGTGGATAGTGGTGTTATTAGTTTTTAGGGATTTTGAGTTTAGTTATCATATCATCAGTGGGAGCGGGAGCGGGAGTGGGAGTGGACGCAATAAGCGAGTTCCGCGCGAGCGGATCCGCGGCCGCGGGCAACAGCTAGTTGAATATATATTTACAAAATAACTATTAGGGGATGATTGGTGGTCGATAGGTACTAATGCTAAAAATACAATCAGTAATTTTTTTCTATAATATGTCTGTCTGTCTGTTTGTCTATCTGTCTGTCTTTACAAAGTGCACGAATGGATCAAAATCTACTTAAGATATTTTGGTGAAACTTGGGACGATTATAGATATATATATACGAGGGCTACATTATAATATACTTAGACTATTTTTTATACTTAGCCTCTGCGGCGTAGCGGTAGTAAACGCGGCCGCTGCGCAGGAGGCGCAGGTTCGATCCCCGCCCACTGAAAATATTTGTAGACATGAATATGGGTATTTGCATTGGTCTGGTCGTGCCTCGGAGAGCATGTTAAGCCGTCTCGGTTCCGGTTGCCATACAACATCTATGGCAGTCGTTACGGGTAGTTGCCGCCCTAAAAAGTCCAACAACAACGGTCTAGCTGCAGTGCTTCGATATCGCCTAATGTCACCATTGGGTTGTGGAGGTCAGATGGCAGTCGCTTCACGGAAAATATCGAGGTCCAGCCAAATCCGCAGTTAAGACCGGTGAAGCGGACCCTAGATTCCGAGGTGAAAGCTTTGGTTGCGACTGGGATTAACGCTAGGTTGAAGGGTTGAAGGACAAGCCGCGGGGGCTCCACCTTCGGAGTCGTTGGGTCGTTCATCGTTTTTTGGTCTTATCTCCGGTTCTATTTACCCAAATGCAATCAAAAATATGGCAGATTTATATGTAACCAACACCTTTCTATAAAAAAAACGGCATCGAAGTTCGTTCAGTTATAGTTTTTACGTTCATCGCTAGATTCGCTAGTCATGAACTCATGATGGATTGGATGTAACCACCAATGGGTAGACCTTTGGTGTGGGATGCAACTTGCGTCGACACCCTCGCGCCTTCTCATCTTCCAAGTACGGCGGGCTGCGCCTGCGCTGCTGCGGCATCAGCGGAGACCCTCAAACGGCGCAAATATAGCAATTTAATTGACAATTATATCTTTGAGCCGTTTGGGGTCGAAACATTAGGTTCGTGGGGTCCGAGCGCACGGTCGCTTTATAAAGAAATCGCAAAGCGACTGGTCGACGCTTCACGTGATCAAAGGGCTGGCTTCTTTCTTGCTCAGAGAATTGGCATTGCCATCCAACGTGGCAATGCCGCCAGCCTTTTGGGTACGTTACCAGTCGACATCGATGGGGAGGAATTCTTCGACACCTAAACTTTTTTTTTTTTAAATTTGTACATAGGTACTTAATATTTTCTAAGATAGTTTAATAATAATTCTGTATAAATAAAACCACTGAAGACCATATAATCTCTTTTTTTAAATGAGTACCTAGATACCTATGATGCTTATGCCTAGTAGCGTGGCCAAGCGTGGTGAACATGGAGTGAACGTGGATCGACTGTTTAAAATCCGTTCAAAAAGGTACGCATGGTAAGTACCATAAATAATCAATAATCTTTGTATACTTTCAATTGTTTATTTTCTAAATTTTTGTCAATTTATTTTAATGTCTAACTAGTCTTATTCCTTTAGGAAAATAACAAAAATATGTTAAATTGTTTGTAACTTTGTGTTTTTAGAAAATAAAATGGTTATTAAAAACAAGCCCGTACTAATCGCGTAAGTGTTTTCTTTATGATGTTCAATATGACTTCAAAATGTTTGGCATTTCCATAAAGGTCCCGTGGTCATGAGTAGGTACCTGTGTCTGCCTCTCCACCCAAACGTCTCCTTAGAACGTTATCCTATCCTCGGTGCCTGTGTTTACATTTCCTTACCGAAGCATCGGAGCGAGTCCTAAGATTTGTTGGGTTAGTACCACGAGTTATTTTCAAATAGCTAAGAATCATCACCGTAAACGTGGAGTGGGTAGGTAGGGGCCTTGTTAGTTTCCGAACATTTTGTGATAAATTAAAATGAATAAGAATCGGCGTGTAGTGAGAGTCCAATCGGCATAAAGAAGGTTGGTCATGCGCGGTGCACGTTCGCAGGCAGTCCGCCCGCCCCCAGCGCCCCGCCCGCCCGCAGGCGACGGCACCGTCGCATCTGTTGCTCCGTGGCACAATCAATACAAGTGTAGTGTGCTTTTGTTTTGATGGGCTCGGCTGGCGTGCTCGCGCTACGACCCACAGTGCACCGCGCCGTGGACCCGTGTCGGCCCCTTCTGCTCAAAAGTGTTAACGTTTGCATTTAACCGTACCTGTGATAAATGTTCGTACATCGTCGTGGTAGGTGACTATACCTAAATATTAACTTTAAGTATGTCTTGTATATAGGTACCTACTGAATATGCGGAATTGTCGTAAGTTGACGACTCAGGCCTCTGAAATAGTACAAAAACACACGCACCTAGCCGTTCATTAGTAACTGAATACGAGTATCGATCACAGTGTGCAAGAGGCGTACAATGTGTGTTGCATAAATGATGAGGATTGGACAATCTTGTAACGTGTTGGGTGCCGGTTGCCAGGGCCACCGGCGCGGAGTGCAGCAGGCGAAAGGCTCGCTGCACCCCGCGCCTGGGCGCCGGGCCGGTCGATAACACCCAGCACGCACTCGGTACTTCCTAGTGATTAGTTTTGCTTTAACGAATATTCGAAACTGCGCATTTGTACCTACTTATCACTCGTGTACTCGTATCGGCGGTGAGGCTGTGCCGCGCGCGGCGCCGAGTACCTACCCCATGTGTATGGTTGCGAGCACGGAATGCTTTAGAGGATTAAGCGGGTAGCTATTTATACATTAATGTTTATGTTGTGGTACAGTCGTACACCGACGCCGTACTTACCAAAACGTCGAGTTCAATGTTAATAATAATAAAACTAAATAAACCGTGCTAGAATTAGTTACAAATCGTTTTATTTCAAAATAATTTCTTTTGACTGAAAATGTTTTGGCTCTCCTGAAAAGTCGAGTTTTGGCGCTTACGTCCTTTGAGGCCCGAGGTAACGATGTTAGACGAGGTGTTCACCTCGTTCTTGTTATTCATTGCAGTCTCTAATTGTGAAGTCTCGCGGCCTAGACGCTCGTTGATGTCTCTAGTTTGAGGTGATTGAACTCGTAGCTTTCCGTAGCGGCTCGTAGCGGTATCGTAGCGGTTACCTTATTTAGATACAAAACAGAAGATGTTCCAGCTAACGTAGTGAACTTCGTGTAGGATTTAGCGCACCACACTTGACGGCCCTATACCTATTATTTACAAATTATTAGCGAATATTAACTGTATTAGCTGTAAGTTTTTTTTTATATCGGTCACGTCAATATGACTTCACCTCGCCTGATGGTAAGCTAAAGGTAAAATCTCAGGAGGGGGTCCCCATTACATACACCGACAGTGCCATAATGGTGGCCCTCAACTTGATGGCCTCATGAACTGCTTTTTCACGACCCGCTTAAAGGACCCGGGACGTTTCCACATAAAATAAGAAGTGATAATATGTAACCATAGTAAGTATATGAGCCATGAGCAAGCAGAGGTGGAGGGGGGGGGGGGGAGGTGCGAGTGCTGAGGTGCGCGTGTTGTTGCAGCGGCGGCGTGCGCGCGCGGGGGCCGCGCGGCGGGCGGCCGGCCGACGCGCTAGTGGCGCGCCCCACCACCGCGCCCGCCTGCTCGTCCAAGGCCCGTCGGTATGTTTGCTCCATGTCGCACGCTCTGCATTCATTTACAGAACTACTCCAACTCCTCCTGCAACACAATGTTGGAATTGGATCGACTAAAACCGCACGTCGACTCGGCTCTCCTAGCGTCGGGGTGCAAGGTGGCCCACAGCGAAAGCCAATACCTGCTGTGATGACTCATCTATCAAAGAGTTATCATGGCTATTTCATGAGCAAGCCTACATTATTGATTTTGTAGTCAAAATCTTTCTCATGATTACCACTTTCGATTGGTTAAGTCTACGAGTAATATCTATATCGGTTCACCTATATATCGACTTAACCTTAACCACTACACAAAACAATACCTGATAGCCAGGTGGTCGTGAACAAAATAAAGTAGCACGCCTACCGACGCATATTCTCCATGTTTAAAACTATCAGTTGGAATAAATTGCCTGGGTATCAAAAGAGTTAATGGGTGTTTTTTATGTTTGGTGATATGTAGGTATGTTAATGATGTAAGATGAAGAGGACAGTGGCGGATTTACAAATTTGCCGCTAGTAGGCTATACAATTTTTGCCGCCCCTGCTGACCCACGGGTACCTCATTTTTTTTCATCGTGCGGTAATCCCCATGGATACCACCCCGTCGGCCATCGGAGGTGGTAATGTCGGGATCGAGGCGACTAAAACCGCACACTGTTTTAGGTTTTAATTCCCGGGTTACCTAATAGGCATATCCTGCAAGGAATATGCCTATTAGGTAACCCCAGTCATTCACCCTGGGCCATCTACGGTTTTAAGATACCCCCTCGACGATAAAAGGGTGGTGGGGTGAGCATCACGCCTGTTCGCCGACGGTGGGTGTAGGGTGACAGGCGGCCGTCCTGTCAACCAACCGTCGGCTCGCGGACAATCAGCTCGCCCTCTGCTCGCTCCCCACTGTGCCCTCTGCTAGTCAGAGGGACACGTGGAGAGCCACGGAGCTGCCCTCTGGAGGGCCACTCCTACCCCGGCCGGATTGACCGCAGGCAGCAGCGTCTCCCGTGGTGAGTGGGAGGCGCTGCTCGCCCCCGTTGCCCGGGTGCATCATGTGGAGATTCCGGCTCGCACCCAACCACGGTTACCCCTAATCGAGATTAAACGGTGAGGTGGTTATGTCAGAATCGGACTGACTTAAACCACACGGTGTTCCATCTGGGGTACCTACAACGGGAGGTTCGGGAGAGGCTGCAGAGACCTCTCCCGGACGGCGGCGGGCGCGGACGCCGAAGGCATCGGAGGTCTAAAGACCTCCGTCCTCCATGAGCGCTGGCCTGGGGGTGACAAGTGGAGCCGCCTGTCACCCTAGCAGAAGCAGGCCGAGGTAGCGCCGGTCTCCGTCCGGGAGAGTCTATGTAGCCTCTCCCAGGCCCTTTCCGCCGCCTCTATCTCGAGCATCACTTGCTCCCAGAAGGAGGCGGCGTGGTATACCTAGGTTCTATTGAACTAAAAACAGTGGCGTGTACTAATAAGAAGGTGGGTTAAGATTAAGATATGCCTCTCCAAAAAAACACTCCCCAAAACTCGTTTATGTACCATAATAAAGTTTTTTTTTTTCATTTATATAAGAAAAAAAAAATTGTGCCAAAATTGCCGCCCCCTAAAATCTGCCACCCTAGGCTCCAGCCTACTCAGCCTACTGGTAAATCCGCCACTGGAAGAGGATGATATAAAATCTCCGCACAGAAAACAGTCAGCAGTCAGCACAGAAACCCCCTCAATCACCATCCTATCCCTCCCAACCCCCTCCAGGGTCGGCAGCACCATTAGCACAGGAGTAGGTTTTTCTGTTTGTTGAAGTGATAGGTTTTTATGTAATTAAGTACGCTATGTAGTTAGTTGTTTGTACCAGATCGGTTCGGGATCGAGTTGCAGAACCGCACGACGTGATCGACCTGGGCGCGCCGCGGCTGCGAGCCGTCTCGGGCACCGCGCGCCTGGCGCTACAGCGCCCCTGCTGCATTCCCAACCCACGTCTGTGAGTAGCACGCGACATCCGGGTGGCGCTCGCCCTGCGAAGTGAGCCTCGATACTAGTGTGTGTGGCAGGTACCCCGGGCCCGAGCGCGCCAAGCCGAAGGCTGTAACGAAGCAAGTGGACAGCCGCGGCGGCGGAGAGGGGCGCGGGCGGCGGCGCAAGCGCGCGTTCCGGCGCGTGGTGCCCAACCCGCGCCTGTACCAGCCGGCGCCGCCCGCGGCCCGGCGCGTGCCTCCCCCCGCCGTGCCGCGCGCCGCCTGGGCGCCGCCCGCGCCGGCCGCTCGCCTCGATACCGCGTCGCACGTCGCATTCCACTTCAGCGAGCAGCGGCGCGGTCCTCGGTACCTGCCGCAGGCCTTCCACGGGCTCGCAGGCCCGCCGCTCGTGGTCACACTCCCGCCGGTGGCTGCCGCCGCAACTCATCGTTACAAACCGGCCAGCGCACACTTCCGACTGCGCTCACTGGACACGGAGTCCGGAGAGTCGACGCCGGTGGTCGAAAGGTCGAGCCTGCCCGTTGCCGTACCGAAAATGGAAACAGGAAACAGGAAATCGGCCAGCCCGGAGGACTGCTCCGACGGAAACGAGACCTTGTCAGCGCCGAGCGAGTTCTTGGCCGAGGTAAAGCTGCACCCGCTGCTCTCAGTCGAATGACATTACACAGCGTCCACGTCGGGCCCTGTTCTATTCCTCCTATGACTCGTATACTTTTACGATTACGGCTTGTTTCAGTTCCTGTCTGCTATAATGCGCCGCCAGTACGCAGAGGCGCTCAAGTACTGCCGTCTCATCCTGCAGTACGAGCCCCACAACGCCACCGCGCGTGGCTTCTACCCACTGTTGCAACAAAAAGTGTTGGCACAAAAACGACCAGGTGACCCGTGTATATATCTTGTTGACAACCACCTCCTCACACCTTCAATCGGTTTGTCGGCTGGCCCAAAAGTTACTTGCTAATGTTTGGTGCCTCAGTCTGTTTTTCCTCAAATTTCAGTGCTCCGATTCTGGTAATCAAAAGAATGCCTTTTTGATATTTAGTCCATCGACATGAGATCGAGATAGACTGAGACTGATTCCTAAATGATAAAAATCACATCCCACATGGTGTGGTGGTGGGTCTGTGTTTGCCATACTGTGCAGGAACAAGAACAAAGTTTAGATTCATAAGTACCTATTACTTTGAACACTTGTCTAAAAACCATTGAAATGAGCAAGAGTAGATTATGAGTGTCGAAAGAACTTTGTCTAAGTCAGCGTACCTAACTGTCGTTGCAGACGCGGAGTGCCCTCGCGGCAGCTCCAGCGAGGAGGCCAGCGCTCCAGCCGACCCGCCGGCTCTGTCGTCACCGGGCAACACGCATGTACGTATTGTACGTATCGGACGCTGCGCATCCATCCATAGTCTTAGCCGAAGCTCAATATACCGGGCCTACCACACTGTGGAGCCAAATTTTATCATCAAAAAGTCAAATCCCGGTATGAATGAATACGCAGCTTCTAACGAGTGCCCATCTCGGCACAAACTCTTTGTCACGTTCGCGTGTCGGCAGGAGATGATGGAGCAGGGCGGCGACTCGTCGGAGGAGTCCGAGGGTGAGGAGGGTGAGGAGGGGGAGGAGGGCGGCGCGTCGCAGTCGTACTCGCGCTCGGGCGACTCGTGCCGCTCGCAGTCGTCGCTGGAGCTGGACTCGTCGGAGGCGCCGGGCCACTCGTCGCCGTCGCTGACGCCGTCGCGCCGCACGGAGCGCTCCGACAGCGCGTCGGCCGGCGCCTCCAGCTCGCGCTCCGACCCCGACGACAACGGCAACGCGCCCGCGCCGCCCAGCTCCGACCTGGCCAACGACAACGCGCAGCAGCTGCAGCGCCTGCGCGCGCAGTTCACCTGCTCCATCAAGTGAGCCCCTAGCAGCTAGTAGGTGTCGTGTGCCCCCGTGTCGTCGTCGCGACCGTCGTACTGTATCTTGTTATTAATAACTTATTCGTGATCGTCCCTTTTCATGAAGCCTCGGGCCCATCTCGGCCCCCGGTGATGAGTGTGAATGTGCTCAATCGATCGACTGATCGCCGTCCCCACATATCTGTAAAATTAGGACGGCTTTGATGCACATAACATGAGTAAATTCCACAAAATGCCTCAAGTACGCAACATGTTCTCCCGCCTCTCGGTGAACGAATCAAACTAAAACAAAACAATAGATGTGGACCTCTGGCTCGCGCTCGCCGCCCGGGCCCGGGCCGGGGACACGCGTCGTTCCGTGTGAGCTGAGTGTAACGAGAAGACTGAATGAAGTGTCGACTAGTGAGTAGTAGAGTTTATCACTATATCGACTATCCTTTAGGCCTCTGAGTATCGCGGGACAGGCACCGCGCGTAGCCCGTCTCAATGGAATATTATTATACTATGTCTACTTGGATTATATTATATATATTCTCTGTTTATATGGAAATATAAAATTGTTAAAAATGAATTCGTACTTGTTTCATTTCGTCAACCTGTTATGCTGCTACCTACTGTAGACTGCAGACATTCCTTAGAGAATCCACTGTCAGGTTTGTTTCATAGATTTTTTCATTTTTATGGCGTGTACCTACTGGTGTCGCAGCAATCTCAAGTTAAATACCTATTATAACTATATGTAATAGTTCGATCAGTCGAACCAACAGGAAAAGATAGTCTGCGTCATCCGATCAGGGCCTCGATTCTGCTCACGGAGCACAATAACCAGTGGAGAGAGTATGGGCATGTTTTTGTTCTAAATCAAAGTCACCAATTCGCGGCGGGGAGAGAATGCGCTTTGCTCTCTGTGATTGGGTGACGAATTGACAAAAAAATGACAACTCATTATCTAGGGATTCCAAACAAGTAATTAAAAAGGTATCGATATCGATTAAAAATTGTTGACTCATTCGTAATCTATAATATTATTTATAAGGATTTGTTTGCGAATCAGAATTCTTTAAAACAGGAGAAATCGCTAATATTCTTTATAAAATAAAAGAAAAGGTAATTAAATTAGGAAGACTTTATTTACAATAGAATTTTTACTGGTACTTTTACGCGAAATGTCTAGAACATACGACACTGCACTTTGTTGGTAAAAAATTGTCTCTATATGTAGCTTTGATCCAAATTTCTTTCTTCTCGATGTCATCATTAGGAAATCTGCAAAATTTTATACAAAAAAATACACTTTTCCAATATAATGAACCCCTTTTTTTATCGTGCGGAAATCCCCATGGATACCACCCCCGTCGGCCATCGGGGGTGGTTATGTCGGGATCGAACCGACTAAAACCGCACGCCGTCTCGGCCTTAGTTACCGGGGTGTAAGGTTACCCAATGGGCATATCTCTCACACCCAGCTGACCCCGGGGCCATCTACGGTTTTAAGATGGACCCCTCGACCCCCCGACGACGGTAGGGTGTAGAGTGACAGGCGGCCGTCCTGTCACCCGACCGTCGGCGCGCAGACAATCAGCTCAACCCCCGCTCGCTCCCCACTGTGCCATCTGCTAGTCAGAGGGACACGTGGAGAGCCTCAGAGCAGCCCTCTAGAGGGCCACTCCCACCCCGGCCGGATTGGCCGCAGGCAGTAGCGTCTTCCGTGGCGAGTGGGAGGCACTACTTGCCTCCGTTTCCCATGTGCAACACGTGGAGGTTCCGGCCCGCACCCAATATAATGAACCCCTAACTTTTAAACTGTCGCGTTCCATGAAATTCAATAGGTAATGATAACGGGAAAGATTAGAATTGCTTCGTCGTTTAGTGGCAGGACGTCGCCTGGAGGGTGCGGGCCGTAACCTCCACGTGGTGCACCCGGGCAACGGAGGCGAGCACATCTATTTTTTTTTTGTAAAAGGCAGGTAGAGATTTCATTCACTTATAGTGCGCGGCATCTAACGAGGCCAGATTTTGGAGAAGTGTGGGCCCCACTACTCCAAAACCTTGCCAAGTTAGATGCCGTACACTATACTTGTTTCTATGCGACGCATTTTGCCACAAACAAGTATAGTGTACAGCATCTAACTTGGCAAGGTTTAGGAGTAGTGGGGCCCACACTACTCCAAAATCTGGCCACGTTAGATGCCGCGCACTATACATTTTTTACTGTTATGGACAAGTTTTTTACCAGTATTCCTACACTTTTGCGAGGAAGGCCTGCATAAGTATGTCTTAAAATAAAACAATAATGATACAAAAAATAAAAGGAAACTATAGGAAGAACATTGAATAAATAAACCTATTTTAAATTCTATCGATATAAAACGTCGCAATGCTGCGAACAGAACTATCGGGAAAAAAAGGGACAACTGCTATATGCAATTCAATGTGCTAGAAAGAGAGCAAATATTTGGTTTTATTTTTCGTTGTTGAAATTGTTGTTTTATTAAATGGAGTAAAAAACACTTACCTGTGAAATGTTATCCCATCTTTTATGTAACTTGACATTGTAGTAGACTTTCCACACCATTTAATTGCACAACTAGGCATTGTTTCTATTTTTATTTCCTTTTAAAACGGGAGCTCGTGACGTTCGTACGTCAACCTACAATTTCTGCGACTGATCAAAATTTTGCTGCATACGCTTCATTTAGCGTATGTTTAGCGACTGCGGCAGCCCCGCACGCTCTCTCCACTGGTTATTGTGCTCCGTGATTCTGCTAAAGGCAAACCACTGTAATACCACTGACAATCTAAAAATGCTATTTAATTGTAGACTTTAGCGTTATATAGTTAAAGTCTAAAATCAAATAAAAAGAATCGGTTTAAATTTTTCATTCGCTCTACAAAATATCATTTGATTTTAGACTTTAATCTGATAACAATAAAGTCTACAATTAAATGGCAATCTTTAGAGTGTCAGTGGTATAATAGTGGTTTGCCTGGGTTATTGTTCATAGTACACCTCGTCCGTTCACCTGGGTGGACCACGAACATAATTTTTTGTTAGTGGATCACCTTAGTCCACCTGGGTGAACCACAAACACAATTTTGTGTTCGTGGTCCACTTCATTGTGTATGTGACCTCTTTCCTTAATGAATTGCATACATAAAGTTGAGTTAAAAATTTGCTACAAATATTAATTGAAAGCGAAACAAATCTTTGTCGCAGGATTAGATCTGGCTACTTTTTCGTCTCAGTCCCATACATACGCCACGAGACCAGAACTACATGAAATAGTTTATTGAAATAATGTATTACTACGTAGCAATGACACTAATTATCACAAATAGTTATAACATCCTAATCGTAAAGTATTAGAGATCAAATTTGCGTGTTTATTATTCTATTTCTTAAACAAGCATAATTTGTCTGATAAGCTCATATAAGTTGAAGAAACCTTAATATTAGTTGAAGACGGTCCAAATTCGTTTGTTTTTAGGGTGGGTCAGATAATGTTGACAACAGATTGTACTGTGCACTTTTAAGTTTAGGTACTATGCACTTGTTTATTAAGTTAGCCGGTTTTACATTACTTTTTTATTTACTGAAGTTTAAGTTTTAAGTTGGAAAAAAATAAAGATATTGTGCATTTAAAAACATCTCTTTATGGGTAACCATAGTGACACGTAGATAGACCAACCTTATTAAATTAATCAATTACAATTAAAAATAAAAGACCTATTGTAATTTAGACTAGATGGCGCTGTGTGATATGTTGAAAAATATTTATTTATTTATTACCAGAATTTTCGCAGGTGAACCACGAACCATATTATTTGAGATTTTTTTTTTTGAAAAAGTTAGTTGGTCCACTAACAAAAAATTATGTTCGTGGTCCACCCAGGTGAACTGACGAGGTGAACTATGAACAATAGCCGGTTTGCCTTTAGCAGAATCGAGGCCCAGTTGGATCAACAGGAAAAAGAATTCGCGTCGTCCGATCACTCGAATCAATAGGAAAATAAGTCCGCATCGTGACAACAGGAAAAACCAGTTCGCTTCGTCCGATCAGTCGAACCGACAGGAAAACAAATCAATAGGGATCGGATCTACAGGTAAGAAAATTCCGCGTCGTCCGATCGGTGGTACCAACTGGAAAAAAACGTCCGCTTCCTCGATCAGTCGGACAATGCGGACGGACTACGCGGCCACCCTCCTGATACACTCAGTCAATATGTCAGACGGGGGCACACAGGAGGAAAACTACTGGGATACGGCGGGAATTTATCAACTGGGCGTGGATGGCCATCACAAACTATACCTACCTACTTAAATCAAAATTAGTGAAAAATGGTCAAGTGAGTATCGAGCCCGATTTAGGTGAAAACTGAAACTGCATCATTGGATTAAATAATTAAATCAATTCTCCGGCCTAGCCAGGAATGGAACACATTAATTTTGAAAAAACAACCACCTTTGCGTTAGAGGAGCAGCTGCCGCTCAATCCTGTGATGTAATCCGTGGTAACGCACACAGTATTATTACATCAATGGATAGTGCCGCTAGCGCAAGTAATGACCGCATCGTTTGTCTGTACACCAATGTACGCAATTTTAACTAAGCCATAAGCTAATTTTTATCAATTTAACACCTACCATAAAAATACCCATCTACTGTTATTTTCTTTGGGATCGTGGCCCAAACAAATCTTTTGACATGTGATCATTGTCCGGTGCATCCGGAACATTCACACAGGCTGGCCCGCTTACTCTCTTATTCCTCTTTTCGATATGGTTTATCCAGGGTTTTATAGGGCTGACTGCTTCGTCGTCGCAGCCCCGAGAAGAAAGCTTGCACCAGAGTCTCGTCCGCTCATCAGCAGGCTAGCACGTGAGGTAGGTGACGGGGAGGGGGGGGAGGGGGGCAAGACCTTCAACTCCAATATGAACGCACTGGCACCAGCTCACACTGGTTGGTCAATCCGAATAAGGGAGATAGAGGTTCTTTAGGAGCTTATTTATGTAGGTAATTGAGAGAAAGGGTGGAAATTGAAAAAAAAAACGCAAATATATTTTCAATGTTTTATTACAAACGATAAAACTTTCGCATAAGTTTCGTTGAAAAACGTAACATTAAATTTTATTGAACAGAGGTCGGCAGTTGGCGATGCGACGGTGCCACGTGTGACGTCACCCGGCGACGGACTTACACTAGGCTCTTAACGCTACGTACACTACGGCTCTACTCGTCTCGATACAATTTTCTCAAACATAACCAACGGCAGTATTTAGGTAAACAGAACAATCGCTCAGCGCAAACGTCACTTGAAACAGACGCACATCTCGTCACTCGCCCTCCCGTCAACATTGTGCCATGGGTCGGCTACTAGCATTCTCGTGTCAGGAACGGAACACTCAATGAAAACAAATGGTCTGTGCTACTTACATAATTATATTCGTAACCATCTAACTTATCGCACATAATAACAATTTATAAACAACGGGGGTGACGTCACTCGTGCTCGCTGCGAAGTGAAACAGCAGTGCGGAGGGCTTACCATGACGTGTTAAAGGCGTGGTTACGAGCGACATTAACAGGAATGGAGCTAAGTACGCTATCATAGGAACGCCCGTCACGGTGAGCCCCCAGTAGCGCGCGGCGGGACGGCGGAGGGGGGCTGCCCGTAGAGGCCTGTCGCACCATTAGCTACACCACGAGCACGCGTACGCGGCTTGATTCGGACTGATTGCAGGGGCAGCTGGCTATCTCACCACTTTTATATATCAATATCACTCGCCGACTCGGTCCGCCCACTCATCTCGACGCCAGCGCAAACAACCTTTCATGACTGCTGTCCACAAACTAGTTAATAAGAAGATCACGTGACGCGCTTCCATCAGTTCCGCACTACACCGGGATATTATTCTGTTGGAATCGTGTCTTGCAGTTCGTGAGTAATTCGGTTCCAAGATTGCTGTAACAGTCACGCTTATGTCCCTTTGGGGAAGGCAGAGACAACACGTTTCCACTCGCTACTATCTCAACAGTGAGTAGGCGGTACCTGCAGTGCGGAGAGCAGGCGCCCAACTACGTGGATCGAGGTCAGCAACAACTCGACTAAGGCACTAGACGCATGTGTGCGCAGGCACCGTCATCTCATCCCTACGTGTACCGCGGGTCGCCGCGCGCCGGGCCGCCCTCCCTGCGGCCCACAAGTGTGTCTGTGTGTCACATTGGCCGCTCCACTTAGATAAACTTGGGACTGACCGGCTATATCAAGATGCACGCCCCTACCCTCAGCCGTGACATATGCACCAGCTCACACAGCAGGTGGCAGGCAGCGGGATGCTAAAGACCATTGCATGTGCATCGCTTGGCGAGCGCGGCTGGCGCTTGTCGATCACAGTAGTGGGATACAAAAAATGTCCATTGATTCCGAGAGACGACAGGGCCATCTTGAAATCGCAGATCATCTAATTGTGTGTGTACATGAATAAATAAATACGTATTATATAGGTAATAGCAACGAACTTTCATACTAGCGCTCATCCCTTGTTTGTTGTGTTGGTAAACGCCGATATACTTGTAGATATATATTTATTTCTAGCCAGAAGTAGCTATATGAAGCGAATAATTACCGACTTAGTCTTTTTTTGCGATTTTCATTCTCATTTCAAATTGGTAGATTACCTACCTACAAATTAAAATTACTCGCGAATTCGCACTGAAGTTAATTACATTTGGTCAACCTGCAACTGGAACCGCGGTCCCAGCTATTGCGGTCCCACTCGCTGGAACCCTCGTTATTAGAGGTCGTAGGTAACTCGTAACTACCTAGTAGTAAAATATCTTCCTATCTGATTACTAAAGCAGGCAGACAGACAAATTTCTATGAGTAATTCAGAGTTAGAACGAGTGAGCGTCACCAGCCAGTCTCGCCGCGCGCCGGCCCCCAGCCGCGCCCAAACTAACAACTTCACGCCTCAGTAGCGACACAAGCGCAGGCTTCTCGGCCACCAGGGACCACTCGCGCGGGCCGGCTCACTCGAGGAGCTTCTGTAGATACCGTTACAGCGCGATCAAACTGATCGCAAGAACACAACCAGAGACTGCGCCATGTATTTTGCGCGGGATGCACAGCGCGGTGCCGGGGCGCGCGTGGACGCTTGTACCTCTATTTTAATAACCAGTTAATTAAAACCTTGGCTCGTGAAACTGTGACCAGAGCAAAAGAAGTTCACGCCCAGGCACATCACGGGCTGACCACGTCGGTCATACGTACATAGCCGTCGTGTCGGTGAGATATCTTCCACCCTATTGTACATTTTCAGAGTCCCTATTTATTTATATGTTACATAGTCAACATAGGTACCTGCACAGCACAAAGACAATGCCGTGACTGTCAATCGTCAGATCCACGCACGCGCTCGGCTCGCAGAACGTGACGCGTCGTATCAAAACTAAATATTGTCGAGTGAGGAGGCCCGGGGCCCGGAGCCCGCCGCGCGGGGCCCCCACAGGGGTCACGTCAGTACAGTACAGTTAAGAACACCTCGGTGCGTCCACATTGTCAACATAGTTCCAACAACATGCTACATCTCTTTACATTTATTACAATAATAACTCTCGACAGATTAGTCGTGTTTCATATTTGTTTTGTACTAATTAGTGAACTATTTCAGTGTAGTTACTTTCGGGTTAGGCCAGTGGGGCGAGCACGAAATTTCTTCCGAATCGAGTTCGTAAAGTGTTGGACAAAAAATATAAGTATGAAATTTGAATCGTGCGTTGAAAGAACTGTACGAATCTCATATAATTTGTGTCGCAAACTTTACGATCTCGAATCGAAAGAAATTTCGTTCTCGCCTCAAAGCAGTTAACTGCGAGGCATGCGCAAGCGCGGATCCAAGAGGAGGAGTAAACGTTTTAAAACATTTTTATGTCTGCTAGACTAAGTATTCCGAATAATTTAAAACGATGTCTTCTCTGGGACTGCTAAGGACGTTTACATTGCATCACTTTTTGACTAGTTGCGTACGGCCGGGCCCGGCTGGATCCGCCCCTGTGCCGCCTCGTGGGCGCTTCACGCTACGCGGTTCTTTGAATGGCATGCCAGTCCCGTGAGACAGCCCAAACGAGAGCTACAACGAGTCTCAAGAAAACAAACGAGTATCCTCGCAATGTTATCTTTCGTTCCTTTTAGTATTGTTTGCGCCATTTTTAAATCTAAATTAAACATAAAATTATTTAATAGCAATTTTTTCACTTAAATAAGTTTTTGGCACATCATTTGCAGTGATTGGCCAAAATTGTCAAGTGTAACGTAAGGCAGGTGCAACGCTCACACGAGCACGTCCATGCGGCTGCCCCGGCGCAGCAGGCGCGTGCCGCCGCCCTCGGCGCCGCCCACGGCGTGGAACGACAGCGTCACCAGCTGCTGCCCGAAGTTGGCCTCGAACCTGCCGCATAGTGCACGTCACTGCTCACTGGTCACTGGCGCCTCCCGAATGCACGGCGGCGTCTTTGGACCTCGCCTGGAGGGGAACTACTAAATACTCCAAATGCTCATTTTACTCGAAGAGAACATTCCTTCAATTTTGGACCTTTGATTCAAAATGTCTTATCTTGTCCCACTGAAGTGTTAAGCTTACATTTCATTTCATTTAATTTACTATGTTTGTTAGAGATTCGATCCTTACAAATGACCCTATCAATTGGTGCCATGAAAATACAGAATGTTATTTTTAGTAGGTTCAATTATCGAGAGAGGCAGGTTTTTTTTTATAGGACACGTCAAAATGACTCCACCTCGCCTGATGGTAAGCGAAAGGCAAAGTCTCTCGAGGAAAGTGTTCACAAAACTTTAAATTCCGATTTGTTTCTTTTTTAAATTAAAGGAATTTATTATTACAGGTCAGTGAAGGAATGTTTCCTTTGAGTAAATTGCCTATCTCCAGTATTTCGAGTAGTTTCCTTCCTGGTGAAGTCCAAAGATGCACATTGACGAATGGCGCGCACTCACTCGCTGGCGATGTTGACGTGCGGCGGCGCGCCCACGGCGTTCTGCACCACCAGGAACAGCTTGGTGGCCAGCTCCAGCACGTGGCACGTGCGCACCACCACGTCGCCGCGCCGCCGCCACGCGCCCTCGCCCTGCACGCGCCACACGGGTTAGTGCTGCCGGCTCACCCCCCCCACCCCCACACCCCCGCCCCGGCCACCACCCCACTCACCCCGAACAGACAGCCGGGCGCGTCGGCGGCGTCGCGCGACGAGCACTGCGACAGCTCCTCCGTGGAGCTCTCCAGCCCGCCGCACTGCGGGCCAAGCGCGCCGGTCATTGCCCTGCCAGTACGACACCCCCCTCCCCCTGCCCCCGCCCCGCCCCGGTACGTACCGCGCGCACGTGCACCACCAGCAGGTCGTCGGCGAAGGGCGACAGCGACAGGCGCCACACGGCGTGCGCCGGGACGCGGCGCTTCAGGCGCAGCGAGCGCGCCTCCAGCAGCAGCAGCGCGCCCGTCGACACCACGCACAGGCAGCGTGCCACGCGCCCCGTCGACCGCGCCACCTGCGCACGCGCACACACGTACGCACACGTATACACACACTCGCACACACACACCACGCGCCCCGTCGACCGCGCCACCTGCACACGCGCACACACGTACGCACACGTATACACACACTGGCACACACACACACTGACACACACACACCACGCGCCCCGTCGACCGCGCCACCTGCACACGCGCACACACGTACGCACACGTATACACACACTGGCACACACACACACTGACACACACACACCACGCGCCCCGTCGACCGCGCCACCTGCACACGCGCACACACGTACGCACACGTATACACACACTGGCACACACACACACTGACACACACACACCACGCGCCCCGTCCTCACCTTGCCCACGACGTCTGCGAACACGACGTAGCGGTCGCCGGCGGCGCCCAGCCCGCGGCGCCAGGCGGCCGAGGCGCGCAGGCGCACATAGTCCCCCACGAACGGGTGCGCCACGCTCCGCCCGTAGTTCAGCTTGCGCTCCTTGAACAGCACACTCGCCGTCACCTGCGGCCAGAGGGGGGAGAGGCATGAGCCATGAGTAACGCGATCCGTGCCATGCAGTACGAGGTCGTCGAACACCACTGACGCACAACGAGAGTACGAGGTGTTTACGATAGCTTGAATTCATTCAGAGCATGGTTTTCAACGTGCCATTGATGCACTCCGCCTCCTACAATCGCAGGTGAAATGAGGACACTTAAAAGTCTACTTTGTTCACCCGGGTGATATCACCTAGGTGAACAAAGTGGAATAAACCGGATCTTGCGGTGTTACCATTACGCCTCAAACATCAGTCTTTTGCCAGACATCCGAGTGCGTAGACTTCGTAATGTACACTAATTATCACTAAAATGTATAGGTATTATACTTATATTGTAGCGGGTCACCCTTTTTTGTATCAGTGACAGTTGCACTTGTCATTTTATTGCCTAGAATTAAAAATCGTACTATAGGTAGGTACATTCAGTTCAGGCTGTTCAGAGAATAAATAAATAGTGAAGTATCCACATGGCAGACCAAACACAAGAACGCCCTCATCCAGGTCGCGTACAGGAGTGGCCGGGCGCCGGTACCTTCTCGCGCATGCGGTTGCGCGCCGTCTGGTCGAAGGCGGCGCGGTACAGGCGGCAGCGCCACGCGTGGTGCAGCCGGCGCAGCAGCGCGTCCGCGCGCCCCAGCAGGCGCGGCGCGCCGCACGCCGGCCACGCGCCGCACGCCGGCGACAGGTGGCGCGCCGGCAGCCGCCGCCACAGCCGCGCCACGTAGCGCCGCCGCGCCGACGCGCACCACGCGCGCCACACCAGCGCCGCCGCCGCCGCCGCCGCGCCCGCCGCCTCCGCCCCCGCGCCCGCCCCCGCCCCCCGCGCGCGCCGTCGGTACTGGCGCCAGGCGCGCGCGATGGTGGTCTGCGCGCGCTCCCGCCTGCGCGCGCGGTGGCGGCGCCAGGCCCGCTGCGCCACCACCACCAGCGCCTCCACGCGCGCGGCGCGCAGCGCCTCCAGCTCCCACACGGTGCGCGGGCTGCGGATGAACACGCGGGTGCGGCCGTACGCGAACTCGGCGCTGGGGATCGGCAACGAGCGGAGCAGCGCGCGCGCCGCTCGTACGGGGTCGTCGCGCGCCGGCGCGGGCGAGGGCGCGGGGGGCGCGGAGGGCGCGGGGGCGGGGCCCAGCAGCCCGTAGCGCGCGAGCGCGGCGCGCGCGCACATGGACTCGCACCAGCCGCTGCGTCGGAGCAGCGCCATGTCCATGATCCTGTACCAAGCACGCTCATTCACCGCAAGCAGTTACTAAATGGACAAAGCCCACTGATCTGTATTTGTATTATTACCTACCACAGATCAGTGACTAAATCACAAATGTTGCATTACAAAACTCACCGACACCTCTTCGCTTCACCGACTTAGCAATTAGGATACTGTGAGCGCGGTGTTCTCGCGACAACGCTTTAGCCACCTCACGCAATATTGTTTCTCATGAAGCATTCCGAACTTCTTACGATTAATCACGTACCATAGTACAAAGGATAAGGGTCTTCGCGGAAATTGTGAGTAGGTATTAGAGGGCACGAGTCGTAGTTCACAGGGTGAAAATTATATGAAATTAGATTATTATATATTCGTGTTATTTTGCAACACTATAGGTAGTTATATTTCAACGCCACACGGCAGAATATGCTGTACTTAAAAATAATGTAGGTAATACCTGATGCTGTAACCATATTCTATGAAATAAATTTGAATTTATACGCACTCGACCTGTGAGTTTAATTAAAAATAGCAAAGCCACGTTTGTCGCGGTCAGTGATGGGTTTATTCGAGCATTTATCGAACATTTACTATTTATGCCCAAAATGCCAGGAAATAAACTACATGGATGGGTTTGAATCGCGCGGATTGAATAAATGGCCGATGTATGTGTAAAGAGGCGGGGCATAACCCATCACTGGTCGTGGTGCAAACATGAGGAGGGTAGCGGCAGACTGACCCCTGCGAGCGGATCTGGTGGCGCAGCAGCGCGGCGTCGAAGCGGTGCGGGCGCAGCGCCGCGTCGGCGCGCACGCAGCGCACCAGGCGCGGCGCCGCCGGCAGCCGACGCACCAGCGCACCCACCAGCGCGCGCTGCCGGCACGCCAGCGCCGCCGGCCGCCGCGGGGAGCCCGCGCCCCCCGCGCCCGCGCCCCCCGCCCCCGCGCCGCCCGCGTCGCCCGCGAACAGCGCCGCCAGCAGCGGCTCGTGCGCGGCGCGCAGGGCGGCGGCGCAGCGGCGGCACACGGCGTCGCGGTTCTTGGCCACCATGCCGCGCGCGCTGTACACCACGGCGCCGCCGAAGTGCACCACCCTGCGCACGCGCCCACGCCTTACCGCCTTACCGACACTCTGTGCTCATTTGTTCCTCTTTGCGTTTGTTTTTTTATGTTTTATTAGGACATAGCTGTTGCCCACGGCTCCACCCGCGTGGATTTCGAATTCCTTAATTTTTTGAAAACAAATTGATAGCCTATGTAACATAAGCTATAATTTGTTTATAGATAAGTTCCCAGATATTGTAGTTTTCTATAGGTGAAAGAATTATTGAAATCGGTCCAGTAGTTTCGGAGCCTATACGAGACAAACAAACAATCAAACCTTTCCTCTTTTATAATATTAGTATAGACTAGTATAGATAATAGCCTTGGCCTACGTTTTACGGACTATGGATGTCACTATTGAATGTTGAGGATGCCAGCGATGTATTCCCCAATGTGACAGTATTTTTATTTTTCACCTAGCATTACAGCTATTGTTAAATAAGCATTTCGTCAAAATGTGGAAGCATGTGGTACATTGATGGATCTAAGTGGAACTAAAAGTGGAAACGAATCCATTGAATTCCATTGATAGATTTTTAAGGGCTACAATACAAGCCTGTGAACCTTCACACAAGAGTTTCACACCTACTTATTTAACCCTACATTGTCCTTCATCTATCGTACAGTTTATAGCAACAAACATACAACTCTTTGTAATATATGTTGTATTCTTGTTTTATTTGGTATTATTTGTTAGCTGTAAGTTTACCTAACAATGTTAAATAAAAAAAAATATCACACTGGCGCCCAACGTGGGTCAAGTGGATTACACACATACATCAGACACGCCTTTTTCCCTCCGGGGCAGGCAGAGACAACAGCCTGCCATCTGCCTCAGTCCTTACAAACTTCACGCGCTTCCGCTACCTACTGTCATTAAACCTTTCACGGCGGGTGGACTACGTGAGCATACAACTAGCTGGATACTCGGGTCGCTAGACATGGCTGAGAGTGGCGCGCACTGACTGGAAGTGGTCGGGCGGCAGCACGAGCAGGCGCGGGTGGCGGCGCCGCTGCAGGCGCTGCAGCAGCGCGGCGTCGCCCAGCGCGCGCGCCGAGCAGTCGCGCAGCACGCCCAGCACGCTGTCCGGGCCCTGCGGCAGGGAGGCGGGTCAGGCGGGGCAGGCGGGTCGGGCGGGGGGGTGGGGGCGGCACTCACCGCGTCCAGCAGCTCGGCGTGCAGCTCGTGCTCGGCGTAGGGCAGCGGGCGCCAGGCCAGGCCCTCGCGCGCGTACTCGTCCTGCTCGCGGCGCAGCGTGGCGCCGGTGACGGCGGCCTGCACGCGCTCGGCCGCGTAGTTGATGAGCAGGCGCTCTAGGCCGTTGCGCGCCAGCGACTCGAAGCCGTACACGTCGAGGATGGCGATGGCGCAGCGCTTGCCCGGCGTGCGCGGCCGCAGCGCCGCATTCACGTTGTTGATGAGCCACGTGAACAGGCGCGAGTACAGCACGCTCACCAGCTGGTCCCGCAGCGCGCCCGCCCACGAGTCGCCCGCGCCCTCTGCCGAGCTGCAGGCGCCCGTGTCCTCCGAGCCCTCCGAGCTCTCTGCGTCGAGCGGCGCGTCGTCGTCGGGCGGGGCGGCCCCCAGCGCGGCGCCCAGCTCGTCCGCGTCCACGCCCACCAGCGCGCACGCCTCCAGCAGCTCTGCCACCACACCCACACCACGCGCTACACTCGCACTGCACTTACAACCAACTAGTATAGGTACAGATACCGGCACGTAAATTGGCCCGACGCGTCATATGCGCAAAGGTTGATTTTTATTTATTTACATTTGATTGGTCCGTCAAGCGACGGACCAATCAAATGTCTCCGAGAGACGTCTTGTAGCGAATCAACGTTCCGTTCGTTCGTACTTTGAATCATTTGATTGGCTCAAAGTGCACGATGCGCGAACTTACCCCAAACCTGGCCAAGTTACGTGCCTGTACTCGTAGATACGGACTGAGAGCTAAGTTCGACAGTCATATCGAATTTCGCTTCACGCGATACGATGGAAAGAAAGAAAACATAAAAAAATATTTTTGTGTAACACAAAGTAGGTATCTAAGAATGTTGATAACAAAATAGTTGTGTAGCTGTCTACATTACTTAGGTACGCCTATTTTAATATTTATTAAGTACTAAGTACCTCAAAAAATAGTACCTAGGTGTTCGCACTGTACTTATGTAAATTGTATGGTCCAGCGCCCCTATCGTGCGTAAAAGGAACTGTACAAATCTCATATAATTTTTGTCGCACACGTTACAAACTCAATACGAACGAAAATATCTAGACCTAACGTAAGCCTAAACCGTTAACAGCTGTAGGGGTTAAGGAATCGATATTTAATTTTCTGATTCATTACCTACCTATACCTACAAGCTACGTTAAGAAAATCGATAATTCCCGGTGGGTATACCCGGGCCCGGCACTCGCCGGTGCCGAAGCTAGCTTAGCCCTCGCAGTGCGGTGCGAGTGCGAGTGCGAGTGCGAGTGCGAGGAGCGCCACTGACCGTACTGGTGGTGCAGGCGCGTGCCGATGGAGCCGTCGATGTTGTGCTGCGGCTCGAACTCCACGTTGCCCAGCTTCAGCATGAAGGCCAGCAGCCGCAGCACCGCGTCGCACTCGCCGCCCGAGAAGCCCAGCGCGCGCATCGCCGCCTGCGCACACGCACACGTAGGTACACACGCGTACACACACACACACACACGTCCGTCCAGGCGCTCACCGTGGTGAAGGCGAAGTGCTCCCGGTCCTGCGAGGCGGCGGCGCGGGGCGGCGGGGCGGGCGCGCGGCGCGGGGAGGCCGCCGCCCCGCGCTCGCACGCGTCCGCCGCGCCGCGCAGCATGCGGTAGTGCTCCCAGGAGCGCTGCAGCCGCAGGCGCTCTGCGACGTCAACAGAACACCGTCAATATACAACTGGGGACGGCCCAGTGAAGCGCGAGGCAGGAGGCAGGAGGCAGGAGGCAGGAGGCAGGAGGCAGGAGGCAGGAGGCAGGAGGCAGGAGGCAGGAGGCAGGAGGCAGGAGGCGGGAGGCAGGAGGCGCCACTCACTGAGCAGGTGCACGTCGGCGCCGGCCAGCAGCTGGTAGAGCACGTGGAAGCTCCGCTCGCCCTCCAGCACGCCGCCGCACGCGCGCCCCTGCAACAGGCCCCAGGGCTAGTCGAGTGCCCACGCACACTTGCATAACTCTAAACCTACAAACCGTTGGTAAGTACGGGTTGGCTACATTACAAGTACGAGACAATCAATTCATGGTCTGGTCTGGTCATGGAAATGTGGTCTTAGACTTCAAACCATCGTTTACACATTTAACACAGTATTCGATGGTTTGAAGTTTGAAGTCTGAATAGAAAAGAATGAATAGATTCATTTGTTGTGACCCGACATGGCCTACAAGAGTACACGGGTACCTAGTCTATTTTTATCTAAATAAATTGAATTGCAGTCAAGTGCCCACATTCCAGTGTAAACTAAAAGTCGCCCTGAGACGTGTTGTAGATAGGTACCTAATAAATTTCACTTATCATCAACTAGGTATCGGCCTTTGTCAAGTTTGCCTGCAATATTTTTTATTTTAACTGACATTATTAAGTAAAGTTGCGAACACGGAACAAGTACCTACCTACTACAACTACTCGACAAGGAGACGGCAGAGCAAGTCCGGGAGAGATTTAGACGACTTGCCGAGCCCGCTACATGCGCGCCGTTGGCGACTCAGACACCGGAGATCGCTCCACGACCTCCGTGGTCCTCCTAGTGCGCAGACCCGGGGGTGGCAGGCAAGGCCGTCTGGCACCAGGCCGGGCGCCTCTGTTTCCGGGGCAAGATGGGACACCGTGGTTCCCACACCCAAAGATCAAAGCCAAAGATGGCCCAGGGTCGGTCAGGATACGAGGTAATGGTAATGTCCTCTTGTATAAAAAGTAGCCTACCTATATATGTTGCCCAGAAGTATGAACTATTAATCGTACAAGTTTGATCAAAATCCCTTCAGTAGTTTTTGATCCATGCGTGCACATACAGACAGACAAAGACAAAAAATTACTTTACCGATTGCATTTTTCGTAGTATCGATCACCAATCATCCCCCAATAATTATTTTGCAAATATATATTACGGGTCGGGTCGGGAGGGATATATTCAATGCGCAGAATATCATTAGGTACCTATAATATTCTAAGGTGGGTATAGAATAGACTACAACATTTTCTAGAGCATTTCTGTGTAATGTGACGTTCTTACGAATGGTACAATACAGGCAAACGCTCCGTTTCTAAAACATTTCCATGTAATGTAACGTTCCTGCGAATGCTCGGCGTTTGTTACGGGTAATGCTCACAGCAAGTGGGCATTTACCAACATTTCGCTGTACCTTGCGTTCATTCTTTTTTGAAATGTCGGACCTACAAGTTGCGTGTGCTGCGTTTATCTTGATGAATTATATTAGAAGAAAAAACCTCCGCGTCACCCCGCATCGCCCGCACTCGTGGTTCGACGAAATGTGACCACCAATACGCTCGACGAAATGATACACCCATATGCTCGTTGGTTTGTAACAAAGAGGCGAACGTGCTCGACGTTTAGTTCGTAAAAGGATGATACACTAGAACATATTATTAGAGCGGCTCGTTGAACTGTTCTGTTACAAGTAAATGTTGTAGTCTATATTCACCTTAACCCTTAATAGGGCCCGAGCCTGTGAGTGCTTTTTCTTCAAATTAACACTGGTTCCTGGCTAATAATGGCTCATAGATTTCATCATTTCTATTCATAGACTTTACACGAGGTCCGGCTTACCGTAACAAACAAACTGATTTTTATATATAGTTACCTACGGTTTTCAGTAAGTATAATCGGGCAATGGTAACTTTTTTACCACTTAAAAACGATTTCGAAAAATGTATTAAAAATCGTTCCTGAAAGCTGCTAATACGTAAAACGAAAGTAAATATACCCTATTTTATAAATTTGTATCGTAAAATCTCATAAGAATTATTGTAGAACAACTTTGCACAAAATCCGCACTCGACCACTAAAACATTCAATTTTTGCCACCAAAATTCGTTGGGTCAACTTTGACAGTAGTACCGTAGACTATGACCGTAGATTACTAAAATGACTTTGCCAACTTATGAAGTGTTAAAAATATGACAGTAAACTTACTAAAAAAATATAATGAAATCAAGGAATAACATTGGATGTTTCCATTTTAAATATATCTCAAATTTTGTAGAAAAGCAGAAAGTGGTAATATATATACCCTTACCCTATTAAGGGTTAATAGAATAGTAAAACTGTAGAGATGTCAAGAGGTCAATGCCCGAGACAACTGACAAATTTCAAGATTAGGTACCCTGCAATAACTTCGAAGCTTTCGATTGTGTTGAATCTACGTGTTGAACGTAAACACGTAGAACACTATGTACCTACCTAGATTATGTTTTGCCCAACTCTGCCTGTTGCCATATCTTGTGAAACTTGCATTAATAAGACGAGTCGGTTGACATCTCACATTTATCAAAATCGGCCCATAGCATTCGTTTGGTCTCTCAAGCGTCACAAAGATACAAACATGGGCTGATAAACACATGACCAACCTTTCCATCGCGCAGTCGGGTAACAAGACAAGTCTGACTTAACAAAGTGTTCTGTATGTTATGCATATAAATGTGGCGACCAATGACAAGTGCTCAAAGTATAGCTGTGACAGTGTTTGTGAACATTACCTTTTCCAGAAGATCTGCTCGCAGCATGAAATAAAGAAAACGCATTATAATGTTGTTATAGCTTTATTATATTGATATTATAGGTACCACTCGTAGGTATATAGGCACATGTACCATGTAGATTTGTCGTGTCTTTTGTAATGGGTGCTTCTACTTAACATACAAGTACTTACCTGCCTAACTCTAAAATAACAACACAAAAATGCAAGAATACAACTCTCATCTAGGATTTTACCATATTTATCCTAAAATATTTACATTTAATACTTTCATAATAATGTAAAAAAATAGATGATTAAACAAAACAAAAACGTGACTGGTGCTGAGAACACCGTATCAAGTTAGTGAGCAGGCGGCGCCGCCAGGACCAGGAGTACTCACAGTGCGTGACGTGGCCGCCCACCGGCTCGCCCTTGAAGTCGAACTCGATCTCCAGCAGCTTGCCCTGCACACCACACTCACGTGAGCTCCCGCACGCGTCTACTGCGGACTGTACACTGCTCACGATTCACATATTCATCATTCATATTAACAGGAAGGTGCTCGTGGCTATGTGGTATAACCGAGTAGGGTAACAGTGCAAACTTAAGAAACACTAGCCGGGTCGTTTTTCGGATAAATCATCATCTTCCTTAGCTCCCAATCCCCTCCTTCGACTCCTCTCTCCCCAACTTCCTAACCCTCCCGCCTCCAGAGTCGGCAGCGCGAGTGTGACGCCACTGATGTTGCACACGTCCATAAGCCACGGTGACCATTTACCATCTGTCTGCCACCTCATTCTCTCTCTGAACCTTTTTCCCAACTCAGTTAGGGTCGGCTTTCCACTCTAAATGTGATGCGGCTGAACTTCGACATTTTCCGTTGAGCGACTGCCATCTGACCTCCACAACCAATGGTCATTATGACCAATGGTGATATCAAAGTTCCAAAGTTAGACTGTTTGGACTTTTGTGGGTTCCAACTACCCGTAACGTCTGCCACCTAAGTAGGACAAAAAAATTCTTAACATATTGAGACCCCTCCGTGTCTCGAAGAGCACGTTATGTCGTCGGTCCGGGTTGGCATGTGAACATTTGTGACAGTCGTTACGGGACTTGGCCATGTCCAGTGAGGCGTGGAGGTCAGACGCTGCAGTAGACAGTGGATAGGGGATAGGAGATAGGGTATAGGGGATGGGGCTAGCTCACGAAGCGGCTGGCGTTGTGGTTGCGCGCGGTGGCGGCGTTGCCGAAGGCCTCCAGCAGCGTGCCGGCCGCCGTCAGCGCGCCCCCCGCCGCCCCCCCGGCGCCCCCCGCCCCCGCCCCCGCCGCCAGCACGGCGCCCTGCAGGCACACGCGCGCCGCCTCCGTCTTGCCCGCGCCGCTCTCGCCTGCGCACACACACTCAATGGAAGCATATATAGCTACTGCATACCTATCAGTCGATTTATTTGTATGGATACTGTCTGTTTCATTCAATGCATATGAACGTATATGCGAAAAATATAAAATGTCTGTCTGTCTTTCTGTTTCAATTTGGTAATCTTTGAAGGGCTGGGTCCATTTCTACGAGACTTCCACTGGCAAATAGAAAGAAAGAAATCTTATAATGCATAACATGGGCTACTTCAACTTTGGAAAAGATGAAGCGCAAATGAAGTAAAACCTTAAAAATGTGAATCCGCGCGGACGCGGCCGCACAAGGAGGGACAGGGTGACTCACCGGTGATGACGATGCACTGGCTCTCGTTGCGGTCGCGCACCCAGCGGTAGGCCGTGGCCGTGATCGCGTAGCTGCAACAGGCCGCTCGTGAGCACCACACCACTTGCACTGCTGTGGCTCGCAGTGCGCTCTAACACACCACTGGAGTGACTAGCTCGTGAGCAGAGCTGGCTGCCCCACCCGTGTCATACTTCGTCAGACGAGTATGACACGGGCGAAGCAACATTTGATTTGTTGTTCCGCCAAATTGCGGACATTTGCGGAGATGCAGTCGCGTGATTTTTTGATGACGTGAGGCGCCCGCGACCCTATTGGCGCGTGTCGCGAAACTTACGATTCCGGTATTGTAGTGTGCGAGTCGTCATTCGCCATTCAAACAAATATATGTGAGAGACGCTTTGGTATTAACACAGCGCGGCGGCGCCGGTTCGCGACTCACGTCATCTGAAGATTCCTTATGTAAGAAGAGAATTCTGACATAGGAAACCTTCAGGACTGACTGACTGAGCAATACTAAGAAAGACGTCGGAAGGTGTGGGCGCCACTCCGCCACTCACAGGTGCGGCGGCAGCTGGTAGGGCGGGCGCGCCAGGTAGGCGCGCACCAGCTCGGCCGAGTACAGCGGCAGCGCGCGGCACGGGTTCACCGACACCAGCGCGTTCCCCACGTACGTCTGCAACCAACAGCGCCGCTCCCTGTTTACACCAACTTCGCACGTAGCGCCCCTACGCCCGCCCAACATCACTGGCCAGCTGACAACAACTTTCTCATATTGCTTTATTTTATTACCTACTTACTTAGGCCAAAAAATTTACTGCTTTAGTAAATCTTTGCCACATAATATCGAACTACAGCCCAGTTGGTGGCATATTCATTGTCAGTCTTCAATCAATGAGTGTACGATGGACACAAACTTAAACTTCACTATTGAACCTGTCACATTTTACACAGTGAGACGCATTAAGTGAAACATTTCAACCCAGTTGATTTAAACTTGGTCGCATAGTAATAGAGCATTTTAAAGCTTCAGCACAGTTTAGGCCTCTGCTCTCTCTCACATTCCATATAAGATATGGCATGCTGCTACTTAAATTTGATCTGAAGAGAGTGGTCCAACTCTGGTAAGTAGGGCTACAGGTACTGCAGAAAAAGAGACATATTCCAAATATATATGACCAAGTACATACTATAGTGAAGCATAACTAGAATACAACAAGACCTTCGCTGTCATGTTAGAGTTCAGATAATGTACATGTCTGTCAAAATAACTCTACATTCAAACATTTACCAAATTATCAATTCACTTAGCAGCAGCTCTGCCAGTGTTCTGAAATATTGCCAGGGTAAGATGATGCAGGGGAATCATGACTTGGGCACACATGAATATGTAAATATTAAGCTATTACATACCTACTTCTGTTACTCAGTTTACCTGTTGTAAATAATTATTTTTGTAACAACCAGTCACCTAGAAAGCTCTTAGGCTGCAAATTGTATGTGAATATGATAAGATATAAGTATACTATATTTAAATTTTAAAGCCTTAGACTTACTGTACTTATAAAAATGTTTCAATCATACCTAATCTTTCTTTTGGTCTATTCCATAAAATGGTATCTGTGCTTGAAATGTTCTACACAAATAAGCAATCTTATAAGAGCATAAAGAACATGGGTATATGGAGCTTTGGATGCTATGCACTCTGATACTTACATATATGATGTCATGTTTGTAGCGCACATGCAAATTGTGAAGGAAAGTGTCCTCTGTGAGCGGCGCCAGCAGCACCGCATCGGGCTGGCCGACACCTTCGGGCTCTGCCATGCCACTAAAGCACCCGTCACCGAGCCCCACTGTCCTTTATGATAAGCTCCATGGTAGTGCCTCTGTTTGCTGGTCGTTACGAAAGAATATTACTACTATTTAAACATAGCACCTTTTTAACAGTTTCCTAACACTAGACGTTTTAGAAAGATTTTATATCGAAAGCTAGGGGAATTGTCGTGTTGTGGTGGCTAACATCTAAATTTGAGTTCAATTTGATAAGCAACACTACTGTATTCAATACTAGCACATTGAGGTGAGTAATTACTTGTTTACGAAATTTATTTGCACCATGTAAACTGGATAGTAGAAATCGTATACCTACGTAAAGTCGTAAATAAAGATATCAAACACGCTGTGAATGTGAAAGAGCTAAACACGTTTATTGAATTTTTATGCGAAATTGACTGCTTTACTGCAATACAGAGCCAAGTTTACAAAATTAGATTTATAAGTTCAATACATACCTAAGCATAAATATTTCAGCTACATATTTAGGTATCTATTAACAATGTAATAGGTATATTGTAAACATTTTAATTAAAAATAATATATAACGAGATTCTGTTTTCAGTCGCCTCTTTCTGCCATGTACAATTATATTATAACACTTTCAGTTTTCACACACCTATCCGACAACATGAACCATTTCAATATTTCATTTCATTTCAAAATGTTCAGTCAAGTCACTTGACAATGATAGTTTGATACTATGTTGCCATATAAGTAAATTATAAAGGCAGTGCACACGTGCACATTGTAATACCCAGAGAGTCCTACATCCTACTTAGTGATGGGTTTATGCTATGCTCGGCGCGGCCCTGTCACGGCTGTCACACTCGTTTACTCAATCTGCCTACCCATATTTATATGTACACATTTTTTGGCCGATTTATGCCGGGCATAAGCCCATTACTGATCTTACTATATTTGTATCATTTACTTATATACACTTTTCTTTATTCTCCTAAATCATAATTTTTTTAAATATTATTAATTCACTAGATGATACTGGATACCTTTTTATTGTACCTCGGATACGGTTTTTGCATGCATGTCATTGTATGCGCTGCAATCTGGCACTGTATAATTGCGGCGCGGCGTGTGCACGAGTAGGTACTTATTAGCCTTTCTGACGTGGTACACCTGTGTGGTTCACCTAGTAGTCCTAGTACCCCATTACCCCATCGTGGACCGGGTGTTGTGTATCATTATAATAGTTGTTTGGCTGTAGCCGTGGTGAGAGCGTTTTAATCGGACTGCTCTATAAAAGTGAGGTTCCATTCCCAATCAGTGCAAAAAATATTTAATGTATATACCTACCCTAAAAATTGTCCATTGGCATTAGTCTGAATGTTTACCAATGTTTACATACTCACGGTTTTGCCCTCTGGGGTAGACAGAGACAACGATCCCGCCTTTGCCTTTGAATATATTTATATTCAGACATCATAATAAATATGATAATCCAAACCTGTTTATTAAATCTGCATTCTAGAATCCACAACACAAGCCAGTTCGGGTCTAGACTAGATGGGTGAATCCGCCGTTTTGATTCTTTCTTATTTATTTTGAACTTTTTTTGAAACTTGTCGGAAATGCGTGTCAAACGCTATAAATTTGAAGGTTTTTTAATAACCTTTACGAAACTATTGGAGGCACTAAAATCCAACAAGAGAATCAGAAGTTATTGATCTTCAAAGTTATTTAATTGAAATGGTAATGACGTCTATAGCATGGTAATGATTTTTCTATAACGGTAATGACGATATGTTAATGGGAATGATGAAAAACTGAATAACACTTGTTTCTCCTTTGTTAAATCACTATAAACATAATAGAATATTGCAAATAAACTTTTTTCTTTTAGTAGAAGTCATATTGACGTAACCAATAGTTACGTCAATATGACTTCACCTCACCTGATGGTAAGCTAAAGGCACAGTCTCAGGAAGGAGGTCCCCATTACATACACCGACAGTGCCATAATGGTGGCCCTCAACTTGACGGCCTTATCAAATGCTTTTTCACGCCCCGCTTAAAGGACCCGGGACTGCAGTAGGAGGAAGGAATCACGTGGGCTGGTAAAGAATTCTAGGTCTTTATTGAGCGGCAAAAAAAGAGGCACCGAATTTCTTAGTTCTTGATTGTTCAGCACGGTATGAGGGTGACATCTCAGCCTTGCACGTATTGTTCTGTATAGGAAAGGAGAGGATGGAACTAGTTGGTGGAGCTCATCAGAACACTCACCATGGTAGAGGTACCGCCTCTACCATGGTGAGTGTTCCGAAAACTGCCAAAGAGGCTATGTCTCGACGTAATTGTAACAGTTCGAGAGCGTTGGTAACTTGAGGAGTCCCAATAATACGGCCTGTACGTCGCGATGAGAACAGTATTCTACGCCGGAACGGATTTGTGTCTTGTATAGAAGATACCGCTGCTCCGGCGTGAAAAACCGCCTCACCTTGGGTCTCCGAGTTTCCGCGAGGCCGTTTTGATGATGCTCTCGATGTAGTTATTATTAGTCAGATTGCAGCGAACCTCCATGCCGAGTATATCTAGGTTATCCTGAAGTGGCAGTGGAGTGTCCCGAAGAGCAGGGAGGGGGAGGAAAGGAGATACCTTTGCTGTAAACACACAAGCCTGCGTCTTCTTGGCATCGAACTCGACCAGGTTCTCAGAGCCCCATTGCGAAATGTGATTCAGGACCCGATCAAGCTCAGTGACAAGAAGCTGTCTATTTTCCCCTACGTCAGCCTGCTTGTTCACAGGGTGACCGTGATATCGTCCGTGTAAGGTGCTATCATCTGCATAGCAGTGAATGCTGCCTACTGACAGCATGTCATTGATATGCAGAAGAAACAGAGTAGGCAACAAAACGGACCCCTGCGCCTATCACAGAGCACTCGAATGCGGCGCAGGAAGTTCTCAATCCAGCTGCATAACAGTGGAGATAGACCAAAAGCAGGCAGCTTGGAAATAAGCGACTTTTGCCAGACCCTTTTTTTATCGTGCGGAAATCCCCATGGATACCATCCCCATCGGCCATCGGGGGTCGTTATGTCGGGATCGAACCGACTAAAACCGCACGCCGTCTCGGGCCTTAATTACCGGGGTGTAAGGTTACCCAATGGGCATATCCCTCGTACCCCAGCTGACCCCGGGCCATCTACGGTTTTAAGATGGCCCCTTCGACCCCCCGAAAGGAAGGGTGGGGCAAGCATCGCGGCATATCGCCGATGGTGGGGTGTAGGGTGACAGGCGGCCGTCCTGTTACCTAACCGTCGGCGCGTAGACAATCAGCTCGCCCCCCGCTTGCTCCCCACTGTGCCATCTGCTAGTCAGAGCGACACGTGGAGAGCCTCGGAGCAGCCCTCTAGACGGCCGCTCCCACCCCGGCCGGATTGGTCGCAGGCAGTAGCGTCTCCCGTGGCGAGTGGGAGGCGCTGCTCGCCTCCGTTGCCCAGGTGCACCACGTGGAGGTTCCGGCCCCGCATCCACTTGTGCCAGACCCTATCGAAAGCTTTGGCGATGTCAAGACTGATAGCCAATGACTCACTATACTTGCCCAAAGCCTCACCCCATAGATGGGTGACATATGCTAGAAGATCACCCGTTGACTGTTTCGGCCTGAAGCCATATTGCCGACCATTAATTAGGGAATGATCCTCTAGGTGACGAATGAGCTGTGCGTTAATGATATATGCTCAAAAACCTTGCACAGCACTGAGGTGACGGCTATGGGTCGATAATTGCCCGGGTCTGACCGATCCCCTTCCTTGGGGATCGGCTGCACATTCGCTTCGCTGGCGGTACTGTACCCGAAGTGTTCTTCTTCTTCTATCGTATCGATGGCATTTCTGCTCTCAGATTTTACTTTCCCAGTGTGCTGCTACCTGGATTGCGTCCTCAGAAGCACCCATGAGTTCCTCTGGTGTGCAAGAAGTACATGGGCATGCAGCACACGTTAATAGGTGGGCCATAGTCTGCGGGGAAACTCCACACTCGCACCGCAGGCTTGCACTGCCCGAGAACGCCCATCTTGACCGATTCTCCTTGCTTCGGCTGACCTGTGTCCGAAGTCTATTTAGAGACTTCCACGTGGTCCAGGGAAGGTCGTGTCCAGGTGGGAGGCTTTCCGCCCACGGAACAAAAGGGGTCGGTAACGGACTTTGAGCTCTCCAGCGAGTCACTCTGGCTTTAGAGGGTTCACTGTCAGCGGTAGCGATGCATACCCGAAAGCTCTTTCGGCTTTTCAGCCTTTGTGGAACGTAAGGGTGGCCATGCATGGCGTGTCGGTGGTCCGCTTCCAGTTTGCCCCTCTCCATGGATGATGCCACGTCTCTGCGAACGCCGGGAGGTCCAATGCCAGCCAGTGGGTATAGCAGCCGTACCAGAGTCGGCTTTAGACAGCCAGTTATTATCCGGCAGGCCTCATTTAGTGCTACATCCACTAGCCCAGCGTCACCAGCTGAATAACACAGAACGAGACCCGTTGCCCGCAGCACGTGTAGTGCGGCCCCCCCAGTTTGTACTCGTCAGCCTTTTAAGAAGGTTATTACGAGCGCAGACCTTCTGCTTGAGGTTTTCGCAGTTCTTCCTAAACCTGTGGGACCTGTCCAGAGTAACTGCCAGATATTTGGGGTGCTTGCAGTGGACGATGTTGATACCACGCCACCGAATGTCAAGCTCACGCTGCCCGTTGCTAAGGTGAGGTGTTTGAGGGGTTGGGCTTCAGCGCATAGCTGTCGCAATAGGAGCTCAAGTCCTCGAGTGCGGCATTCAAGTTTGCCTCTACCTCCTCAAAGGAAACCTGTGACGTATGAGCCAGGTCGTCGGCATAGAGAAAGCGTGTCGTGCGCCCGAAGTGTAAGAGATGCAGTACAGACGCGTAAGCATGGAGACAACTCCGCTGCACATTTACGTAGAACCACCGCTGGAATTCCATTGGGACCATTGGCTTGCCGTACATCGAGTGATTGCTGCACTGCACGAATATGGCGTTGCCTGATAAGGATGTGGTTGCACGGCCTTGGCCAGGTGCCAGTAGCCACAACTGCCCGTGGGGTGCGCCACAAGCCTACCCAAGCCGTGCAATGCACTGGGATACGCTCTGATGTAAGCCTTCTTGCAGCATTACTTTGTGGCTTTGATGTACGCTGCTTTAAACCGGCCTACGTTTGGATCACGGTTATCTGCTTCTGGTGAATAGCCTCTGCCCACTCGCGCCCATACCAGGAACGCACCCTGCGGGCGATGCTTGCCCCACCCCCCTTTCCCGGTGGCCTAGGGTCAGTCAATATCACCCAAATCAGAATTTACATGAGATAAACACACAAAACACATAGAGTATAATCATTACCATTCACATATTATCATTACCATTAACAGAAAACAAATGGTAATGATGATAATGGTAATGACGTTTGATAGCTTATGATTTTTTAAACTATATACCATGCTGCAGAGAGCACAACCAACCATTTTTATGGTATTGTACATAAATTACGGTTAGCGTGGGTATTTTAAAAAGATCTAGTAATTAGTGCTTACCTAAATTTCTCTGATAATGGTGATGATGCAAATACGTGACACACTGCCAGTAAGCAATGTAAGTTGAAAATTTTAAGACTCCTGCGTGGATAAAATTGAAGTGCGCTGCGCTCCGCTTCATTAGAGAGACTGGGAAAGGAGATCTAGGGCGTCTAGATCGGGCTAGGTAGATAGAATTTTCGAGGAATACAACGTTGACGGTGCCGCAACGGTGATGACGAATTTTCGTGACAAAATCTATTTAATTTATTTTTATATGATATTTGATATCAAATCACATCATGGTTCGTTATGTTATTGTAGATAATGTATACTTTCGAAGTATGAAAGAAAAAACGGAAAGTGCTAGTACAATTTTTGGGAAATAATTGTGTAACTTTATTACTCGACTTTTTTTTGTAAACGGTGATGACGTTTGGTGCGTGTTTATTGAAATAAAAAATTAAATAAAGGATGTGTACTATTTTAAATACCGGCGCCTTACGTGAAAATATGTAGGAAATGTCATGCAAAGTAAAAAAAGAGAGCTATTATGATAACTAATTTATTATTAGCATATATTCGCAATTATTGGTTTTCCGCGGATTGACCCAGATAGAGCCGTGTACGTCGTACATTATTATTGCTGGTGCATCACATCTACACCCCTAGAATAGAGACGAGTTCAAGGTTTGTCGTTAGCTGAGCTTACTTCACAGTTTTAGCTGGTTCCACACCAGATATAGGTTCCTCCAAATAGTTTAACCTACCCTGAAATTGCTAAAGTGCCATGCTCGTGTGTGATTCTTAGGACTCCAATAAAAAATAAACAGTAGTTGTCAATTACATTTATTTAAAATACATATTATAATTAAATTCTGCTTATCGCACTAGACGACTGTATCGGTCGGTACTGAGACGAGGCGACGACGCGACGCGACGCACCGCAATGCATGGCGTGTGAACAGTGGAGTGCTCACGTGGCCCTGGTAGCGATCGCAAGGATTAACGTGTGACTACTATACTGTATTGTATAGTACTGACAAACTTCGTGACTATGTACTCTAGCTACGCGTTTGGGTTGCAGTCAACCCAACTAATCACGGGCTCGAAGAGCTTCATTGTTTTACTGTTACTTGACTTGGCGCGAAATTAGCCGGTACGTATACCTCGCGCCGCATTCGATAATTAGAAACTACTCAATAATTACAACAGCGCGAGTCATTCTGCAGTGCGTTCGCGTTCTAACGTGCTAGTTGTGGTCAATTTATATAATTGCTCTAATAAAGTAACTTTACAACAAACAATTGATTTTATCTGCACTCCAAAAATAAATGAAGGTTTATTTCAATTTGAACATTCGCGTAAACTTTCTACAAATCATGGAGGTACACAAAGAAGTCCGCAACCATGGCCTGGGCGCCGGAGCGCGGCCTCATACGGCATCGCCCTTTGTATCAAAATTGGTCAAGTCAATGTTGTTCGTATCGTCAATAATGGAACCTGGCCAGTGGAGCGCGAGCGCCGGCCCGCGGTCGCACGGCACCACTAGAGGATGGTACGCATACGCGCCCGGTTGAGGCGCTAATCGATTTTTTTATCGATCGATTAATATTTAAATAAACATTCTTGTTTCTCGTAAATATAATATATTGGAATTGATTTTTTTTACTATGTTATTATTTGCATTATTCACACTCCATTGTGTTAGGCGAACGAAGTCGGCTGTTGACCCTGTGCGCCGCCGGGGTCAACGACCGGTGACGTTATACCGATATCTATTGCTGCATTCATTGATATCACACAGGCGAGGCGGTATGATTGTTTCTTTAGGAATAAAAACTCCATAATTATAACAATTTTGATACAAAGTTCATGTCTCTGACTAAAATATAATCTAATATACATTATTCAACAATATGTGACACACAATCCGCACTGCGAGGGCGGGCGGACTCCAAGTACAATGAAATAAAACAGTAAATGCACATTTGATGGCTTACTTCAAGCAGTAGTGTGTCGTGTTCATAAACTTAATAATATATACTATACAGGAACAGGTATTTAATATAAACCTATCCATGGTTCTCGTGTAAGATCGCGTACACCAAACACCCAGGTACCTGCACCCTGCCGCTCGACGTGTTGTTCACACTCGATACAAGCATTTCAGACGACAGCGACAGTCGTGTGCAGTCACAAGTATTACTTGTGTCTAGGGTAGACGAGGGGTGAAGTTTAGAAGGTGGCTGTAAGACAAAGGTGAATAAAGTGGTGGGTCCCGGGGTCCCGGGGTCCCGGGGTCCCGGGGTCCCGGCGCAGCTGGCGGCTAGTCCTGGGAGACGGGCGGCGGCGGCGGCGGCGGCGCCAGGAAGGCGGGCGGCGGCGGCGCGCCCCACGGCGGCGGGTTGAAGCCCCCGCGCCACGACATGCCCAGCAGCCCTGCGGTCACACAAGGCGTCACTCACTTCTCTCCCACCCGCCCTAGTCCCACTGCACACTGCTCGTACCGCGCTCAATATTTGCCAATTACTCCACTCTAAATACAATTACTAATAGTATGGCCGTACAGATACCGGCACGTAAATTGGCCGGACGCGTCATATGCGCAAAGGTCGATTTTTAGGTCCCCTTTGAGGTATGAGTGGGTCGCGGGAGACGCGGTTGCGCCGTCACGGAAATGATTGGTCCGTCACTTGACGAACCAATCATATGTCTCCGAGAGACGTCTTGTAGCGAATCAACGTTCCGTTCGTTCGTACTTTGAATCATTTGATTGGCTCAAAGTGCACGATGCGCGAACTTACCCCAAACCTGGCCAAGTTACGTGCCTGTATCTGTACTTATTATATCTTTCATACTACTTTTCAGTATGAACCGATGGAACGGATGATCCGCAGTGAATACACGCGTGCAGTACGACCAGTCGGACATAACATAACGAACGCAACTTTATAAATTCAAAAATCTGACATGGCTCCTTGATAACAAGCAGTAGATCTATTGAAAGTATCAATATTGTACAGTATTATTTAATAATAATTATACCTAATTATTCTATAAAATTAATTTAATTTTTTTTTTTAAATAGTAAAAAATTGTGTAGTGAGGGCTACTCACCGGGGGGCGGCGGGGGCATGTGCGGCGCGCCGGCGGCTCCGCCCATCTTGCCGTCCTGCGGGAGGGACTCGTTACATATCGACAACACATTCACATCATATAAAGATTCGAATCACCATCACCACCCTGACAATTAAGAATAAACGGTTTCTGTGACCGTACGACCTGTCGCGGCATTATTTTATTAATTAATCCTGTGTCTCGCTTTACTGCGCGGTTGGATAGGCACCGAGCCGTTTCCTTAGATAATAGGAACCCTGTGCGTGTGGTATGTGACGGTACATGAAGAAACAAAAATATAAAAATAGTCGAAAATGTGCGGGTAGATGAAGATCCTGCTACCTCACAGACTCGACGACGGAGGGCGTGGCACAGCTGAGCCAGTCCTGGTCACTGAACTTGGTCGAAACGTCAGGCATTCCAACCATGGTCGCGTTAATTCCCGTAACATTTTAGTATATTTCTAAAGATTTTTGATCGAATCACATCGGAGAAATTCGAACGTCTTCAATATGTTTAAAATGGCGAACGCTAATATTACATGGGCGCTTTTTAGCTCGACTGGTCCACACGCCGGTCTAATCCAAATCCTAGAGTAGCATGTTTCTGTCCTTGTCTAACGAATGCATACTTAATCCTAGCATAAACCAACTCGGACTCAATACTTCTATTCCTGTCTGCCTCCTCGGATACAATCGACAGTATCTGGATACTCCTTGAACTCCACCAAGCTGCCTACCGAGCGGCTTGCACTCAAGTCGACGGTTTACACATAAAGAGAGCGGTGGTAGTGGTGGAATAGGTTCGAATAGTACAAGGGAACAGTACCTGGTGGTGCATGGGCGGCGCCGCGTGGTTGGCGTGCGGGTGCGGCGGGTGCGGAGGGTGCGGGGGGCGCGGCGGCATCGGGCCCGCGCCCGCGCTGTGCGGGGGGTGCGGCGGCGGCGGAGGCGGGAACGCCGAGCCCGGCGGCGGCGGCTGGCCCGCAGCACCTGCACACACATTGCCTCGATATTACTTCCCTGTCTCGCGGGTTGCGAGCGTCTGCTGCGTCTGGGGGGAGGGGGGAGGGGGGTGGGTACGTACCGAGCCAGGGCGCGTGCGCGTGCGGCTGCGCGCTGGGCGGCGGCGGCGGCGGCGCGAACACGCCTAGCGCACCCAGCTCGCCTGCAACAGACAGATAAATATTCTACACGACGCAACTACACCACAGTTTCACTAGCGCTTAAACTCAAATTTCATCATTACATTGAAAAAAAATCGCTTCATTGTAATAAAACTTTAGGTGCAGAGGTAGGCCTAAGAAAAGGTTGATGGATTGCGTGAAAAAGGATATAGAAATGAAGGAAGTGACAGGAACGTATGGAGGAGAATGACATCATGTTGCGCCACCCCAAGTAATAGGGACAAGGGCAGGTAGGTGGCGATAGATCATATCAGTACTACGATTCTATCGAAGGCGTCGCCACTACATCTTACGATACATTTAGAAGGTTGCAGTTACTCGTCCACATAAACAGATGGCACGCATGCACCTTCACACGCGAGTCTCAAAACAATAGATGAACAATATGAGACATGTGTACGCACCGGGCGGCGCGCAGATGGCGCGCGAGGGCGCGTGCGGCCCGAACAGCGTGGGGCCGAAGCGCCGCGGGGGCCCGCCGCCCCCTCCCCCCCCGCCCGCGCCCGCCCCGCCCGGCGGCGCCTCGCCCAGCTCCGCCATCAGCGACATGTACTCCTCGTCGATCTTGGCCTGCGGACACGACAATTCACACCAGTATTAAACGTCGCCTCGATGGGCCCGAGTGTATTACAACCTTTATGCTATTCGAAAACAAGCAGTTCGGAATACAACGAGGTATGGATACCCACCCCGCGGCCAGCGGGGCAGGTTATGTCGGACTCTTACCGACTAAAACCGCACGCCGTCTAGGGTCTTCTGACGCCAGGGTGTAAGGTGGCCCAAAGAGCATTTCCCTCGCACCCCGGCTTGACCCGGGCCATCTCCGGATTGGGGGGGGGTTACTCACCTTGTTGAGCGTGTTTCCGAGCGCGGCCTGTCCGGGGCGCTTGGCGCGGCAGTCGCGCGCGATGTGGCCCGCGCCGCCGCACGACGAGCACACGATGCTGTTGGTCACGTTGGGCTTGTCCGGGCACTGCGCACACGCACACACACACACTCAGTTATGCTTTATAGCAATACAATCATTACAAGCAAATGCTTATATCAACGACGGAAAAGCACACATTAGCTGTGTGTGCTTTTCTATCGAGCGGCGCGTGGCGCGCAGACGCACCAGCCAGGTCTTGTGGTCGGTGGCGGAGCAGTTGGCGCAGCGCACGGAGTCGTTCTCGCGCAGCGTGCCGTTGAGCTGCGCCAGCTCGCGCAGCTGCATGCGCCGCAGGTCGTTCTGCCCCTCCGGCACCTCCACGCCCTGCCGGATCACCTCCTTGATCTGCGTTACAGTATCATGCTTCGTTAGAACAAGCACCGCATGCGACTTGCACTTACTCAATATTTAGGGATCAAGTGAATGAACATTGTCCTCCGTAACGAGGAGCACTATTACACGACACGATGGAAACGGAACGTGTCAGGGGGACATAAGGGTTCATGGAGCATGGTGAGCACCTTCTCGACGGCCTTCTTGACGCAGTCGGCGTTGGTGGCGGTGATGTAGGCGTGCAGCGGCTCGTCCTCGCCCGGCAGCGGCTGGCCGTCCTTGCGCCCCACCTTACCCTCCTTCACGGAGCCTTTGCCGCGGATTATGATCTTCGCGCCGGTCTCCTTCTCCATCGCTGCGAACATTCACATCACCGCATAGTTGAGACATTAGGAATACCTCAGTGGAACACACTGCCGCAGAAACCTCTGAGACGATGGTTGATACGAGTACTCCACTAATGGATAACCGATTAGAAAACGTCAAAGGAGTTCTTGAACTGCATGAGACTAGTGAGGTGAGGTGAGGCTGGTGTTCACCTTTGAGCGTGTTGCCGCGCGGCCCGATGAGCAGCCCCACGAAGTTGATGTCGGGGTGCTCCTCCTGCGGGATCATCACCTTGTCGTGCACGCGGATGATGGGCGGCCTGCACAGAAGGGTACACGTGAGTGGTGCGGTGCGATCGTACGCACGTACGGCGTGTGTGTGTATGTGTGTGTGTATACGCACTTGTAGTCGGGCGGCGGCTTGAACTCGGGGTTGATCTGCTGCATGCGCTGCACGAGGCGGTGGCGCTCCTCCTCCAGCTTGCGGCGCGTGCGGTACTCGCGCGTGTTCAGGCGCTTGCCGTCCGTCGAGTACACGGGCTCCGGCGACGGCGACCTGCGCAAGCTCACCGTCAGTGCCCGCCTCCCCGCGCCACCCGCCCCCGCCCCGTCCCGCCCCACCCACCCGCCTGCTCCCAGCGGACATGCTACCAGTGCGGTCGGACTCGCATCGTACGGAAAAATCTCTAAACAATTGATTGTATGGAAGCCCCCTTCAATTTTTGTTTCATAGTGAGTATACAAGTAAATATTCAGATATTTCAAACGTCTACCCGTTGCCGTTGTTAATATTGAGCTAAAAACTGCAACAAATAATATTTTGTTGTATGGAAGCGTTTAATTCGCGCATTCCACTCTTTAACAGTTCGTTTAATGAATGCATTTGTGCGTATGAATAGAATATCCACCACGCATGGGTGGCGCGTCGGGTCGTCCGGTGGTACTCCCCGAAGTGCATCCGATAACAAGCCGAAAGGCTGGCAACTCCACGTCAATGTTCCAAGCTCTGACGCTTAGTCTCAAATAATGTAATGCTTTGTATTAGTTCGGTCTGGAGTCTAAAGTTATGGTGTGGACCTTGTTGATGATCATGGAGCGATTAGCCGCAAATTTCTATGGCTCATCATTTAGTATTGGAGCGGAGTACATGGTAAAGTAGACGATAAGAAGTGTCACGTGACGGGCAGGGAGCAGTAGCATGTCCGCACTGAGTCTGGAGTCAGCCGAGATGTTTTATGAACGTTTCTGTCATGGCGAATTGCATAAATGCTACAGTTTTGTATTACTTTGACTAATTTGTCATATCATAACATACACAGTTGACATTCATTGGACATCAAGTTGTACTACATCGCAGTGTAAGCGGGGCGGGGGCGGGGCGCGGGGGGCGCCGCCGGCACATGACCAGGGTATACGGGGTGCACTGGCGTCCTAACTAACACAAGTCCTAGCTAACGCCCTGAGAAAAAATAATTCAATTAATTGTATCCTGAAATTTTAATAAGCTCATTAGCCCTGAAAATAATCCACTGATTAATATTGACCTATAGCTGAAAAATTATTTATTAGAGGAATTAGTGAATTAATTGAATCATTAGATTTGTCTGTATATTGCGACCTGCAAAATTAAGAAAATTGCGCATTAGTAGGGCGGGGGCCCCGCGCCCATAGGATACGTTACTGTGTGTGAGTCTGTATTGGTGTCTGGCGCTGCCTGCCTGAACGGGGGCGCGGTCACCATGGTCACCATGGTCACCATGGTCGCTAACTAGAGTAGTAGTGAAACATGTGCGATACTCAGTGGTGTGGAGGGCGGCGCGCGGCCGGCGGCACAAACCTCTCCTCGATGTTGGCGGGGATGCCCAGGTCGCCGGAGCGCAGCTTGCGGGACACCTCCTCGATCTGCAGCTGGACTGCAAGGGAAGGGGTTAGCCACGCGCGGCCAGACGCACTCATTAGATACTGACGCCACTCGCCTCGCGACACTGCCGTCTGAGCTACGCGCTGGCGCTGCAAGGGGCTCGCTAGCTCAGACGCACGTGCACCGCTAGTCTTATGCGAGAAGCGCTAAGCTCATCTGGTTACGTTCACATCAAATTACACTTTGAGAATGGAGGCCTGAGATCCCACCGCGGTGCTCGCTCTCACACTACATGCAACGCGAGAGGTGAAGGTGTCCTTCCACATGCGGAGAGGAACGAGCTAGAGAGGAGTAGCACCGCGGAGGGGCGGCTCGTCGTACCTCAGGTAACTAGCTATACACATGACGCCCGTGCGCCGCCGCTACAGAACCGCAAGCTACACAAGAGCAGGCATAAATAATTAGCGCATCTAAGCAGGTACCACATATTGTTGGAGAACTCGCCCGATATGCTCACCGGGGTGTCTGACATCAGTCCTGGATATTCTGGATTATGGAGAGTCGAAGTGGCCTGAACGTCGAGACGTCGGAAGAAGCCGAAACTGCCCAAGCGGCAGGTTACTTCCGCAAGGAGCACCATTACATATTTCACATCGATAAATTTGATTTGAGATAGGACAAAAATTTTTGTCATGCGTCTAAGATATACAATAGAGAGAAATATAGGTGCGCGTTCATGAGCGGCGGCGACGTGCGGCGGAGGGCCGGGTGGGGGGGGGCGGGGGAGGGGTGGGCTACTCACGCAGGTACTGCTCCTCCTGCTCGCGCGTGAGCGTGGACGGCAGCACGGTGGGCAGGCCGGGGATGAAGGTCTTGTCGTGCTCGCTGCCCATCCAGCGCGAGCGCCGGCGCCGCGCGCGCCGCTCGGCCGCCGACTCGCCCTCGGGCCCTGGCGACGTGTCTAATGTACCAAACCTAGTCTTTTAGTTACAGCTCACAACTTTACACTTTTATTACAATTTGACATGTGGGAGCTGCACAACCCCGAGATCCCGTACCCGTATCTTGTCACATTTGATCAACTTCTGATTGTTTCTCAAATTAGCTTGGGGGTAAAATTGCGTGCTCCGCACTTGGTACTTTTTAAAACTCGCCACATTTACCCAAACTCGGAAGGTTTACGAGTGATCTTAGCTGCAAGTGTTGGTGTTGGACTCACCCAGGCCGTCGTCCTGGTCGTCGTCGGGGTGGTAGTCGTGCTGCGGCGCGCGGTCCCGGTGGCGGCCCTCGGAGCGCGCCTGCAGCAGCTCCAGCTTCTGCTGCACGGAGGTGGGCGGCGGGATGGCCGTGGCGGCCGACAGCGCGGCGGCGGCGGCCGCGGCCGGCTGCACGGGCGCCGCCATGCGCCGCTGCGCCACAAACGTCTGTTGCACACAGCACACGTCAACAGAGCACACACAACACAACACTACCTACGCTACCCACACTACCCACACTAGTAGCCCTACCGAGCATTAGCACAGCTGCATACTGCTTCCTTACTGTTCAATATGTAAAAACTCAATACTGACAAAAAATGTCCTATTTTAAATTGTCCTAACCTGTAAATGTAATACTATGCTATTTTCAATAGGTCGGGTCGTGCAATTTTGATGAATAATGCAGTCTATGTACGTGCAGTAATGTGACACGGTATGCTCCTTACACTAATTTGTGCAACATCCAGTCTAGATGTACAATGTAACAAATATTGAAATCACTACAGAGGAATATTATGTGATTGAAGCTAAACAAATATCTGTATGACAACAGAACCACTAACACTGGTGTGTTGGAGACTACTGCAGTATGCAGCCGTTCATTGTACAGATTATTATTTGTATAAAATGCTACTGTAGTAGGGTCTTGTGGATGGCGGGTAACTATTTTATACTAAATAACATAAATAGGTAATAGAAGTTCAAACTTAAAATCAACAGCACTAATAAAATGAAGCAATAGATAAGTTTAAACAAAAATGACAATGTGGTATTATAGTTAATATTTCCCTTGTTTGTTTCTTTGATTCAGCATCCGATATTTCAACCCTGTTTCAAATGAAATGTTCATGGGTGTACTAATTTGCGAGCTGAATGTTAGGTATTAAGCAGTCTGCATCAACCACCTACCCTTTCCCTCACTTTGAGCTTGATCACATTCTCGACACACAACACAGAGGAACATAGACAGTAGTAGAATAGGAGTGAGGAAGAGAGTAGACCGATAGTCTGCCTAGTGACTAACATCCAGCTCACCACCTGTCATTCGTGAACATGGCACTTGAAACAGGCCCAAAGCATTGGATACTCTATCAAAGAAACAAATATGGTAAATGGTCAACTATTATAATAGTAATTTAAATGACCATGTCAATTTAAAATCATGTTATTGTTAAAATGTATGCTTACCACATAGTTGATATATTTGTACAACATCAATGTAACTAGTTAGCCTAGCTACTAGAGAGTTATGGTATAATGAATGTTACCTCACGCTTACTAGCATTGTGCTAAGGTACGCACTCTAGCAGCTTCTCAATATCAATATAGTTATTTTGATCAGTAATTCTATTATACTACTTGAACTTATAGACAATACAGTACAGTAGTAGGATGGAAACACTTGAGTTTAGTTGCAAGACATGATAAGTCACCTGAGCTACAGCTGCAGCGGCGAGGATGGCAGCCTGCGTGGCCGGGTTGATGGCGCCGTTGGGCGTCACCTGGCGCGCCGTCGCCTTCGTCGTGGTGCCTACCATCTGGTCCAGCAGAGCTATCGTGCCGTCTCTGTTCACACAACTAATAGTTAGCTTAATTTATTGTCCCCAAATTACTGCATTGCATTTGCATATAGCCTGTTAAGGAATATACAATGTGACCGCTAGGCACTTGCCTGTCTTTAGACTTTCGACTCCGACTGCGACTTCTGCTGCGTGAGCGACTACGACTGCGGCGTTTCTCCTTATGGCGGTCGCGACTACGGCTCCGCTCTCGTTCCTTATCCCTATGGTAACAGTAAATACAAATGGACATAGGCATAATGAATCAGTCTTCACAAGTACAAGGAATCAAGCAGATTCCTTAGTATACCTTTTGGAGCGGTGTCGATCTCGATCGCGGTCGCGGTCACGGTCTCGGTCGCGCTCGCGATCGCGATCACGATCACGATCGCGGTCACGATCGCGGTCCCGATCCCTGTCCCGGTCGCGCTCCCTGTCGCGATCGCGGTCCCTGTCCTTGTCTCGGTCCCTATCTCTTGTCTTTTCGCGGTCTCTTTCCTTATGCCTGTCTCGATCGCGAGATCTTGAACGACTGCGGTCTCGGTGCCTCGAACTCATTGTTTTCTCTTAAAACTATATGAAAATTAAACGTTTAGTCCACGTGGAATGCGTACAAACTATTATAAGAGAAATAAATGCTTTTCAACAATTCCAATTTCAATGATAAAACAAATACCACGGATCACAATCACATTCACAAACCATCACAGTCACAATCACAGTCAATGTGTTGTGTCAGAATCAGAAATTGATAAATCAAAATGGCGACAGAGTTGCCAGACCAACTGTAGATTTTTTCTACTACATAAGCAGCCTAAAAACCTCGTACCACGGCACGGCACGGTGCAAGTCCCAGTCCATACTGTTCACCACACGCATGCACGATTCAACCACAGACCAAGACCACAGACGTATGACTGTGCGCTTATTTGAAGCTATATAGCTTCATGTGTGCGATCAAGATAGGTACTTTATAAAAAATTATCCTTTATACATCCTTGAGTAGAAAAAAAAAAAAAGTTTGTCTAATGAAAGCTGAACCACGACATTTATTGATTTGCAACACCAGTAGACTAGAAATGTCACCTCCTGTCATTTCTCTGTGATTGTGCGTTTACATTATGATTTTGATACTTTGTAGGTAGGTATGTATTCACATCAAATCATGAAGCTATAGATAAACATGGAGGCCAAACCGGGAAGAACAGCTTGATCCAAATACCTACATGTCTGTATCTCACTCTCTGTGGGCCGACTTCTCTTTCGTGTATTTGTACAATGTTGCTATCTTCTTATTAGTATCTCCTAGTAAATTATAGAAATAGACCATACTAACCAAAAATGCAAGTAAAATGATTTATAAATAACTCTATAGTTCGACTACGATTATTAATGTGGAAATTGAAAAATTATATGCCATTTATTATGCATGATTGGGTTGTTGAATCAGGAAATCAGTGAATTAAATTCCCATTGTCTATGGATTCAGTACGTAATGTGGCAACATTGGTACTACATGTCAACTATCAATAAACAATTTATATGGCGGTTGTTTATTATTGTTTTGGTTTTTAACATATTTAAAGTTAATTATAAGCATAAACTCAAAAAATGGTGCAAAATTGTATAGTGCGTGGTTGCGGTATTACGTGGCGTCAAGGATGTGATATAAAATTCCACGCGTAAGTGTTTAAACTTGTTTAAATGGTGATTTCTTGCTTAGAAGGTTATCATACTTAGAAAGAGAAGTCGGCCCACAGAGAGCAAGATAGTAAATACAGACTGAGCATCAAGTAGGTATTGGAAGTGAGGCCTCCATGTTTATCTATAGCTTCATGCATCAAATATTAACGAGATTCAGATCAGATGCGATATCCAAAAATATTCGCTTTTGTATTAGATATTTGTAGTTTTCGACAATTTTATTTAATTATTATAATTAATTATAAGTGTGACTGATGATGGATCAAGCAGCTCGGATGATGGTGAAGAATATTTGGAATCTAATTTTGATTATAATTAATAATATTTTTTTCTAATAAATGAATTCCGTCTGGTTCCTATAAGCTCGCTTGAAGATAGTTTTTAGTCTGGAATAACACAGGCAATATATCTTGCACACGTTCATAGGCCACATTTTGTCCGTGAAATATATTCCCAAGGGTAGCGGGAACGGGAACATAATTTCACCCAGGCAACAGCAAGTCTTAGTCTATATCTTCACTACATCTGCGGTTTTAGTCGGTTCGATTCCGACATAACCATCCCCAATGGCCAACGAGGGTGGTATTCGTGTGGATTTCAACATGAATAAACCTGCTACCTTTTCCCCCGATATTCCCACAGTACCAAACTTCCACGCAGGCGAAGTCGTGGGCAAAGGATAGTATTTAATAAAGAAATCAATATAAATAAGAATAACATCAAATAAAGCGCAATTAAATTCTTTAAAAATATCAGTTAAACTATAATAGGAACATACTTTTATTTCACGATCAAAATGTTTTTATCCAACTATAACTGGTGATACCTGCCCTAAATTTTTTAAATTTGCCGCGGTTTTGTTGGTCCAGCTTTCATTAGTCAAACTCCTAGTATAAAGTTTTCTCAATCAACGTGTTAAATGAACAATTATTTAAAAACTACTGAACTTGTCTTGGGCAGGTTTAAGATCCATTAAAATAAATATAATACTTACTCTTATCTGTTATTCGATGCTTTTCGATGTTCGAAGTTATGTGTGTATTTCGTGTATTTATCGCAGGTTTATAGGTGCCCGGTTAATGGCAATAGGCTCGCCACCTTTTACTTTACATTGGCACTTAAATAAACATAAACTAGCAAAATGTGGGTGCTAGCACCTCTGCCTACCTCTTCGGGGATATAGGCGTGAGATTATGTTATGTTATGTCATCTTATTTATTAGACAAGGAAATTTCTAATGTTCTTGTTTATTGTATTTGTTTTATTTTTTATTGTATTGTATTATTGTATTGTTTATATAATATGTAATATATGTAGTGTATATGTATAATATTGTAATATTAACATTGTATTACTGCAAATAGGTTGGCTATTTAAAACGCGCCCGGTTATTATATACATTTCGAGGTCAACCATGCCCTCGAGCCTTTGCAGATAAGTCGAGATATTGCTTCTTTGGCAGTAGGTACCTATTCTACCGCCCCACCATGGCGAGTGTTCCGATGAGCTCTACCAACTAGTCCCACTCTCTCCTTTCTACAGTAAGTTTTGCTTGGGTGTGAAAAAGCATTTGAAGAGTCCGTCCATCTACGGACCATCTACCAGACCTCCTATATAGCACTATCGGTGTGTGTAATGGTGACTACTCCCATTCCTAAGGCTTTACATTTAGCTTACCATCAGGCGAGGTGAAGTTACAAGGGTCTGAAGCTGGTCGTCCCATTCGTAACTCGTCATGGATAGCCCATGGTATCGAGAAAGCTTGTTGGCTTGTGGCTAGTCGGTTCGTTATTACCTAGGAGAGCGGAGCTGTAACTTTTCATGCCTAGGTAGGTACTCATTGTAAAAGAAATAAATTACGGGTATATACGGGCTAAACGGATGCACGGGGATCGAAGTATGTTACGGTGGCAAAGGTAGGAGAAGGAGACATAATCGTTGTGTAATTATGTAGGTACAGTCAGCGGCAAAAGTTGATATTGATTGCAAAGATTTCAAACTTTAAAAATCTGCATGAAAATGGTTTACTATTAACATTAATAAATTATTAATGAGACTGATTACAATATCAGTCTCATTAATTAATGTTAATGAATGATATGTCCAAAAAATAAATTTTTGAAGTCTGAAAATGATCATGTAATTGTGACGCTGACTGACTAGGTATGTACGTTATGGCGTAATGGATGGAAAATTCCGAAACTATGAGGAATAGCGGAAAACACTTATGCTGCTGCTGGGCCGATTTTGATGGAAACCAAAACTGTATAGGTATACAATTTGTTTATTTTTTATTTATATTTGGGAAACCAACAGTCAACTTACCTACATCAAAATACACATACAAATAAATGACAGAGCCAATTATAGTCTTCTTCACAAATAAAGATAGAACAATAGGTATCAGATGTCTGAGAACTAAAAAATAAGAAACAAGTCACCAAGTTACGCGTGGCATTTGTGTGAAGATAAAAACCTATATAAAAATGCAACTTATTTAACCAAAAGAAGTCATGCATGCCTCGAGAAAAACTCAAGACTGAGCACTCGTCCCAAAGCTGCTCGATCGCCATATAAAAGAAATGCCCCTAGACACGAATCGAACCCTTGATTGAATAAAAAAATTGAGTTTTATAAAGTTTGCCATAATATTACTTCCTAGAATTCGTTCCTATCGACACATCGAATAGTGTAATTTACAATGTCGTAATATCCAGGTAAAAGTAATGTGATCGCGAAATATTATAGCACCATACACATGGCACGCATGGATTTCCCAAAAAATGTTTTGTCATACCTTGTTCTGGCAACAACAAACAAAAATCTAATTTGGTGCAGTCATTCAAGTTATGCGCGCACATAAACTTTTATTTAAATAGATCAAGTGCCTATTACGCATGTTCCGCGTTATAACATAATATTATCACGTAAGAATGACCTTTCCAGCCTGCCTTGCGATAAGGTCATATCATGGACATTGTTAGGCCCATGTTTCACTGGAAACCCTGAAGTAGTTCAATAATGGCTCCTTACCTGACAATACAATATACAATGTAATATAATTTATAAATGTGTGAAGAATTGTGCAGCAGGGTTTTTCATTGAAATTAAATTATATTTGAGAAAAAGAGACATCAGTGCTTTCTCAATATATTTCAAAGATCAAAATACATTTCTTACAACTTGTAACAGTTCAATCATACCAAATTACAATTTAGAACAACATTATGTATTCCACTATTGCTAATACAAGTTTGTCACTTAAAAATAAATACAAAATGCTGCAAAAAATTACAACAGCTTATAGCTTCAACCAAATTAAGAATCAATCAAGTTGCATTCCTACACACTTACACAAACTATAAAACCATGTTGAGTCAGACGTGGCTGCTGCCACTGGAACTTAAACTGGTGGCAATATTATTAAATTGTTATGTCCATTGTAATAATCAATGCTTTAGAAAAATATCATGTCCCATGAACAATCAAGAAAATTAAACTTAATTCTACAATCATATTAAATCTCCTTATTGCTAAAATATTTCTAGTACTTATCAACTACTAAACGATTTAGTCCGGACCCCAACAGTTCTCTGGAAACACTCCACAGTTCACATCACTAACTTTTTGAAAACCATGTCAATCAGTTGGTAAGTTTTATAGAAAACATGCCCGGAGTCAAATGCAGCAAAGTTTGTCCTGAAGATAACCTGAAAACGAACAGTAAATTAACACAGGCAGGCAATTAATTTCGGTCAATAGACAAGCTTTGTTGTAGTGAAATTGACATTAATCTTATTAAATATGCAAAAGAAAAGTATTTAAATAATCCAAGATAAAGTAAGTACTGTACAGAAATGTTATATTCTAAACATGCCATTATAATATGTACTACATGGTCATAGCGGTCAGGTCTCAACTTATAGCGTACGTGTAGTAACAATAATAGATTGTGCCTACCTACCTGCATTTTGTAATGGTGTAAATAATAATAGATTATACCTAATTCAAGATAATTACCTAATTCTAGACGGGTGCACCAGGGCCTCCTTTTTTACCGATGAGAGACTTGTGTATGTGAGGGATAACACCACCGCCCGCAATAGTGGCCTTGATCAAACTGTCCAGCTCTTCATCTCCTCTGATAGCGAGTTGCAAGTGACGAGGTGTGATACGTTTTACTTTGAGATCCTTAGAAGCGTTACCCGCCAACTCCAGAACCTAAAATTGAAAATAAATTACGTGTTAGCCTCTTAGGTACTGTGATATCAAATGATGTTACAATCAAAAAGTTCGTCAGGCGAATAAATTCCTTTCAAATAATTATACTGTATGTTTGTTTATATCCACATAACCTAATAACCTATTGTGTTAAGTTTCCCGCCAAAACAAATTAGAATATATTCAACAATACTATAATAATAACGTATAAACAGTGAACTGTCTAGTTAGACTAATGAACCTTTATGAGCATAAAGAGCAGACTTCGCTTCTAGAATTCACTAGTAATTTCAATTTATAATTTGAGCTATATTCAGTGCCGCCATGTTGATGGGGCGTAGCGTAGCTTACCTCAGCTGTAAGATATTCCAGAATAGCTGCAGAATAAACTGCCGCTGTAGCACCAACGCGTCCATGACTAGTAGTCCTATTTTTGAGATGTCTGTGAATCCTGCCCACGGGAAACTGAAAAAGTAAATTGTCATTGTAGCCCTATCTATTGATTTATACATGTCGGTCGCCGCCATACTGTAGGTCATACATATTATTCAATTAAATGAAATGTTGATGGAATTCTAGAATTGACAAAATAACACTACGATAATTCCTAAAATAAATTAAGATTAAAGATAAACATACCTGCAATCCTGCCCTAGCTGATCTGGACACTGCTTTCGCCTTAGCTTTACCAGAATCTTTACCCGCTTTACCGCCAGCCTAAAATTAATGAAAAACCCCATTAATTTTTCTTGTACGAAGCTGAAACTTTGCCAGTAGGTACAGCACACTATTGTTCATCGGATCACACAATTATGTCACGGTAACAAGAACGTAATTTCACAAAATCTTACAACTCACCATTTTGAAACGTGTAACACACTATCACCACTACACACAGTGAACAACGAACACAGGAAAGGCGCCAAGCCAAAACGCAAAATACAAGATGGCAGCGCCTCCGCGATGTTCGCTGCGATCAGGGCAGCCAATTGCACGCAAGCGGAAGTACCGTAAAAAACAAACAACAGTCGTCTCGCGGGATTCGTCCAATCCGCGCCGTTTGAAATGGCGGGCGAGATTTAAAGAACAGTGCTGCCAAGCCAAGTTGTGGCAAGTGAAAGAACTACAACCTTTTTTTGAAACGTTTAGTTTATGCTAAGTATCAGTTATTAAAATTTTATTGATATTTATAATGAGAATATAGGAGAATATATAATAATACAATCAAATTTATTGTTTTTATTCGGTACAATTTGTACTGCTATGTCTGTTACTATCGGTTACTATTTATATTTAATGACGTTTACGTTCTCTTTGCATTCTAGTTGTGGGCAGCCATAGTAATGATACAAATATGCATTAAGGCCCATTAGGGCCACTGATTACCTACCTTCGATTTAACGACATTTAACGAGAAATGTTACAAAATGCTAATTTATAGGAATTGGTTACAAGTATACTTATAACCTTATAACTTAGTAACTTATAAATTAGTATTTATTACGAATTGCGAATGTGCGATGCTCTTTCAACATAAAATTTCGCTGAAAATTGGTACAGGGATACATAGTCTAGCTAGACTCTAGAAAAACACTACGCTACTTTTATCACTGGCATTTGTTCCCATGGCCATTTGTTCAAAGGGGAACGTAATTTGTGAAGCCGCGGGCAAAATAAAATTCTACGCAAACGTAGGTAGGTACATACCTACCCTACATCATATCTACATAGGTACATAATAGGTATTATATAGGTAAGTACAGTGCTTACAGTGGTGGTGGTAGCAGAGAATAAATAAGAGTAGGTACTACGTACTACTTTCAGAAGTTGCACTCCTTTAAACATGAAGAAAGCCACGGTTATAATACCCTACAGATTTAGGTAGGTTATTAAAAAGGGGCAAGCAGGTGTTGCGTATTAGTTGTATTAGATTAGGATTAGATACGGAGATAATTATGCACTTAAGCATCTATAGATGTGTTGGCTATAAATCTAATTAGGTAGGTACCTACCTACTCGTCTTCGAGTCGCAGTTATTGCTCGACAAAAAGTACTTTTCGTATCGATTCTACTTGGTGCAGTCCATGCAGTCAGCACTTCAGCTTCAGCGCGCCTCGGTCCTGTTGTCCTGTCTCACTCCGTATCTCAATATCGCAATCCAGTCAGTAGTTTGTCCGTCCATCGCGGAGACACAGACAAACAAACAAGAATTGCTAAAAAATATTATCTTTGTGTTCCGAATCGTTCTCATAACATAGTCCAAGTTTTTTTAAAATATATTATCTCCAGTAGGTACATAAGCAGTATGCAACTACTCCCAAGACCTCCCCTCCACCTTCTCCCCGAGACGCGCTGTACAAGGTTTGAAAGTTAGAGAGAGAGAGACCAATTAATCCCACTTTCCCTTTTTCTATACAGAACTACACGTGCCAGGCTGAGGTATCACCCTCACTTGGAATTCATTACCAGCTCACGTTTCCCTCCTCCTATAATCCCGGGTCCTTTAACTTTACATTCAGCTTACCATCAGGCGATTTGAAGTCATGTTGAAGTTTCTGTTATAAAAAAAGAATTGTTTTGTATGTACTTACAAGAAAAAAAATTGGCAACCCTGCCAGGTGTGGACGTCATGGACGTCCTATTTAGTATATACCTATTACCTATTAGACTCGTAGTAGGCAAGGTAGTAGGGGCCATAGGCCATAGTAGGTATACATGCATGTACTGTGGCATCGCAAAATAAACAGCGATTACGTTTTAAGTGTTTATTGTAAAACATCAAAGTTTTGGTAGCATCATCACAGTAATTGCTATTTACATGTTTTATTAGGTTTATTTCAGTAAAAGTATAAAACATTAATTATGAACGACAAAGTACAATCTATATTAAGTATAAGGGTCGACTAAAGTACGGAGGCACGCATTCTGAACATGTAGTGCGGGGGGCGACGCCGCGCGCCGGGCGCTAGTGCTCCCGCGGGTCGTCCGTGAACTCGTCGCAGCGGTCCTCGAGCTCGTACTGCAACACACAACACACCGCGCTCGTTACACACACACACACACCTTATACTATTTCCTAGATTCCTAGAACACTCATTGAATTTTATGAAAGAGATTTTGACGGTGTTTTTATAGAAGTGAGATCGCACTACTCCCTAAACGGTAACGTTATCCCCAGTGTAAGTCTATACTCATAAACGTGGGACCCGGTAACAGCTAAAGAAATGTAGTGGTGATGTCAAGGAATAATGTTGTATGGTCCTATACGCCTCTGCCTACCCGTTCAGAAACATACAGTCTGCTTGGTTAACTTAACCCTTTCAACTAAAGAAATTATGTGGTGGCGATGTCAGGGAATCATGTTGTATGGTTCTATACCCCTGTAGAGGGTGTGGGGGAGGGGGCGTACCTCATCGAGCTGCAGGCACTTGCCCCACTCGGCCAGCGTGATGCGGTGGTCGTCGTCCTCGTCGCAGCGCTCCAGGAAGGGCGCGATGCAGTGCTCCAGCGCCATCAGCGGCGCGCGGATCGGGAACAGCTCGTGCACCGACACGAACCTGCGCACACGTCACAGAGGGGTCACGACCGGCGGAGCACGGGTGAGGGGGTGCGGGGGGGGGGGCGTACCTATCGTTGTCGTGCGCGTCCAGGTCGCACCACTTCCAGATGGCGGCGTTGGTCCAGCGGCGCGTGAGGTTGGACTCGGCCTCGCGCTCCATGGCCAGGTAGTGCGGCGTGAGCTCGCGCCGCTCCGCCATGTCGCGCATGATGTTGAACAGCCAGTCGCGCATGCGCCGCGGGAAGTCCGACATTTCACTCTCCGAGCATTCCTGTCACAATCAAGCACACAAGTTCCAATACACTTGCGCAAGTCTTGCGAAAATGTACCGATTGGTTGATTGGAAGATATAGACAATAGACGTCACTCTCTATGGAGACTATTATGGAAAGTAAAAGGAAAGTGAATCACTGATCTGAATTATGTGTGAATCCATACTAATATTATAAATGCGAAAGTAACTCTGTCTGTCTGTCTGTCTGTTACGCTTTCACGCCTGAACCGCTGAACCGATTTTGATGAAATTTGGTATAGGAGTAGATTACACCTCGAGAATGAACATGGGTTATGTTTGGTCAAGATAACCGAGATCCACGCGGGCGGAGCCGCGGGCAACAGCTAGTGTTTCTATATATGGAGTTAGAACTAAATTAAATGTTATTACAATTACCATCCCTGTAATGTACAAAAACAAAGAGTGCACCACTACAGTATCCTGCATGAGAGTGGAGGGACAGGACGGTGAATGGTCGGTGCGCGGGTACTGACCGGCATGACGCGGCAGGTGCCGTAGTACTCGATCTGCACGTGGTGGTACTGCGGGCCGCGGCACTGCGGGGAGCCGTCCAGGCACAGGCAGCGCTGCTGGTACACCTCGCAGTCGGACGTGAAGGTCTCGTTGTGGTTGGTGCACACCTTGCGGCGCGACTCCGTCTCGTAGGGGCACTCCTTGATGCAGTTGCACACCGCCTCGCCGTGCTCGTCGATCTCGCACACGCGGCCCGCGCTGCAGTGCACCTTCAGGCACGGGTCTGCACAGTGCCACAGCGCAATACGTTCTGCTAACTGCTTCATTTGACCACTTTTGTTTTGTTTTAAAAATGTTCTTATTTTTTTTTTTAATAAACGCTAGTTACAAGGAAATAATAAACATCAGCAGATGTGACTGTGAGGAATAATGGATTCCCAAATGGGACAATGTTTTTATAAAAAAATTCTCAGTAACAGTAGAGACCTTAGAGATTTTTTAACCGTTACCTATGTGAATATAGATAGCTGGCGAAATTTGGGTTATAGATAGCATCTCTTAGGGCCTTCGCTCCTTCGCCTACGACGTTTTTCAAATGGATTGATGAGGCACACAGTGGGACAGCGGCAACTGCGTCGAGCGAGTGTTGAATGCGATGAGGATGTTCGGCAAACGCAAGCCAGTCGACTGCTTGTGGTGGTGGTCGACCCGTGGCCCGTGGCCCACTATGTTCGAAGATCTTGTGGATGATGCTTAGAGAACGTGCTTATCGTAAACGTCGAGTGCAAAAGTTTCAACATTTGACGTGCAGTAAGTAAGTACCTAACTAGACCATGGCTGCGTATCAAATATGTGCCGTCTCTTACCGTCCAGCATGACATCGTTTTCTCCATCAAATCCATTTTCATTCATAAGGTCATTGACGCGTCTCCTTTCCGATTCCTGTAAAACAGAAAAAGAATCATTATTAATTTAATTTTTTTTATTACACTTATAACTAGATACCCTTTTTATTCATGCGGCAATCCCCACGGATACCCGGAATCGAACTGACTAAAACCGCACGTCGTCGTCGTCTCGGGTCTTCTAGCGCCGGCGTGTAAAGGTGGCCCCATAGAAGGAGGCCCAAAAGTCACTACTAGGTACCGACTTTAAAATGAAACCTTCATTCTTATGTAGTGTAAGGTCATTACAAGCCGGGTCCACGGGAATATCCTTACGCCGCGCCGCCGGCCGCCGCCGTGCGTCATTCAAACATGAAACACGTATCAAGTATAAAACATTACGATGCCAGATTTATGGAAGGCGTTACCTGGAAGCGTCTCTCGTCGAGTTTCTCGGCCATACCGAGCTCGAGGTGCTCGGCCTCCGCGTCCTCGCGCACGGGCGCCGCCGCCGCCGGCGCCACGAACTGCGGCGCGCGCTCGGTGCTCGTCGTTGTGCGCAGGCGCCGGTGCTTCCGCCGCCGCTGCTATATTGTTTGTACATTATATTAACATAGCTCATATTAGCAATATTAGTCTAACAAATAAGGAATGTTTAGGAGCCCACTAACATCTTCGGGATCCGATTCAACCGTATCTGCTAACTGAAGGATGGGGTTCTGATGGAATCTTTCCTCTCTTTCCTGTCTGAGGGTCAGACGGCAGTCGCTCCGGTCAAGCAAGAATATCAAGAGAGAGAGTAGGTAGTAGTAGCGGACTCCAGGCTCCAAAGTGTACGCTTTGGATGCAAGCGATTTACCTCAGCGTCAGCGGAGCACAAGATCACGACCGCGAGGGCCAGGAACAGTAGCCGCCTCATCTCGACACCTTGTTAGGAACCTGCAACAATAGAACGATGAGCTGAACATTATTTGGCAGGATTATCATGTACCCACTAGTAAGCTTTCCAACCAATTATTTTATCTAAATAGGTAACGTAATGTACAGTTACTCTTTGGTAGTAGGTAGGTACTATTAGTTATTCTTTACGTATGGTCACAGTGTTGTTACGGCCGTTTTAATACGTTAATAATAATTTCGAAACCTAAAATGTTAATGATAAATTGCAAATTAATTATTATTATGTTAAACCAGTATTTAAAAATGTTTTAATAGAGCCTAGGTACTCAGTAGTTAAACAGTATTTTCACTAAGAAATGTTTTTGCTCAAAAAGTATTTGAACAAACTAATTTTGAGAAAATTATCTGACTTGACGCTGTAGGTATATATATAGCACCTCTGCTTACCCCTTCGGGGATATAGGCGTGAGTTTATGTTTATATAGGTACCTTACTAATTTGCTACGAGTATGTACTGGCACAGGGGTTACTTTGTATGTATGTACTTTATTTTTATTATTATTATTATATTATTTACGCGTGTGTATAAGCGGTCACTAGTTATCTGGCGCAGCTCTGGTGCTCTGGGAAACTTAGTAATGAACTTCCGTAACTGATAATAATGTATCACACTGGTTTATTTATGCCTCTGTATTCATACCGACTTGTAACTGAAATCAAATACAAATGTGTATCAAACAAGGGGCCATTCATTAACTACGTCGTCGGGTCTTAAGAGGGAGGGTGAGGTGGTCGAAGGATGATCAGAACAATATGTGAAATTTGACGGTAGGTTACAGCACAGCTGACATCAGCTGCGGTCGACCACAGTCCAGTTGCACTATAATCAGGAAGTTCCCTTACTTTGTCTCATCAGTAGGCACCTACTTAACTGCATCAGTACTAACTAGAGGAATTCTATTACGAGTGTACCTACCTACGACAGGCTACAACCTACGACAATATTGCAGTAAGGTAATTATTTGTGAAGCCGCCACGCTGCGGACACGCCATGTGATTGGTTGACCACTGCAGAGATCGTAACCGTGTCAAAAGCTCTGTTCCATCTGTTTCCAGGTTAACTGCGGCACATTCGGGAACGGTAACGACATTTCATAGCTGAGCTATTTGCGTGCGTGCGCGCACTGTGACCACAGCCGTGGCTAACGGAACACAATGTACATAATGCATGTGCGACAGGCGGTGTACATGCAATTAAGCTTACAGCGTCTGGATAGCTTTGATGGATTTTCTTGCAAAATAATGCTAATTTTGGAATATAAAATGAAAGCATCGCACAAATTTGTGTAGGTAAAGTAATGATGAATGTCGTATATTATGAGGTAACAGTTGCAGCCGCAGGCTTCTGCCGGACTGCCGATATTGAGGTATGGTTGAATGTATTACAGTTAAGTTGTAGCCAGGGGTCACGGTGTCAATGGCACCCGCCAGCTATCTGGGGGCGAGGGCAACGCACCCTGAAGCCGCGCGCCTGCGCGACCCGCTTCACATCGCGTATGTCGCACCTCGTGTGCTGTGTCGTATCGTAACACCTTATACTTACAACATCTAGACTTTCAACTAAATATAGATTTGTCTGGACCTCTAATCTAACCAAGTTATTCTAGGTGTACAACGAATGACTGACTATTCGATTTCTGTAAGTACTGTCTGCGTGTTTGTGGAATTGCCCTCTACAGCACAGGCAGGTAATACAGGTGCTGTCTGTCAAGACAGGTTATGTAGGAGTAGGAAGGGAGTAGGGACATATAATACCGGCTTACTTATTAACTGACAGAAGGCTGTAGTGTACCATTTACAGCGATTTATTCCTGCACCTACAGTGATAATGTTAGCACTTACAATAAAACTCCTGAGTATTAACATTGGAACACAATATGTGTGGGAATTGTTGCATATCTATATATGCCATGGCGGAATTCCTAACACTAAGGTACCGGCCAAACCAGCTATGGTGTGCATGTAGCCGTTAGCTATTAGTATACCCTAAAACTACAGTGCGTGATCGGGAACCTCCACGCGTTGCAACCTGGATAACGGAGACCCAGGAGTCTGTGGCCAACTCTGCCCAAGGCGGGAGAGGTCTCGTAGAGGACTGGTCGGAGGCTCCGAAAGTTTCCGATTCAGTAGAAGTCAATCACGCTCGCGACGAATAAGATGTGCTTAATTATTTGACCAATATAATGATTATGGTACGGTATCTACTTATTGGATGACCGAGCGACGAGGTGACGGAGGAATAAGATCAAAGTAACGCAATGATGTTAGAGGAGCGTTCGCGGGTGAGGTCATCCGCACATCTGGCAAAATCGTTCTCAAACTTGCAACAGGCTGTTCCGAGAAATCGCCACGACCCAGAAGTAGGTAAGTAAGTACCTAGTTTGTTTCTTTTTTAATAAGGTGGTCATTTTCCATTTTCTACTGAGTGAAATACCTGTGTTAGGTAATAAATAAATAATCATAAAATGGGTACCTAACTATAAAAATTAGACAGTAGCCTTTTTGTGGTAATGACGAGTATATACTATACATAATTACATAATAATTATGTAGTAGGTATCTAATTATGATCTATCTTTAAGATATTGTGCCGCGCGCTGTGTTGATCGGACACTAGTTTTGTTACTTAAATGGTAAAGGTAGTTGGCTCTCCGAGCTAAGTTTAAACGTCACTATTGTATGATACACTATTATTTTGTTTGATATTTTAATTCATATTGCCAGTTTTGAAGAGAGCACGTAATTCATTAAATTGTGTCGGGAACACTTGCGTCTTTGATTATAAGGCTTGCGTCTTGATTGAATTGGTGCAACGATCGTTGACGTCAGGCGGGCGGGCGGTGCGGTGTGGCGCTCCTGACCTGACCCTGCCTGCATCACAATTGGCCCAATTGCCTGAGCATGACGCTTTATATACAAAATATTAGCGGACTGCTAGAATACTAATTGCCAGAACGACCTGTTTACCTACATTTAAATCAGCAGCATGGAGACTGAAGGCTCATAACGATAGATACTATTATCTAGTGCGACTCCTCAACACTAAACTAAGGAGTCTATTTTCTCGATGCAACGACGTGTATCGGTAACTCAGTTAGTAGGAGTATTCCCCCTGTGAGGGCCTGCTCACAGGTTTTAAGTCCCTCCTTCTTCCGAGCTAAATCTATAACAAGTTACTGCGACCAGTCGACTGCACTGTGGTGCCAGGTGTAGTCACTTTGCAAAAATGTAACAGATCAAGACTTCTAAACTTAGAAGGTAGGACTGCAGCAGGCCCTGTTTATTTCGCTGACACTATAACTACTGAACATTAGTGGAGCAAGGAGCCTGAGCGTCATAAACTTGCTTCCTTGACATCATTCAGTGCTCCACTTAGCACACAAATAGCCTCAATATAGCCTCAATAGTTAAGTTTGAATGTACATTTCGTTTCGTCCTTTTGAATGATAATCTTGTATTGTAAGTACATACTTACTTAAAACAACAAAAACTTGCATCATTATGCATCAAACACCTTAGAAGCAGAACTAAAATGTGGAGTCGGTCTAAGAGAGTACGAAACTTCATCAAGATCACGAATAAGTTTTTGCCGCCGCTGCAAAAACCCGACGGTAGCCTGGCCCATGGCGCTAAGGAGAAAGCTGACCTCTTAGGTAGTCTCTTTGCGTCAAACTCGACTATGAACGATGGGAGTGCCGTGCCACCTAACATCCCTTGGTGTGGTGCATCTATGCCTGATGTTAAAATCACCCAACGGGTGGTCCGGCGGGAGTTGAAGTCCCTAGATGTTCGGAAGTCGAGTGGGCCGGATGGCATATCGGCGATGGTGCTCAAGCAGTGCGCCCCCGAGTTGTGCCCTGTACTTGTACGACTTTTCGCGCTTTCCTACTCCACGAGACAAGTCCCAGCTTCGTGGAAGACCGCTTTCGTGCATCCTGTGCCTAAGAAAGGCGATAGAACAGACCCGTCCAATTACAGGCCTATCGCTATCACCTCCCTTCTCTCAAAGGTAATGGAGCGTGTTATAAACACACAGCTCCTGAGATACCTAGAAGGAAACGATTTATTGAGCGACCGGCAGTACGGCTTCCGCCACAGTCGCTCAACCGGTGACCTTCTAGTGTATCTCACACACCGATGGGCGCAAGCCATTGAGAGTAAGGGTGAGGCGCTAGTGGTCAGCCTCGATATAGCGAAGGCCTTCGACCGGGTCTGGCACAGAGGTCTTCTTGCGAAGTTGCCATCCTATGGACTGCCCGAGGGACTTTGCGAGTGGATTGCCAGCTTTTTGTCCAACAGAAGCATTCAAGCCGTCGTTGACGGCAGCTGCTCGGACCGCATGGACATAAATGCTGGTGTTCCACAAGGGTCCGTGCTGTCCCCAACCCTGTTTCTTCTGCATATCAATGACATGTTGTCTGATGACTCCATTCATTGCTATGCAGACGACAGTACCGGGGACGCATTTTACACGGGCCGGGCTAACCTCCCTCGGTCCGCAGTGGAAGAAAGTCGCGAACAACTTGTGTCTGAAATCGAGACTACTCTCGCGAGAGTATCCGATTGGGGTAGACTTAACTTAGTCCAATTCAACCCTACTAAGACACAGGTTTGTGCATTCACCGCTAAGAAAACCCCATTTATTGTAGCGCCCCAATTCTTGAACACACCACTCACCATCTCCTCCAGTATCGGGATCCTCGGTGTCGACATCTCCAGCGACGTTCAGTTCCGCAGTCACCTCGAAGATAAGGTCAAGTTGGCTTCAAAAAAACTCGGAGTGCTCAACAGGGCGAAGCAGTACTTCACTGCGGGGCAAAGACTTACTCTTTATAAGTCACAGGTCCGGCCCCACATGGAGTACTGCTGTCACCTTTTTGCCGGGGCACCTGCATACCAACTTGACCCGTTCGAGTCGGTTCAAAGACGTGCGCTGCGGATCGTCGACGATCCCCTACTTGTAGGCGGTGTGGAGCCGCTCAGCCTCAGGAGAGACTTCGCCTCGCTGTGCGTCTTCTACCGCCTATATAATGGTTTGTGTTCAAACGAATTATTTGATATGATGCCTACAGCCACTTTCTATCATCGCACCGCTCGCCACAGGCAGGGAATTCATCCCCACACGTTGCATCCGCCTGCAGTGCGTACTGTAAGGTATGAAAGAAATTTCATTCCGCGCACGCTTAGGCTGTGGAACGATCTCCCTGCAGTGGTTTTCCCTGGCGGCTACAATATGGGGTTCTTCAAGAAGGGCATTAGAAGGTTTTTGCAGGGTCGGCAGCGCGAGTGTGACGCCCCTGGTGTTGCACGCGTCCATAGGCCACGGTAACCGCTTTCCATCAGTGTGGGCCGTGTGCTTGTCTGCCACCTAAGTGGTATAAAAAAAAAAAAAAAAAAAAATAAGTAAATATCCCCGTGTACCGACACGAGCGACGTGATAATTTCCATCATAAATAGCTCATAGCTCCTTTCAGCATTTACGTGAGCATTGAGCACAGGAAGACGCCGGCGGTGACTCACCGTGCGGGATGACGAGATTCACAGACATGCATATTCGCACACGTAGGTACTTTGTAGTTGTAGGCACAATCTACTAAGCCATGTTCGATGTGTCCCGTCACCTCCCATGCAATAAACACTCTTCCATTTACATACATACTGAAGGTATTCATATCAATAAGCGTCCGCCGAGACATGACTTCGACCAGTGTCATTAGAGATAATAATAGGCTAATGTTACATGAATTGAACGAGCAAGTTCAGTTTTACATCGTGTTTTGTCCAGCATAAGTATGAACAGAAGTTCTGTATTAATTACTGGTAGTTAAAAAAGGTCATACGGAGAGTCGGACGGCATAAAATAGGTATAATAGCGATTTGGTCAGACCTAATTTATAAAGTTTTAAAATAAATACCTAATAGATTACAGTGAGATGTCATCATTATTTTTGAACCCCGCTATCTGAGTGTGATAGCCCGAAGCGCCTGTGGCCGAACTGTGTCGCCGCCGCCATGATTCCAGTGCTACTGTTTTACGAGTTACGACTACGTGGAACAAAATAATTAAACGCACTCATTTTCATACACTAATTTTAGCTAACACGTAACTATTGTTGTTAAAAATTCATACTATCTTTACGTTCCTAAGCCGAACTAGTACCAGATAGAAGAAGGGTAGAAGGAAACTCAACAGTGCAGGAACTCGTAGAAGCCTCGTAGCTTAGTGGTTAAGGAGTTGGCCTTATGATCGAGAGGCCTGGGGTTCGAATATTGGCCATTACACTACCGATGTGAACCCACTCCTAACACAAAGCTATTTAGCTTTACAAAACTTCAAAAAAAAGGATATCTTTTTCAGATGACCTCATGCCTCATTCTCAATCAGTCAATCGGGATCTGATGATGGGATCTAGGAGAAATCTAACGATAATGATGATGTGAACAGTTGTGATTCGATAACTGCAATATGTTTGCTTAGCAGAGTATGTTCGTCGCAATGCCTCGAGATAAGTGCAGCTGACGGTGTGCCCAGAGAACTCCTCAACAATCAACAACCCTGCTTCGGGAAAACAATATTTTGTAAGGTTTATAAGTAGTTAACATTAGGCTATTATTACTTACATGAGGAATAATTTATCCTGATAAATATACCGAGACAATCTTAGGTTATTTGAAATTGGTTTTTGCTTTGAGATTATATTAATTTTGGTTATGTGTTTGCATTATTGAATTTATTGATACTTAGTACCTATTACCTACATAGGTTAATAAAACTATGCTTCCAGGATCCTGCCATGAGACAGTTCCAGTGTTGTGTAGCACAAAAAGTGTTACGATAATCCTGTTGTTGAGCAGAGGAATGACGAATGATTACAAAACTTTGAAACCGGCTAATTTAGAGACAATTAGCCGGTCTCAAAGACTTCGAACAAAAATGTATATGGTGCTTCGTTTAACTGATAGAGCTTATTAATTATTATGCGAATTTTAAAGTGAATTAGGTCAAACGGTGGTTTCAGCACATGTCGGTGGCGACGCGTCGGGCCGGTGGATTCGCGGACGGAAGCCCAGTTATCGTGTCCGCCGATAGCGGCCTGACCCCCGAGCGCAGATAAAAATATTATAAACATAGTTTTTGTGTCACACAGCGTAATCGCTCCGTGTAATTCAATTCTGGTCTCATTAAGACGGGAATAATAATATTTGACGTGGTATTTGGGCCCCATCCGGGTCTTCGGGGCCCAAACCACTTGTCTCGGAATTTTAATTTATCTGTAACGTTGTTTGTCAATAAATAGCCCTCTGTATCTAACTACAACAATGATCTGTTTGGTAATAGCTATGCCCCGCGGCGTCCCCTGTTTGCTGCTCGGTGCCTAAGAGTCGCAGCGTAATAATATTAGCCGATAACCTTCCCTAAGAATTGAGCTATCAAGAGCTAGATAGTCTCTTCAACTCTTAACAAATTCTTCATTTTAGAAGATTGGTAGAGTCAAGAAGATAGGTAATTATTTTGTTTGATGGTAGAGGTAGATGTCCAGTATTAAGAGTTGAACTGCCTGAAAAAGTGTGATGGCCTAGCTCTCACTTAAGATACGGTTACACGATAAGATTGGTACGGTTACGGAACAGATGCAAAAGCAGAGAAAATTTTGGAAAGTTAGCGAACTTCCTATTTTCTTCGTTTACTAACATCATCCTGCATGTGATGGTGCGCGACGCACACCTTCGGTGAACAAGCGCGCCAGTCATAACAGTCGCGTAAGTCCTTATGGAATGTGTCCTAATTCGCCACTTTAGTAAGAATTTTGTACGTAACTAATAAAAAGATTATGAACACATATTTTAAAATTTTGTCTGTTTGTTGGTTTGTCTATTTGCTCGCGAGGAACGCGAAAATTACTGAACGGATGCGGTTTCCTTTTATTAGAAAAATCTGCCGATGTTTGATTGCCGAAATTGGTTGAGTAGAACTACCTATGACCAAAAGTGGCTATAAGCCACACTCACGCGGGCAGAGCCGCGGGCATCGCCTAGTCATGAAAATGTTTAGGAATGCCTATTACAATCAATGCACAATGCATTATATTATGTGTTCTGATGGAAGTAAGTATTACTTATATTATGAGTACAAGTCAGTAGTACGATATTTGTATCTGTTGGGTTATAAAATACTTTCGCAACACGGCTGCGTGTTTGTCAATAACGTCGTGTCAAACAAACATTATTATATTACAGCCAGTAGTGTTATTATCCGGTGAGTAACTAACTCGGGCATGTGTGTGCCTTATACTGCAAGATCATCACATTACAGGCAGGCACCTATCATAACCTAACAACTGAGGTATGCTGGCTCTCTGCCTAATTTGGTCTGAAAAGATGCCTGAGTTGACGTGGTAGGTTGTAGTTTCATGTAGTCAGCATCTAGAGTACTTAGATTAGTTTACGAGCTAAGTAATTATATTAATTATTATATTCCGCCATGAAAATCCCCTTCAACTACTTAGGCTCTATAGGAATATTCTTTAGAATAACTTTCATTCTGATTTTTAAGTTTGAAATCTGTACAATCATCATCAGCTTTTGCCGCTGACTGTACCTACCTACCTTCCATTCCTACCAAGTAAGCAGAAAATGTAATGCGAGACTGTATAAAGCAAAATAGCACATCCAATAAATTATATTATAACGCTTAGTTACATGGCGCAAAATATAATAATGTGTTGACCGAGGATGTAATTGGAGGTGCATAATTTTATATCAACGCATTATGAATAAAAAAATTGTCTGTCTGTCTTTCTGTCTGTTTGAATAAGGTAATCTTTGGAACGGCTGGGCCATTATTGACGGGCTTTTCACTGGTAGGTTATAGATAATTTTATAGGGTGAAATATTGGCTATTTTTATTTTTGAGAAATAATTTGGGTTCTGCGCAAAAAAATTAAAAGCTTATATATCTGAGCTAGTGTCGATTAACTACCCCTTCGGGTATAGGTATAGATACAGCCATAAGTACCTTTAGGTATTGTTTACATACCGTTACTTGCCCGCGGCTTCGCCCACGTGGATATCGATCTTCGCGTATTTTGACTATCTCTGGTTCTACTCAACCGATTGTGATCGAACATTCGTAATTTCTTAGACCTTTCAAACGTAAAAATCGCATCAAAATCCGCTCAGCAGTTTCTGCGTTCGTCGCGAACAAACATACAAATAGAAAAAAAAACATTTTTGTGTTCAGAATCGTTTCTGAAGTATTGCTGCTATATGTTAAAAATTCTAATCGACCTAAATAACACAATGAGTGCTCCCTACAGCTATCGTGTGGTAGGTCGCAAGTCCACAAAAATGAAACAATAGTCGAGATCGGCTTCCTAAACCGGTTAAGGGGAATTTGAGCTTTTTAGCTCCACACTTAACTGCAGACAGCTAGACTGAGTTTACTTATAGGTGGAAGTCTTGAATACTAAACTCATAGTGAGCTTTTTAACTTTAAAAAATGTATCTGTTTATTTCGAAGAAGTAAAGCAATGATTAATTTCTTATGGATAAGAAAGAAAAAAAAAATCGAGAATTAAATGAGACAAATACTTGCAAATAATACATGATCGTGATAATACAATGAAAAAAATGATAATCCGAAATAGAGTTTTCGCATTTACGTGACACGCACCTTGTATCTAGTGCCAGCCTTTGGAGATACCAGCTGTCTAGGGTCAAGTCCTTAGATTCTTGACATTTCGGTTATGTAAATTCCGAATTAAAAACTATTAAATTATCCTATCCGTTCATCAATATTTTTTAAATATTAAATAGTACCGACCTTAATTATATAATGTTTAACACAAAAAATAAAAATTAATACACTTACCGTGTGCGGTGTGGTGCGTATGCGCAGTACTAGAGTGGTGGACAGCGAGGCTCCTCCGCGGGGTGAGAGCGCGCGCCCGACTGTCCTCTCGCGGCGTGACGCACTCCGATAGCCGCGCACGGCAGTAGTACATCGCTGCCAGCCTACACATATAGCTACACTGCACTGATTTTACATCAAATAGTAATGGATTGAACAGACTGAGCTTTTTCATATTCGCAGTTTTTGTTTTAGGTTTCTAACTCACCAGGCTAAGACTGACTAAGGCGGCGAATATATATCACATATCGCCGACGAAAATGTCTGAATACTTACCAAATCATTAATCAATGATTTTTATCATTGCCACACTCCATTACCGGTTAAATAAAATTAAATTCTTGATTGAGATGAATGACGGAGACTGATAAAAATCGCCATCCATTTCGTCTCTAGAGCAAATCCATACTAATATTATAAATGCGAAAGTAACTCTGTCTGTCTCTGTTACGCTTTCACGCCTGAACCGCTGAACCGATTTTGATGAAATTTGGTATAGGAGTAGATTAGACCTCGAGAATGAACATAGGCTATGTTTAGTCGCGATAACCGACATCCACGCGGGCGGAGCCCCGGGCAACAGCTAGTACAGAATAAACATAGTCATATCCTTGTTGCGAAGTCGGATAAAAAGGAAAACCGTCACAGCCGAGCAGCCGTTTTAACATCAACCCGCCAGAGGTCGGGCTCAGCATACGTATATTATGTCAATCAGACCTTAGGGCCAAAGCTCAAGAGTGCCGGCGAGCGCATGGCAGGTATGAAACAATCAAGAACATTTAAATATCCTTCCTTGGAAAAATTAATATCCTAGTAGAAGCGACAGGCTGCTGTGTAGGTAAGTTTATGAAGCCACCAATTTTCCAAATATAGTTAAAGGCTGGACCTCATAATTATAATTAATTGTGCGGAGTGGATACAAAATAACCGAAACATACTTAGATACAATTTTATTGATATCATTCGAATTGGTTGGTAATCGGCGAAGTTATCGCGTAGGTCACGACCTTCATAGAAATCGGTTAAAAACTAGGTACCTATATATTATAATCTTAATACCTAACCTACCTACTGTGTCTGCAATGAGCTCGATAATAAGAACCATTATTTTGCAATGTAGGCATCGTCATCGGTACCCACCATGCCAGTCAAGGTTTGCGTTGTAGTGACGGGTTGTCCAGCCCCTCAGAGTATGACGTTTTCTTACGCGTAGCCTCTAAAGTTTCTCCACTTCCACTCCTATAGTTTAGGATTGCGACACTCCACTTCCACTCCTATAGTTTAGGATTGCGACACTCCACTTCCACTCCTATAGTTTAGGATTGCGACACTCCACTTCCACTCCTATAGTTTAGGATTGCGACACTCCACTTCCACTCCTATAGTTTAGGATTGCGACACTCCACTTCCACTCCTATAGTTTAGGATTGCGACATGACCAAACTGTAAAATATAGACATCAAATTTTTGTTTCTTTTCATTACTGCTACCTCATCTACTACCGTCGACTTCACGTGATTTACTCCCACACGTATCCAACATGTCACTAGATTACAGCTGCCTATCCAGTTTTCCATAAATGTTAACTATAAAATTATACTCTTCTTTTTAACCGACTTCAAAAAACGAGGAGGTACTCAATTCAACTGTATTTTTTTATGCTTGGTACCTAAGAACTTTCGACTGGATGAACCGATTTTGATAATTCTTTTTTTATTTAATAGCTGGTCCCGTGTGGTCCCATTTTAATTTGGTCCGTTGAAGTCGGGTTTTTTGTAAGAATTACATATCGATTATCACAATTTTATTATTATATGAAGTTATTAGTTCGACACGTCGTGGTCGTGGTGGGAAAGGAATAGCCGTGCAAAGGGTTGTGCAAATAAAACGCCAGGTTGTTACAAAAAGTACATCTCTATTAGAGAGAGTGCGCGGGCATGGCTCTCGCCACGCCGCGCCGGGCGTACATAACTGAACAAAAACACCGTATCACACAAATTTTAGACCCCATCGTAGTCTACATACTTATGTTAATTATTACTAGCACATATCTAGCGCTCCTGCCACCACCTGCCGCCTGCCGCCTGCCCCTCCGGCCGGGCGGCCCAGGGCGCGGCGCGAGGCAGACATCGTGTACAGCGGGCCCTTCAAATCATTCGTTGCTTATATACATAGGTACGTCGTACACTGCTAGGGCTGTTGCGCCACAACCAGCCGCAGGGGGACGCGCTCTTGTCTGTATCATTACATTTGAGTACATGCACGTGACAGCCGACGAGCAGGTGGGCCGTCTATTGATTGGCTAAGAGTGGTATATGAGACATTCAAAATTATAAATTCATAGTCATGATGTTTAACAATCTAAGCTATCCATTGACTGCGCCCGCGCATTTATACATCTAACAAACAAAAATGACCAGAGAAGTAAGTGGTTTTGCTACATAATAAATCTAATAAATGGTAAACGACAAAGAGGTCGCTCCTGGGCCGGCTCGCAACTCCTCAAAGCCTACGCTAGCGCCGAGTGCGAGTTCTACTTCGCGTTAGCGAATATATGTAGATAAATATTTCACAAACAAGCCGCCAGATGGGGCCGATTTATTATGTTACAACCCACTATTTGTTCGCTCGCTGCAACTCGCACCGGGCACCACTAGCGCCTCGGCCGAAGGGTCGCATCCTAACGGTTGACTCGATACAATACAAAACAGCTCACCAACTCGATCGGTGCACAAAATGTAAACGACACAAGTGCCAGTTCGGTGTCGCTGCACACCTACACCGCCGTCCCCGCCCGCCTGGCTGCCCACAGGAGGCAGTCGCGTGGGGTCTGAAGTTTGTTAACGGGAGACTTGGTGTGTACCGCACAGTGCGGAGCGGCCTGCCCACTGCGGACACATCGCCAGCGCCACCCGCCCCCGCCTCGTGCGACCCTCGCTCCACCGCATTTTTTCAATCGCACTTCATTTATTCAATACAATTTACTTTAAAAAAATTACTGAGCGATGTGCGAAACCGGGGACCTCATCAAATGTATCTTCGTGTCTTTTCATGGAATTAAGTGTGTGCAAGTTGACGTTAAGGACAAGGAGTATTATTTGATCATGGTATTATGCTTTTAATATTAAATAGTTTATTATTTATAGCCGTCTATCCCATTAAACCGAGATATTGAAACCGGAGTGACCGAGGGGGGCTTCGAACGCCGCATCAATATTAATAATTTTATTATTGTCCAAGTTAGTCGGTAACTTTCTGAGAGAGAGTAAATTGTACAAGAATCTACAATAAATAATTTATGAGCTACAATTCAAAGAGGTGCCTAGAGGTATACAAGTGAACAGTGCATGTGACACGCGAAGCCATTATATAAAAGAGCGAGAATAGAAGGCGTGCAGCGCATGACGACGCACAGTGCACTTTTGACACTAAAAAAGGGATGCTCTCTCTTTATTTCAATAACCATTAGTATCATTACGAACTTCAGAATAAGCCCGCGGGTCAATTTCATCTTAATTTTAGCGAAAAGGAAAATGAGAGTTTGTTCAGTGCAAATTTTTATAAAAAGATATGGCTTTTTTTATAAAAATTTGCAAAAATCACTGTCATCCTTAGGTTCCTTTCGCTAAAAGTAAGATGAATGTAGGTTCCCGCGAAAGTTTTATGCTGAAGTTCGTAGTGACTTAACACTAACGATTACTGAAATAAAGTGCTAACATACACTGTGCGCGCGGGTGAGGGGGTGAGGGGTGTGCGGGGGCGGGTGCGGCGCTGGCCGATGTCCGCGGGGCTCCAGCGCGGCGAGACTCGCAATATATTTACAATAAATAAGTACACCAAATTTTGCACAGAACTGTGGAGCGGCCGCTACGACCGCTCGCCTCACAAATCAATAGAAAAACTATGTACTTACGACACATTAGTAGTACAGTTAAAAAAAACATGAAAAACTAAATAAAAAATAGTTACTACCATTTTTCAGAGTTTTTTAAACTAATATTAATAATATTAGAATATAATACAGTTCGAAACGATTAGCGATGTCGGCGCAGCGCGGCGGGCGGCGGCGGGCGCTGCGCCGCATCCTCACATAATTACATCAATACAGTCCTAAGTAAATGCATAAGAACATCTGCAACAATATCATTTTGCATACTGACACGTAACATACATTTTTAAATATAAAATACGTTATTTATAGTTCTGGAAATTTCGGGGCTAGTCTACGATCTATTTTCCATTCAAGTAGCGACGGGACCGACGATAAAACTAACAACTATTTACACTCATATGCATTTATCTATTTACGTTTCATTAAATAGCGTGAGCTCGTCACGTCTACGCTAAAATTAATCCAAATTCGATAATGTCGAACCGGCGACCGGCTCCGGGCCGCGGGGCTAGCGAACTACTGCACTGCCGCGGCCACCTCGGATACTGCGGTTACCACAGCCACCTCGGATACTGCGGTTACCACGGCCACCTCGGATACTGGCTACCCGCGCAGCAGTACAGAGGGCGCGGCGGGTGACGTCCCGCGATACGACACGAACGCTCGGCATGTCCCTGCTTACCAATTCCTCTCCCCACAACTTGCCGCGGCATCGTCTAAACCCAGCGGTACCTCCGAGCCGCAATGCAAACAGGCGTCACTGACCCGTTGCCTAAGAGATGACTATATGAGTATTGCATTTTTTAAATTAATATAGTTATGCTGCGTGGCTATTTTTCAGCAACGTGTTTGTTTCTGTTCACGCCGCAGATCCGCTTCACTTCAGACTGTGATATTTAAACATTTCATTATATAACGGGCGTACGGTACAAATATTTGAAGCGGGTCTCGAGTGTATTTAATATATGAGATTGACTCTTACCCGCTTCATTTTCCGATATTTCGTACATTTCTTTGCAATCGTGTGAAGTGTTATATTTTTAAGCTTCACAAGAAAATGGAAACGTACATTACGCTTTAGTTATATTCATTGTTGTTTAATCGAAGCGAACTTTGCATGTAAGAAATTATATTTACGGAAGGGAGGGAAATGTCGAGCGGCGAGCGCGTGCGCAGTCGCGTGACGTCACCGGCCGCTACGTCGCGCACTCGTTAACGTAAATTCATTTAAAACCGGGTTAGCGATGCGCCGCTTATAAGCATAATACATTTTAAATATAATGAAGTGATGTTATAGGGCTGTTTATAATACATGCGTACACTGTAAACGTTAGTTCCGTGCGTCACGGCTAATAAAATAAATGTATCCAAATGATACTTTTTTAACTCATAGATCTGACAATTGAAATTAGGTTCAAATATAAGTGTAAAATTTGAAAAAAAAAAAATATTAAGCGATATTTTGGCCGGTCTAAGGATGCTTGCTATGACGCTAAAAAATGTAGAGTCAATGTAAGCACTCGCAGACCGGGCGCGCGGGTGCGCTAGTGTGCGGGGCGGCGGGCGCGGGCGCGCGGGGAGAGGGGCGCGGGGCGGGGCGGGCGCTAGCGGCGGTAGGCGGGGCGCGGGAAGGCGCGCTGCTGCGACAGCGGGCGGCGCGGGCCGCGGGCCTTCTTCTCCTCCACGTTGAGCTTGACGGCGTCCAGCGCGTCGGGCGGGAAGTACAGCGGCGCGGCGTGCAGGCAGTCGTGCGCCGCCTGGCTGGACTCGTACGTGATGAACCCGTAGTTGGGGTGGCGCGGCGCGCCCGGCGCCGCCGGCTTCGAGTGCACGCGCAGCTCTGCCACCGCCCCGAAGCGCGCGAACAGCGCGCGCAGCTCCTCCTCCGACGCGCCGTGCGGCAGGTTGCCCAGGAACAGCTGCTGCGCGTCCGAGTAGCGCCGTCCGCCGCCGCCGCCGCCCTCCGCTGCGACACAAGACACGTTATTGTCGAGCCCTACGGCGATGTTACCGGCGAATAATGTACACCGGCAATAAACTCTCCATTTAACCGATTCAAAAATTATGAACACAAAGAAAAACTAGGTGACCCCAAATGCTTCCCTGCGATACTCCCATACTATTGCGAGTTACAGCTCATCATTCATTTTAACGATCCACGTTTATTAGTAAACGTGATCCAACCCAACTTTTATCGCATTGTGCCCGCTTAAATAGCAGCTGTAGCGACAATTACGAATAAAAAGTAGAAAACCAGCAATTTTAATATAAAATTATGGTCTTGTCTATGTTATGGAACACTTCTGTTCACACTGAAAAGTAGGTGATATACATACCAGGCGGAGGCGCGGCGTGCGAGGGCCGCACGTGACGCACGCGGGGCTCGTGCGGCGCGGGTGCAGCGGCAGGCGGCGCGGCGGGTGCGGGCGGCGCGGGCGCAGGCGGCGACACGCGAGCGGCGTGCGCGCTGCCGGAGCCCGACTTCAACAGGTTCGCGTAAGTCTTCGGCTCGGGCGCCACGGATGCTGCAACATCATCGATGTACGCGTTACTTATACTCAGTGCCAGTGGTCAAGTAGACCATGATGACAATAACTATTATTTTTCTATAACTAATATTTATTATTAGATTATTCTCTCATTTGTTGTCCTTTTTGTTCCCCCAAAGGTTTGCTGGGAGAAAACTCAATATTGAGTTAAGCTCGCCTTTGTACATAAAGCTTATTGTAATATATGATAAATTATTTACTGTGTGTACAATAAAGAATTAAGAATTAAGAACTATTCAAAAGTTATGGCCGTCGGCTACAAGCTACGGCGTGGTCGACCGTGCGACCGGCGCACTATGGAATATCGTCAAACGACCACATTTCAAAAATGGTTTACAACAAAGTCGAAATTGATATAGCTTTTAAATTTTATTGTATAGTATATTAATCCAACTAAATTATCATGTAGTAGTTTTTCATAAATAAAAAAACTAAGCACAGGGGGTAAAGGATTTAAGGGTAGTATGGTCGTCCTATGGTACTGAAGGTGGACTCACGTGCGTGTGGCGGCGGCGTGGGCTCCCGCTCGGGCTCGGGCTCAGGCGCGGGCTCCGGCACGGGCGCAGCGGCGGGCGGCGGCGACGCCGCGTCCGGCAGCGCCTCCGGTTCGGGCTCACTTGAGATCGCTGCAACAACGCGTACGTGTCACTACCACGTTTCATTGTCTTATAATGTAATTACGCGTATAATGTTGAGACCGTCGCTTAATATAAATAAATACTCGGCTTTGGGTAGTCTCCATTTTTTATCTGCTCCATGGTTTATAAGTGTGGAGGCTGAAACAGAGTAGATGAAGGCCCACCTTGGACGGCAGCAACGAATTGGCGCGCCACGGAGTCGTCGTGCGGCTGCGGGTGGCCGTTGACGTGCGGCGCGGTCTGCGCGGGCGCCGCGGCCGGGGCGGCGGGCGCGGGCGGCGGCGCCGGGCCGGCCAGCGGGGGCGCGGGCGGCGCGGGGAACGTGGCCGGCGGGAAAGCCGAGGCCGGCGGCGGCGGCGGGAAGTACCCACCCGCGCTGCCCGCCTCCTCCTCCTCGCCCTCCGAGCGTCCGGAGCCCTCGCCCTCCTCGTCCGAGAACACTATGTCCTGCAAAAGTTACGGTTGTACTGAAGTTTCTTCGATGTGACTGGTCTTCTCAGCCAACAATCGCTGGTATTAGAAGTACGTTCACGTTGAGATGGGGGGACGTGGCGCACCTGGTAGCGGAAGATGTCATTGTGCACGTAGTACTTCTTGGGCGACTGCGCGGCCAGCACGAAGGTCTGCGTGAAGCGGCGCATGGGCGCTCCGCCGTTGGACAGCTCGCCCGTCACTTGCACCACCACGCCATTGCCTAGCGTCGCCTGAGCGTCCACCTGCGAACGCGCACACATCACTGTTGTACACATTTCAAAATTGAAGCCGAATCAACGTTACTGTTGTTACAGGTACAGGCACGTAACTTGGCCAGGTTTGGGGTAAGTTCGCGCATCGTGCACTTTGAGCCAATCAAATGATTCAAAGTACGAACGAACGGAACGTTGATTCGCTACAAGACGTCTCTCGGAGACATCTGATTGGTCCGTCAAGTAACGGACCAATCAGATGTCCGCGACGGCGCAACCGCGTCTCCCGCGAGCCGCTCATACCTCAAAGGGGACCTAAAAATCGACCTTTGCGCATATGACGCGTCTGGCCAATTTACGTGCCGGTATCTGTACATAATATTCTTCTTATAATGTTGTTTAAGGACTATTGTGTGGTACCTGGCTGATCTTGGCGTGGCAGTCGCGGAAGTTGAGTTGTTGGATGCGGTTGTGGATCTGCTTCTGGCCCACCACCGGCAGCGTCTCGCGGTTGGGCGCGTCCAGCCCGCCGTGCACGAACGACGAGTAGTTGTTGTAAAATCTGCGCAACCGCATGTAATGTTTGTAATCATTGCTAACCTAGCAGTTACGTGTTACTTCAGCGGTTACAACTAAAGCCTCCGTAGCTATGCCAAAACCTCCATAATCCAGTCTCCAGTTGAGAGGGCTGTACTGGACGTGGTTCTTCCGGCCTCTGTGGTGTACCGGTAGTGCATTCGACTGCTACGATAGGGGGTGCAGGTTCGATTCCCGCTTAGTGTAAATATTTGTATGCATGAATATGTCTATTTGCATTGGTCTAGGTGTGTCAGTGTATAAAAAGCATTTAAGTAAGTTTATCCGCATTCTAGAACCCATAAGACAAGTTAGTTCATAGCGCATTTATAATAATTATTTTTATTACTATGGAAGATGGGTTGAGAAAAAAATACGAACAACATGCTACTCCTCGCAGAAGAAAACTGCGCTTGCGGATATTGAGGTCTCAATATAAAATGTTCAGTTTCCAAAAGCCATTATATCTTTATCAAATACTGCATTCCTACTCATCGATAACAGACAGACAAGGTCATCGTCATCATCAAGGTGACTATACACTAATCATCAACTTTTCTAGGAAAATGGACGAAGTGGCCCACAAGCACTGCCGGCGTCCCCGCAGGAAACCAAATCATCAACTTTTGAAACTTTGTCACTTGTCACAATACCTTTGACGCACTGTAGCATCACTTACTTTAGACAACTGGACAGGAGATGATCATCAACTTTTGATGCTAACTGTACATAATTATTTCATGACAATACGTGTATGTAGTATGAATGATTACATAATGTTTAAGTAGGTTGTGTAATCGATTCAATTTAGCTAAGGCCGAGATCGCAACTATTCCTGATAAAGGGTTGAGGTCAAATGCAACGATAACAGGACAGAACGTCCGTACGTCGCACCCAACAGAACCACCACGAGCACGGCACATACAATCAATTGGAAGTGCTCTTAAACCTCAGTAATGTGGAAACGCAGTGCCACCATTCTTTCAAATACTAGCTTATGCCCGCGTGCACGCCGGTTTTCGCGATTTTGGACTATATATCCGATTCTACTCAACCGATTGTGATCAAACATACGTAAAGGTGGGTCTACGCTAGGCGAGCCGAGCACGAGACGAATACCTACAATAAAATTCGTCTATAGTGTGGGACCGACTTACAAGCCTCGAACGAAGTTTAATTTCAATTAAAAATTAAATTCAACAATTTTTTTCAAAAACTGAATTAAAATCAATTCCAATTAAATTCCTTTTATTTCACTCCGCTTGTGCTTCGCTCGTGCTCGGCTCGCCTAGCGTAAACCCACCTTAAGATTTTAAGCCTGACTAAGACCTTACAAACAAAAAACCGCATCAAAATCTGCTATGTAGTGGCGGTCGTCTCATGTGTTAAAGTGTAACGTTACCTATATTACCTATGTCTTAAATGTTAATACTAGCCGATGCCCGCGGTTCCGCGCGCGTGATTTTAGGTTATCGCTACTTTTGGTCATGCCTCCGGTTCTACTCAACCAATTGCTAGTTAAACTACGAGTACTTTGGGTCTAGAGAGAAAGCGCTTTGTACGAGTAGAATGTTGTAAAAAAAAAGTTTCGACAATAGCTTCCGCCATCTTTATCAATAGAACTGTTAGTAAAACTTCTTGGCATGGCAACAACGCGCTACGACAAAAGAGGCAATAAAAGCATGTGGCACTTTTGTCTGTATAATGACTAGCGTCGTCCCATCGCAAAATAGCACGTGCTTATTGCCTTTTGTGAGATGCGCATACACCGACCATTTTGGAGATGCCGTTTTTTTTACTAAATGACCAAATTCTATATATCATTGGGGCAGGTATTCCCTCCATTTTAGCGGCAGTACATTATTATTTGTATTGGTGTTATACCAAAATATAGACAATCGTAATGTGGGCTTATGCCATAATCACCTCGCTGCACCTATCACAACACACACGAATAAAGCAAACTAATTAAATGACATGGTCGGTGTGTGTAGTGTGTAGGTATACTCGTAGGTGTGCTGCTGTAAACCTTCATTTAACTTTCGATATCGGGAATGTAAGTCAAACATTCGCTACAACTATGTCAACGGCGCGGCATCCTCCTGTGTAGCACTTGTTCAAGAACGCTATGCTTTGTCAATTAAGATTTTTGTGACAATAATGTATTAAAGTCAACCAAAAATTCCCTGGTTACAAAATAGAGAGAGAGGGAGAGAGAGATTGAGTTATTAAATAAAAAACACGAGGTCCCTACCTACGTTTCTCATGCATACAATACAAGACAAGAGTGATACAGAAATAAGAATGTTATTAATTTTTGTATACTTAATTTACTAAATTATGCATTAAGCACGTGTTACTTTTGCGATGGGGCGACGCCAGTCATTATTCCACAACAAAGTGTACACAGACAAAAGTGCCACATGCTTCTATTGCCTCTTTTGTCGTGCGTTGTCGCCAAGTATTTTTTTTTACTAACAGTTCTATTAACAAGATGGCAGATACTATTGTAGAAAGTTTGCAAATGTTACTTGTTGAAGGTGACATATTTATTTATTTTGTTTATTATTAAGGTGACATACTTGTTGAAGTAAAACTATTACTGTTGGATTGTGGCGCGGTTTATTTATGTAGACATGCCACTAGCTTAGGATCCACTTGCCTAAACCCAACCAAAACATAGTCAGACATTTTGAGAGTTATTACCTATTCTGCGTAATTCTATATTATGTATTTTAAAATTGTTAATATACAGAATATTGAAGATATTTAAAAAAAACTTGGGTTATGTTTATAAACGATCCTGAACACAAAAATAAGATAAAATAACATGTGGTCCCGAGGTGAGAGTTGTTTTGTACACAAACAAATAACACATCACTTGAATAGTATTCGAAGCTCATTTAGAATTTGTACGGTTGACGCAGAGCCATATCGAAACCGGAGATGAACCAGTGTCAGCTGGGGTACGAGGGAAATGCCTTGTGGGCCACCTTACACCCCGGCGTAAGTCATCAAGTCTGTTAATTCATAGTCAGAAGCTGACTCATAATAATCCTTGCAACTATGAGTTTGCAATCTCAAACCCCATACAGTATAGTCCCATGCACCTCAAAATCCACCACTTATATAATTCACTTAATATGGAGTGGCAAGTTACTCCATATTAAGGACAATATTATGTTGGTTATCAATCTGTAGGTACACTCAGGAAGACCAACACAATTACTATATGTGTTAAATTAGAACAATAGCCTAAAGGTAATTTCTACAATTGTCAACATACCTACTCACAAAGTCCCACCTTTAAATGTTTGTTCAAGAATGTACATTACCAGTCTAAATATTCTCAGACTACTTAACTATTCAATGTTTTCTAGACCCAAACTAAGCTAACTTATTATGCTTAGCCTGCTTAGATTTTTTTTAATTTTGGTGTCTTAATGCATACAAAATAAATATTAGACAGAAAGAGAAAAACACTTATTGAGGAGTGTGTGGTTTGTACTGAGCGGTAATCGAACCCGCGATCAATGCATGTCGAATTATAGTTACCAACCTGTGCAGGTGTGTGGGCGCCTTGTTGAGCAATGTGTAGTATTGGCGAACGAACTCGCGGCCAACGCTCTGCGGAGACGGGGACGCCTCCATTACCATCGCTGTTGTTCACTCAGCGCCAATACAGCCCTCTGCTACACAGTGCCCTGGAAAATTAATACACCAATGTTACACTGCCGTTCAAGTTTACATCTCGTACTGACAAGGAGTGGAATGCCCTGCCCGAGTCTACAACCAAACACAAATAATACAGATTTTTAAAAAGTTTTGTCTGTCTTTTTGAATTCATAAGGCTAATGTGAATAATAATTTACTTTTTAAATATTTGTATGCAAAAACTAATAAACAATTTTTGATGAGGTTCTTTTCTTTAGTAAAGGTATTTGTTAGACATAAAATAAATACTACATACAACATGCAAATTGATTCAACAGAGTCAAAGATGTGACCAAAAAACCGTGATCGACGTCTGCGCGGGCGGCACCGCCGTCGTCAACTAGTGGTATACAGTAATGCTTAATGGAAGAATAATGACAAATACAAGTCGTTTAAGATTTCATCATTGTCAACACAAATTAACATATCAATTAATAACATTGTCAACTAATTATGTCAGCAAATAGTGCACACAAACATAATAACTATCACTATAATTAGCCCTGATGAGGTTTCCATGATAGTTCTCTTCCTAAATAATGGGCATTGTAATTAAAAGAAGATAGAATGATGAATATAAAAATAAGAGAATGTGTATATAATGCTTGTTTAATGTTTGTAATTATTGCTTCTCAAATAAAATACCAGTTTACTTATGTGCTATTAACCTTTGATAGCCTAGTTCACCATGTTTGCACTATTGGGGAAAGCACACAAACAACTACAATAATTTTAAATGCAACTAACAGCATTCACATTATGATGTGATCAGTGATCAATGATCCTGAACATGATCCACAACCTCAAGGTACCCTGCAAGTCCAAAATGGCACATGCAAAAAGTTGAATATTATTGAACATGTTTCCAATGGAGATAGCTAAAAGAGTAAAAAACAGCCTATCCGTGTTTTTTCATTAAAACAACACATGACACAGAGAGGGTAAAATTTTAAGGTGCAACTGTCATATGGGAGAGTTCAGATAAGTCAACAATTGTAGTGTATTTGCAGTAAGCAATTTACTTTATAGCGCATGAATCTGTGCTTAGCAAAGAGGACCTGTGACTAAATTACGCAATGTACCACCTTCCAGAATTTCAGGTGTACCTAACATGTTCTCTAGAATCCCAAAGGACTATAGCTATACAATAACAAAGTATTTATTTATGTTGACTAGTAAAACACAAAGGTATCAACAGTTTCAAGGCAGGTCTAAGGCTCAGAGAGCAACAACATGACATAGGTAATCTTTCTATTGTCCACACTTGCCAAGGCTTTGTGTTGGTCTCTACTAGTGAAAATCCTAATGTTAGGATATCAGCTGCACATGGTAATTTTGTGTTATTATATTCTACTAACAAAATCAATTAACGTATGTATAATATACATGAATGGTGACAGTATTATCATATCATGTTTTATAAGATTGTTGTCATAGAATTCATGCATTATTGCTTGGTATTCTATTCTTATCTTGACATAATATAGTACGACTAGGTATCTCAGGACACAAACGTTACTGAGAACTCTGGTAGTAAACACTGCGAATATTCGCCCAGCCTCTGCACATGAAGATGCGTAAAGTAAACATCGTCCCTCACACTTCTGTGTAACTAGATAACAAGAACTGAATCCAGATCGTTTTGTCAAAGCACGCATGGCGACTCCAATCCAACTATCAGGTTCTTTTGTTACACAAAAACTGGTAAATGTCATAAATATGGGCAAGTTAACGGATAAATTAACAAAATATGATAATAAAGGTGCACATAAGCTCCTGTGATGCGTGTAGCTAATAAAACAGTAAAATGTTGAGCATTAACCTTTAAAAGAAATACGTCCGCCGACAAACAAAATAATACATTTATCTCGTTCGTAGTACATAATTTCACTAAAAGATACATACCTCAGTAAAATTTAGGCATCAAAGTGGTGTAATCGCCAACAAATTATCACGAAAGTCGCGTAATTTTCACAATAAATAAGTACTAAAAACAGAAAAAGAGCCTACCTCACCGTTCGGGTGTCAATTGAATGACGGTATTGCCATACGTAAAATAAAAATAATTTTGTTTTTCTGGATTTTAATTTTTGGCAAGAAAAAGTATTTTCCATTTTTAATTTATCGTCCGCCTCGCCTCATAATTTTCGTAAATTATTTTTAACAATGATATGTATGAATAATAATATAATATTAATATTTTATAGATGCAGCAGATATTACTTATATAATATTATATAATTATAATATAATGATACCAAACCAAACTAATCTAACTTACAAATCAAATGGCTCGTGTGGGCTCGTATTGAAGTTCTAGTGAGTTCTAGGTGATGGTAACGTAAATAGGTACTTACTGATTACAGAAGTCAGGTGAATCGAGATTGGGTGCGGGCCGGAACCTCCATGCCCTCTAGAGGGCTGCGCCAAGGCTCTCCACGCGTCTCTCTGACTAGCAACTCTCTTTACACCGTAGATGGCCCAGGGTCAGCTGGGATGGGGTGCGGGCCGGTACCTCCACGTGGTGCACCTGGGCAACGGAGGCGATCAGCACCTCCCACTCGCCACGGGACACGCTGCTGCCTGCGGTCAATCCGGCCGGAGTGGGAGTGGCCCTCTAGAGTGCTGCTCCGAGGCTCTCCACGTGTCCCTCTGACTAGCAGATGGCACAGTGGGGAGGGTGCGGGGGGCGGCTGATTGTCTGCGCACCGACGGTTAGGTGACAGGACGGCCGCCCTTTCGGGGGCTCGAGGGGGCCATCTTAAAACCGTAGATGGCCCGGGGTCAGCTGGGGTGCGAGAGATATACCCATTGGGTAACCTTACACCCCGGAAATTAAGGCTCGAAACGGCGTGCGGTTTTAGTCGGTTCGATCCCGACATAACCACCCCGGATGGGCGAAATATACCTACCTATAAAATGAAATCAGAAATTTTAAATATATACAAGCGCACGGCCCTCCTGATGGTATGCAGCCACATCGGTCTATTGACGTGTGCAACAACAGAGTTGTCACACTCGCGCTGCAGACCCTGGAAGGGGAGGGGAGTTGAGGAGTTTGGGTGGGAATAAAGGAGGGGAGTTGAGGAGTTTGGGCGGGAATAAAGGAGGGGAGTTGAGGAGTTTGGGCGGGAATAGGGGAGGGGATTGAGGAGATTGGGGGGGGAGGGGTGAGCTCTCTGGCTCTGACTTGAGGTCGGTATCGCCACTTAGTCTATTTTAATAAAACGTCTCTCCACTGCACTCACTACTCTACTTTCCACTCCACTCCACTCTCCACTCAACTCTTTACTCCATTCCACTCTCCACTCCATAATAACCATCGTATTGTGTTCCCGGCGATAGGTAGGATAGCCAGAGCTACCCCACCTCCTTTCCACCCCTTCCAAGCCTCCCCACCCTTTCCTACCCCCGCCCCTTCCCTTCAGTGTCGGTAGCGCGTGGGTGACGCCCTTGGTGTTGCACACGTCCATGGGCCACGGTGACCACTTTCCATTAGGTGGGCCGTGTACTTGTCTGCCACCTACGTTGTATAAAAAAAAAACAGAATGCGTTGAAATAATTAAAGGTTCACTGCTCGTTCCCCGTAGGTGATAGCGTGATAGGTAGTAGCCTATTAAATGTTGACCCGACTTCATAAAGTTCATAATAATATTCGTGCCAAATTTGCAGTAAATGCATGCAGTACTTTTTAAGTTTATCCAAGACATACATACAGACAAACAGACAAAAACTAAAAACTATATTTTTGGCTTCGGTATCGATTGTAGATCACACCCCAAATATTGTTAGAAAAAATATTCAATCTACAGTTGTGTACACACTGATCTGTATCAGATCAGTGTGTGACGTACAGCTCTGACTTTCCTACTATGTTATAATAGGCTTCATGGTTATATATAGGTATAGATTTTCGTCAGTACCTACTTAGGTATGTGCCCAATGAACCTTGATATGATAGTTAGATATTTACTAGTTAATGGTTAATTAGAATTAAAACTGTAGGTATATGTACAGACTTTTATTTAATATACTAATATTTTAAATGATTGGCTATGAAATGGAATTTATTCTTCATTCCACCAGTATTCTAATCTTCGTGTTGGTATTATTTACATTGGTATGAATTTATTTGTTAAGTTTACAAAATTCATTCATATATTTCATAGCATGCTATTGTAACTTTATGTTTCATTTGCTCTGTCTTGTTGTCTCTGGTTGTCCAATCTCCCTTGAAAAAATATACGCGGTAAATTTTCTGATTTTCTGATGTTGGCTAAAAGTTATTGATTCATTGAATTTTAGCGTACTTTATCTCTTTCTTTTACGTACAAGTCTTATCTCTATCCTTGTCGTTAACGGTACAGACGCCATTGACCTCTTTCAGCTACTTTGTCGTGATTGGTTGACGGCAGTAGTAGGGATGCTTTGTTTGCAAAAAAAACCGCGTCTCTGAGGATGTAGCCAACATAACGGCAGGTTTCGCGCCGACTCATCACGCACTTCCTTTCTTTCTTCTGCATTTGGCATTCGGTGTTAGAGGTCGTGTGGACCTTAGATTTAAGTTTATTATTAATTTTAGCCAAAACATAAGTCATGGCCAATAACGATAACTTTGCACAAGACGTTACTGAACAGCTAAATGGAAATGCAGAGAATGGTGGTGGAGATTCACAGCAAGATAATAGTGCGGAGGCCCCTGGACGCGATGATGACAGGTATTGTTGGTTATTTCATGTTTTATCTCATTCAGTGATTTAAAATTTCGCAATAGATCTTAAATCATGTTATTTATTCACAGTTTATGTTGTATTTATCCAGTAATAGTTAACGAGTTGTATAATTACTGCACTTTAACCAACCCGCCATAATGGCGGCGCGTCTGCCATTATAATCGACATACCGCTTGAATCTGTTTTAATCGTGAAGATCTTTTCAAAATTGTAGTTTTTCATCTTTGCAGCGCGTTCTCTGTCAAATAAGTTCAGACACTGAAGTTTTAGTTTTTATTTCAGAAACATTTCCAGGTCTAATATTAAATTTAGATTTTCTCCGAGCCGCATGAAGTAAAATGGCGTCTATTTGCGCGTCTCTTTTGCACCCGGCACCGGCTCGGATCAGTTATTGATTTTTGATTTCGTTGTTCGTTAGCATATTTGTGGTTCGTGAGTTATGTCTCCTGAGTGGCCATCCGCCGTTCGTAGGCTAACGGTAGCGCGGTAAAGCGTACGTAGGTCGTTGCAAGATTTCAAATCGGTAATGCGCGCTCACCGGCTCAGTTCCGGGGCGGGTCAGTTTGGCGCTACTAACGCTGTGTCTCTCTGCAGGGGTGAGCCTGCGCCGCCGCCGCAGCCGCCGCCGGAGGACGTCATGGTATATATCCGCTGGGCTCACACTAAAGTAAACTAAGACCAAACTGACTAGATTGTATGGGCCACTTAATTTTGGGCCTCGATTACACTTGCCAATTTCAAATCTTGCGATATCACTGTAATATCTTGTTGCGTTGTCCTAATGTATAATGTAAATTTCCAGAATTCATGCTTTGTGTAACTTACAGGTTCTCTATTTCATTTGCTGCAGTGCTTGGAGTTTGTTTTGACAAAAATAGTAGCTGTAAAGTACTGTAAACAAGTACTGCATAGTGTTAATTGTTCAATCGTAATTTTTAAGTCAGTTTCTAAATCGAGACACAAGTCTACATTATCCATTTCTTGATATTTTAATCATAAACATTGCAATGTTCACAGAAAACTCTTTGTTGGGGGTCTGAGCTGGGAGACCACAGATAGTAAGTACTAACATTTTCACCCTCATAGTAATTATATTGCCCTAATAATTGTCTATTTTAAGATATTTAAATAAAAATTCTGTTACAACCATATTTCCATTCACATGATGATCTATTTACAGTTCTGCTTCTGATTGTTCTTTGTAGAATCTTTTACCCACAATGCTGAATAGTTACTGAATTTTACCAGATGATCAAAAATGGAGCTCCATACTGATTATTTATTTGTATTTGCAGAGGAATTACGTGATCACTTCAGTGCTTATGGTGAAATTGAGAGCATCAATGTCAAGACTGATCCAAACACTGGTAGATCAAGAGGATTTGCATTCATCGTATTCAAGGCACCTGACTCCATAGACAAGGTCATGGCTGCCGGTGAACACACAATCAACAACAAAAAAGTGGATCCCAAAAAAGCTAAAGCAAGACATGGCAAAATTTTTGTCGGTGGCCTGAGCAGCGAAATATCAGATGATGAAATCAAAAATTTCTTTGGAAACTTTGGTTCTGTAAGTGTGTGTTTTTATTTTAGTAGCTAGTAATCTTGTATCTCTATGATGATAAATCCGGTTATGGTGAGATAATTCCTTCTAGAAACCTGTGAAGAGGAACCCGGGCCACTGATTGTACTGTCACCTTTTTCTTTCCTATGCTGATTCATTTCTGTATTACTTAATTTGCATTTCTATTACAGATCATCGAAGTTGAGATGCCTTTCGATAAGACAAAGAACCAGAGGAAGGGATTCTGCTTTATCACATTTGAATCTGAGCAAGTGGTCAACGAGCTACTCAAAACCCCCAAACAGACCATCTCTGGAAAGGAGGTCAGTATCAGAAAAATCCCCATGTGTCTAATCTACAGACATGATGATCTGTTACAGTTCTGCTTCTGATTAAACATTGAAGAAAAAGTCACCCACTAATCTGACGACAACTGGAGCTCCCCCTCCCCACGGGCCGCCTAGCGCAGTGACTAACCGAGCTCTCTTTCTTCGCAGGTGGACGTGAAACGCGCCACACCGAAACCAGACGGTCCCGGCGGGCTTGGCGCGCGGGGCGCGAGGGGTGGGCGCGGGGCGCGCGGCGGACGCGGCCGCGGCGGCTACGGCGGCCAGGGCGCCTGGGGCAACGGGGGCTACGGCGGGTACGGCTACGGGCAGGGCGGCTACGGCGGCGGGTACGATGGATACGGCTACGGCGGCTACGGATACGACGGATACGGGGGCTACGGCGGTTACGATTACTCCGGATACCCCAATTACGGTAAACGCGGCAAGCAGTACTAGTATAGTGGCGAGCCCCCGCTAGCCCGCTCACCGACACATTACCTCGACTGATGTTACCTGATACGATATGAAGTAAGCGTAGTGAGGGAGGCGGGCGCCGGGTCGGCACGCGAGCGAGGCGCGACTCCGTCCTCGAGATATGCCTATTTACATTATAATGAACGTTTATTTTACGAGGAGATCGACATCACGCGAAGCTTAGGTATTTAATTTAGTGTGTAGGAAAATATTTATTTTTCTATATATTTAATGTTCTATCGAGATAATGTGTAGTGAATGTTGTCGAGGCGACAGTGTATAATCTGAATATAATCGCAGCTCTGTCTAAATTTTGAGAACCTAGGATTAATCATCTCATATAACTTTGCTAAATCATATTTAGTTGCATTATTTTGTTTATTTGCGCGAGCTCCGCGCTCGCGCCTAGCTCGTAGTGCAGTTGCCCATTCGGCTATCGCTCTTTATCATTGTTTCAACGGGTATAACTATATTCTGTACATATGTATGTTACCTGCCTTATGTTTATAAGCGTTCGTTTGTAATACCACTTTTGACATATGTAGCCATGTTGCTCGAGTTTTTCTATTAATTCTGTTTACGGTAATACTTTTACCTAACGACGCTCTCGCCACATGCTACATTTGGGAAATGGGGTAAATATGGAGAGACATTGTGAAAGTGATAAAGATATGATGAAGCTTTTGAATAAAGCACTGTTACAAAAATTCTCAATGTGTTTCCATATGCCACCCTAGTCCACTCCCTGCCCTTTCTGACTCACCGATGCTTCATTACGTCATTAAATACCTACATCCTACTTACTAACCGCATGCAATAATTTTCCTTGAGCTAAAAATAGGTATATATATACATTCAGTATATTTAAAATGATCACAATCTGAGAAGTGAACTAACCAGTCATGGTAGTAAGTTGGTAATGAATCAACTTATGAACTAATTATTTTTACAAAAGAAAACCGACTTCAACAAATTTAAATATGTACCGAATTCGCCCACATTCGGTACAAGTTACCTACCTTTCCAAATTGATTCATGATTTTATCATAGATTCGAGTGAGACCTTGACTAGAAGTGTGTGGGGGATCCTTTGAAGAGTTTAAATCTGACGATTTCTGATTTAACCTAACAATATTCCAAGGGCCTGAGACCTTTTTTGAAGTCGGTTGAAAAGTAGTAGTCCAGGATGGTTAGACAAAATCTGTCAAAATTATTGTATGGAAAAAAATATGTAAATACACTGGGAGTTTCCGCAGATTAAAGTTCATTGTATCATGATAAGTCACGATCCGACGGAGGTCAATGACGCCGGGTCATAGACCCCCCGGGCGTTGACTTCCGAGAGGCAGTCGAGGGGTGACGTTGGATGGTACCGTTTGGACTCGTGTTTTCCCGTACAATGTCTAACAGTCCTGGACGACGCGGTGGAGTCGCTGTGACATAATGTTTTGTTGTGGGCAGACTACGGCGGGTACGGAGGGTACGAGGGCGGGTACGGCGCGCGCGCGGCTCCGCGCGGCAAAGGTACTGCACCGCCTTGTCCTGTTGTACTGTTCTGTTCTGTACTTCTAGTAGATAGGTCGCCCGAGCTGGCGGGTCGCATGTCACTCTCTCGCTTCGGAGCTAACGATGAGCCTGCATCATCACCGGACGATATTACCTCCCTGATTCGTTGTCAAAATTCTCAGACTCACCTATTCGGTTCACTGTCGACTGGCTGTAATATGGTTCGATCTCTTTTTCTTACTTTATGTAACTCGTACTAATGACAGATCCGTGTAGGTGCCGTGCGACCGAAGCGCCTCACGAGTCGTGCGACGACGCGAGCTTTTGTGTGTATTGAGTACATTGATTTGCCTTATTTATTACTTACTAGTCACGTATGGCGACCGATTCGACCGACCGGCCGACGAGCGACGAGGTCGATCGTCGAGTCGGGCGCTATATTTAGAATTAGACGACTCACCCATATGTATCTTATCACCTGATAATATAGCACTGTTGTGTCGGTGCATTCATTGCATGAATAAATCGTGATCGATGTTAATTGAGCACTACGGCTTACCATAAAAGTTCAGTCCGCGAGAGCGGCGCGTTACAAGTGCGTGACGTTACAGCCGGGTACCAGGGGGGCAAGCAGCGCGGAGGCGGCGGCGGCGGCCGCGCCAACCAGAGGCACCAGCCCTACTAACGCCAGTACCTGCCCGTAGTCATCTCAGTCCAATAGTGAGGTGAGCTGTCCACTTGTCTAACCACACCTGTCACACCTGCCCACACCCACCGCTCCTGTCCTGTCGACTACTTCATCTAACTTGCTACCTCCCACACACATGCCTAATGCTCCAAGTCTCAGCGGTGTAAGAAGCGACTCAGTCGGTGTTTGTTGTCCGCAGGTTAAGTCACCGGTCATGAGTGTCCCCCGCGCCTCGCCTCGCCGCGCAGGGGGCGCGTCATTTCATTCCACATAATTAATTTAAGGAAGTAATTGATAACATTTTAAGAAGATTTTTTAAGGGTAAATACTGTCAGTTGCGATATGGCCGTCTTCGTTCGGCTTTAGCGTAAATTAAATATAATATAGTATGGATTATAGATTCACTGAGTATTATTGCAGATTGATTAGATAAATAATGATTGACATTTGTCTTGAAATTTACCTTACGTACTGAACTGTAGAAGTAATAGTTAATTATAATACAGAGCTTATAAAAATTGTAACGATGTCCCTGTACGCCGGCGAGCCGTCTTGTGACGATTGGGTCCGCGTGCGTTCGTGCGTGTGTGCGTGCCTGTGTGTGTGAACGTTTAGTGAGTCGCCCCATCTATGTGTCACTCTGTCAGTTGATCTGGATCTCATCGCAGATAATTGTAGTTTTGTACTTTAATTTGGTAAAAGATCGAGCAATCAGAATCATGTATTTTATACAAATTAGATGTTTCTTCCATTGATTAGGAATGAAATTAAATTTTTAGACTAAGTAATCGGTCATGAACAAACTGCGAGATATACAAATGTATGTCTAATAAAACAAATGTGTAAATAAAATATTGACTTTTTGTCTGTGTTTATATCATGAGCCGTTATCCATTATGCTGTGTATATGTACATAGGTAGGTACAATTATTGAATCACGTGATGCCATACCCTTCCTTACATTTCCTAAAAGTATTTTTGGTATAAGCCAGGTAAGCAAACCTGATATCTAGGTACACCTACCTATTTGTTTGTACCAGCTGCGGTTGTTATGACCTGTGGGACTATCTGATATCAGTCCAACCAGCTCGCCCTTTATCCCTTTCCCTACCACATTAGTATAGGTAGTAGATTCCACTTAATTCAAGTGGAATCTACTCTTGATCCAGCGTGTGCTGTTGCGGGCATGACCAGGGTTTACTGAATCCAACCCTCCGGACACTAGGATCCCATGATGCCGCTCTCATGGCATCCACAAATAATTTTTTCGCCTCTTGACTCCCATGGGGATCCTAAAATGATTTTATAATCCTCTTGAATCCCTCCGGACACTAGATTCCCATGACGCCGCTCCCATGGGATCCACAAATATTGTTTTTCGCCTCTTCTATGGGACGTTTAGGTTCATAATGTCCATATCACAATGTCTAGAGGTTGCAAAACATCCAGAATGTTCATATCCCCGAATGTCCATATCCCAGGATGTCCATTTCCCCGAATGTTCATATCCCAAAATGTCAGGTCGGCAGCGCGAGTGTGACGCCCCTCATAAATGGTATAAAAAAATGTCATTTGACATTTTGGGATAAGGATAATTTGGGACATGGACATTCTGGGATATAGACATTTTGGATACCGTAAGGTCGGGTTACTTTAGCCACTTTTGCTGTAAATTTTTAGAAATCTTGCTGATGTACAGACTGATTGATTTGCAAGAGTCGCGATGGTTTTATTTCGTTAATAAGTATATTAGCTAGTTATTAATATTTTATTTAACTTATAAATGTAATAGATTCTTTTTATATATTTTTTTTTATTTTGAGCCAAAGTTGATATTTGAAGAGGGATACTTTGGCATGACATTATTTTTCGATCACAATCCTAAACTTTTCAAGCAAAGAGCCTAAGTAAGACGTTAGGATGAATGATCACACAATATTAAATGTTTTAATAAGTATTTTTATTTTGAAACTTAATGAAAATTGAACAAAAATAAAATTCTAAACAATTTTACTAGCATTTAACTAAACGCTGAAGTATTGAAACTTTGAGACGTCTATTTTGCGGATAATATGACGCCAACTATAAATCTGCTCGTCCATGCAGACTGGCCACCGCCGATAAAGTTTACCTCTCTTCATGCAGCTCACTGTATCCCTCCTCTCCCCATCTCTTCCTAGCCTCCCCACCTCGTCCTAGCCCTCCCCCTTCCCTTCAGGGTAGGCAGCGCGTGTGTGTCACCCTTAGTATTGCACACGTCCATAGGCCACGGTGGCCGCCTCCCATCAGGTGGGCCGTGTGCTAGTCTGCCTACCTACGTAGTATAAAAAAAATGCAGCTTACAAGAACTCCTTCCTCATTTACAATGAAATTGACTTGGCCAGGATATTTCACTGAGTTCCACATGATCAAACCATAGTCTCCTACCTCTATGTTGCTTTTTAGACAATCTATTGTTTGATCTTCAGAAATATCAATGATTAATCAACTTTGGCACAAGAGCCAATTTTACCCGAATTTATGAGTTAAAGTATACCCACACTTGGAATCTAAAATTTAGAAACTTAAACAAATTAAAAAGCAATTGTTATATCATTACTTTATTTCATAATTATATTAAAGAACAATGGCAGATTTCCTTACTAGCAATTGTCTAACACAAAAAATGAGCGCCCGTAAATGAAAAATATGTCGAACGTTGCAGCTTTACTAGTAGATTCCATAAGTGAATTCATTTTCCATCGAGAGAGCCGGAAAATAAAGATATTGTGTTTTGATTGTTAGGTTTTGTTGTAGTAATTAGTCTCGCCATATCACAGACATATAATACAAGTACCTATCTATATGTTCAAACACTATGGTGACCACAGATTAAATAACCTACTGGAGTGTTTCTCGGATACTGATATGTCAGAACTATTATTTAATTGAATAATACATTTATTATACCTACACGTTTGACAAGTCTACTTTTGTTAGAAACTTTTTAGTAGGTATAGGTTGGTATAGGTACATACAGGAGTGGGGTGTGGGGTATCGATTTGTTGTCAATATGATCGTGAGTCATGTCAAGAAAGAAAAATAAAACCACTATTTTTTCATTTATTTTATTCTTCATCATCTCTAACTACAATTTCATCAAGGTACCTTGCTGGTGCTGTAATATATTCTTGATGTCTGGCCCATCCTAAATACCAAACAAGGGTCATGACGTGAGCGCAACAACCTACAGTGCGCGTAGGCCTCAATTGTCTCCCACGATCTCCCATAATCGAAAAACAACAAATCCAATTCACAAATAAACAATCCAGTAGGGAATAGCACAAGGTCACGCAAAAGCAATATCAAGAGTCCTTTGGGTACGCAATAGTCACACGAGGAAATAATCAGAGTCCATAAAACAGTCCACGGTCAGAATTATTAAAGAAAATCAGAAAAAGCACACAAAATAACACTTTCGACAAAAAAGCGCAGAGTATTCTGTGATCTGTCAAAGTGACAAGCTACGACTATATTCATAGATAATATAACTATATCTATGGACTGAACCATGAAGCTATAGATAAACATGGAGGCCTCACTTCCAATACCTACTTGATGCTCAGTCTGTATTTACTATCTTGCTCTCTGTGGGCCGACTTCTCTTTCTAAGTATGATAACCTTCTAAGCAAGAAATCACCATTTAAACAAGTTTAAACACTTACGCGTGGAATTTTATATCACATCCTTGACGCCACGTAATACCGCAACCACGCACTATACAATTTTGCACCATTTTTTGAGTTTACACTTATAATTAACTTTAAATATGTTAAAAACCAAAACAATAATAAACAACCGCCATATTGTTTGTTGATAGTTGACATGTAGTACCAATGTTGCCACATTACGTACTGAATCCATAGACAATGGGAATTTAATTCACTGATTTCCTGATTCAACAACCCAATCATGCATAATAAATGGCATATAATTTTTCAATTTCCACATTAATAATCGTAGTCGAACTATAGAGTTATTTATAAATCGTTTTACTTGCATTTTTGGTTAGTATGGTCTATTTCTATAATTTACTAGGAGATACTAATAAGAAGATAGCAACATTGTACAAATACACGAAAGAGAAGTCGGCCCACAGAGAGTGAGATACAGACATGTAGGTATTTGGATCAAGCTGTTCTTCCCGGTTTGGCCTCCATGTTTATCTATAGCTTCATGGACTGAACGCACGGTTTCATTGGCTGTGATTGGCTGGATCACGCGTCTCACGGGTGTCACGGCTGCAAATAATCGTTAAAAATCTTTTAAAATGTAGATTTAACTCCGGCTTTAATTGGAACATTTAGATACTAGTAAAATCGCAAAATAAACAATAAATTACTTTGGCATAACTAATATTTAGGGGCGTTTTTAAATTAACAGACAATTTTTTGCCATTGTTCTTTCTGACCCGATCAAATATTGACATTAAACAAAACCCACCGTATAACTCCGTTACACAAAAAAGTTTGCAGACGTAAATAAAACACTTGGTCACATGATAGCATTCCGAGATGCAAATGGGAGCTTTGAATTTCAAAAAAGGTTGTTTAACGGCTAAAACTACTTACTAGTAATGCCATCTAGCATTTCCAGCCTGAAGTGAACCGATTTCAGTCACTGTTGCAAAGTGGCGGGAAGTTTAATCTTTTTCTGATTTTGAGCCAAAGTTACCCTCTAGAGCCAAAGTAACCCGACCTTACGGTATGGACATTCTAGGATATGGACGTTTTGCAACCTCTGGAAATTCTGGGATTTGGACAATATTATAGTCCATCGCACATAAAGACAAACCGGCAAACAGCAGACCAACGCGGCAACGGATACACCGACAAGAATAAAATTCCAAAAACAATATTTTTGTGTGTTCAGAATCGTTAATACCTAAGTAGGTATTTTTTCTTAAAATTTCCAATGTTCAGACACCTATCTTACAATTTTAGATAGATGGTGTGCAGGTCACCTATTAGAAAAAAAATACGTTTAGATTTGTTTTAGTTGGTTTAATTGGACAAAAATAATGGACACTAACAGACAGTGGGCCTGCGGAGTACAGGCGCTCTTAGCAGGGCTGCGCGCTGGCCGTGGCGTGCAGCACGTCCAGCGCCTTGCACAGCGCGCGGTAGTCCACCTGGAGCACCACAATACAACTATTACCTACCTACTATGTCCCAATATAGGTACCTAAGCCGCCCATCTGGATATATCTTCCTAATAAAAACCAGGCCCAGAATAGCACGGAGACTACTTTGGGGTAGTAGGTAGGTACCTAGAACTCCCTAGAAGTGCGTTTGCTCACTGTCGGAGGTCGCGGATTCAATTCCCGCTCAGTGCAAATCCTTGTAGGTAGAGCTGGCTATCAAGGCTATGCTTACATTGGGTCTAGATGGCACGGTGTAGAATGTCGTAGAAAAAAGTCACTTACACTTTCACTACATACGAGTTCTAGAAAGCGGATAAACTTGCGCTCTGGTTGACCTACACATTGCATTTTGGTACATGTATTATGATAAAGTGTGTTCGGGTGTATGGTGGCCTAGCCAGATTGTCGGGGCCCAAACCGACCTCACCTACGATTTGGAAGGCACTTGCTGATTGACTGCCGAGATTGGCACATGCTTATCGAGGTTGGGGGGCAGAGGCCACGCTCACGTAAAAGCCTAATGAATGAAATCATGGGAAGGAGGAGTAGCAGAGCGCACCATAGCTTCAAAGTGCATACAACTGGGATTGAGATTCGGATATGTCACCTACGACGTATCAGGCACCTTCCTACGTATGTGTCGGGAGGTGCGTGTCAGCTGGCTTGTACCAGGAGGTAATGTGTCAGGTGCATGTCAGCTGGCTTGTGACAGGAGGTATGTGTGTCAGGTGCGTGTCAGCTGGCTTGTGACAGCAGGAGGACAGGAGGTATGTGCAGTGTGTAGTGTGTAGCGAGTGGCGGCGCGGTAGGTAGGTACCTCGAGGCCGCAGCCGCGGCTGTAGCCGAAGCACTTGTAGAGCAGCTCCCGCTCGCGCGACGACACCAGCGCCAGCAGCCCGCGCGTGCACAGCGCGCGCTCCACGCACACCGGCGGCACCGTGCCGCACCTCTCGCGGTCCATGTCCTGCACGCGCACAACTCGCTACGTTAGAGGAACCACCATCCATATACGGATACCTACCTATAGCTATAGGCCGGTACTCCTGACAAGTTCACTTAGTTGGATTTTTTATACAAATTGGGTAAATCTAAAAAAATAATTTTCCAAATCGGCTCAATTATAGTTCTGTGGTAAAAAAAGTAGAGCCGCATTGAGGACCTCTTTTTTGTCTGAAGTTGATAAATAAATGGTTGCGGTAGACCAGGGTAGGCGAACCAATGGCACGCGTGCCATCGGTGGCACGCGGCACAATATTTTGGGCACATCGCCGATCATAAAACTTGTGTAGAAAATGTGTTTAGAAATTTGATGACGATCTAACTAACGGGAATTATCCTATGCTGCGGAGTGTTCAAATACCTATGTTATAAAACGTATGACACTCGTGAGGTATCATGATGCCCCTGGTGTTCCCTCTGGCCACGTGGTTCGACCGTATGGTTCGATCAATCGCACTACGTGAACTTTTTTTTCCAGTTGGTTCGAGTGATCGAATCCGTAGGCCACGGTGACCGCTTCCCATCAGGTGGGCTGTGTGCTTGTCTGCAACCTAAGTGGTATAAAAAAAGAGTTTTGATGGCACGCCAGTGACCCCATAAAACATGTTTTAGAAAGAATGGCACGTTGATGCAGAAAGGTTCGCCTACCCTGCGGTAGACTATTTAGGTAGGTACCTAATCGGTGCTATAAGGTAGTGTTGTTCTTTTCTGTGTACAAGTACAACCAATGGGAGGAATAAGGGATTAATTTTCTTCTCAAAGAGAGAATTCCCTGCGGGCTTCTTAGCTTAACGATTGATATTGGGACCTTATATTGCAATAGTCTCAAAGTAGTTCGACTTGTCTTCTTTTCGTAGTAACATAACAATAAGTACAATAACTTCTCAAAGTAGTTCAACAGATTACTAATAAATAGTAGCTACCTACTGAGAATAATGCAATGTTTATAAAAATCTTCGTCTAAGAACTCAGCTGATGATTTCTCAAGCACTTTCAAATACAATACAAAGTGATGAGTGATGAGTTATAAGATACTTTGGGACCCACCTGGAACACCTCGAGTATGTTGGAGAGCTGGTCGGGGTACTTGGAGAGTTTCTTGAGCGCCACGGAGACCATGTGGCGCTCCTCGAAGTTGAGGAAGTTGAGCGGCGAGTCGCGTGTGGGCACATGCGGCACGGGCTCCAGCAGCGGCGCGCGCTCCAGCCCGCCCTGCGTTAGCGCTTCGCCCACCACCGCGCTGAAGCGCTCGTATTCGATGTACCGCCGCCGGTTCGGCGCGCAGAACCTGGAACACAACGAGACTATGTATTCTATGACTAACTTAAGTCCGCGACTTTACCCGCGTGGATGTCCCGAGGTCGCTGATACCCTGGAAGTGGAACCTCTGCAGTTGCGTAGAGTCATTGCCACTCTGGCGGTATTTAACCACCTCTGCCACGGCGAATGCTCTGAGGAGCTTTTCCATTTAATCTCATTTGCTTTTTTCCGATTCAGAACAACACGTGCTGGGCTGTGATGCCACCTGCATACAGTTGAGACTATTCTGTCCAGAACTAAGCTAGGCTAACTAAGAACTGGAATGCTCTCCCTGTACACGTGTTTCCTTCTTCTTGGAGAATGGTACTAACACTTCCATGAGCGTATCCATCTCGAGGGGCGTCAGCGACAGCCCGGCCGTGGCGAGTCCGCGGTAGAAGTCCGCGCGGGGGATGATCAGCTCGTTGTTCTTGTCGAACTGGCGCAGGAACTCGCGCGGCCGGATCCCCTCACGCACCATCTGCACACAACACGCGCGCCACTGAACCAACCTTCGAACCTCGCTAGCTAGAAACTCACACAATTGCACACAATCCACGTCACACAAAACAGTGACTTGAATGCAATATTTCAATAAAGAACAAGCATAAAGTAAATGTCTATTAGAAGCAAATAAGATATACATATACCTATTTACGCCTGATCGGGCAGGCAGAGGTGTAGGCATATTAGGTACCTACATCACACCTAGGTACCTATATAATATGACTATAATTATTTTGTAGCCCCGTGGCAATTTATGCCACCTATCGGGTGGTGCTACCTTTCCAGACTCCACACTGCGCTGCTGTGCCCAGCGTGAGAGCTTTCATAGCCCCATAAATCAGTTCCGAAGATGATCGGCTAGATGGCGCTAAATATAAGTCAGAATATAAAATTGAGAAGAACTGCTACAACAGGCACCTCGCGTCTCAGATGAAAGTAACGAGATTGGTTTATAATGTTTAACAGAAAACAACACTTAATTTCGGTGAGTGATTAAATAGGTATGTGTGGTAGGTGGTGGTGTACATTCAGTGTCAAAAGTAGAAGATGGCATAGATTTCAAAACGCAGAGTATTACCTTGCCCTTGATCTTGGCGAGGATCTGCACGATGTCGGTCTGCAGCGGGTCGGCAGCCGAGGGGCGCGCGCCGCGGCTGGCGCCCGGCGTGGGGCCCGCCACCGTCGCGCTCTCGTACGGCCGCTCCTCCAGCTGCACAGCGGAGCTACCGCTTGACATTGTTGTGCATCGTATCGACTAGTTTACCCCACCTAGGCTGGATATACAACTGGTTCCCATTCAACTAAAGCTATCTCACGGTTGACACAATAACGTGCTCGGTCTATTTGGTCTTATCAGCTCCAAATGATTAGGAACAGCAGTGTCACTTCGTGCACAAACTACACGATCGAGCACTGCGGCATAGATAGTTTTTTTGTGAAGTGCGGCGGGTAGTGCGGTTAGTGCGGGTAGTGAGGGTAGTGCGGGTGCGTACCTCGTCCAGCAGGCGGAAGTAGCTGAAGCCGGTGTCGTCGAGGTAGCGCGCCTCGAGCGCGCGCACCTGCTCGGCCGACGGCAGCACGCCCAGCCGCGCCAGCACGCGCCGCACCTGCGCGCGCGACACGTGCCCGTTGTTGTGCCTGCGGGCGCGCCGGCGTCACTACCTCCACCTTGCACACTGTAGTGCCCTGGGAGACTTGGCCGAGATGCTGATCACCCGCCCGGCAGCGGGCGTCCCCACAGAGGCAACAATAATAATATAATATGTCCTCATAATAGACGGAATACAATGTAAACAAAACATATTTTACGTGGTGATTGATTTGCCTATGGCTTCTTTAAAAGCGACTATCGTCTGACCTCCGCACCTGAGAGGAGTCCGTGCTTAGATCCTCATCCGTCAATCAACATGTGCAGCGGGTGAGGTTGGTTGGGTTCGCGCGGGCGGCGGGTGGTGGGGGCGGGCGCACTAACTCGTCGTGCTCGGAGAAGGCGGGGCGCAGGTCGACGGCGCGCTCGCGGCAGGCGGCGCGCACGCGCAGCAGCGCCGCCTGCGCCGCGTCCAGCTCGGCGTCCGACTCGCCCGAGCCGCGGTCGGCCGCCGAGCCGCGCGGGGGCAGCTCCGCCACCGCGCGCGCCGCCGCGCCCGCCAGCGCGTCCGGGTGCTTCTCCAGCTCCTTGATCGTGAACACTGCGCACAACGGTATACCGTATACACTTACGGGGCAACCTGGCATTAAATACCTATGCTTACTCTAATATCTCCTGTCAAGAAAGCACCAGATATAGATAAGTAGTGTTATTAGGGGCAGAAAAATAAATGTCCCGCGAATTCCTTAATTGCGGTGTAGGCACGTTATGTGTTAACAACGCCGGGTAGGTATAGCCTGGCTTGCACCTGATGTAAAGTACTAGTTCTTTTCTTAATAAGTTTCCTCATACCTTGGTCGCAGTCATCCTCGAAGGTCCTCCAGCACACCCTCTGCGGGTCGTTGGGGTCGACGTAGTGCCTCATGATGCAGATCGTCTCCTCCGGGGACAGGATGGTCGACAGGCCGATGATGTCCATTGCGCGGCGGAACTGCTGCGGCGCGATACGACCGCAGTTCAAGGGGTCGTAATCCTATACCAATAGTTAGTAAATGTTCATGAGAATGTCATCTGTATATTTTATTTGTGAAATACAGACTATTTAGTCATATTTTAGCATAACAGCTTAGTTTATATGTCAAGTTATGAATGAAGAAAAAATAGTGGCAGATAAAATATTTTCACCCTGAAAAACTCGGAGACTCTGACACTCCGCTGCTTCACGTACTCCTGTACCCTAAGCATGAGGTCGATGAGCTGCCGGCTAGGGGGCTGCGGAGCTAGCGCGGGGTGGAACACTTCCGAGGCACCCAGCGGCGCCGTGGACAGGCCAGCGTCGATCTCCGGACGCACCATCTTTGGTAGCGACGTGTCGATCACAGCACTTGGGTTTTCATATTCCTATACAGTAGAATTCACTGATATTAACAATGTATCGCGAAATTAGTGGTAATATAATATTACCAATATTTTCGCATTGGTATAAGTTTGGCCATATGAGAACCGCACAACTTTCCTTTACTATTGAAAACTCTTCAAAGCAGTGACATATTGTTTCATCTGTCATACATTAGCATAATTTATCTACCTACCTCCAAGCCTCGCGGTTTTCTCTAAATGGCCTTGACTTATCTGGTGAAATAAGAACGTTAAAACATACCACCTGCATCCATGACAACCATGATATCTTACCGGCCCCAAGCCTCGTATGCCTTCTTTCTTCACCGCTTCCACGGCTTTGAGGAACTCCACATAGTCCAGCGTGTAGGAGTCCTTGATGAACTTCCGAACGAGCAAGTTGAAGTCCTCCGGCGACACGATCACTCCGATGTAGGTGAGGATCCGCGCGAAGTGTGCGAACGTGATGCGGCCGTCGTTCTTGGCCACCTTTTAATAAATGGAAGCCAATTTACTGCTAAGATGCGGTAAGGTAAAGTGTATGCAATAAGATTGTAATGAAATGGAATTTAGATTTTCGATAGAAGTCTTGATATATAAGGATCTTTACGGAGAGTTTTACTCTCTGTCTCGGTGGCAAGTGTGTCGTTCTGTTCCATAAATATTCAGCTTCAAGCTGGAGCATTTTCAGCTCCAATAAATAATCCAATTGGAAGCAATTTCAGCAGTACTTGCATTGACAGATAAATTAGTGTTTAAGTGGAAATAAACTCTACTTTTGTTGCCTGACGTTGTGAAATACGAACAAATAGCTGTGTAGGCAATTGTGTATTTGGTCAGAGATATGCTCTCTTCTGTTAATTCCAAAAATATAGGTAATTAGATATATTAGGATAGATTATCAAATAACGATGGTTATCATACACACCAGCTCGTAGTCCTGGAAGTAAGGCTTGAGGGGGAGGTTGCGCGCCGCGATGGTAGCCAGCAGGCAACAGAGGCGGCGGGTCTGCCATTGGTCCAAGGTGTGGCAGGCGGGCTCAGGGGGCGGAGGGCACGCTTCGAGGATGCAGTCCGCCGAGGTCTTGTCGCGGCCACCTGGATCTAGGTATTGACAACCAGCATCAGTTTTGGAAAACTGTGAGTGACATCCCTAATGTTGTAGACGCTCATCGGCTACAGACACAGCTTCTTTATAGAATTGGCTGTAAGTATACTTGTTTGCTACCCCAGTGCTAAGAACACTTTTATTTATTTAATACCTCCAAATTCCGTAAGAAAAACCTACACTAAAGACTACAGAGAGTAGTTGTACCCCTAATATAATTTATCTAATCCACCCCCCTATCCATTTTTAAGTGATTGATATAAAAGTAAAGAGTAACGTTATATTTTATGGACAAATAGTACCTACTATAGCAGCTTAGCGGACTATTAGTTCTATATCTGTATTGCACAGGTCTCGTCGTCTTTGGAACGAGAAGGCAAAGCCGGGGTATCTGAATAATTAAATATTACATTCGCCGCGCGCCCTCGCCTCTACTCGAAATAACACATCGAGTCACGGGCTGCTCATGCACCTATACGAGTACTTACATCAGCAATTCTGGTACGATAGGTAGCTGAAGGATGCTTTAAATTGTACAGACAACCAAAGTAAATGTGTAGCTATGCAAATATACCTACCTCTGAATGACTTATAGGTTAAATATTTAAGAGATGCCTTGTTATGTATATACTTGTTATGTTTATCAGCATTCTAGAACCCATAACACAAGCTAGTTAAACTAAGCTCACTTTGGGCCTAGGGAGCGATGTGTAGAATGTCGTAAAATATTTATTTATTTATTTATTTATTTATGTACTTCAAATGTGTATGTGGTGGTGGCCCCAGTCCTGAGACTTTGCCTTTCACTTACCATCAGGCGAGGTGGAGTCATTTTGACGTGTCTTATATTAAAAAAAAATAGGTTTCCATGAAACCGACCAATTTGACGCCTAGGCAAAAAATAAGATACTGACTAGCTAACACACTGATTATCTAGTCAATTGCTATTTTAACATTTATCTAATCCATACTAATATTATAAATGCGAAAGTAACTCTGTCTGTCTGTCTGTCTGTTACGCTTTCACGCCTGAACCGCTGAACCGATTTTGATGAAATTTGGTATAGGAGTAGAATAGACCTCAAGAATGAACATAGGCTATGTTTGGTCGCGATAATCGACATCCACGCGATAACCGACATTTAATAAATTAGTGTGCAACATTAAGCTTTCAAATATTTTCAAAATAACGAATGATGGGGAATTACGGTACGTCATACGTGAGACATAGCGTTGACATAAAACATCGACTCATAAATAACGAGTAGTTGAGAGCCAAATTAACCCAAGATGTATACCTGCTGTACCCTGCAGGTGCTCTAAACTAAACCCTATGCTATTCTTAAGAATAATTCTAGATATTGTTATTTAATCGTTACGACTGAAATGTGAGGTTGGGTAGGCAGAGGAGTACTGAGAGAGGTGTAAGGTGCGGGTACCGCGCAGTTGACGCTATCGATTGCTTGACCTGGTTTGGGAACGGTTCTATTATTACCATCAACTAACACAGCACGAGTTATTCATGACGACTTCTCAATTATGTTATTACTTAGTAATTATTTGCTTTTACATAAACCGATATTGTAGGTATAGATCTGACTAGTTGATACTTTTACATTGCTTGACGAATCAGAACCAAAATGTAAGGAAAAAATACGCTTGATGAACTGGAACTTTGTTTGCGCTTGACGAATTGAGTACTAAATCATAAATATACGCAACTCGTATACTTACGGTTGTTCGGTTGAGTACATAAAAAAGCGTAGGCATACCTAGAGTGCTTGAAACTTATTGTGGCCAAAAAAGAAATTTGTAGTGGCCAAAAGTTCAATTACATACATAAAGAAATAGGTAGCGTAGAGCCATGTTTTTCACAGAACGAATTAGGCCTCAGTGGGTTTGGCATTGGTAATTAGGTATGTACTTATGAACACTTGTTAGGCTTTGTCACGTTTTGGAGGAAATCGAAATATTTTTGTACCGATCACACATAAAATATAGTCCCTGATATGATTTCGCTAGCACTTAAATAAAAATAAAAGAAAAATTAATACAGATGTTTTACTGTTAAAATATAAAGGTTCAAGTTCATAAACGATTACTGTGTGTTGTATAGTTCAGACAGAGACCTCGTGACCGAAATAACTCGACATCTCACCCTCTGAAATATAAACAACAGAATGATAGTCAACGTATTTGCCCTAAGGCTCAGAATAACGTAGAATGCAGGGAACACCCCATCTCTTTTGTTGGGTGTCGATGTCGTGGACACTGGTGAAAATACGTTCAATTAAACTGAGTTTACTTTATATGCTTTCTTCAAGGAAACTTATTAGGAAAAATTGGTTGTTTTTGTTTCTAGCACAGCTGGAATCCAGCCTAGGGAATACGAACGTATTCTATACTAAACGCACAGTCTATGAAAATCCTGCTAGATGTCAATAACCTTGCTAATGACTAGTTGGTATCGAAATAATATAGATAGTTTGTAATACCTAAGTGCCGTGTTGAGGAAGTCCTCAGTGGCCTAAAATGTTCTTCCAAAGACGGTAGGTACTTACTATAGTACCTACTTAAAAAGTTCAATATTTTTAGCACATACGTAGGTAGGTACCTACTTCCTCTGCCAAATGGAGTCATACGTATTGATTACAATTTAAAATAGTTTTTACATTTTCCATCCATACGTTAGCCAACCCAATATAAGCTGTAAATTATGTTACAGCTCCAGATTTATGGGACAGGAAAGTTATGTGGTATCCATATCAGGCGATTTACACACTTCCTTGGAAGTGGGCGCCGTAATACGCAATATACTCGGTCCCCGCTACGACACACCTGACCTTATGTCGAGGCACGGGTGCTTGTACGTAACCCTTAAAGAGACAACCCTGATCTTTTGTTATATAGTTCAGTTATTTCTGGGAAGAATCGTTTGATTGAGTTATGGGATCAATTTGAATTTGTATCTAGTTTGTTTCGAAGGCGTTTAAATCAAAGAATACATTGGTAGGTACTTAATTAGCTGTGATTGCCTACTAACTGACATTATAGATTTTGCACAAGGCTGATGTCCCACTACTCTAACAGAGGAGACAAAACAGTACCTACAATTGACTCTATAATTAGGTGCTTAAATGTTAACTTCATTATTTGATGGTGTATTAGTTGTAGCACGAAAAAGATACCTTATAAAAATCTTTCAATATTCTATTCGAAGTATTTCCTATCCTTCATAACAGTACTCAGGTAGCAAATAAGCATACTGTCAACCTAAAAAATATCTATCAAGCGATCACAGTAGCCTACGAACGCTTGCATGAAAACCATGACCAGTCTATCGCTCCACCTTCCTATCTTACGAATCGTGTAGCACTTAGTGAATGTCCTGATGCTTAAGGAGGAGCTCGTAGTGGGTGCTAAGATCAGGCTAGTCTTACCTTCACCGTGGATGATCTGACAGAGCTGGTGGTAGAGCACGCGACCGTCCTGCGCGCGGAAGTAGTCTGCCAGCTGCGAGATCTCGTCGTCCGACAGCCCCACTACCGAGCGCAGCGGCCCCGCGAGGATCGACACGAACTTCGACTCTGGGTGAGACATTAAGAGTACAGAAAAGTGAACACTAGGGTCTTACGCACCTAAGGGTTGACCATTTATATTTTGGTATCAGTACCAATGGCACGATAAAGCCTATATATGTCAGTATAATAGCCGTCTTTACACGACACAATCTATCGCGCGTTCTAGGAGCGTAGGCTTACGCGACGGAATGCTCGTACGCGCAATCGTGCGTGATTAGGTATCTCTGTGAACTAAATCTTTCGCGCGCGATTACGTCTATTACGTGCGGTCCTTTTTGAAGTATCGGAAAATCTGTGTATGGGCTGTGTATGGGGAAGAGAGGCAACAATACAGGACTGTCAGACGCCATGACAGTCCTGGAGTGCGCGCTCTTTCCTTTTCTCTTCCAACATCTTTACACGCACGTTCTTTCACACGTGAATCGGCTTTCACTCCTGATAGCACTCGCGATAGATTGTGTCGTGTAAAGGCAGCTAATGATATATTATGTAGGATGTAGGTACCTGATATGAGCGAGTTGCCCTCGGGGTCGAGCGGCCGGTACCAGTCCCACAGGTTGAGCCCCACGCGGAAGGCCGCCGCGCGGATCTTGTTGCACGTCTTCCACACATTTGCGAGGCGGATTATCTGCCAATAGATTATTACGATACTTAGTTATTTTGCAACAAGGCGCGCTTTGTTATCGTTTTTACTCGTCAGCACGAATGAATTGCGATGAAAAAAATGCCTATAACACCCCCCCCCTCCTTTGATACGAAAAAAGAGGGCTTGGCCCACCCAGGAAAATAATCCTAGATAGGTACCTAGGTACGCCAATGAGGGTAGGTAATGTTTTTTACCAACAACAATCTGGCAGAATTTAGATTAGGTAAGTATGTGTTAATTAGTGGTTCTTGCCGATAAACGCTTCCTAAACTAGAAGCATTGGGAAAAGAGGAGAAAAACGGGCACATCAAAAAGGATGTACGGGTAAGACTCGGATACCTTCACAAATCACATGCGTCGCGGCACGTTGCTACTTAAAGCCGGTATTAGGTAAGATGATGGTGTTTATCCGATTGAGTGCCGTGACTACACCTGTTTCAATAATTGATTAGCTATTCAAGTCCAAGTTCCAAGTCTGTCGCGGGAATGTGTCTCAAAGTGATGAATGAAATTACACTCACTCGTACGATTTGCTTACATCACATTCTTAATGAGTAAAGCAGTTGTCCCACTAACTGCTACTTTACCACTAGTGCTGCTGTTTTATCGGATTATATCGCGGCTTATTCCCCCTGGTTCTCCAGGGAGATGTTACCTGTAGATCTATCTCCGAAAAAGAGAACATCTTCTAATCAAATATGTCCCGCGACAATTTTACTGGGCTAGATCTATGGGAAAAGTTAGTATACTAATGGCTTCAACATTTCATTAATATCATCTGGATGAGCAAGGTAAGGTGTGCCACTAGCGCGTTACCGCCTGAGGAGATATATGTGTTACTTCCCCGGTATCATCATATCTTGAGTAAGAATGGCTAGACCATCGATAAGTTGCGTTAGTTATTTTGATGATACTATGATCAATGATCAATGATCAGGCGATACGACACAGGTAGGTATGGTTAATCTAGATCTATACGGAATATACTTACTGTTATTTACCTCTGCAAGAAATATAATTAAATAATTCGATGTCAGGTCTCAGTCTTAGTCAGGTGTCAGGTGCTCAGTCGAGTCGAGGAGCTCACTTCGGAAACTATCCAACCTGCCGGCCACCCGAAGTCAATGGCGTTCGTGATTGGGCAATAAGCGAAATAATAATGACCGAGCAGGAGCTCGAGGACGAGCATTCCCGAAATGAGCTCCTCGACTGAGTGAGACTCGACACCGAAATTTGTACATTACAGAATAGTATAGGTCGCTCCATCGCCAGTGGTGAAGCTACCGCTCTATGCTAGTCAATGTTGCTCAAACTTACACATCTGAATCTAATGATCCAAGTTCGCTTACCGTTTCATGCATTTTGATGAGTCAATTACAACCTCCCGCGCTGTAAGTTACTTCAACATAAAGAAAGGAATTTTGTGAGCATTTCACGCAGAGAATAATTTAGAAAAAAAATTCATGAGCGATTGCCAATAATTTTGATGATTCTGCTACTTATACTAATGTCACTGTGACGGGTCGCGAGCACGCCATCTTGTTACTTATAGATTTTTAAAAAAAATCGTGCCTCTTTGATATTGATTCTCTATAACCAGTAAAAAGGTTAAATACCTACTCTTTGGATTGAAAAATACATAGAATTCTTGTGTTTGATATAATAATTATACGAGTAGTCGCCGATGTCGCGTAATGACCATAAATTGAGCGATCTCTCGGTAAATTGCTTCACAACCTTAGCTTGTTGTTAGCTGTGCTTGATAATGTTGTTAATTGAACGGCTATTTATTAAGTACCTATTTAATTGTTTAGGTAACGTTTGGGTAGCCTTATTCATTTGTTTTAATAGAAATTACCTAGCCATTGACTCGAAGTAGAAGAAGAATAGAAATTTTGGTAATCAATCTAAGTAGGCACCATAACCGCGGTAGCCTAGTGGTTTGGGTAATGGACTGCTGAGACGAGGTCTCGGGTTCGATCCCAGGTTCACCATGGCACACACCAATGACTTTTCGATGCTTTTCGAAGTTATGTGTGTATTTATCGCAGGTTTATTAGTGCCTCGGAGAGCACGTTAAGCCGTCGGTCCCGGTTGCCATACAAACATCTATGGCAGTCGTTACGGGTAGTTGGAGCCCACAAAAGTCCAACCAGTCTAACTTGGAACTTCGATATCGCCATTGGTCATAATGACCATTGGTTGTGGAGGTCAGATGGCAGTCGCTCCACGGAAAATATCGAAGTTCAGCCGCATCACAGTTAGACTGGAAAGCCGACCCCAACTGAGTTGGGAAAAGGTTCAGAGAATATATATATATATAATCTAAGTAGGCACCAAAAGAAGCTAAGCTATCTCCAGAAAAAGACGGGGTGGCAGAATTCTCCTTCGTAATTCAACACCTACGCTTGTAATTATTTAAGTAGGTACCAAGACTTTCAACAGTAAATATGGAATTGTATCATACAGATTTCCAATAGCGCTGTCATCAAAAAAATGTAACAGTCATTTGTTGCCGAACGATAATTAGGTGTATTACCAATACGAGTAGTTTGGTTGCCATTAAAGTTAATGAAGCTTAATAAATGAGTGCTCAACGAGAGTTCATGGCTGTCCCGCTAATTGTAATTACCTTATTGTACAATCTGTACCAATATATAGGTACCTTATTAGGTAGTCTCGGATTTACACATAAACTTTCATGTTCCTATTAGATACTCAGCGATCCAGTTACATCCCAACTCTTTGATAGAACCCTAGGATACTATTACGAATCTCACTCATCAATCACTTTGTCAATGAGAACACGAGCCCGTACCGGCCTGTTACGTACCACCTCCCATTCTACGAAGACCTTTACGTTCTTTAATCTACTAAAATACACAGCGGGCTGATCAGCCAACCAGGTGAAGACATATAGATCAAACCCAGCAATGTATATCGTTATCCTTGATAAGATCAGAGGTGGTACGTGTGGGAGCTTTCGGCGCGCCTGCGCTGTGGGGGCGAGCTCCGACCAATGACGTCAGGCGCATCGATCGGCGGCTGGTGTTGGCGCGCCTCGGCCGCAGCTCGCGAGCTGTCACACCAGCACGTGCGCTAGCTGCGACGATGCGCCCATCTCTTACGTAAGGGGACCCACACGTGCAAGATCCATGTCCGCCACCCATGTGCGGGCTAAGCTTTAGGACCAGGAATAGCCCTTCGCAGAAAACCTCCCTCCGATGGGGCGACAGCTGCCCGTCCGCCACCAGGCCTAGTGACACCGCGGACTTGCCAGTGATAGTGCTGTGTACTTTTTGTTTAGTGTGCTAATACCCGAGTGCGGGCTGGACTGACTGCGCGCGGCTGACTGTTCATATATACGTGAGTATTGGCTGACTTACCACCTGTATCCATGTAACAATGCTATGTAATAACTCGTTATGATTACTATAAGTAGAAGGATGTTTTCTGTATTGATATAAAGAACATCAAGTATATATAACGTTGCAAAAGTAGCTAACCTGAATCGTCTACATTAGTATCTATATAAGGGTATTTTCATTTTTCTTTTGTATGTAGGTAGGTACCTACCTAATCGATAGGTAAACTTAAAAATTATGGGTCAATAAAAAACTATATATATCTATAGAAAGCTATATTTTCAGCAAGTAACACGATGATGAGAAATAAAAAAGGCTTTCGCATTTTAAATAGATGATGTAAACAGCATTTAGGGAGTAGCCCTCAGAATCACTATCATGAAACAAAATAAATTAACTATGATACCCTTTAGTTCTTAGAGGGTAATAATTAGGGTTCTTTCGTTAATACCAGCACTACAGATCTTACATTCATTAATTGTTTAGTGGACAGGTAAGTCAACGCCTACGTATAGGCATCTATGGGCACCTCCTAACACTTGCGTTACGTTCGAGTTTATACCGGATGCGTCGTACTTATACGATGTATACAACCTCGGCTAAAAATAGAAGTGCCACGAAAATCGAACGAAATGAGTTGTAATGTTACCGCTCGCTATCACTAATCCACCTGCTGTGGAAATCTTGATAGATTTAATAACAACTTCACTGCCTGCAAACGTGTATCAGTTCATAATACTAGGTACCAATACTAACAAGATGTATGGCCCATCAAGACATTCGGCTCCCAGCCAACCCGACCTGCAAGTCGGCGCACCTGCCGATTGATGGATGAGGTTCTGGGTCAGGCTTCCCACTCGGGGTCAGACAGCAGTCGCTCTCATAAAGGTAAAAGGAGTAAGCGGACTCCAGGCTTGGCGGAGAAAGTCCCGGATCAAACCGGGAACAACACTAAGATGATAATCATGAGTAATCAAAACGATACAGCATAATTTTTCATCTAAAATGACTTGATACTAGAATCACTTAATATCAAATGGGCGGTATGCTTGTTTACTACCTGAGTAATATGTAATAAGGATAGTCGTCTTCCTTCATCGTATATTTATCCTGTATATGTAAGCTTTAAAGCCAAAAGGGCTCAGATTTTGAATGGGTTCCATATCCCTATGGGATAAGTAGTTTTTAAAATATTTACCTGTTTTTATATAAAAACTATTTTCAAAATAATTTTAAGGAGCTACCTATATTGTTATCATACAATATCCTCAATGCTGTAGGGGTCGATACAGCTCCAAAATTGGCGCGCCGCCAGAACCTTAAGGCTCCAGTGCAGGCTCACCTCCCCTCAGATCAGACCACAGTTACTCCGGTAAAGGCCAAAGATAAGAAAATTCATTTCGAAAGGGGACTCCCCTTTCATAATGAATGAGGGGATCCTCTGGTCTCCAAAGTGTAACCTTTGAATGCTACCAGGATCATATATATGCATGCCCAAAGGCGTGGTATTGCAGGTGCAGGTTTAAAATACGAAACTAGTTGCAATCACACATATGCCACCATAATGTGTGATAGCAATTAGGAAACTTTTGGTCGTCATGACCATGGTAGGTCACTTTTTTAAGTCTGACCAAGAACTTTCTAATAAAAATATCGCATTAATATCTTGGCAGATTTTTTTTGCGTCTATCGCAAAAAATAATCAAGAATTGAAAAAAGTATTTTAGCTTCAGAATCGTTAATTTCAAGTTTAATATCTTCAATCTACAGATCGAGAACAGATCTTCGCGAGAGATGAGAATCTTTTTAATACTTCTAACTAGAATTAGATGGATTCAAGGGAATATTAGTAATTAAAATATGTACAGGTACCGATGATCTGAGAACATCCTTATTTAATAAAAACAATATGCTGTTGTGAACGTACCTACACCAACGCCAACTCAAGAAGCTAATTCATTTTCTCTAAGGATGAAATCTAATTAAGTGAGTTTTAAATTAAACCGTAACAGCCTTGTTGAGCGCTAAAAATATTATAGCGTTAATAAATACCCGTGAAGCTAATCATTTCAGCAGTTTAATTAATTCTTTGTTAAGATTCTTTCACTGAATTTATTATTACCGACTATTTCAGAGTTACGATCGAAGGCTGGAGATTTTATAAATTGTGCCAATGTTATTACTTATTACGTAGACTTTCTTGAGATTTCGAATATTTCATAAAAATAATTGAACTTCTTTGGGCTTTTAAGTTAAAAATGATCAATGACTGTCAACCTTTTGTGATCAGCGGCTGGTGTATATAAGTTAGAGTCGACAGAGGTGTATTAACACCCAAATTATTATCTTTTTTTTCGTATGAAATCCCTACGGATACCTACTCCCCGCTGACCCGTGGATGTCGGACTTGGACCGACTAAAACTGCACGCCGTCTTGGGTCTACAGACGCTGAAGTATAAAGTGGCTTTTAAAAAAGGCATTTTCTTCGTATCCCGGCTCACCCTGGCCCATCAATGACTTCTAGATGGTCCTCTCAGAGGTACTTAAGTTAGTACCTAATTGAGGGTGAGCAACTGAGGGTTTACAGCAATAACAGTTTGTTCAACCCGGGCATTGAACCCAGAACCTCATACACAACAGTCGCACTTGCTATAAATGCGAGACAATAGTTATTTATTCCCCGCTAGACGCTCACTCGCTCCCATAATAAAGAGTTACACACGCTACGCCTGGCAAATTGCCGCGAACACAATGGTAATGGTAACAACAGTCAATCCTGGTGAGATACATTTATTTACAATTTGTACCCTTTGAGAATCGAATTTATTACATTACGTGCATGGATGAGGTGATCTATTGAAACACTCCGAGTGTAGGAAAGATTAAAAAAACATATTCATATGTTCGCCTTCAGGGTATCTGGTCAACAGCTTCACATTTGTTTCTGTCCTTATATACTTCATGAACCTTATATACCTAATCATGTCTATATGTTTCTATGTTTCGGATGCCTTTGACTATATCAGATTTGTTCAATTTTTGTTTTGCAACGTGTTGAAAAGCTCAACTAACTAACTAACTTCAAACTATATGACAGTCAATATCTTCATTCTTCTCGTAATCAAGGCTATTGAAACATCAGGATCATAAAGTACAGGCACCAGCCAAGTTTAGAAACTAGTATCGGATTGTTTGTAACTCACACAAAGGCATAGTTTAAGATTTTATATCTCATACTGTGCCAAAAATAACAAAATACACTTAAAATTATTTACAAAGGAATTCACTAAAAATAATTTTTGAGAGCCACCATTATGGCACTATCGGTGTTTGCAATGGTGACTCCCTTACCTGCCTCAGCTTACCATCAGGCGAGGTGAAGTCATGTTGACGTGACCGACATAAAAAGAAAGTTTTTTTGCCGACAGTATCGTCATATAAATATACCTACATGGTCGTACCGTAGTATCAGTCAGACGGTAAGTCCCCTGGTTGTTGCAGACGGCGCTACAAATTCAGCAAGATGATCAACATAGCGGGCGTGGTGTCCATCGTGCTGTTCTACGTGCTGATCCTGGCGGTGGGCATCTGGGCGGGCCGCAAGAAGCCGCCCGGCAACGACTCCGAGGAGGAGGTCATGCTCGCCGGCCGCTCCATCGGGCTCTTCGTCGGCATATTCACCATGACGGGTAACTATATTTTCATACTATAAACCCCCTCCTTTTCTTTCTAGATCAACACGTGCAGTCATCGTGCACAGTTGAATCGTCACTTTCATGTGGTGCAGAAAATTCTAACTCGGACTAAAGGACTAATTTCAATCTAAGTTCTTTATAGTACGGCATGAAAATGTATCTATACCACTTGTAGTTGTGACTGACTTCATTCACGAAGAGCTTTATATACTTTGGGGTGTATGGGGCACCACCCCCATACATACAACCCAAAGTATAGATATGTGGGTAGCAGAATACACCTATGCTTTGGGATATACACGCAGATACACACGTCAATATGATACTGGCCGTGCCTTTTAATGGATACTATTCGAATAAAATGACCACCGTAAAGTTTAATAGAGACAAATTATTGACAGCAATATTTTAGCATCTACGCCGCTACGCCGCCGTAGACCGATGCTACGAATGTCTACGACACTGAAGACTGAATTTGCACGTAGTTGCTCTTACAAAACGAAGGGTTATTGAAAGAAGCCTGGGACATTAGGGTGTCAGGTAAAGTGTGTGTGTTTGTTGCAGCGACGTGGGTGGGGGGCGGCTACATCAACGGCACCGCGGAGGCGATCTACACGTCGGGGCTGGTCTGGTGCCAGGCGCCCTTCGGATACGCACTCTCCCTTGTTTTCGGTTAGTAACGCTAAATATACCTATCCTTCAATAAATATATCTAAGTTAATAGTCAAGTATTATCCTCCTTGTCTTTTTGTCCAGGAAATTAAAAAGAAAACAGTTTATCAGTCTATCCATATACCATACTATTATACCAATATAAGCTAAAATGACTTTAACAGAATGTTAACAGATCTAAAAAACCTTTGTGTGTTGTTGAACCGTGTTCTGACGAACTAATGCTTGTCGTAATATTATGTTCTGTCGAAGCAATAAGTAGTCAAACAATTAATATTCGAAATTGAAACCATGTCGAAATTCAGAATGACACTCTTAACCGAATTGTTTAAAGTCGATTTTTGGACAATTACGAAACCCCCGTCCATATCCATTATCACACTACATTGAACTCAATAATAAGTAGGGTGATGTGTGCGCAGGCGGCATATTCTTCGCGAACCCGATGCGCAAGCAGGGCTACGTGACGATGCTGGACCCGCTGCAGGACTCGTTCGGCAGCCGCATGGGGGGCCTGCTGTTCCTGCCAGCGCTCTGCGGCGAGGTGTTCTGGGCGGCCGGCATTCTGGCAGCCCTCGGTGAGTAACCATTATCAACTTGTAACCGCACTGTCCATAATATTGTAACTACGAGTATAAAATAGAAAACAGGTCTCGAAAGTAAAAAGCACAATTTAGGTAAACATTGTCACACCGACGACGTGTGTCACTTGACTCTTACGACGTATTCAGGGCTTTTTTTTTTTATGTCGGTCACGTCAACATGACTTCACCTCGCCTGATGGTAAGCTGAGGCAAAGTCTCTAGAATGGGAGTCACCATTGCAAACACCGATAGTGCCAAAATTTCCTAATTGTGTTTTCACTTTGAAACCCCATGTTCGCTTTTCCGAGAGCGACTGCCATCTGACCTCCTGATCCGAGAGAATGATTTTCGAATCTCATCGAAGCGGGCGTGAAACTTAATAGTAAATTGTTTGATCCGTTCTCGACGAACGACTACAGTCAGCTGACTTGTAACTAGGTACTCGTGTTTTGTTTGATTCGTGTTCTTTAATTAAATTCGGTCACGTAACGTTAGAATCGATACCGTGAAATGTAATTCAGTACCGTTACGTACGACTAAATCGATAGTTTAAAAACTGTGAGGATTCCAGCGACTGGGACCGCAAAAGCTGGGACCGCGGTTCCAATTGCCGGTTTTATTAAATCTTTTGAAGTTTTTATATTTTGTGCGCGTGTTGAAAATAGAAAAGAAAAATAATTGAAGATAATCTATATCTGTGGTGGCATTCGGTAGCAGCTGTCACGCTCAGTAAATATTCTTGGTCACATCGAATTTAGTCTTTAACTGTCAAGTTATTTATAGATTTAGAAGTTAAAACTGAAGTAACTGAACCCCTTTTCCGGCCGCTTCAGCAACTGTTCTTTTTTGGATGATGTTTCGAAACCAGATGATAAAAAAGAAATAAGATCTAACTATGTAACCAGCTACGTGGAAAAAAGTCCTAATAAACTTTAAGTGTAAAAGATTACAATTGTAAAAATAGCTCGCCAATTTAACGATGGAATTGACGAGTTAATCAAAACAATTTGAATCTTTACTCGTCTAAATAATTTGAGAGCAGTGACAAAATAAATTTAATAGACAGAGAAAGCTGGCTTCTTATAAACGAATATACAGGCATTTGTTACACACATACTCACTAAGTTTGATTTTTGTCGACGTTAAGTAATGAGCGGTTTCCCTTCTTCTGAATCTGTAATTATACTAGCCAATTCTTATTTACTTATTTACTGTTACGTCACTACGAACTGTATCATGATGTTTATATAAATTCACTTTATATATTTAAGTCGGGTAAACGGTTATCGAGCTTTGTTACTCGTAGCTACGAGTATTAACCCGATTTATTCGTCCAATTTTAACACCTATAACCATTGAGTTAAATAGTCTATAACAGTAAATTCCAGTTGAAACTACCTCGGAATTTAATGCTAGTGAAATAATCATCGTTTTATTTCTCAATACTTACTTGAGATTGCAGACTCTCGCACGTAGCCATCCGAAGGTAGAAAACGATTTGCTGCTGTGATTACATTTTATACGAAAAAAGGTATTTGAGAAATGGAAATGGTTTGTATTTATGACATAAAAGGAATACGAAATGGGAGGCGAAATAAATGTAACGTGTTTTTACATGATGTGGGTGTATGTACGGAAGATCGGTGGCTTTTTTCCTTTAACAAATAAATATTTTAGTTCTTATGGGGTGTATGGAGTTCCAACAAGGTCTACGGAGCCCAAGTTGAACTACCTGCATACCGGTACTGGTCGGTACACTTGGTGATTGACAGACGAGGCTCTGGCGCACGTTTTCTTCTCGGAGTTAGATCAGTCAGTCCCTTTCGTAAAAGCCAAGATAAACCAATAACATAGGAGTAGGAGGGTCCATCCAGGGCTCCAAAGTGCATGTTAGCACCAAGCGCTTGGCGAATTGGCGCTCGAATGATGATATTTTAGTATTTAAAACGAAATTTGATCTCGTAATTTTAACGGACAAGTAGATAGGTAGGACGTCCTTAACTCATCTGAATACACGTATATTTATAGAATCATAGTCGGACCGAGCAGCTAAATCTGGCATAAACCATTGCTGACGTCGAGAATATTATAGCGAGCCCTAATGGCGTAAGCGTGTAGTCAGATCAAAATGGCGACGGAGCTGACACCCTTGTCTACTCTTGTTTTACATTTTGAGAAACTGATCAGATTGTATTTTTAGCGAGGGGCTGGCAGTAACACCGCCATCCGATTTTGTCATTACACGCTTTTTTTTTATTTGGTTCACAAAACTTGACAATACATTTGGCATGCACGTACACTTTGTGTTCTCAGAAAGGGATGTAAAGTCCTTCTTGATGTGAACACGGCATGCATTACAAACTTTCACAAGAAAGGGTATACACAGATACAATATTATAATAAAAAGAAGAAAACATACCTAAAATTATTGAAGTTGATGACAAGATGCGTCAGAGTCAGCTACCACAAGGAAATTTGTAATGTTCTTGGCTATCAAAAATCTGATTATAAAAAAAGTTCCTTATGGTTTACGAACTCAGAGAACTTACATGAAACTTAAGTGTATATCACACCTACGTTTAGTTAACTATATTTGTGCCTTTGTCATGTTTCACAAGGCACAGTTTCCAACCCATACGCTCTAGGTGTGAAGTGTATGGATTGGAAACTGTGCTCTAGGTGGGAAATTAGAACTTTAGGTGTAGAGGCAAACTTGACATTACTATCCGAAAACCAAACGATCGGACGTAGATATAAGCACAAACTTAAGCCCGATTGAACAAAGCAAACATGGATATTAGCCGCCTTTACACGACACAATCTATCGCGCGTTCTAGGAGCGTAGGCTTGCGCGACGGAATGCTCGTACGCGCAATCGTGCGTATTATCTTTGTAACTAAATGTTTCGCGCGCGATTACGTGCGATCCTTTTGACGTATCGGAAAATCGGTGTATAGGCTGTGTATGGGGAACAAAAGACAACAATATAGGACTGTCATACACACCATGACAGTCCTGGAGCGCACGCTCTCTCCGTCTATCTTCCAACTTCTATACATGCGCGTTCTTTCACACGCGAATCGGTTTTCACTCATGATAGCACTCGCGATAGACCGTACGTGTAAAGGACACCATTGTGTCAGTACCAAAATTTCCAATTACACTGAAACATCTCTTTTGATCATTTGATCAGTAAGGCTAAACAAAGCGTACGTTGTGTAAAGCCAAACTCCTGAACAGGCTCTCAACCGCCCCCTCCTCCTCCAGCCACACAATACAACACTCAAGTAATTACTTAATTTCAATTCAACTTTACATTAATATGTTCAGTTATGTTTGTGTTACGTACTACGTACTGTGTTTGTGTATAACAAGGACTGTTGATTTTTACCCGATTGCGAAACTAAAAAGGATAATGAAATTAACTTCAATGTATGTCTGTTCCTATCTTCACGAAGGAACTACTAAACGATGAAATCGATTTTGATGATTGTTATGTCGTTAGATTGAAATTACAAAACATATGTTCATAAGTTCTTGGATAGTTTAAATTCACAATTGAAACCGCTAGGTGACAATAACGCCGTATTTTTATAACGCGTTGTTTTAATTCGATCAGTTATTGGAAATTCGAGAATTGCTAACCAGTAACTCGACAATACATGCCAATGCCACTGCTTACCGATTCCAACCTAGGTCAATAGTGATGGCGATTATTCTTCCTAACGTAGCAATATGTTCCAGTAAACTATAAAATAGTACGTACAGTACACAAAATTTACACAGTAATCGACATTGTACGTACCACTCGTTCTATAGATCAAGTTGTTGTGTGTTATTCATTGAAATGTTTATGTATTTAATATAGGTACAGAAGCAAGCGAGCGTCTCGACGGACTGTTTACTCAATAAGTTAGTGCGCACTGCGTATTCTGTGCTCCTGCAAAGTCGAGCTGAAATACTCAGGCGAACCTGTGGGGAAATAACACTCGTAGCGCAAGTTGTCGAGTAAATAGTCCAGGGAGACAATTTGCTATTTTATTCTTTATCAGAATATAGTACAGACAATATAGTACAGAATTTTTGTCGTCTGAAATCGGAATGGTTAGGTACCTACTAAATATTCTACTATTTTTTATACTATTTAAGTGGCAGACAAGCACACGGCCCACCTGATGGGAAGTAATCACCGTAGCCTATGGACGTGTCTCGGGAGGTTGGGGGGAGGGTTACAGATGAGGATTGGAGGGGTGGGATTGTGAGCTTTGGCTACCCTACTTACCGCCGGGAACACAACACTATGGGTATTATGGGGCGGTGCTCTGTAAGGCGGAGGTACCTACTACCTCAGACGGACAGCTCAGTTCGGACGGGAGATACCGTCATGTCCTTGCTTCCTACTAATATTATAAGTGCGAAAGTTATTATTTCGCACAAAAAGAGCTAATCTGGATCTGGCTAAAATTTGGTACTTAAGTAAGCGTACGTAAGCTGCTTTTATTCCTGGAATAAGTTTCCATTCCATGGGAAGCGGGAACGGGTACAGAACTCCACGTGGGCTAAACAGTGGACGAAAACCAGCAATTTAATAATCAGTTTAGCTGACCATATTTAGCCCAGGTTTTAGACCTTACAGTAGAGCTTGCGTAAAAGGCATGGTTACAGTTCATACCTACTGTAAACTCGTCAGCTCGTAAAGCATAAAGGGAAGAAGCAGAGGTAAAAGGTGGGCTGCTGTCTCTGCCTACCCTCGAGGGTGAAAGACGTTGACATGTTGTATCATTTATTAACTTACCCAAGATCTTTCACTGCGCGATTCACGATCGGTAGTTCTATAAAAGTTTAACTTGCTATCGCTAGATGGCACTGGATGTAGTGGATACATGTCATGTCATAAATGATCATCGCTCTTCGGTCGTGAGGTTCATAGGCGTTACTTTGTGACTTAAATGATTGAAGATGTTCGAATGACTCGCGTTATTTCCACCAAGGCGACATGCGTATTTCGTGTGGATGTCGGTTCCTTAGTCTAGCCACGTAAATGAGCGTATTGCGTGTTTAGAATCAACAAAGTAAGCACAATTATTGAATAGAATGCCTGAGCACGTACAATATCTGTTTTTATACCTTTTGTACCTTTAAGTATTAATATAAGCTCAGCGCTTGACTTGTGCCACTTATTTAATAAGAAAGAAAAAATTAGTAAGATTCTGCATAGTGCAAGAAAAAGTAACACCATTACTGGCGAATATAATATTTTGCTAAGTGGATCTGCGGTAGCCAAGTGGTCTGGGTAATGGACTGCTGAGACGAGGTCTCGGGTTCGATCCCAGGTTCACCATGGCACACACCAATGACTTTTCGATGCTTTTCGAAGTTATGTGTGTATTTATCGCAGGTTTATTAGTGCCTCGGAGAGCACGTTAAGCCGTCGGTCCCGGTTGCCATACAAACATCTATGGCAGTCGTTACGGGTAGTTGGAGCCCACAAAAGTCCAACCAGTCTAACTTTGAACTTCGATATCGCCATTGGTCATAACGACCATTGGTTGTGGAGGTCAGATGGCAGTCGCTCCACGGAAAATATCGAAGTTCAGCCGCATCACAGTGAGACTGGAAAGCCGACCCCAACTGAGTTGGGAAAAGGTTCAGAGAATGATGATGATAATATTTTGCTAATATGATGTTTTCAGAATATGATATTATGAGAATATCATGTTTTACTAATATCGTGTTTTGCGAATGTGATGTTTTACGAATGTGGTCTTTTGAGAATATGGTATACAGCGACGGAGGCGTCTCAACGGCTGTAGAAATGGCTAGCCGACGTTAGGGACACCCGACACGAATACATACATTATACACACATATTTCAATTCATTGGATACGTCTATGTCTTCGTGTCTATCTGTAGCTTCGTAGTTCGCCAAACGAATGCTCCGATTTTTATAACTTTCTTTATTTTACAATAATAAAAGAACGCAAAGCTATTGGAAGTATATTATAAAGAAAACGTACCTATACATAGAATTTTATGCTTTTTCGCTTTCATGGATGCATTTGGGATTGTACGCTCAAGGAGTCAGGGTCAACGTCCCTATAACTTCTTTAGACTGTTTCTGTTTAACTGTTACCCTATGCAGGGTAACAGTTAATCTTCTCCAAAGGGAAAAGTGTCTTATAACTTATTTCTAAAATGAAAATTGTTGTACCCATTAAAGAGACGTTAAAACTATCATAGTACAGCTCGCAGCTTAGACTATAAGTGATAAGTTCGAAGTTACTGCAAATCTAGATTTCTATCACATCTCAAGTTCTAACTTTTGATAATATATTCAGTTAGCACAGAGCGTGGGAGGGTGCGGGGGCGCAGTGAATTATATAGTAGCTCTAGTGAACGCCCAGTATTATAAGTTGTTGAGATTTACATAACTACACACATGGTAATCCTAAAAGCTCGATTTTTCTGTCCTAAGCCTTTATGCCACTGCACTTACGTAACGGCGATTGGTTTCATTTTGTGGTGAATAATCTGTATGCGCCTACTAGAATATAGCCAGCACGTTGTTGTAGTACAGACTAATTATAAACGCCTCTAACAGGAACAAAATGTACAATATAGAGAAAATAATTAACGACGATTAATGATTTTATAGGAGGTAGGACACGACGGTATCTCCCGTCCGAAATGAGCTGTCCGACTGGGGTAGTACAACCGCCCTACAGAACACCGCGGTCATAATAACCATCGAGTTGTGTTCCCGCTGGTAAGTAGGGTAGCCAGAGCTCGCTGTACCCCTCCTCCTCCCATCCCTTCCTAGCCTCCCCCCTTCCCATCAGGGTAGGCAGCGCGTGTGTGACACCCTTAGTGTTGCACACGTTCATAGGCCACGGTGACCGCTTCCCATCAGGTGGGCCGTGTGCTTGTCTGCCACCTAAGTAATATAAAAAAACGACACGTCTTCAAACTAACAATTGAATCTTACGAACCAAATAAAACAGCTGTCTTACTCATATCACTTCGTGAGCTTCGGCACTCGACTTTTAGACGGCAAGGGTAAATATAATAAGTAATGAACAGACAAACTTGATTCCCCGACACAAACAGATTTCCAGCTATCCGGATGAAAGCCGTGAGATGGATGAACGACCTAAACTGATTACCTACCTGAAGCCTAATTACGACGAAACCATCAGGCGTCTACTTGATACAGAACGATTATACGAATTCGCAGGTTCGCGCGAAGTTTGGTCGTGCGAATCCTTAATTTCACGTACGGATATCGGAGATACCTACGTCATCATTAATGTCCGTGGGAAGCGATTCCGGGACTAAAAATGTTTGTATACTATTCCGTGAATCACAGCCGTTTTTTTTATTCATGATAGGCTTACGTTTGACCTCAATCTCACCTGATGGTAAGTGACGATGTGGTCTACGATGAATCACGCTTGCCCAGAAGGAACCTATTCACTCGTGACTTGAAAACTCCCAGGTTATAGCTTTCCGGAAACACAGACTCAGGCAAGGAATTCCTTAGCTGCACGCACGATGAACGTGTCAGCAAAGCGCTTTGTGCGTATGAGTGGAATATCGACCAATAGCGGTGGCGTGACGCTGTTCGTCTGGTCGTTCGTTGATGGACTTGAAAGCCGTGAACTTTAGGTGTAATTTCTTTTGGAATACATTCGCGCGTAGTTTCTGTGCAAAATAAAAAAATTAAAGATAGGTAAACAGTTTCTGTACTTAGCTCGCAAACAATTATTATTCTTTTGACGTGATAACGTCTTATAAATTGATAATACCAGCAACACTCATGAAAAATAGTAACGTTCCATAGTAACGTTCCACCTGAGCCTGTGCGTGCAAGCGAGAGCGCGCAACAAGCGATAGAGAGGCCCAAGCAGTGAGGCCAGAGTCAAAGCGTTGGCTTGTGACACATGTATCTCTCTTCTCGCGTGAAATAGTAAGGTTCCGCTTCTGTAGTGTATTTAATTTAGTATCAGCATTGCACCCGTGCGAAGCCGGGGCGGGTCGCTAGTATTACATAAAATAATGATTATGACGTTATCACGTAAATCTATCGTCCGTAAACCGACTTTACAGACAACCAATTTTTTTTATCCTTCAGGGACAGGTGCGAGTGAATATAAAAATAACTAACTGAGCTTTATTTATCGAAGCAAAAACACATAACTTGAAGCTTACCGCTTCTATGCGAAACGCAGCCGCTTTGAACGTCTTTGAATAAGCAACACTTGTGCAAGGGGACCTGATGGGTTGGGAAAGGAAAGAGGTCGACAGTTGCCCGGGAGCGATCCAGATTTTAAAGATGTCTTTGGTTAAAGATGCGAACTTATGGCTTGTGACTTATAACTCAGTCTACAGTTAACTCAGCCCGTGTGGTTATTTTACCACTACCATTGCAAACCCGGCATTAGAAATTTTATTCACCGCATATAATCCCCAATCCTCATCTCCAGCTCCCTGCCTCTGAAACCTCCCAACCTCCCCCCTCCAGGGTCGGCAGCGCGAGTGTAACACCCCTAGTGCTGCACACGTCCATAGGCCACGGTAACCACTTCCCATCATGTGGGCCGTGTGCTTGTCTGCTACCTCAGTGGTAGAAAAAACCCTGCAGATGTCTAGGCACTACATATTGGTTTAATAATCACATATATTATATGCGTGGATATACACTGATTCTAAACTCCATACAATTCGACCACGTACGGCGTAGATACAAATCAGGTTGTAATTACTTGATTCCTTTTAAATATGATAAAAATGTTTGTGAAAGTAAATTAATGTCTCATAATGCTACCAGTATTTCCACTTAGTCAGACGATATTATACTTGGGGTTCAGGGGCTGAAAGATGAAACGTTACGCGCCAACAGAGAGGCCGCGGTCTTAAGCCTCTCGGGGCGAGGGCGACAGGTGAGGGCTGAGGTCCGTATCGATCCAACGCGCGTATAATACGTGACTGATGGTAGGAAATACCCAATTTGAAGAATGATTACGAAATTTTTGCGGCTTTTTTCATTAGTTCGTTTAAAGGTATCTTGTTAGACAAAACAATTGTTATGTTAAAATGTGTGATACTAACTGGTACCTAGTACTGTAGCACTACCGGTGTATGTAGTGGTAACCCCAGTCCTGAGACTTTACCTTTAGCTTACCATCAGGCGAGGTGAAGTCATTTTTGTTATATAAAAAAAACTGTGTGATACTTTATTTGTAAGGTGTAACCAAATGCAATTTCATCTATAGTCGTATTTACTAAGTCCCAATAACTGGCCGATTATTGATCAATGTTTGTTACAACAAGTCATATTACACTTATTTTTTTTTCAAAAGAAAATCTTTCAAAGTATAAGTGCCTTGCTAGGGGTGGTAGATGGGAATAAAGAAGTGCCAACCACCACCTTGGTGGCAAGCCTAGGGGTGGCAGATAGGAATAAAGGATGGTGGATCGGATGCAAAGAGATAGGTACTTTTACATTATCATAAGATTGGTGGACTTGGAATTCAAGAGTGTACTTGGTGCCTCACTAGGGCTGGTCCGCGTGACACTTGATACCTTGGGGCACTATTATGTATTCTGTACCTACTTGGGGTCCATTTAATCTCACATGCAATGCACATAAGGTACACCAGCTAACTAACGGATGAAGCTCAGGCACAGGTTTACTTGTATAACTAGTGTCGCTAGTCGCTCTTATAAAATAGTTCTATCTTTACACAATATGTAAGTCCGCGGTAGCCTAGTGGTCTGGGTAATGGACTGCTGAGACGAGGTCTCGGGTTCGATCCCAGGTTCACCATGGCACACACCAATGACTTTTCGATGCTTTTCGAAGTTATGTGTATATTTATCGCAGGTTTATAAGTGCCCGGATAATGGCAAGAGGCTCGCCACCTATTACATTAGGACCTAAAGATAAACTGGCGAAATGTGGGTGCTAGCACCTCTGCCTACCCCTTTCGGGGATATAGGCGTGAGTTTATGTTATTTTATGTTATGTTAAGTCATTAATATAGTTTACTATCATCATCATCATATCAGCCGAAAGACGTCCACTGCTGGACAAAGGCCTCCCCCAAGTTCTCCACGACGACCGGTTCTGCACCTCTCGCATCTAGCGGTTTCCCGCGACCTTTACCAGGTCGTCGGTCCACCTTGTCGGAGCCTGCCCACACCACGTCTTCCGGTTCGTTGTCGCCACTCGAGAACCTTTTTGCTCCATCGGCCGTCGGCTCTACGGGCGATGTGTGTGTGGGGCACATCGCTCATAGTAATTTACTATAATACGTACCTATATATTACCTGTGTGAAAGCAAAAATGGTTTAGTATTTGTTTTATATCTGCAACAACATCAATCTACATTAATGTTGAAAATATTAAATTCAAAACAATTGACAAATTTTAGCATCAAAAGCATTTATAATGAAAGTAATTACCGGAATGGGCTTGTAAACAATTTGGGCAATCTACGTAATGGTTGTGACGTCACGATATCGGGCGCGCTTTACATTAAGTTCTTATGACGTAATTAGAGCACTTACCTCGTTGTCCTATCAGAGAAATTATAACCGCTTTAGTACCTACTATATTCTTCTCTATTGTTGGGAAAATCTTCCGGTTTTTCTATCTCTACACCTATGGGTATAGAATTTTTTTAAGCATCTCAAGTGGCTGACAAGCATATGACCCACCTGATGGGAAGGCGTTACCATGGCATAGGCGTAGAAGGCATACCACGTGGGCAACGTGGATTTTTGAGTGAAAACCGTTAAGCTGTTAATGTTGAAATGAAATTTTCAACCATTAAAAAAGACACACACACACACACACACACACGTTACTTTTAGCATCAGTAACCGACGATGATGTCACTTTTGATGTCGGTCACGTCAATATGACTTCACCTCGCCTGATGGTAAGCTAAAGGTAAAGTCTCTGGATTAGGAGTCACTGCATCGATACCACATTTTCTGCGATCAATAGCTGAAAGTATCATGTGTGCGTAGCCCTTTATCCCTTGACAAGTATACTGTATACTGTGGGAGCAAGGTCGACCCTCCCTACACTTGACCTCGTTAGGTAGCCGAGGAGATAGCAATGAAATATTCCGTTCCCGTTAGGAACGTTATTGTTATCATAAAGGCGTCGCGTTCCTACGCGGTGTCAACAAAACGTATTATACACGTAAGTGTCTATAGCATGCGACTTGGGGATGTATAAATTATCCTCTCATGTATAATTCTCTGAACCTTTTCCCAACTCAGTTGGGATCGGCTTTTCAGTCCAACTGTGATGCGGCTGAACTTCGATATTTTACGTGGAGCGACTACCATCTGACCTCCACAACCAATGGCGATATCGAAGTTCCAAGTTAGACTGGTTGGACTTTTGAGGGCTCCAACTACCCGTAACGACTGCCATAGATATTTGTATGGCAACCGGGACCGACGGCTTAACGTGCTCTCCGAGGCACTAATAAACCTGCGATAAATACACACATAACTTCGAAAAGCATCGAAAAGTCATTGGTGTGTGCCATAGTGAACCTGGGATCGAACCCGAGACCTCGTCTCGTGTATAATAGAGCAATATAATGAGATGATTAGCTGAGCCCGCGACTTTGCCTGCGTTGATTTTAATGTTTACGGTTTTAATTATTCTGCGCGTCCAAAGGATATTAGAAAGACATTATAATGAGTACATTAAGCTCGGTTCTGTTGTGCAATTTAACACTAAACTTAACTAAAACCTATGTTATACCTATTCACTCAAAGACCGTAATAGTTATCATAGTCTTTGTATTGACTTTAAAACCAATTGTTTTGTTTTCAAAATTGGGGGTGCAGGGCCGTGGTAATGTTAAATGGTTTTAAAAAAGTTCTGAAATAAGTAAATCGAGACAAAATCAAAATTTAAATTTAGAGATTTTAGTACGTCAGAATCGACATTTGTATCATATTTTAAACAAAAGAGTCTAAAAATAAAATTGGACGGGTATTTTTGAAAAAGTGTCGAACCTTAGGGTAGTACTATAAGGTATTCTGAATTTGGGGGTCCAACATACCCGTCGCCTCTTTTAGATAGTCTACTATATAAAAATAAGTCGGGTTTTCCTTCCTGACGCTATAACTCCAGAACGCACGAACCGATTTCCACGGTTTTGCATTCGTTGGAAAGGTCTCGGGCTCCGTGAGGTTTATAGCAAAGAAAATAACCCGGGCGAAACCGGGTCCCGGGTCGCTAGTCGTGTATAAAGTGTTTGTGACATTTGTGTGTGGTTGCGCAGGCGCAACGCTGGCGGTGATCATCGACATGGACCACCGCACGTCGGTGATCTTCAGCGCGCTGGTGGCGGTGTTCTACACGCTGTTCGGCGGACTGTACTCCGTCGCCTACACCGACGTCATTCAGCTCTTCTGCATATTCATAGGTAAGTGGACTGCTACTGCATGTGGTAAAAGTAGTAAAATTTTTTTTATTACTACGCAGGTGGCAGACAAGCACACGGCCTACCAGATGAGAAGCGGTCACCGTGGCCTATGGACGTGTGCAACACTAAGGGTGTCACACGCGCTGCCTACTCTGAAGAGAATAGGGGAGGGCTAGGCATAATTACTAGTCCTAATCCTAACTGTTCTTCTATTAACATCAGTATTCAGATTGAGACTATTGAGGCAACACGAAGGCATCTCAATCTGTGGCATTCGTCATGGGGCTGAAAATCCGACACCAGGTGTGATGAGAGAGAAGGATGGGCTGATTTTCCGCGCGCGGACGGCTGGGTGACAGGACGGCCGCCTGTCACCCTATACCCCACCATCAGCAAGGTGGAGCGATGCTTACCCCACCCCCTCTTTGGGGGGGGGGGGGGTAATTGACGTGGGTACACGTCAATTTTACTTCACTTCGCCTGATGGTTAGCTGAAGGTAAAGTCTGATGACAAAAGATGGCCCGGGGTCAGCTGGGGTGCGAGCAATATGCCTATTAGGTAACCTTACACCCCGGTAGTTAAGACCCGAGACGGCGTGCGTCTGATGGCCAAAGGGGTGGCGTCCATGGGGATATTTCCGCACGATAAAAAAAGGTGTGATGAGAAAAATCTTAATGTCAAATAGTTTTAGTAGGTATAATATAGCAGACATATAATTTGGTCACGTGCGTCTACCTCTCAAGATAGATTGAAAACACACTCCCCAATAACAACAAGACCACATTAATTTAATTACTGTGATAGGTTGGAAGCTTCTACTACACGTACAATTATTGTAGTAATAATAGACTTACTGACTCGACACATCATTTATTCATTTAGGTCATACCATGGGGTCTTACTTAACATTGAACTGTCAGGTTGATATTCAATATCACACCGTATGACCTTGGTATCAAAGTGTCATTTGCTATAGTACATTGACTGTTGCTTAATATGCTATACCTAACAATAATTGACAGTCCCATACATAACATCAGGAAACACATTGTTGACAAGGTGTAAATAGCTCGAAAGGTGGAAAGTGTTTAGATGGTGATGAAGGAAGGGATACCTACCTACCTAGGTAAGCGCATCACACGCGGCGGTTATAATATAAGTAATTATATTAATGAACATTACATGCCGGGGTGGACAGCTTTCAAAGTATTTCATACACAGCAGGTAATATACTGTATCTTACTTGTCCCTATAGGATATGCTAGTTGGGTAGGATAGTAGGAAGTAGGGTATGATATTCTGTTTACTCTTTAGCGCTCGAAATTCAAGCAACGTGAGGTTGAATATAAAACTAAAGACTTTCGACACATTCGTAGGTCTGTGGATGTGCATACCGTTCGCGTGGGCCAACGAGCACGTGAAGCCGCTCAGCTCCATGGACGTGGACTGGATCGGGCAGGTGGACCCCAACTACTACTGGTTCTACATCGACTACGGGCTGCTGCTCGTCTTCGGCGGGATACCCTGGCAGGTCTGTGGTCTTTCGACTTATTTGGAGAAGATTACGATACGAATAATACCTATTTTTTTTTTTTTTTTTATTCATGATAGGCTTACGTTTGACCTCAATCTCACCTGATGGTAAGTGACGATGTGGTCTACGATGAATCACGCTTGCCTAGAAGGAACCTATTCACTCGTGACTTGAAAACTCCCAGGTTATAGCTTTCCGGAAACACAGACTCAGGCAAGGAATTCCACTCCTTAGCTGTACGCACGATGAACGTGTCAGCAAAGCGCTTTGTGCGTTTACCTATAAGTTTGACTGTTTATTTTTGAAGGGCATAAGGTCATCAGTAACATGTCATGTGTGTCTTTTATACCATTAACACAAGGTTCATATTTGAATGTTAAAATGTCGTACTTAGCATGTTTATCTTCATAAATAATAAAATTGTGTAAAAATCTTTTTCAAGTTAAACGGTTATAAATTGTATTGTCATCGGAACTAAAGACTTCTGCCAAATATCAGACCAATCATACAACTGAAAGGGGTTCAAATTTCAATTACTAGATTTGACCCAAACAAACCGTTTAATAATAAAAGTAGGTACTGTTTTTTTTGTGACTGTCTGTAAGAGTTTTTTTTAAAAGGGTGCTCATTTTTCCGATGTTGATATACCTGTGTGTTCTTTAGGTATACTTCCAACGTGTGCTGAGTAGCAAGACGGCTGGGCGAGCACAGATCCTGTCGTACGTGGCGGCCATCGGGTGCATCTTCATGGCCATTCCGCCCGTCCTCATTGGAGCTATCGCCAAGGGAACAGGTTGGTAGTGTACCTATTATTGCCAATACTTGCAGTCGTAACATTCTTGGACATTGGTGCATACTACGCAGTGCGAGCTATATTATAGGCATATGTAAAAGACGATAGAGTTTTCCTATAGTTTTAACTTTCGCGCAAAACCTAACATGTGTAGCCACTATTAATTATAAATATCTTGTGTTACTTAAAAATTATACAAATTGTAAAAATATAACGATTAAACACTTCAAAGCTCTTTAAATCCAATGATTTCTGTTACTTTAGGATTGTAACGTCGTCGTTACGAAAGCATAACATCTTTTCAGTTAGAATTTATTTTAGAATATTAAGCTATACTCGTAATACCAGACTTTACGCCCTGAATAACATCGTAAGATAATATTATTTCTGTACCCAATAATCACAAAGTTAGTGTAGCTGTCCGGCGAACTTCTGTCAATATTATCATAGTAATACAATTGAGCACTTTGCCTAGATACTTCGTAATATTATTTGTATTTGTTGAATTATTTGAGTGAAAAGTTTTACCACTTACTACATTTCCATCGGTTAAATGAAAATACTTTCGTAAATCCCTCTTATGATCGATATCCATGTATCTCGCTATTTGACGCATATAGTACTTTGATATAAAATGCACGGGTGAAGCGAAGTATTTTTATATCTATAAGCACACCACCTGTTGGGAAGCATTCACCGTGGCCTATGGACGTGTGAAGAACCCCCCAAACTCCCCAACCCCTCCCTTCCAGACCACGGTGGCCGCTTCCCATCAGTTGGGCCGTGTGTTTATCTGCCACCTCAATAGTATAAAAAAAAACCATTCAGGTATCATATCAAAATCGGAAAATTGCGTCTCCTAAAAAGCAAGAAACGTCGTAATTCCTTTACCGACACTATAGACTTCAAAGGAGACAATAAAGAAAGGACCAACTGTGTAACCGCGTGGTTTGCCCCCAGCATGGAACGAGACGGGTTACCACGGAGACCTGACGCCGGACGGGCAGCTGACGTCGGAGCAGACGTCGATGATCCTGCCGCTGGTGCTGCAGTACCTCACGCCCGACTTCGTGTCGTTCTTCGGGCTCGGCGCCGTGTCGGCCGCGGTCATGTCCTCGGCCGACTCCAGCGTGCTCAGCGCTAGTTCTATGTTCGCCAGGTAAGACAGTACTGCCCTTGAAGAGTTATACATTTTGTGATGTGGTGCACACATACACGCACACTGATGTTTTTGGAGGATTGTGAGGAAGTTATGGTGAAGACTGATGTGACATGGTGAAAGAGCGTTCGACTGCTGCGTCAAAAGATGAGGGGGGGGGGGGGGAGGGGTAAAACTGGAACCACACCTCACTATTCGCTATTTGCCTTTATTCACGTGTACAAATAAAAATGTGGAGGGCTTATTCGTAATATATTTGCACGAATATTTGCTTTAGTCACTCTTCTATGACGAATTGTGTAGGGTTTAGTCTTAGTCATCTATAAGAATTTCCTCGAAAACAATATAGGCGAATAGGGAATAGCGAAGTATATATAGTTCCACAATTACATGTATTCCACTGTAAAAATGTCTGCAAATATTTTAGTGTGAATCAATTGATGTCGTTGACACAAAGTGGGGTGTCATGGAGCTCAAGGATGATGTTAGGGCACTCTACACCCTATGGATCTAGAGGGCCAATATAGCTAAATGTCACTCGTGGGGCTAAGTGAGTGTGTTGTCCTCAGGAACGTGTACCGGCTGATCTTCCGGCAGAACGCGTCGGAGATGGAGATCATCTGGGTGATGCGCGTGTCCATCCTCGTGGTGGGCTTCCTCGCCACCGTCATGGCGCTCACCATACCCTCCATCTACGGCCTGTGGTGAGTGGATATTCACTTGTCTGTACCTTTTTAAAATCGGTTACATAACATAAACTCACGCCTATATCCGCGAAGGGGTAGGCAGAGGTGCTAGCGCCCACATTTCGCCAGTTTATGTTTAGGTCCCAATGTAATAGGTGGCGAGCCTATTGCCATTAACCGGGCACTTATAAACCTGCGATAAATACACACATAACTTCGAAAAGCATCGAAAAGTCATTGGTGTGTGCCATGGTGAACCTGGAATCGAACTCGAGACTTCGTCTCAGCAGTCCATTACCCAGACCACTAGGCTACCGCGGTCCTATGTATGCGCGCGGTATGTAACAATATCTAAAATACCCTACAGTTATTTCGTTATTCAATCTACCTAACGGAGTTTCGTTTATCGTTTGCAATTTGATCTGTGAAGCAAGGTATTCGCTTTTGTACGGCATCCTTTTTAATTAATTCAATCATATTGTATTATGTTCACCAATAATTTTAATCTAATCATAATTCAAAATTGTTCACCAAAATCCGAAAACCGACCACATTTTCAAAAATTTTCTTCCTTGTATATGTCATTCCTTCCTCATCATGCCTTCTCCTATATATGTCAGTATTTTAGCTGACAAACTTTTACTCATAAATTCGGATAATCTTCACTGATAAATACGTACGACGCGCGTGATGTTTCGCAACTCCTGCGCACGATGTGAAGTCGTGCGATACAGATATATAATTTGTGATTTACAGATGGATGGATAATTCATATCATTTCATGTGCATTTGTTTGGATACTTCTAATAACTTCTAATATTCATTCTTAGAATAAATAGATATTAGACTCAAAACTTGAGGAGTCTCGCTGAAATTGTAGCTCTGTTTCTACGGCATTGCGACACTCACGGCGAGCTATGTTTCATTATTATCTACCTTATAGGATTAATAAATAACTACAGGCACACGTACAATCGATTAGACTATTGCAGGACATAAGCATCTCTCAGACAAGACACACATACGTGGGAACCTATTAAGAGTCTGACCTCCTTGAATCGCGTCTTTCCGTGAAATTGAGACGTCGGGAATAGTGTAGGTATACCTACCTCATCTACAAGTCGGCACACCTGCCTGTTGAGGTTTTGGAGCAAGATTCCCTCTTGGGGTTGTTGCCTAGGTGAGATGGCACTCGCTGCAATAAAAGCCGCATAAGTCAGATTTAAAGGAGAATAAGGAGTGAGCGGACCCGTGGTTTCTAGGTGAAAGTTTCGGATTCAACCGAGGACCACATTATGATGATGATAATAATAATAATATTACCATAGACTATAGCTCTATAATAATTATGTCTATGAAAATTACATTCTAAATCACGACAGAATTTTCATCAAATAAGTTTGATTTCAATGGAAGCTATTATTTGAATTCATCGCAGTAGGTCCGCAATTTTAAGGGCACTCGTTTGAATCATGAAACGAAGTGTTCCAGTACCGTCTGCCCTATACAAAAGGGTCGTACCTTGTGTCCTTCGTTGAAAAATCCTGCGAATAAATTGAACGGCATTGGCGTGTCTTTGTTGAAGCGCGTTAGATCTATTTTTAGACGAAAGCCCGAGACGATTTGTGTTTTTGCTGTTTGTGAAAGTTGGAAGATAACTGTCTTAAGTTTTTGACTTGTGATGGAATGGTCCCTTGATGGGTTTCCGGGTTTCGTGTTTCATTAGGTTTTAGGGCGTTCGATTTCATTTTCTATACAAAGGTATATTTTTGATATTGATTGCTTATTAAAGTCGTCGTAATGTCTAACTGTCTTACTCGTAATCCCTCCCCTCTCATAGATAGACAGATAGCTCGACCGATTTAGACGGAATTTTTAATACAAGTAGCTGATGTTACGAGGACTTAATTAACTGTGTTTATTTTGGAAAATATTGGTTTCGAGAACAAAAAACCGGATGAAGTTGTGGACACAGTTCATAAGAAATGATACGCACCTACTCATGGTAGAAGTTACCTTTGAAAAGGTCTTTCATATTTTTTTCCCACAAAGAACCCAATACAGTAGTTTCAAATTCAAATTATATTTATTAAAAAAAAAAACAAAATAGAACCCTGAGCGTTAGAGAGGAAATCAAAAGAGCACAAGGTGAAAAATCTTTGCACTCGAGTGCAACACGTAACTTTTCATTCCACCTCAGCGAGAAAATAATTAAAATGCAAGAAAATAAAAAAATTGTTACAAAAGTTCATTGAGATTCTTATACACGAACATGATGAATATCTCGATAATAGTGTTTCAGGTACAGCTTACATACCTACATATTATTATCTATTCAAGTTCTAAACACGTTCTAAACGCTCAACAACTAGGTACATAGGTATTTCAACAGCCACATAAACGTGGGTAATGATGACTACATGACAATGTTCATTGATTCGAGATCTGTACGATACACGTCGACAATTTACGAAATGATGGCCTTTATGTCATTGTGTGAAGAACAGCGATCGAAATAGAATATTCCTACCAGGCTCAGCTCACGGATCACGCCGGTAGTCCACCAGGACTACAATCCGGAACTTCTCGAACATAAGTCTGACTCCTTAACCTTCCGACGCTTATTTGTCAACAACGAAAACTGACGCTTTCTTTCATGTTCAATTCATGCTCTTTCTATCATGTTGGATTGTTTTTATCTTGCTTCATCCAAGCCACGGTTGTATGGCATCTTGATGTGTGTTATCTCACAGGGCCCACCAGATGGGAAGCGGTCACCGTGGCCTATGAACGTGTGCAACCACAGAACAAAGAAAAATCCTTAGTTTTAAAGTTCTGTGTGTGCTACATTAAGGGTGTCACTTGTCTTATTTCGTTCTATGTCATTTCATCATATCATGCTCGATGCGATGCTGCATTCGTTTCCATTCGTCCATCTTCGCTGTATTGGCATTCACAAACGTTAATTAGGTGAACACAGTTCATACAGAGCGCGCAAAATATGGTGATCATAAACGCATGGTGTTACCACATAGCTATTAGGTGTCGATCATTGACACACATACCTCCGTGTGTGCAGGGCTAATGTCGGCGCATGGGATCGATGGCGATCATTACTCTAATAGATTTATGATTGAAGTGGGTTTGTGCCAACCATTGCACCCACTTCGCAGTTATATCGACCTTGGGGTTCAAGTAGTCAATATACAACGTAATTAACACACTTTAAATGGTCTATTTGAGGATCTGTGTGGTGTGGTAGTGGACCGTTTATAGGTACGTCAGAGGTCGCGGGTTCGATTTTTGCTTAGTGCAATATTATTTGTATACATGATAGGTTATGTATAAGTCACTTAACTTGGCGTCGGCAGCGCGAGTGTGATGCCCCTGGTGTTGCACGCGTCCTTAGGCCACGGTGACCGCTTCCCATCATGTGGGCCATGTGCTTGTCTGCCACCTAAGTGGTATAAAAAAACTTATGCTGCCCCTATCCTGTGTTTTGTCTTTCTGAAAAATGTCACCTATTGCGCCGTAGTGTCTGTAAGCCACCAAAGCTAGACCCCATACAGATCCCATAGTAGCCACACAACACTGAGACAGTATCAAAATACGTAGTTGTTAACATAATAACTTTATAAGGTGATCCATATCTAAGGTTTGCTCACGTTGTAACAATATTACCTGTGTCTGATAATATTTGTACACGGCCTCATTCTTGGCCCGGGATAACCCTACCGGCACCGTCGGCACTGTCCGATCTGTTAATTGAAATGTAATCCCGTTGCGACTGTTCACCCTTTCGGAATATCTCCAGTAGGGTTGGCGAAACGAAATTAATTTTACAATTTTAACTTTTATACGAAATTTGTTTTGTGCCGATTGTCTCATTAGTTTGAACAATGACAGAAGCTCGGGTCCACAAAAAACTTAAAGCAAAATTACTGTCTCCGCCAGAATGCTCGCCAGAACGCTCGACAAAATGCTCTATAAAACGCTCTCGTTTTTTTCTCTAATATAACATTCGCAAGAATGCTCGCTACTATCCCCCTCAAATACCCCCTCCCCCCACACCCTTCCCTCCAAGCTCGGCAGGGCGAGTATGATGTATAAGCCCTAGTGTTGCACACGTCCAGAGGCCACGGTGGCAGCTTCCCTTCAGGTGGGCCGTATGCTTGTCTACCACCTATATAAAATACAAGTTTATTGCACTTTTATGGAAATTCGTAGTGGAAAACTTCTCTTCACAATCGAATGAGGGGCCAAGTAATTACAGTACTGCTCTGACCCTGAGCAGAGGAGCCTCACGATGGAAAGGCATGCGTTTTATCGATCCGTTTGATGGCTCCGTGCACGTGAGGACGCTCGTAAATTGCCGCGTAGCGTTGAATGCCTAATAAAAGTCGTAGAATTAGTAGATAGCTTCAGAGTGCGGATGGCGCAATGCTTTAAGCACCTAATAATTTCGAAATCGCAAACATTAGCATACATTATTTTGTTTCTATATCTCATAATGTGCTGTTCACCTGCTATCCAACTGTAGCGAGTCGTACACAACTCTGACAAGAAAGGGGGGGTTATTTGTTTGTACCGTAATAAGACAGCGAACAAACACGCGTACCACCTGATGACGAGAGGTTACCGTGACCTACGGCGGCTGGTATGAGGTGACATTTTAACAACACCACTCATTACTTTTTAGTAAATAATATGTAAGTTCATAAAATATTTATAACCTTAATCAAATACAATGTAGTACCTATGTATTATGAGTCTATTATATTTATTTGTTAACAGCAGCGAATAAATCTATCGATTCTTTTTTTTTATATAGGACACGTCAAAATGACTTTACCTCGCCTGATGGTAAGCTAAAGGTAATAATCTCAGGACTAGGGTCACCACGGTAGTACCACGGTAGTACTACCGTTGTATGTGGTGGTGCCCTCAGCCCTCAGCTTGATGGCCTCATCAAATGCTTTTTCACGCCCGCGTAAAGGTCCCGGGACTGTAGTAGGAAGGAAACACATGTGCTGGTAAAGAATTCTGCGTGTTTTATTGAAAATATCCTCATTGTCAAATGAGTCCAGCTCAGTTAAGCTGCGAACAGCATGGCTGGCACCATTCTATATCTAAAATAAACGTTTGTCCCCAGGTCTATGTGCTCAGATCTGGTGTACGTCATCCTGTTCCCCCAACTCCTGATGGTGGTCCACTTCAAGCGGCACTGTAACACGTACGGCTCCCTGGCCGCGTACATCGTGGCGATGCTGGTGCGGCTCTCCGGCGGGGAGAAGCTGCTGGGCCTGCCCGCGCTGATCCACTACCCGGGCTGGGACCCCAAGGAGGAGGTGCAGCTGTTCCCCTTCAGGACCATGGCGATGGTGATGTCGCTGTTCACTCTGGCGTTCATCTCCTGGCTGTCTGTGTAAGTATAACTAGATAGAAATGTTCATGATGCCTGGCTTTTTAGTCAACTGGGCCGACTCAATCTTGAATCCAGTTTCTTTTATATCACGTAAGTGACAGACAAGCACACGGCCCACCTGATGGAAGCGAAAGCGGTCACCGTGGCCTATGGACATGTATACAACCAGTTGACTAACAGCTTTGAATATGTTAAGTGGGTCTGTTGGCAATTTTTACGATTTGTATAGTTGCGAATAAAATCCTGATGGTCATCAAATTAAAGAAAGAGAGAAAGACAGAGGGAGAGAGAAAGAAAGAAACAGTAACAAGTTGAACGGATACATTGTGGAGAATGTGGAATATGGAGGCTTCCACATCTTCAAACGCTGATTAATTTCTTGATTCGACCATATTATGACGTGGCGAACGGGAATTGATCATTTCATGAAATATAAACAACAATAATGATGATGAATCAATTCTTCAATATAGCAACAACCATCATCATTCTCTGAACCTTTTTCCCAACTCAGTTGGGCTCGGCTTTCCATTCTAACTTTAACCCTTAATAGGGCCCGAGCCTGTGAGTGCTTTTTCTTCAAACTAACACTGGTTCCTGGCTAATAATAGCTCATAGATTTCATTTTTCTAAATATTTTTTATAGGGGTTGCATTTTAGGGGTAGTTTTTCCGGTGGTAAATAATATACCATTGCCCGTTTACAACTTCAAAATTTTGCGGAGTAGTGGTAAAATTGTTACCATTGCCCCTTCTGGCGCATTTTTATTTTAAGACTAGTGGTTTCATCTGTGTTTGTCATACATTTTTTGTTAAATAAATTTAGGTAGCTACCTTATTATTTTATTTATTAATTTTTATTGTTATCTATACTAATATTGAAAACAAGTAAGATTTCTATTCATAGACTTTACACGAGTCCCGGCTTACCGTAACAAACAAACAGATTTTTATATATAGTTACCTACGGTTTTCAGTAAGTATAATCGGGCAATGGTAACTATTTTACCACTTAAAAACGATATCGAAAAATGTATTAAAAATCGTTCCTGAAAGCTGCTAATACGTAAAACGAAAGTAAATATACCCTATTTTATAAATTTGTATCGTAAAATCTCTTATAAGAATTATTGTAGAACAAATTTGCACAAAATCCGCACTCGACCACTAAAACATTCAATTTTTGCCACCAAAATTCGTTGGGTCAACTTTGACAGTACCGTAGATTGCTAAAATGACTTTGCCAACTTATGAAGTGTTAAAAATATGACAGTAAACTTACTAAAAAAATATAATGAAATCAAGGAATAACATTTAATGTTTCCATTTTAAATATATCTCAAATTTTGTAGAAAAGCAGAAAGTGGTAATATATATACCCTTACCCTATTAAGGGTTAATGCGGCTGAACTTCGATATTTTCCGTGGAGCGACTGCCATCTGACCTCCACAACCAATGGTCATTATGACCAATGGCGATATCGAAGTTCCAAGTTAGACTGGTTGGACTTTTGTGGGCTCCAACTACCCAATATAGCATATACTCAATATAGCAACAACATCGTATTATAAAATCAAAATCTCATAAGATGGTACGGACCCTTCGTATGCATGCGAATTCCACTGGTAGGTACTAAGCTGTTTTTTGCACTATGTGAAGAACTCAAACCAATAAAGCAAACTGTAATAATATAAAACAACCAACAACAGTATTTATCTTAGTACCTAGTGTAGTCGTATTTTTTTCTTCGATAGAATACAAAATTACGTTTCTTTTATATTATTCGGCTATAAGTTCGCGAGGGTATCCACCAACCATAGATAAATAATCGTATATTTACTCAGTGCCTCCAACATTAATATTTAGTTGATTCGATTATGTACTACATAGGTATAACAATAATGGTTCGCAAATAAAGCTCCCAGGAGGTACCAATATTATGTATTCAGCTACTAAAAGGGGTTCGAGTGTGCTCACAACGATCACTTATTCACGAGACCGGCGGATTGTCGATAACCATTAGTATATTTTGACATTGAAGACGATATCTTTTTAAGTATTCAGAACATGGTAACATACAACTACTTATGTCTTCCTCCCACCGGAGTATACGAGACAATAGTACACCATTTGCTTTGTCCTTACACATTTTGATGTCGAGATGAGTCAGTGAGTGAATTAGATATGAGTAGAACAGCGTGTGAACTTTGTAATTGCGATGCAGGATTCCTAGTTATGAAGTAGTATGACTTGTCGTAAGATGGCGTATATATGTTACCGTTGATCCTACTTACGAAGTCTTAGGTACTTTTTAAAATCAGTTTAATTAGTGGCAAATTGTAGCACATGCTAAAATAATTAAAAAAATAGACTGTCTACATGTCTTCTACCCTTTATGTAAAGTATTACGTCACAGAGTAGTAAATATCAAAACACATTTTGTTGTTCCTCAACAATTAGCTGTCCAAAGTTCGAAGACGTAAAATACCAACTGTTTAGACTGAGTTAGGTTTCAAATGTTTGCTATCCATTGCGGTCAGTGGACACTGTTAATAACTTGTTCTGCAGACAATTTAATAACTCACGTAATTTGAATACAAGCTTGTTAGAAATAGATGTTTGCTTACAACCTTTGACAAGACAGGGACGGAAAGAATATGTCTGTGATTTTTTCAGGACAACCTTTAGTAAAGTATATATACACTAAACTTGTAGGTATAGATTAGTTGCTAAATAAATTGTGTCTGTTTGATATCAACTTTGTATTAGTAAAGTAAAAAAGTATTTTTAAATGCGCTATGAGATGTTAAACTTGATGGCATCAAGCAGCATGGCATAAAATGTCAAATCCAATTACTTGGTTGCTGAGTTTTCTTAAGTATACAGTCCTTAAGGATATTGATTAAAAACTCATGAATTGAAAAACCCTCGGCTTAAGTAGCACCGGAACCCTTCAAGTCGGTTCGAGGGTCGAGGGTCGAGACAACTTCAACTCCGGAGTACCTGACAAATATTACTTCCTTAATCCCAACACATGTTTGAACACATTATTACGTCATAGAAATCAAATCAGTTTTACATTTGAAGCGCTACAATCATCATAATGGCTGATGCTTTGGCTGATGAGATCGTGGTACGCAGACAAACAGACGGACCGTTCACTCGGCAGTAATGGGTGGAAAGTGATTGTGGATCACGACCGATGCGCCGGCGCAATTTCGAAAGGGAACTTCATTATGATATTTGCACAGTGTTTACATATTTGGTGCAATAAGTAAATCGTTTATATGTTACATTAGAATGGTCTCTTTCATTCAATGGATTTTGAACTTTAGGTTACAAAATTTAAGGCTGAAAACTGAACGAACGACAAATAAAGTTTAAAATTCAGGGTATTGGTTAGTATATGATGGTGTAGTTAACGAATTTAGAAGTAGACGCAAGTACCTAATGTGGACATGTTCGTGTGAAGCTGGGTATCTGAATGCAACTATATTTAATGACTAGCTGGCCAGCCCCAGCTTCGCCTGTGGTGTATTTCGAATCCCGATGCACCCTTTTTAACCCTAATGCCCATAATTATTTTATCAGTTTTCCTAAAATGTGTGGGAATCTACCAAATTTTTTCACATTTGTGATTAGGTATTGCTCGGCTCCCTTGGGCAATAGCGTAATGATATCCAACCAAATTCACAGATAATGTGGCTTTCTATTGGTAAAAGAATTTACAAAATTGGTTCAGTAGATCTAGAGATTACCCCCGACGACGTCATGAACTCATAAATTTAACCCTTTATAATATTAGTGTAGATGATTATGTAGGCTATTGTCTGTTTGTCATCAGGTATCTCTTCAACAATGGCTACCTGAGCCCAGAGTCTGATTACTTCAACTGCGTAGTGAACATTCCCGAGGACATTCGCCGCGTGGACGAACCCTCCGAAGCTGGAGAACAGATGTCAGTCCTCGGAGGAGTGCCTGGCAGGTTGTATGGAGCGGCCCAAACTCTTGTAGGCCCTGATGAATCTTCGGGTAGAATCAATCCAGCCCTGGAGCCAGACGATGACGATCTCGACGATCCTAATGATGGGCCAACTCCGCTGTTCGGCAACAGCAACGCCCCCCCTCCAGTCCAGCCATTCGGCAAACAAACGGCTTTCTGAGACGATAAGTATTCTTATTAGTTTACTTAGATGACCTCCTCGTATCCACCGCGTGTGCATGACCACAAGGATGTAGAAAACGGTTCTTATATTTTCCGAAAATTTTACTATTCCTTATTTTACTTGAATAGTATTTCTATTGGTGTGTCATACATCGAATATGGATCAGTAACTTCAGTATTTTTGGAGTCGATAGGATGTGATGCTCAAGGTGATCGAAACGAAACATATCATTAACTTAATCATCAGTGTCTGCCTTCTAACTGTTTTGTATGTAGCATACTTGTATGTGTGTATGTATACCTGTTTATTTGACATGACGACGGAAAGGTAAAACTGATATATTTAAATAAATGTAATCTTGTAGTTCGTAATGCATAAAGCAATAGTTGTATGTTGCATAGATAAGCGTGAGTGAAATGCTGTCCTATGTTGTAGTGAAAAATATCTGATAACTACAAAGTAACTACTACTTAGAGATATATTATATGTTGTTTGTATCGAAGAGGATTCCTTTTAAGTCAATTACCGTTTAGAAAATAGCACAAAGCTGACGTGCTTGTTAGATCCCACGGTGTGCGTGTATGTCTGTTCTAGAGCACCGACCTACCTGAAGCGGCAGTCTCGACATTTACCGCAACGCTTTAGCTACCGAACTCGTAGCGACGCAAACATAACGATATTTGGTAGTCTCTACTTTCCAAGCTAACGATTTTGTCGGTATCTTAACTTAACGATTTATCGGTATTTCCATATTGCTGACCATCCTAAATGTACAGACTACCGTTTGACGTAAGAATCGTTCCCGCAACCGTAGTTTGTCGCTATCTTAGCTTGCGATTTCAGTAGCAAAGTCGTAGTGATAAATGTCGAGACTGCGGCCCATGATCAACCATGCCGTACGAACGTTGAAAGTATAAACTTATTAAGTGAAACATTTATCAATGAACACCTAGCGCTTGAAGAGCATCAGACACATGTTAAATTTACACAAAATATATATTATATGATTCAGAGAGAGGCTACAATCTAGTAGTTCCTTTCATAAGAGATCGGTTGCTGGAATGGCATGATTAGAAACGAATCGCGATAGAGACGGTGACATTAACGGTTTTACCGCTCTCTTTAGGCCGTTGAGTTATTTGTATTATGCTGTTACGATCAATAAGTGTGATAAGAATAGATTGGATTTAATGTTATATAACTACCTACATATAAAAAATATGTACGTTATCACAGATATATAAAAAGGAGTTATTTAAAAATGAAGTTACGAGCAAAATATCAAAATATTATGTTCGTGTTATAAAAGGATTGAGACACAAATGAAAAGGTATCAATGGATTGAAGGAAACTTAAATATATGTATGTGTTTATTAACAAAATATTGTATACGGTGTATGTATACACGAGACCACAGCTGAGTCTGTTCATTTCATACAGATGGATCACGTACATATCAGCGATGTCCTAAGATAGATATCTGTTGGGGTTATGGGACATCTCGCCCACACAAAATGGAATACAAATGTTCTGCGTTACTGAAATATTATTGGCAAATGAGCTTGATTCTGTTGTGCATTTTCACTAAACTTAACTAAAATCTCTGAATGTTATTTTGACTTTAAAACCAAGTTAAACGCTGTTTTGTTTCCAAAATTGGCAAAAACCAATCAGGTGCAGGCCGTGGTAATGTTTAATGGTTTAAAAAAGTTCTGAAATAAGTAAATCGATATAAAATCGAAATTTAGATTTAGAGAGTCTCGGGGCCTTTAAGCGGGGCGTGACAAAGCATTTGATGAGGCCGTCAAGCTGAGGGCTGCCACTGTAGCACTACCGCTGAATGTGGTGGTGACTTCAGTCCTGAGACTTTGCCTTTAGCTTACCATCAGGCGAGGTAAAGTCATTTTGACGTGTCATATATAAAAGAAGAGAGTTCAGATAAGTTTAGTGAAATTGCACGTCAGTATCGATTTTTGAAGTTAAAAATTATACAATTCAAAAGATCTGCATTTTGTGAAGAGTAAAAAAAAAACTAGAGCTGGCCTAAAAGCAGTTGAAAATTAAAGAATTTCGTAAACAGCAAACACATCTGTGTACCTTGACTTATCAAGAACTTGTGGATGTGGTTAATACTGGCGGTATCGCTGATAGTAATTAATATATGGTCTTTTTGAAATTATACGTGTATCGGTGTTCAGACTCGTGTTCCCGGCCTCCCCGGCCCGTCCTGTCCTGGCGTCTCCCCAGTGTCTCTTATTAATAATGGTACCTACGTGTCTATATACGTATTCGACGCTTTTCGACGTTATATATCTAAAGAATTATATCAAAACATATCATTATTATATAAATGTATCTTGCCAGTAGACTCTACTGTCATTTTAGCAACTTTAGATAAAAAATTAAAACTGCACTATTGCAATAATATATCCTTAGATATTTTGTGTGTAAGTTATCGTAGGTCCAAAAGTTGCTATATTTGACATATAAAATATATTTAATATCAAGCTTACGAATTGTTTTTTGATAAATAAAGTTTATATATATTATATAAATTTAAAATATTGGAAATATATACTATAATACGTTGCAAGTATGAAGTTATATGATGTGATAGCTTGCTAAGACAACTCGATACATATCATCCTGTGACTTGATGTACTATACAATACATATCATAGTGTTTAGTGTGAACTGGTACATATCATATTTGTAAGTGTAGATATAGGCATCGTTGTTGTTCTTCGGCGCCGCTTCCTGACCTAGGTACTTGTTTTACACCTTCGTAAACACACGGTTTAAAAAACCTGTTTTGTCTAGTCATTATAGATGCTTTAATAATTTGTTAATTGCTTCTATGAAAAGCATACGTCACAACACATAAAATTCAATTGTCATTTCGTTTATAATTGAATATACCTATGCATAAATTAGAATAATTAATTATTAAATTGAATGAGAAGTTAATTATTTATCTATTACAACAATTTCTCATGTACATAAAGGTTAAAATTCTGATCTAATTTAATAATAATGTACACTTTGTTCATAATAATGATTTATCTACTTGTTGGCAAAGACTATTCTGTAAACTACTCTACAAACAGTTTAGGAGTATCTATAACCAAAATTGTGTGCCAGTTTGAGGTGGGGAGAATAAGTCTTCGGGTAAAGATAAAGGTTAATCTTTTGACAATTGGCATAATGTGAAATGTAACGCAGCGACAGTTGAAAGTTAAAAGGGTGTAAGTGACAACGACAGTTGAAAGGAGAAACAGGGCGTGTAAAGTGTTTGTGGAGTCGTTTCGGTCCTTTTCTTCTTGAAAAGTTGATGTCGGTTACCTTCGTCAACTTTCAAAATATGTTCTGGCTAAAGTGTCTTTAAATATTTTTTGAAGAACGACAGATAATACGAATTTGGCTAATAGCAGGTTAAACTGACACGGCGACGGTTGAAAGGGAAAAGGACGCAAGTAACTACGACAGTTGATAGGAAAATCAGTATGGTTAAGATGCCACTTAGCACATTATCTCTTTGAATAGTCGATGTTACTTATTGTTCAACTGTCGAAACACGTTTTGAGTAAAGAATACTTTATTTATGGAATGACATAATATGAATCTGTATATTATATTGCGGTGTAAGCAGAAGCAGTCAGGGAGCGGCTGCCCCACTGTTAGCCGGTAGATATACCTACTATTGACTTATTCCTAGTTCTTGTTGAATATTTTGAAAAAGAAAATGTGTAAAAAAATGTGTATTATTGTGAATTTCGAGGTCGCTCCGGCGACATTAAAATAAAACGTATAGTATGTTAATTTGTTTGTTTGATTTTCCTTCATCATCAATTTTAAACGACTTAAAAAATCTAAATAAAAAATCAAGTAAGTAATTCAAATTGGAAAGATACCTGAATATGTGTTGTGGGGTTTAAAAATAGTAATGAGTGTATTCAGAGTTTTTTTATACAGCTTAGATGGCAGACGAGCACACGGCCCTCCTGATGGGAAGCGGTCACTGTGGCCTATGGACGTACTACGTACGTGGGCCTGGAGAATGAATAGCAATAAGTGCCAACTTTTTACATTTCATTATCATTCTGGTTTTTTACCTTTTTATGTTTATAGTATTGATGTGGCAAACAAGCATACCGCCCACTTGATGGGAAGTGGTTACCGTAGCCATGTCGTGGCCTATGTATAAGTGCAACACATGAAATTGCTACTCATTTTCATATACATTCTAGGGTTTTTGGATGATGTGGCCTTTTTTGCTTTGCCGGCAATCACTACACCTTGAAGATCTCAGCAAATTATTATTATGGAGTTATGATAAACTAAAGTATAGAAAGTTCCATAAGCTCTGTACAGCAGACAATAATTATTCCTTTTAATAACTTTAGAACTTTCGCGTTTCATTATAATTAATTTTATAATTACGGTTATTAACGCGACCATGGTCTTGAACTCGACTGTCAGGATGATACAACGGCACCTACTGCAGGTATAGTAGGTACATGTTTGAGGTTCAATTCCTGGGTTGGGTTATCATCATCATTCCAGCGTTAATCTTTGGTGCCCAGGAACCAATTTCTTACAATCCCATTATTTGGTTTATTTTGGGATTTTACGGGAGTGACGGCCGTCTGACCCCACATACTAGAAGCTTCGGCAGCGCTAGTGTGACACCCCTTTTTTATCGTGCGGAAATCCTCATGGATAACACCCCCGTTGGCCATCGGGGGTGGTTATTTCGGGATCGAAGCGACTAAAACCGCACGCCGTCTCGGGTCTTAATTACCGGGGTGTAAGTTTACCCAATAGGCATATCCTTCGCACCCCAGCTGACCCTGGGCTATCTACGGTTTTAAGATGGCCCCCTCGACCCCCCGAAAGGGGGGGTGGGGCGAGCATCGCGCCATTGGGTGTGGGATGACAGGCGGCCGTCCTGTCACCCAATCGTCGGCGCTTTTCTCACCCAGTATCCCATATTGAATATAGAATATTTATCTCCTAATTTGATATTGGTACCTATTTATGCGCTAAGCTTTTTCTTTCATTTTTATACATACCACTTAGGCGGCAGACAAGCACTCGCCCACCTGATGGTAAGCGGTCAACTTGTCTTTTGGACATGTGCAACACCATGCCGATCTGATTTTTAGGTATAAAGAAACAAATCATATATATATTTACAAAATCTTTATTGTTTTACAAAAACATTATAATTATTCAGTACTTAAACTTTATTTTTGTACAATTTCATTAATTACAAATTAAATTAGAGCTAATACTTTCAAGTGCCGCTTACTCGGTAAGCCTCATCACTGATCATCGTAATCCTACCCTAACGATCACTTCTTCATCACATTTCGCCAATTTCATCACATTTGAGTATAAAATATACAGAACGCCTTTTTCGGACGTGGTAACATCTTGGTAACATTATTTATAAATATATCATAACAATTTCATTTTAAAAATCACTTTTGAATAACAAACTTCAAAATTACTGGTGCGGTTGTTCCATAATAGCCCGACTTTTATTAGTATAACATTATACTTAAATTATTTTTGTATTTACCTACGAAATTACAAAAATAATTTCTGGTAAAAACCAACGCGGAGAATAGTGGTATAACTTAAATATTGACTATTGTATACATGGTACTAGTATGCGAGGAGTCTGGTGCTAGTACACATAGCCGCCGCTAGAGTCGTAGCTCTGGTTGATGGTAGCCGGCACGCCCGAGGAGTAGCCGCCACCTCCGCCTCCGCCAGATGAGTAGCCACCGCCGCCGCCGCCTCCACCTCCACCACCGCCTGATGAGTGTCCACCACCTCCGGAGTGACCACCTCCAAATCCAGATCCACCTCCGAATCCAGATCCTCCGCCAAATCCTGAACCACCTCCTCCGCTAGATGGAGCTCCGTAAGAGCTTGATGGGGCTTGTGCGGGAGCGCCGTAAGAGCTAGATGGGGGTGAGGGAGCGCCGTATGAGCTGGATGGTGGACTGGCCGGGGCACCGTAGCTGGATGAAGGTGCACTGGCTCCGAAGCCACTGCCTCCAAAGCCACTGCTACTACCTCCAAAGCCACTGCTGCTGAAACTACTACTGCTACTGCTGCTGAAACCACCTCCACCGCCTCCACCTGAAGGTGCACCATATGACGACGAAGGAGGGGAAGCAGGAGCACCATATGAGCTAGATGGAGGAGAGGGGGCGCCATATGAGCTGGATGGGGGAGAGGGAGCACCATATGAGCTCGATGGGGGAGAAGCAGGAGGACCGTAGGAGCTAGCTGGAGGAGAAGGTGCACCGTACGAGCTGGAGGGAGGAGCTGGAGCACCGTACGAACTGGAAGGCCCAGATGAACCACCGCCAAATCCAGATCCACCACCGAATCCAGATCCACCGCCAAATCCACCACCGAATCCACCGCCGCCACCGCCGCCGCCGCCGCCGCCACCGTGACCTCCGCCAGATGAGCCGTGACCGCCGCTAGGAGCTCCATAAGAGCTTGATGGGGGAGGAGGGGGAGCTGGTGCACCATAAGAGCTTGAGGGAGGAGCTCCATAGGAACTTGATGGTGGGGGAGGAGCAGGTGCGCCATAAGAGCTGGATGGCTTCGAAGGCTTAGGTGCGCCGTAAGTAGTTGAAGGTCCAGTGGGTACGCCATAGCTGGTCGCTGGTGGGCGAGCAGGGGCTCCGTAAGAGCTCGATGGCTTAGGGGGAGGTGCTCCGTACGAGCTGGAAGGCTTAGGTGGGGCTCCGTAGCTCGATGAGGGGGGTGGTCCGTAGCTCTGTTTCGGTGGGCCGTAGCTTTGTTTCGGTGGGCCATAGGATGAGGATGGTCTTCCACCGCCGCCTCCGTGACCACCGCCGCCTCCGTGACCGCCGCCGCCTCCGTGACCACCGCCGCCTCCATGACCGCCACCGTGGCCGCCTCCGTGTCCGCCTCCATGACCACCTCCGTGGCCACCACCGCCGCCGCCGCCGCCGCCGTATCCACCGCCGCCACCACCACCTCGGGGAGGTGGGAGGTACGATGAACTCAGGGGCGCTGTGAACATCATTGTTTTAATTTAATGTTAACTGCCAACGTACTGCACAAATTATAAATTGTATTTTCAAACTGATGAGTAGCGTAATAATAATAAGTGTCAATAGACTGTTTTACAGTCATTCGTTCTATTATGATAGTTATATATGAATGTGTATAATATTTTTCACTTTCACGTTTGTAATATAAGTGGTCGATTTGTGGTCTACTTCGCGGTATATTAGAAATATGGTGATAAAAACCTTGAGTATGAACTCAAGAGAAAGTGACCTGTAGTAGTAAAGTGTGCCCGTGGTCACAATGCTGTGAAAAAGTCACAATGAACACTTCTAATTGACTCTATTCTATCGAACATTTGAATGATTTGATTGATCTTATCTTCCTTGAATAGAACCATAATTATTTTTCTTAGCATGGATGGGCTCGTTATAGAACACTCTTTTGATATCAGCTAAGTATAGCATATATATAACAGTACGCATTTATTTCCTTGAATGCCCCTCTACATGTTTCAGTGCACAGCAAGTCATGGTAACTGATTGCCGGTTTGTTTGCTACCTTAGTAGTTTGCAGGGTACGTACCATCTCGCTTATAGTGTCTCCTGGGCGTGCCAGCGGCTAACGACAGCAGCACCAGGGCGGGCACCACCTGGAACAACCACATGGCATTATTAATCAATGATATTATATATGTAAAAAGAGGCAGATATGTCATTAGAGCGCGCCTGGTGAAGACGCGAAAAAGTCCCAATTGGGACATTTTGTCTTTAGTACATGTCTTGCAAACGCCAAGTTGACACGCGTGTAATTTTGTAAAGCGCTTATTAAAATTGCAATAAAAATGCCATCGTGTGTTTTTAAAAAGTGTACAAATTACGACACTAAAATTAATAAAACACAAAGGATTTCCTATCACATGTAAGTACATACAATATTACCGATTTATTAGTGTATTTTAATAAAATTTGTTTAATAATATTTTTAAAATAATGGCGGCGGTGAAACGCGATAAAAACGGGACAGAGATACTTTTTGATGTGAGAATTATAGCTATCCTTTTTACTCACGTGCCTATCCCATCTTTCGTACTACTTATCGCTAATTGACAACTATTGTGCACTTCATAGTTGTCATAGACAGTTGGATCAGATTTGAGAAGTCAGTTACTATGAACATAACGTATCTTGTGTAAAAAATCATTGTTATTAATACAAATTTAAAAAAAACACTTAATTCTGTCTTATAAGTTTTGATTGGAAAAAAGTGTGATTCGAAAACCATCTTGACACAGTAGTAGAGTTAGCTACTATACCTACTTATACTATTAAGTTCCAGCTCCCGCTTTATCAGGGGGCACTTCATAATTTTATTCCTTTATACAGACTCTTAAGAAGAAGTCTTTCTACAAAATCGGTAAGAGAAGATTTTTATGTTGAATATGTTTACAGGTTGGAGTGTCTACTTTCCAACTGGCCGTGTGAATGCTTGACGTCTTCGAATAGATTGTACATGTAAAAATCTGGGTAAAAACTAAGCCGGGTTCTCACGTTTACACAATGACATTAATTGAGTTACCGTAATAATGCTGTTTAGTTTCAATTAAAATAGGTTGCTATCAGTGAAGTCCGCTCTTAGTTTTTCAATCAGGCTTGTTTGCTGCCTTAGTAGCAAAATAAAATGGCTGTAGCTACATCTCTTGACCCCAGATAATCTGCGCTACGTGTCAGCAAAGTGGTTGTTCGTTGGCCAACATTACAAGGTTCATTTGCAACACAGATAATTTAGCCGCGAGTAGTCACCGCCGCACTTGAATCTCGCTAATGCGTGGCGTGAGGCCATTGATTTAAATAGTGTGGTCAGCTTGGGTAACGAGGGGATTACTGGTATCAAGGATTGTTATGTATTACCACATGAAATATATAAACTATTGGATTTAATTGGTGGTTGTAAACGGTAATTGAGCTGCAACTGCGGTTTTTAACTTGTTAGGAAATGTTATTTTTAGAGGCTGTGTTTTAGATGGTTACTGTTTTCATGTTAAGATGTTCAGTTCATGGAAGTTATGGTAAAAGTGTTATTATCTATCAACCAGTGTCTAAAATTTCAGCTAGATTTGATGAGCCGTTTTTGCATGATTCTGTAGTAAACAGACTTTCACATTTATTTTGTTAAGCTTAGTTGGACGTCAATAGACGCGATTGATATTTGATTTGAAATCTTTAAATGTAAGATCTAAAGATTTCGGATAGTCATGTAGGTATGTTAATGGTAAAAATATACCGTATCTATATGATGTCGCAAAGATATTATTATATCGGCTTATTCCACATCCCCTCAACTGGTTTGTTCTATGGTTACAAAATGACATTATTTGCTCCACATACCTAAGTCGTGTGGATGACAAAGTTACATACTTGTGATGGTCAGAACTAATATTTACGTTTAAACTTCCATATATCCAAGTCAACTTGTCACTTTTTTTATCCAACCAACGCAACGCATAGTTGTTATCCTGGTAGGTATATGTAGCAACAATGTACAGGAGGTAAAGTAAGCAACAAGATAGTTAAAGTAAAAAAATATTCAAATACATTCATAAATTATGTATCTATGCCCGGGTCACGTATCGCGGTGGACAAGCAGGCGGTCAGTAATCCTTTCTTGTCCGATTGTCTATGTGTAACGAGTAGCCGGCGCGGCACGTGCGCGCACGCACTATTTAATCCACGCACTTTCGCATTCAACAGATGTTAATTTTTTTTTAAAGATTCCTAGTAAACGAAATTATTTGTGAGTTCATATTAAGAGTGAGTTCATATCGATTTAATGCGTGTTGATTACCTCATTGATGCAGTAGTTGTTAATGCCTTTACTTCGCGTGGATAAGGTCTTTGCTTTGGTTCTAGGCCAAGTATCGTGTTTTAAATTTCTCGGCTAGGAAATTCTTAGTAGCAGCATGCTCTATTGAAGAAGTGCCTAATTATTGACTGTAGGCATGTTGCCTAATATACTTAGTTGTATAAAAAGCTAAAACATAGTTGAAGAATTTAAGATGCAAATCTTCGCCTGCTGCAAATGAGCATGTTCGGACAAAATTCAACAAGGGACATAAAGTACATAATATATGAGGAAAAGTAGCAATTACCGTGAATTAAGTAGGTTTAAGTTTGATTTATGATAAGGAAATTACACAATAATTCCTTCTAACAATGTCATGAATAAAAGAAAAGCCATCTGTTGCGGTAAATAATTGTAAAATTACAAATTGCGAAATTCATTAATATGTAATTCCATAGTAAATGCATGATAGCCATCACTTCTAATTAAAATACAAATTTAAATATTTGGATTCCTATTTAATTACAGTTGTTACAAGAAGTATTGTGTAATAATTATTAGAGAACGCCTTGTTTGCATAATAAATGTAAATAATTACACTGTAGACTCTGTAGAGTCTGATAATTAGGTAATTTTTTAAAAAATTTGCATGATATTTTATATGCTAATGAGCAAGTATATGAACAATATTCTTCGAGAGTTCTTTTATGACTTACTTTACATGTTACAAAAATAATTACGAATGAAAAAGATGGACCTTGGTGCCCAATTAATGTCCTTGAGGTCCAAACTGACCTCTCCTGCTAGTCGGTGCACCTGCTAAACAATAGATTTTCCTCTCAGGTTTAGGGGTAAGATATTAGTCGCACCCAGGAAAGGCAACAAACCAATCAAAAATAGTAAGCGGTCCCTTTTTTCCGTGCGGCAATCCCCACGGATGCTAGGGTGTAAAGTGCACTAAAAGGTATATCCTTCGTCCCCCCCGGTTGACCCAGGCCATCTCCGGGCTCTCGGAAAAGGGGGGGGGGGGAGGGTGGTTGCATCCCAGCACCGTCGTAATAATAAACGAGCCCTGGTCTTCAAAGTGTATTCTAAATTCTAACGCTAGGTTAGACATGAAAAATAGTACATGAAGAATTCCTGACACTAACTTTACCTTTACCTTACCATCAGGTGAGGTGAAGTCATATTGATGTGACCGATAGAAAGAAATATATCAGCCCTGTAGGTACATATAAGTAACTCATCAGAATAACGTATCCGTGCCATCAGGTACACGTGTAATATTGACATAATGTGTGCATGGCTGTCGCGACCTCCGCTCACGGAGAAAGTTACCTAATCACTACCTCGGGTTCGTTCTAACATCATTGGTATGACACCGCCGTGGAGTTGACGACGCTACGCACAAATTTGAATTCCAACAAGGCAATAGATTTGTATGTGTAATGCGAAAACGAATACTACAATAGTTACTACTAGCTAAACTCTTCTATTACTATCCTCCGCGGTTTCACCCGTAGCATACTTCGCCCCCATGGCATCCATTTATCCTAAAATAAGCCCGTAATTTACAAGCTCCATAATCATGTATGGCAATTTGCCTGATTTATGACACATAATTATGACTATTGCTCCAATGCCTTGGGTAGGAGTATGATTAAATATAGCCTATAACATGCCTTAATAAATGGGCTATCCAACGCAAAAACAATTTTTCAATTCGGATCGGTTGTTTCTGAGATTAGCGCGATTAACCAAACAAACATGCTCGTTTAACGTTAAATTTTCACATCCCCGTTAAAATATTTTATAATAGCTACACCTACTGATCCCCTTTTCAGAACCTGACACGGATTCATATAAATAGCTTATGTCCTATTCCAAATCCATCCAAAATCTATTCAGCCGTTTTGCATAAAATAATAACAAACAGATTCACTTTCGCTATTCTGATATTAGTTAGAATGCTGTATACCAACAGTAGTATCTCTAAAACAGTTGTAAAGTTATTTACTCGAGTTAATGAGTTAATCCTTTAGACTAATTAAATAAATTAAACGTTCGCTTTCGCCCACAACTTATGCGTATTGCGTAACGCTAATTATGCTAAACATAGGTTCTTGTGCGAGGGTTACGGAAAAACGTGTTCATGGAATTTGGGTGGAATTCATAATTTAGGAGTTTCATTCTGTTGCAAATTTGATTAAGTTAGCTTGAATACTGATACTGTTTCTGCTTTCTAAAGAACCTTATTCGGTGATAAAAAGGATGTGCAAAATTGCAACGTGGCTTGTAACAAAATTTGCTTTTAGTTTATTAGTTTAACCTAAGAACTGTAGAGGAATGGACATAGGTACCGGTATACCTTTGATAATCAAAGGATCCACTGGTGATATAGTTTGGTGAGCTGTGCCTATTTAGTAATCAGTATAAGAATTACGCATAATTTATATTCGTTAGTATTTGCATTTCAATTGCGGAGGTTTTAAAAATTTAATATAATCTTATGAATTATTAACACGAGCTAATGTTATAGTTTTAGATCTATTGATAAGCTGTCGTTTAATGGGATGCGGAACATATGACAACAGTGCGTAAGAATGGAGGTGTTACACACGTGTGGCCACGAAACCAGCTGTGAATGTATTCCAGGTCATGATTGTCTTCTCGAGATTTCAGTATTAAAAGTGCCAAAATCACAAAGCTTGAGAAATTAATCAGCAATGTATACTGAGATAGCATGGAAGAATTAGGGATTTCTAAAAATTCTAGTGAGTTTGGAAGAAAACTGCCTACCCAAGGAGTTTTTTAAGAATACTACTGTATAACTAAAATTACTCCTTCAGCTAAGCTGAATTATTCCTGTTAGGTGTGGGTTCATATTAGGATTATATTGTTAGGATTCAAAACACAACCTCTTGATCAAACGAAATTCGATATCTTAGGCTCTTGGCTACCGCCACTTTGTTTTAATAAAGCTTAACTCAATTTTACACTACTATCGTATAAGACTTTTTACGGTACTTAATACGAAAGTTGAAATTTAACACATAATTTATTTTCAACGCTTTATCGTTAAGCTAAGTAGGTACAGCTAACCGGTATATCATAAGAACCGCGATTTGATAAGCGTTGCTAATCGCTGGCTGCCTGGCTGCGTTAGTCGGTTCGTTGAACAAGTTCAACATCCTCCCTCACAATAGTTTTATAAACGCTTCAAACAATTAATTAACGCAACTCTTACTGGCACTGTTATTGTTAAACGCCTATTTATCTAGACATCTGGTCGTTGCACAATGCGTGATGTAAGGCACAATGCTCATGATATATAGCGATAATCTGGGCATTCATGTTACCCGTGTACTCACCTACTTGGTGGCTTATGTTTTCCTTTCTTTCAAATCTAAATTCTTTCTTAAAGTACTGTAGACACCATGAATGGGTACATCCGCAATTTCGGCAATAGATTAAATCTCGAAAATATTTTATATTATGGTCCCGACTGAAATAAAAAAGTCCCTAAATGATATTTCTTTCGTTCGTTTAGTGCGGGCCCGCAATTGCGGATGTAAAATTTCTTATTAAGTTTCACCTAGCACTTGCTACTAAGTTCCACCATTTTGATATTGATTGTATCGAAAATGGTGCATTTCGAACTTCATCTTAAACTATATATAATTGTAATGAGATAGGATATAGTGGAATTGACAAATATACACAAAAAAGTAGTAAGTAACATCAGAAGATTCGCAAACATCGGGAACAACTCGTTCAAAAACTAATCAGTGTTAGAGAATGTCGCAAAAAATTCCGACTATGATTTACTTCCTACGGCACAAAGTAGCGGAAATGAGTTCGTCAGCCTTTCACGGCAGCTCCCAGCGGTGAGGGTTATAACTCTCGTACCCAACTTACAAGGTATCGAATCTACCGACGTTTACGGCTTGCCAATTTGCGAGACAGCTCGCGTAGGGTTGGTGAGACAAGTAAACAGACCAAAGTGGATTTTGATGAACAGAATATTAAGTATTTTTCTGAAAGTAATTTGTATTCTGTAAGGTATATGTTTCGTGAGAAAATGTTAAAAGGTGCTGTTCTAAAAGTCCGGTCGTATAAGTTTAAAACGACTTTATGGCTTATTGGACGATTCGCACGAATTGAACTTAAGCGATGAAACGATTTTTATAAAATGTATTAGATTGTGTAGTTGTGATTTTCTTAGTATGGCCTTAAAATGGACCGATTCGGCCCTACTAGATACCGTCTCGCATAATATGGACTTTACTCTGATAAGCCCTTCTTTACACCTTCCGCCTGGGAGGACGATGATGATAGGACGGATTCCATCATCAACATCACAGTATTTGACCTGGTTGTATTCAATTGTATTCATTTGGACCTAAGTACCTCCTAACTTTTTTCTTGATTTGACTTATCTTAATTTTTACTAGTAGGTACGTCTGCCATCTTGAGCAAAGACATCAAAACGTTTTTTCATGATGTCGTAAGTAGGATTAATGAAGTAATAATTTATTTGGTAACTTTACGGAGACCACACATATTTACACTAAAACCTGCCATTACTAGTAAGAGACGATGCCTTACTAGCTTTAGTAACCCTACAGTTGACAGAGGCATATATCACTCGCAAATTCGTCTTGGCGCGTCTCACGGGAACGCGCATGCGCTGGGAACCACCACAATGCGCCCGCGCAACATATGTGCGCATTGTTCTGCACCGAAATTGTGCGAACGCATCGTAAACTGTTTCAATACTATTTGTAATGTGGAGATCGTCGGTATTGCGACACGATTCGGTAAATGGAGACGGATCAGTGAGTGAGGATCGAAAGTGTTGATTTGCCAGTACAAATGGACCTACTCACAGGAAAAACAACACCCTTTAACTTAATATTCTTCTTACAAGGCCATCCCAGTCGCATCCAAATCTCATACCAAAACGAATCTCCTAATTTTATTTGTGTGTTTTGACTTTTATGGGATCAACTGCCGGCTGAACTATCAACCCCGAGAGGAAAGTATGTATCCTACATTGCCTACTCCTGTTTATCCTTCTTTTTATATCGTTTCCCTGTGCAAGTGGAAATTCCAAACGATCCTGTTAAGAACTTCATCTTTTCTTAAAACGAGATATTATCACAACACTGCGTTAAACGTATCGTCACTATAATATTTAAAAATCCGTGTAAAAACTAAGATCGGTTATGTACTTAAATATCAGTAAACAATATTATGTAATTGAACAGTTTCTAGTTTATCGTTGATAACATCACTTGTATTACTTCTATTACAAATATTTAGAGCACAAAACTGCTTCAAACTATTGATTTATCATCTCTCAAAACTTTCGATTTCTATCAATACAAAAATGCCTTTGTCATTCTAAAAAAAGCATTCACTATTTCAAATTTGTAAGACAACATTACCATTCAATTCTAACAGTGTGAAGTGAACCCATTAACTAGATGGCTGCGGCCTGTTTCCTGTTCTAAAAACAATAATCTATTAATCTTGATAGCATTTTCTTAATTCTCACGTTGTTTATATACTTCGATAGTTGTTTTTATGACTCCTAATTGTAAGGGAAAGGCCGCGCCATGACACTTTCCAATTAATAGAAGAAAGCATAGATTTTCCCGCCCATTTCTACAATGTTATGTGTCAATCAAGTCTTAATTATGGGATCTGTCTGCCGATCATCTTTTGTTTAATGAAGCATTAATTAATGTATTTGATAGTTTGTGATTTTTCATAGATATTTTTTGACGTGACAACGTCTTATAAATTGGTTTGCCGGGTGACACTTCAAGAAACTGCGTTACGCTCCGCTCACGTTATGCGCTCACAATGAGAGCGAGTGAGAGGCACGCGTCCCTTCCACTCGGGCATGGTTAGCCCGCCTAAGAGCGAGAGAGACAGACATAAAAATTATTTTACCACTCAAAGTCGTTGTCACGTAAAACTTTCGCCCGTATACCGACTTTACAGGCAACCAATTTTTTATATTTCTATTTGTATAAGCAAGATATTTGTTAATTTAAGGAGAGCAGGTGAGCTGAAGAATGTAGTTTAATATTGTACAAATTAAATCATATTATTCCTGCGGCTTAATTTTATTAACTCAATATTTTATAGTAACACTACTATTAGGTAAGTACTTATTGCTCAACGCCAAAAGAAAAAACAACATGATGGCGGTTAGTATTTACTTCTACATTTCGCCCTCCCCGGCGAATAATATGGTAATGTGCTATAACAACAGTTTAGGTTTTATTGCATTTTCGGTTATTAGAGCATCGAATACACATTGTAATTTTTTTTTGTAATTTTTGAGTGGATATTTATGAAAATACAATATTTCCCATAGGTCCATAATGAATATTACAATTTTATTCAGTTAAATTGGAAATACAATTTTTACACGAATAATACCGTAAACGATAATGCAAAGTTATTTTTTTCCGTTAGTATCGGTAATGCCTTTTTACAATAAATTACAGATAAAGATATAGATAGATAGATATATAGAAGTAAAATTTTTACTTATTGACGAAAAATTTATATCAATAAATTATTCATAACAGATGAATGGCAATTCATTAAATAAATCATTATAAATGTGAATCGATAGACGTAAACGATATTATTTATTAGTTAACTTGAAGTTTCCGAACGTAATCGATTACCTTCAATTTGCTGTCAAATTAAAGGCGGGAACTGTCAGACCGGAATGGCGCTTTTATAACTAGCGAAGTACTCGTATATTATCGATTTTAAACTTTTTATATAACAGATTGCATTTAGGTCCGCGACGACGCAAGATTTTTGCATAGGCGTTTATTACAATTTTTATTGAGTGATAATGTGAGCATTTATTAAAACATAGCTATTTTATTTTGTTTGGCAGTTTTTAAGTGTCTCATTATTCTGTAGCGGATATAGCTACATTCTTAGGCTACATACTTATAGGTCAAATACAAAATAATAAGTTGTTTTTATATTCGTTATGTAGGTAAAACTGTCTGAGGTTGTCAAAAATCTTTTCAGAAATATCATAATGTTGAAGTCGTCTACAATTCATTTCTCCTGTGTCTGCAATGAGTAGGTATAAGTTAACATTATACTTCTGTAAATCGATTTTCAGATCATTGTTGAAAGAAGTATGACACTAATGAAAAGGAAATTAGTTAAATTGTATTCTTCTATTCTGTGTACGTCTAGTCGTTGATCTAGTATTTTTAGGTTAATAGCTACTGCTAATAATAATACTAACAAATAACGCTATTAGCATGCTAAACTTAACGTAACGTAACACCAGTAACGTATTCAGTTAAATAGCACTCGGAATACATACCAGTAAACACAATTAAACTAATCTGTAATACTCTTTAGGAGCTGACATAATAATCATAAAACTATTCTCACGACGAAAGTAAAAGTGAACCTATGACTAAAATGTTAAACATTGGTGGTTTTGAAGTACATTACATCATGCGTACGTTATAAGGCAGTAATGTACGGCGTGCTTGTAGATGTTGTATGATATGATGTAAGGCTCTGTGACCCGCCGTTTTTATGATGCCGACCTGCGTTGTGCGGGTTGTATAGTTTTGTTCAAATGCAGATGCATTAGGTGTTGCTAGCTCTTGAGGAAGTAATAATGAGGCAAAGACTTTATCGCGCATCATCGCGGAGTTAAATCTACGAAATATAAGTCATTAAAAAGTAAAACTCAGAGGAAGGAAGACGTGAAAGTAGAGGAAGCACGTGAAGTATCTAAGGCCAGAAACGTGGAGTTATAGAAGATGGCGTGCTGTTATCTCTGCTTATCCCGGAGGGAATAAGGCGTAAGCATACATATGTATGTATGTATGTAAATAGGACTTAAGGCGATTATAAGTGTAATTAAGAGAAATGCAATTCTTTTAATTAAACTTGAAATTACTATTCTATATATTTTGTGAATTTAAAACTTACTTTAAATTTCGATCGGAAGTCTACGACATGTCATATTGAGTAAGCCTAAACCTAAACTAAAGCAGGAATACCGTTTTGATAATAATAAATAGAAAAAAAAATAGCTATCGTAAATAAGAGGGTTCCAGCGACTGGGACCGCAAAAGATAGTTACGATAGCTGACGACATCTCGGCGAATAGCGTCATCGGTAAGCGCTGGTATGAATGACAGCCAAGAGAAACCAAGTGCCATTAAACGTCTGAATGGACCTAGGTTTTGTCTAGCACAATATCTCATAATAGAATAGCGAGAAATCTTTGTATTGTACTCGTTGAATAACTTGTGTAGCTCAAAATTACGTTTTGATGTAGATGAGAATAAGGATAAAATAAACTTTCGCGTGGGAAAATATTAACAACGATGAGAATGCTAAATTTTTTAATGAACACCTCAATATAATACCACGTTGATAGGAAACTGTGAGTGAAGTGTAAAGAATTAGTGATAAAATGCTGATCTTCAGTTTGATTGTATCGATTGATGACTTTCACGCTCTGCGCAATAGGATGTGAAAGAGTATGAAAACGAAAAAACATGTGTTAAGAATTCCAAGTATTCAAGAGTTGAAATATGTCTTTACTAAATAGCTTTTCATTTGTCAAGTCGATTTTGCCGATTTTGCGATAGTGAGTGAGACTATCTAAATAATTCAGGGCTGAACTGCGCGCCATTGACGCCCGTCTTGATGACTCAGTCTGTTAGACTGAGTGATCTACGAAGATATATCGACGTGGGTTCTTAGATGGATTACCTATCACCAAGAGTTATATGTAGCCCGGTCTTAGTGAACATGTAAAGTTATGTAATACGTCTTCAGGATCACCTGTGACCAGAACTAGAAGCATAAAATGTGAAAATGAAGTCTTGAGCGTTTGATACCCATGGGATGGGTTCTGTTTATAATATTACTAGCTTGTGCCCGCGGCTCTGCCTGAGTGGTCGTTGCTATTATTAAAAATGTGATAAATGAAGAACCGCTCGACCGATTTTGTGCAAACTTCAAATAAAACCATCTACTTAATAGTCCGAACAACGCCTAAGCATATGGTTTGGATAGGTGAGCCCGTTCTTGAGTTATAAAATTACAACGAAAAGTGGCAATGATTTTTATGTATATAGATGTAGCCACCATGGAGTATAAAATTTTCAAAATTTCCTTATTTGCGTCGCATTCATTTTAATTCCTGTTTCGCCTCACATTTTATACTTTATTCGGCGTAAAACAGATTCGAGATTGGACAGATTCGTGACTTGGCATAATCTTTATGTATGTAAAAAATATCTTGGTGTTTCATAAATAATTGCGAACATGCTGGAAGTTGCCAGTGATATTTCACCAGATATACGGAATCCTAAAAATGGAGCCAAGACGATAAATCACCTTTGTAAAAATGGCTGTTCAATGTTCCGCTGTCGTATGATGGAAAGAGGATATAATGCGTTACGTCATGTTTGAAGAAGGCAGATTAGGAGATAAGCTTTGACTGTTACCACATTCCTGGTCACGACCTGCCTGGTGTTTGCTACAATTTCTTAACTCCACGTGCAGCAGCTGGGCGTCTAAGGCTTTTACAAGAGTTATTACTAAACTGGAGTGGTTGCGTGATGGAGTAGAATATAGTATCTAATTTTGTAAGTTCTTGCACTAACCGATATTTTTGTCCAAGTAGTTCGATTGTCAAACTCAATCTAACTACTTGGAATATTTTTGTCCAAGTAGTTCGATTGTCAAACTCAATCTAACTACTTGGAATATTTTTGTCCAAACAGTTCGATGATCGAACTGTTAGTAGGACTAGTTGGAATAAACCAGATGTTATGAAGCTGAAATCTCATAAAATGAGAAGATTTTCACACTGCAGTGTTTACGACGATAACTCTTCAGAAAGGATTTCTGTTACAACTTCTCAAGGTTCGCAACAAAGTAAGGACGAAATAAGCTGTAATTTAATTTCGCAATGGAAGACAAAATTCATATTACATATAATTTTAGTGTAATTTTTGGAAACATCTAAGTGCCAGTGAAATAACAATAACTATAATAAATTCGTCGTGTAAACTTTGTAGTATAATTGAAGATGTAGTGATCAAGATAGAGAAAGGGATACTTAAATGGGTCGGACATGTAGAGAGGATGGATGAAAGAAGATTGACGAAATATGAGGCGAGGGTGAATGGTCAACCCGGTAAAGGCCGACCTAGACGTACATATTCTAATCAGATCCAGGACGTTTTGGAGAAAGGCCAGGTCAAGAGTACCCGCAATCGGCGTGCGTGTATGAAAACAATTATGAAAGTTAAAGAAGCGAAGAGAGTATGTCAAGATCGTAGCAAGTGGAAAGATGTTGTATGTTGTAATAAACATGATCACCTTAATTCCTGTAAACATAATTGTGTACCGTGTATTGTGTTGAGAAAGTGTACTAATAAACAGAGTGTATGAGCCGTGAGGCTGCGGTGAGCCATGGAGACGACCTTTGTCCCAACAGGCTGTGACGGTAATTGTCTTCAAGCCTATTATATTAACGTTGTTTGTTCAGCGAGAGAACAACATGCTTTCGCAACAGACGTGATGGACTCACAAATGTGTAGACATAGGAAATTATTCTTAATTTTATTATTGTTTTAGTTACAGTAATTTTCTATGTGGTAATCTCAGGGAGCTCAAGGTGTAATGCTAGTATGAATTACGAATGCAATGGATGTATTTCTCAAAAGTTAACTTAGACGGTGCACGGAATATGAAATGTGGTTTTAGCGGTCATGAAAGGTGCCTGATTTCAGCTGTTAGTAATTCTGAATTCGAGGTAGAAACAAACGTAAATAAAACTATTTATTAACCGCACCGAGATATTTAGAAATCAAAGCAAATGAATACGGTTATTTATTTAAACAGTATTCTGAATAAATAACTGTATCATGACAGACAGGCAGACAGTATTCATTAATGTTTAGTAGCAACGATTTATATTGTCAGACTACGACCTTACTACGACCTGTCATGATCATACTGCATAACCTGGGGCGGCAGTCTCGACATTTCGATTCGATTCATTTCGAATTCGGTCGCTAAACTCGTAACGACGCAAAGATTAAGATATTTGGTAGTCCCAGTACTTTCCAAACTAACGATTTTCGTCAGGATCTTAACGAATATCATCGCAAACTTAACGATTAATCGGTATCTCCAATAATCTTCATATTGCTGACCATCCTAAAATGTACAGACTACCGTTTGACGCAAGAATCGTTACTGCAACCGATGTTTGTCGCTATCTTAACTTGCGATTTCGGTAGCAAAGTCGTAGCGATAAATGTTCAGACTGCAGCCCCTGAATGATAATGCAACAATATGAAGGATAATATCCCTTTAAAATAATTCTGCAACACTCTGCAACATCCATTGCTTGTACTCATAAGATGACCACATACCAAGTACCTACGAACTTATAATTTTATCTGCAGCAATACTGTAATTACAATCTTACCAAATTACCTCAACTCATAGGTCGATAAAAACCATTATTGCAACTTCAAATTGGTCATTTATACGTACATAGCATTCCGTAACCATTCTACACGATCTCATTGATGACTTCCAATCATCATTATCGGAAAGAGATATCTTACATCACTTCCACATCGACATACCAATGACTTCCCATCTGACTGACAGAACAATATACCGCTGCGTTCGCACGGTGCGCGCGCGCAGATCCACGCGCGCCGCCCACACCGGAACTATTACGTACCGTTTATGTAAATCCGTGGGTCTGAAGAAGCTTAATCAGATGAGACAAGCCTGTTGTTGTATTGTTACACTTGTAACAATAATTGTTTAATGGATCATTCGAGATTTTTCTAAAGATAACAGGATTTAGGCAAACCATTGAATTAAGTAACTCGCTCTAGATGAAGAGGATGATTGCCATTGAATATGGCCTTGGATAGGTTTGAATAGGTACCTAATTAAGATCATGGGTAAATACAACAAATGCATGAATTATTTAAAACAACTTTCATACATAAGGGAATTAGAGCAAATATAATTTTGTATGGTTTTTTATGGTTCTTAGGTTCCAGACAAGCACACGGCGCACCTAACCGGTTCGTGGCCTATGGACGTGTACAACACCAGAGGCGTCACACTCGCGCTGCCGATCTGGGAGGGGGGGGGGGGAAGGATTAGGAGGTTGGAGGCGTTGTCTGGTGTTGTAGTTATTAGCGAATCAAAATTAAATGAAAAGTGGTACATTTATGTACTTGCCCCCAAAATTAAAAGCAAAAATTTCCAGAAATTTCCCTCATTTAACTGAACTATGTAGTCAATTTCTCAGAAGTTGTGGGTATAATACTAAGTTTTTTTTTTTGGAACATCGCGAATCAGTTATATAATATCAAACAGCCTGGTTTACAGTGAGATGTAGGACAAAATGAATACAACAATACAATTGTACTATAACAAGTCTGCCGTGTCAGGCCTATCTACGTTATCTCAAAAAACATAGTTTTGAGTAATCGCATCCTAAAGATTTTATCACATATTTGCGTTTTTAAAGAAATTTAATGGAACTAACTATGAGATTTTTTAATAATGTAACATATTTTAATGTAATCAATATCGGGATGTAGGAATTTTTTTAATAATAGTTATATTTATTATAATAAACTCAATAACAGAGATAGGCATGGCAAGCCTACCATACATTACCTATCACGCGACGCCCCGTATGTTAAGATATACGAGTTAGCTGTGATAAATCCTTTCGGGGGAGTTATGCTAAACTCAGTTATTTATAAGTTACCTTAAATTGGTCTGACTACAAGTGTACTGTCAAACAGTAAAATACTTCGGTTAAATGTAATGTTAAAGCTTTTTTAAAATAAAATCAGTCTTCATAATTACCAAAAAAAAAAAACTGTGGAAATTAAAGGCATTTTAAAAGTACCAAGAACCAAAAAATTTATGATTAAAAAATAAAAAAAAATCATTAATTGTATTTTATACTTTGTATATAGGACATTATAACCATTATATTTTTGAAATTGAAATCGTCTGTTAACTCCCTTGATTTTGATACCCCACTCGAAAAAGTGTGAGTAGGTAGGTACAATTTTTTTTGACAACATTTTAGCACCACAAATCAAAATTATGGTTTTTGTTCACATTACATGTACCCTATTACACTTAGGAGATGCACACCTTTCATTTATCGAAATCCGTCCAGCTGAGAGGCCTATAGGAGGAACAAAGATACATACGCGCGAAACCCTCGCTGGCGCAGTCAGGTAAAAATAAAGATTCTTTAATTTCTCAAAAATGTCCATGTCTCTGTCTAAATCATTCCAGCGGTGGTTCTACGAAGTTGAGTTGTCCCCAATGCTTACGCGACTCTACCACACATCTTACACCTTGGGTACAGTTCCGCCAGCATGGAAAGAGGCGAGTGTACAGCCCATCCCCAAGAAAGGGGACCGGTCTGACCCGGATAATTATCGGCCCATAGCCGTCACCTCATTGCAAGGTTTTTGAGCATATCATCAACGCACAGCTCATGCGGCACCTAGAGGATCACTCCTTAATAAAATTAATGATCGGCAGTATGGTTTCAGACCGAAACCGTCAACGGGTGATCTTCTAGCGTACGTTATCCATCTTTGGGATGACGCTATGGACAAGTATGGCGAGTCACTGGCGAGTCTGCCTTGACATCACCAAGGCTTTCGATAGAGTCTGGCACAGGTCGCTTCTTTCTAAGCTAACCTGCCTTTGGTCTGCCTCCTCGATTGTGCAGCTGGATTGAAAGCTACCTGCAGGAGCGTCGCATTCAGTGCTTGCGACGGACAAGCGTTGGCGCTCTTGCAAGTTAATGCTGGCTACCACAGGGATCCGTCTTGTCGCCCAATCTATTTCTTGTGCATATTAATGACATGCTGTCAGCAGTCAGCATCCATTGCTATGCAGATGGAACTACCTTTCATGGAAGATATCTCGGTCACTCTGCGGTCAGACAGGCTGACATCGAGGATAAAAGACAGCTTCTTGTCACTGAGCTTGACCGGGTCCTGAATCACATTTCCCAATGGTGTTCTGAGAACCTATTCGACTTCAATGCCAAGAAGACGCAGGCTTGTGCGTTTACAGCAAAGGTATCTTCTTTTTTCTCCTCCCTACTCTTCGGGACACCCATTGCCACTGCAGGATAGTCCCGATATACTCGGCATTGATGTTTGCTGCAAGCTGAACAACAAAAACTGCATCGAGAGCATCATTAAAACGGCCTCGCGTAAACTCGGGAGTCGTGAACACGATGAAGCGGTTTTTCACGCCGGTAGCAGTGGTGTCTTCTGTACAAGGCACAAATTCGTTCCGGCGTGGAATACTATTGTCATCTTTGAGATGGCTCTGCACAGTACTTACTAGATGCTCTCGACAGGTTGCAGCGACGTGTAGTTCGTATTATTGAGAGTCCTGAAGTCACCAACACCCTAGGTAGGATACATTGCTCCTTTGGCAGTTTTTTACCGCCTCTACCATGGCAAGTGTTCTGATGAGCTCTTCCAATTAATCCCACCCTCTCCTTTCCTATACAGAACTACACGTGCCAGGCTGAGTCACTCTCACAAAGTGCACTCAATTTCATCAAGAATCAAGCTGTTTGCTGTCGGTGCCTCTTTTCTTTGTCACACCATAAAGACTTGAAATTCTTTGCCAGCGTATGTGTTTCCTTCCTCCTATAGTCCCGGGGCCTTTAAGCGGGGCGTAAAAAAGCATTTGATGAGGCCGTCAAGCTGAGGGCCGCCACTGTAGCACTACTGGTGTTGGTAGTGGTTACTCCGGTCCTGAGAATTTACCTTTAGCATACCATCAGGCTAGGTGAGGTCATTTTGACGTGTCCTATATAAATTACTAAGACCACGCAGCCGGCGACCGGGAAAGGAGAAAGACTTGCACTTGAACGATCCTGTCACGGCTATGTCATGTATTTAATAGATACCGGAGTTATAATTTCGCTTAAGTTTTTGTAACTTATCACGCATATCACTGTATCTTAAGATACAGCAGTTAACCGTTACCGGATGGGGTAAAATCATGGTTACGTGAGTTATATGGTAGTGTCATACTACTAATTGGTAGGAGATATTTAAAAAATTGTGAGCTCTATGTATAAAGGACGTTAAAATAATACAAATTACACCTGTTACGCGTAACTCATGTATCTTAAGTTACAGTATATTGGCCTGACACGGCAGAAGTACTCCGTACATCGTCTTACGAGTTTTATTGGTACTTTAGTGTCGTACTCATTAATTTAATAGCGAGTTACTTAAAGACACACGTAATTAATTATGTTAAGAGCTTTTTAAGTCTCTGAGATGTATCGCGATGTAAGTGTGAAGTTGTAATTTATTGTTAAGTACTTAAATGTTTTTTTGTGAATTGATTAAAGGTTAAGTTTAGTCACATTTAAAGAGGGAGTAATTAAATTCTGGAGGTCTTCTGTCTTTTTTACTTCTAGACAAGCGTGCTCCACCGTCGACCACATCATCACTTACCAACAGGTGAGATTGTAATCAAACGTGAGCCTATTCCTAAATAAATTGTAAAAAATATTTTTTAAGTTAAATGGTTTTAAATTGTATTGTCATCAGAACTAAAGACTTCTGCCAAATATCATACCAATTCGACAACTGGAAGGGGGTCAATTTTCAATTACTAGATTTGACCCAAACAGGTCAAGTTAAATAAAACCGTTTAAAAAACAACTACTATAGTGCTTTTTGGTGTCACCTTTTAAATGATGGACTGTGTATCGTGGTGATAGAGGGTCGCAGTTTTGATTCCCGTTTAGTGTAAATATTTGTTTGCACTAATATGACTATTAGCATTGGACGGCTGCTTCTATATAGCCCAAGCTATGCCTAGCTGGAGTCTACTAATGCACTAAGTTCAAGAATATTTGATTACCATGAATTGATTGGATATACGTCTGATTGCTGTAGTGTAGTTGTAGTAAGTACTCAATCATATCGTAATAATGTTCCCGGAAATTACTTTCCATAAGTCATCGTGTAGAATGTAGTTTTAGTCGGTTCAATTCGGTATAATGTTCTTTATGATGAAGCATTATCCAAAATATTTGTCTACATATTTTTAATGGGCATTTATAGAAAAATAACTTCACTTGCATCTACTTTCCCTGTTGAAATACAAGTACTATTATTTGACGTATTTATTTTTACATTTTTAATCTTTTAACGTAACGTAAACAAAAAAAAAGAGAACTAGATAAATAAAAAAAAAAAAATGAACCATACATACCTACGAGTAGAGTAAAATGGCGTTTGAATTTATTATAGGTTTATCTATAACAATAGCACCGCTGGGAATATTATATCAACGAACAAGAGAGACAAATGAGGCTTTAACTGAATTTAAAACGTTATAATGGATGACCCAAATGGCTGACAGTGATGTTGATGTCGACCCAAAGTGTAATAGTTAAACATTTATTTCTTCCATAGGTCACGACTCATTTTTGACATCAATTGACATAACAACGTGTTGCGGCACGGCGATTGCTCATATACGCAGAATGTAACAATAACACATGTCTTATATAACACTAATCGCACTAAACACAAAAGCCATTGCGGGTACAAACAAAACTTGAGTCGTTAACGGGTACGCATCATTTGAAATAGGGTTGTCACTCGTTTCTTATTTTATTTTGCCCTTTGTTGCCTTTGCTTTTATTTATTTAGCCACAGTGACCGCTTCCCATCAGGTGGGCCGTGTACTTGTCTACCAAGTGATATATAAAAAAGAAAAAAAAAGGGTCTGTTATTTTGACTGCTCTCGGTTTGGTCATCTATTATTCCAGATGCTTTAATCCTAAAACAGCGGTCTCTGGTTCAACGGGCTCTCCACAAATGTTTTTACAATCCCCGCTTAAAGATTCTGGGATTACATAACGAAGAAAATACGTGAGTTGGTTAAGTATTCCAGTCCTTTGTCGTGGGACAAGAAAAGGAATTTTGGTTGGAGACGGTATTGTTTGCACCGTATGAGGCTCTCCTAAATATGCGGTTTACATTTTAAACTATCTAATTATTTATGTGCTTTGATGTTATATGCAGGATAGAGTTGCAAAAATTGAATGCAACTTTACATCAAAATACTTTATTTTGATGTAAATGTTACATGAGTGTGAGTAGTAAAAGTGTGATTATTAAGTCATAGCAAAATACTTAGATAAGTGGGTTAGTACAATACGTTCTTATGCAAAGGAAATATTTAGTTTACAAATAACTAATGGAGATATTCACCATGGTCAGATTGATGGTATTCTATAATTATTCTTATTGACTGAATTTTGCGTAATATGCGCACCGAATACAAAAAGTTGCTACAAGAATGCGAAATTAAATTATGTAAGCATAAAAAATACATAGGCTTAATAACATTACTATAATTAATTATTCATGAATTATTATTAATAATGGCTTGTATTGTATAAACGTTACGATATATGCATAATTTTTTTATTTGAAAGAAATATCTTGACAAAAATACATAAATACCTGACAATTTATAATGTAACTGTACTCCTAAATGATATTTCGTAGAAAAATCTGTTCTAGTCCACACTGCCAACCCTAGATACTGTAGTGACGTAAGACACCGGAGAGACGTGACCTTGACCTTATTGACACTTTCTACGGCGCGCGCGCTGGACGCTTACGTCACGCGCGTCTCCTACGCGCCGGCAACGCTCAAGAAGCGCTATGCACATAATTTGCATATAAATATTATGCGCCGGAGTCTAGTAATACTGTTTGTTTGTTAATTATAAATGCAAGTTTGCAAGCGCATGATTTTATTTGTTTACTTGGTATTTTTGTGTATTTTTAAATTTCATGGCAGGCCATGTAAAATTGCAGTAATATAAGACTATATAGACAGCACTTATTGCAATATTTGCATGTAAATGGGATATGAAAGTAAACGAATGCAATGTTCTTTTTATGATCTTAGCCTTGAGATACCTTATGATTATGATGTTAATGAAATAATAACGTATGTTTGTTGCAAATTATGGTGTTACTTAATAGGTATCAATCATTTAACTGAACAACGTATTTGGCTACCTATATTTATGCAAATATGTGACTCATTCTAATTTATTGTTGTTGAAGAAGATCACTTATAGTTTGGTGATATATATATTTTATATTTTTCAGAAGAAACTTATGCTCATTCTTCGTAGCTCGTAGCTAGTGTCTGGGAGAATGTCCACAATCATAATTGTTTTATAAATTTTACACTGGTAAGTAACACAATGGGATTGTTTTCATAACATTCAGCGATCTCGTGATTCTGTTTTGTGTGCAAGGATTTCGTTTTTCTGATTTAATGTCTCACAAAACCACAGAACAAAGAAAAATCCTTAGGACCAAAACTTTTTAAATCTTTCATTATAAATTTATTATATTTGAAACCGAGATAGACAACCTCTAGCTACATGGATTTTCCGACTAATTGCAATGTTTTTTTGTATCTGAAATCCACTCAATAATAATATTCAAGTGTCAATATAGGTATATTATGTCTTTAGTTACAAACATAAATTGACACTAAATCTCTTATAGGATAGTAAATTTTAGTGCTTAAATTTTAATGTGAACGTGTGAGGAAACTGAGGAACATACTCGTAGATGACTGACTTGTGTCGTTGAGCGCTGTGATGCAACGCGCTGCGGTTTTCACAGGGTAGGTAGGGTTGGTGGGCTGGAGTATACTTCTCATTAGTTAACTATGGGACGTTTCTAAAGTTTTTTTTTCACTATTAATTAGTCTTATTTCTTGTCTTATAATCTGTCACATATTATTAACAAATATAAGAGGTACGTGACTCTGGAAAAACCGAATGTTTTGTTATCTATACGTAGGTCATACAGTAAAAAACTAATTTATTGTTAATATTTAACTATTTTCTCCAAAAAATTTAAGTAAAAAATAAGTTTTTTTTTAATTTTTTGCATACGTATTACGCGTGTTTAGTTTGTTATTTTCCTTAGAAATTTAGATTCGGTAGTGAATCTGACAGTTTGTCAAATGAATTTTTATTAGATTGCTAAGTTTGACAACCCTGTGATAGGATAGGCGTGACGACGCGATGTGGTCTGCGCGAACGATGGTGATGTAATTCGCGCAGTTATCACTAGATGGGTTCACCCTAACGGATATGTAGCTATCAAAAATAACTGATTTTCATAGTCTCATTTAATTTAATTAACTGGCAGACTAATTAGTGCCTCGGAGAGCACGTTAAGCCGTCGGTCCCGGTTGCCATAAAAACATCTATGGCAGTCGTTACGGGTAGTTGGAGCCCACAAAAGTCCAACCAGTCTAACTTGGAACTTCGATATCGCCATTGGTCATATTGACAATTGGTTGTGGAGGTCAGATGGCAGTCGCTCCACGGAAAATATCGAAGTTCAGCCGCATCACAGTTAGACTGGAAAGCCGACCCCAACTGAGTTGGGAAAAAGGTTCAGAGAATGATGAACTGACAGACATTTTTATTCGACTAAATTAGTTTAATAATGAATGCCTATCGTAACTGAATCACTGAGACGAGCTTACAAGTCACTATTACAACCAAAGTTAGTGCAAAAAATAGTTGTTGAGTCATACTGCTTGTGCAAGTTGAGTTAGTGCAAACAATGAAAGATGCAACGAGATGAAAGAAGTGATGGACTAAATTTTATGTGAGAATCATTTTTCAGTCGCTCATAATGACAATGTGATGGCATAATGTTCATATAATTCTGAAAGAGTTAGGATTTTATTTTCTTTTCGTAACATTCACAAAACGATGCCTAGGCAATTACTTCAGACTTACTATTTAAGTATGGAGTAAGGCTATTGCCGTTAATAGATGGATATTTTCCATCTCATTTTGTATGACTTTCACAGGAACAGTTGCTCGTCCGGGACGATGCCAATAAAATTTATTTTTTGTTATACACTTAGGCTTCAGACAAGCACACGGCCCACCTGATGGAAAGCGGTTACCGTGGCTTAAGGACGCGTGCAACACCAGGAGCTTCACACTTGCGCTGCCGACCCTGTAAAAACCTTCGAATGCCCTTTTTGAAGAACCCCTTTTTTTCTGCTGTGATAAGAAGAATTTCTGATCACAGCAATTGTGATATAAACAGTTTCAGTTGGAATTTCCATGTAAGCTACATAATGCTTGTGTTTGGGTATTCCCCTCTTCCACCATAGTTTACGCTAATTTTAGTTCTTAATACGACGCTTCCTTTTATTATAACTATGAATAATTTAATGCATAACTAAACAACAGTCAGTTAGTCAGCTTAATAAGGGCTCTGCCTGAGTCTGTGTTTCCGGAAAGCTATAACCTGGGAGTCTTTAAGTCTAGAGTGAACAGGTTGCTTCTAGGCAAGCGTGCTCCATCGTGGACCACATCGTCACTTCCCATCAGGTGAGATAGTGGTCAAACGCGAGCCTATCGACTATAAAAAAAGGGTTGTGCGAGGTTTCTGAAGAACCTTTCCTTCCACATTCGTATTGTTTATGTTAATGATATAATCAACAAACGTCCGTGTGCTATCGAAACAGAAAGTGTGCGAGTGGCGCCCGCATGTCATGCGATTTGATAATTATTGCAACATGGAGGTTAATCTCCTAGTTCGGCGAGAGTTTTGAACGGCTCTTTTATAATTTTTTGTGTATTTCCGGTAAGATATTTTTTTAAATTATGACATACGGACATGATTATCTGGTATGAGTTTGCTAATGTATTCAAATGACTAACATTTTTGAGAATGTCATATACGTACAAAAACCGATATTAAATAACAAGTACAGTTAGCTGTAGGTACAGTCGCTATCAGATATAATATTGTAACAGACAAGGTGACCAAATACTTCTGAACAATTTAAAATGTCAATAACTTCCATTCACTACAAGTTACCATTAATATCTGAACAATCATTACCTCGTTAATATCTGAGCAGATGCTTGTCAATAATTTCTTTGCAAACAACTAACCAAAAATATAAATGTTCAGATATTTTTGGTTAGTAGTTTATTATAGAAATTATTAACAAGCATCTGCTCAGATATTAAAGAGGTAATGATTGTTCAGATATTAATGGTAACTTATAGTGAATGGAAGTTAAAATTGTTAGTTAGTTTAAATTGTTCAGAAGTATTTGGTCACCTTGTCTGCTACAATATATCTGATGGCGACTGTACTGCTGAATAACTGCATAATATAAGCTAGGCAGTGTACTTATTAGCATAATAGCATATAAAAAATGTGTTTCATTCTTTTGTCATTAGTTCTCTGTGTAGACATAGCTTTGTGTATGGTAATTAGACAATAGTAAGTGCGTATTGCAATGTCTGAACTACAAACACAGTTTGTCAGGCAACTGCGCGATGTATGTACTCGCAGAATGGGTGAAAGAAGTGTGTTACTGTGTTGGTTATAAACCTATTAGATCTTGCTGATTTTAATGAGTCTTCTTCAACTCTTCAAACTAGCGTTAATCCCAGTCGTATCCAAAGCTTTCACCTCGGAGTCTGGGGTCCACTTTACCAGTCTTAACTGCGGATTTGGCTGGACCTCGATATTTTCCGTGACCTTCACAACCCAGTGTGGTGACATTGACGATATCGAAGCATTGCAGTTAGACCGTTGTTGTTGGAATTTTTAGGGCTCCAACTGCCCGTAACGACTGTCATAGATGTTTGTATGGCAAAAATCAATAAATCAATCAATTAGCCTACTGCAGTCCACTGCTGGACATAGGCCTCTCCCAATAATAATGAGGCTCGATATTATTATGAATAAATTAGGATTAAGATTTTTTTTTGCCTTCCATTCTATAGGTAACTAACTGCTGTATAGTTCTTATCTAAATATCTGTCTTTATTTAATAAATTAATTTCAATAAATTATCATAACATTAATCTTAATATGAATATTAATCTTATAGGAAATGTTTGTAACTTATCAAGTGATGGATTTAAATTGTGTGTCAATTATGAAATATCTTTAGTTTATAATGATAATAAGGTAATATAATCTCAGGAATGTAAAAGTTAAAGTTGCCCTACATTTCGGTCTGGATTGCATTGAAGCTGTAGGCACTATTTCTCATTCTATGACAGATCTAGGTACCTACAGAAAGAAAAATGTTTAATTTCTACATGCTTTTATTTCATTTGCACTGATCGCATGTAAGTTGTCCGTCAAAATTAACTAATCATTTTTCGACCATTTCTTGGTAAGTATACGATTGAGATGATATTCTGCAAATACGTTCACGGTTCAGTTTCGATGCCAATGGAATAATAGTTTGTTTTTGAAAATGTTTTTTTCCTAATTTACATCAATGTTAAACATTATATTTATAAAGCTATTTAATCCCGAGATACATCCAACAAAAATTTAAGATTATAAAACCACTCAATTTGAAATGACATTCAACTGCAAATTACAGTCTGAAAGTTGGTATCATCTAATCACGACATTAGATCACTTCGCCAATTACTTCAGTTTGTAATACTAAGATTGAAAAGTAGGCCAGCTTCAGAAGAAGGTATAATTAAATAAATGCTAATGAACTGTATACATGATATAAGAGATTATTTGCAAATAGTTGCACGGCCGGTGACGTAACGTATATTGTTCACTTTGTATTTTAATATTAATTACTACTTAACTACTGACTGCAATATTATACTAAAATGTAACCTTTATTTTTTATCACACGTGAAATTACTTAATGAGGTAATATTTACATCAGTTTATTATCGTTTTACTTAAAATATTGAGGTTCAGTGACTTTAAGCGTCGTTGATAACTTAAGACTTTTAAAATACTGTTTTAACGAAATGCATGTGTCTTAATTCGTATCGTATTTTAATCCATGACTATCTTTATAAATAACTTTATAAATGAATGCACACACCAATGACTTTTCGATGCTTTTCGAAGTTATGTGTGTATTTATCGCAGGTTTATAAGTGCCCGGTTAAAGGCAATAGGCTCGCCACCTATTACATTGGGACCTAAACATAAACTGGCGAAATGTGGATGCTAGCACCTTTGTCTACCCCTTCGGGGATATAGGCGTGAGTTTATGTTATGTTATGTTAAATGAATGTAAGTTACCTACTAATATCAAGTTTAAGTAATTTTAAGATGGACTTAGTAAGGTAAAAAAAATATAAATGTCTATAAAATCGTCAGGCTTGCATGAAAGATTGAATTATATAATTGAGGAAAGTCATAAAGTTGGTGACGGCGATTCTGACAGGCTCTGCTTACCCCGCAGGGATAGAGGCGAATGTAATGAAACACAATTCAAAGGTTTTGGATATTTAGTTAGTACTTACCATCAACTTGAACTGCACCATCTTGGGGAACGGCGTTGTTTCTGAAAAAGAAAAACAGATTCAGTCTTGCAATCCATATTTACTAATTATTTGGTACAAAATTGAGTCTTACTACTATTATAAATGGGAATGTTTGCGAGGATGTATAGATGATGCCAAAACGGCAGATCAGATCTGGATGAAATTTATCCATAACTATTTCTAATCCATGATTTGGCACTGAGATAAATTTTATAAACTGGAAAAAGAACATTTTGTTCCCGAGGAGAATATTATGTTTTAAATTATCTCAATTTATTTTGAACCTTCAATACATAGTGTATGGTTGGGTTATAATGGGTAGTTATAATCATTAATTTAGATCACACGATAACCCTCGATCCTATTACATTACGTCCCCAGAGACTCGTAGAGGCAAACAGCGGAAATGTTCACAAACTTTACATATAAGTAACGTTTAAACAAATGTAATAATTCTAGGATGTTATAGACAGACATCACAAGTTTATGCTTACTCAATGTACTTTGTTTAGTTTACACGGATTTCGCTAGTGAAAAGAATTATGGTAAAATCAAACTAAACAAGTTTAGAACGTTTTTCTCAATTAATTGATGAGATTCGCCCTCAGTGTTACAAGAGCTTTCTAGATTAAGAATTTTTTTTATACAACTTAGGTAGATAGACAAGCACACGGCCCACCTGATGGGAAGTGGTCACCGTTTTTTTTATTTTTTTTTTATTATATCACTGGCAATTTTTTGAGCTCGCGATTAGAATTAGGGGTAATCTATATTAAGAAGAATTATATGGACCATCAGCATATTATTATAGAGTAGTTAGTATTCTTCTCGTATTATCATTGTTTTAAATTTCATACAAGGCTGATATATAGAACCATACGTGGTGGGGTACCACAGGGAATTTATCTTGGTCCACTTTATTATTTACTGCCCGGTTTCACTCAGAAGTCGACATTTTTCCATGGATTTTTCAATTGTTTTGTTACATATAAACTTTATACCGATAGTTACAAACACGACTTTGAAGAAATGCCGCTTTGAAATTATATGCAGACAAACATAACTAGTTTTTTTTATAGTGATCAACTTGTACGTCGAGCACCGTCATTTTTTAGATATTTTTTGTGACTGTACTAATTATGGATAAAACGTTCTATTTCCGCGCAATTTGAGTGACAGAAGTTGTTATATTATGTTTATCTCAATGTTATGCAATGTTACACTTTGTCCGAATACGAATAAATAAGTAGAAACCTCCGAAATACCGTCGCCTAGCGCTATCTGCCTCGAATTTCTAATTTATGTAACCTAACTTTTATATACGAATAATAATAATTGTTATTACAATAAACATGGTTAGCGTAGTCATACTTTGTCTTTTGTAAAATATTTAATTGAAGTAGCAGTGGTCTAGTGGTTAAGGTTTCGGGCTTGCGAACAACAGGTTACAGGGTCAAACTACGGTCATTACGCTACCGATGTGAAGGCATTTCTTAAACAAGTAATGAAGTTTAGCTTCGGGGATTAACGAGAACATTGATATAATTTAGGATTTCAGTATTCTTTGTAATGGTTATAGTTGTTGTAAATATTATGACTTTGTGCTCGAATTTGGTCAATTAATTGTTATTGCGAATATTTACGGACATTCTATGAAGGTAAGTATCGTACAAAACATTCTAACACAAAATTCTGATTGGGCTACTTATATTGTCTGACTTAGGAGCTCCCGTAATGACTTTCACTGTCATTTTGAGAAAGGGCAATAAGGGTAAAAAATCGGGTTGATATTCTGCATGAATTAAAAATCTCTAAACAGGTTTGAAAAAAAAAGTATATTATTTGTGTTATGTAGCATTTATGTCGAGTTTGCAATTGAAATCTATTTCTTACAGTCCAGTCAATAGTGTTCATCTTTCCAGGATTTAGATTTGATTTTTTTAAATAACATATTTTTTGTGTATAATAGAATACTATACAATTATTCTATTTATATTATCTTTGGTAGTATGGTTTCTTCTAATCTATTTTAAAGTGCAGTGAAGCAAATTACGGAGATCAGATCGTTATCGGCAATTGTAAACCGAATTATTATTTTGTTTATGGAATTTCTTCAAAACTCAAAACACAGTATTACAAACAATTCTAGAAGCTACAAGAAGCAATGACTACATTTTATTTATATAATGATAAGACGGCAAAATAAATTATTTCGTAGCAATTTGCGGTTGCACTTAAACATCGGTTGTTTGCACAGATCACGAGTCTCTAGTTATTAAGTTGCAACTTGTAATTACAGAATTATTCGTTGCATTTTAATTAAATGTAACACAAAAATAATTTGACGAAAAATTCTTTGATTTAGATCGAAAAATAATTTTTTTTTACTTTTTTAATTAAACTTAATACCTAATAAAATCAATATCTAAGTAGATTATGTGAATAAAATAATAATTTCGTATTTAGTAAAATATATTTTATTATTTTGAGTAATTTTCACAATTTACAAATTATTTTTTTTTTCCCCGGATGCACTAACACTTGACACTTACCAGTTAGATCACAGAATCCAAGCACAAAAAATACAACTTTAAAAATAAAACTTCACAAACTTGTCGAAATATTTCGTAGCGACTCGACAGACACGTGAGGTGCCCACGCGTCGCTGAGGAGTTGCGTCTGCGTCGGCGCATCTTCGCTTTATACCACGCCCCCCTCTCCCCCACCGTTCGCACCCTCGAAGGCAGCTCGAGGATATGTAACATCACTAAATATGCTCTAATAATTGGTGTAATGATAGTCTATGGGATTTTGTCAGCGTTTGGGAGTCACGAGAAGTAAAGGGAGCATCTCATTAGTCCAAGGTCTTAAGCCCCATGATTAATAAATAGGAAGGGGCTTTGGTTTTACCATTAAACTTAGTTCAATAAGACACGCAGTTTTAAGAATCCCTGTCTTGTAAAATATTTACGTATAGTATAGTGAGTAAATTAGTGTAATAATTATGGAATTCGTAGGTACTTACGTTAAAAAGCATTTGACGAGGCCGCCAAACTGAGAGCCACCACTGTAGCACTATCGGTGTATGTAGTGGTGACCCCCGATCCTGAGACTTTGCCTTAAGCTTTCCATCAGGCGAGATGAAATCAAGTTGACGTGTCCAATAAAAAAAAATGCACAGTTTATGTGTATAGACTTTTGTTAATTATAAGAAATTCCTACTTCCTACTCCTACTTCCTGAAGTAGGAGTAGTAGGAAAGGCTAGAATACCTTGAAGTTGTATATTGGCACTAACGGATCTGGCTGAAATTTGGTACAGGGATAGACTCTAGAATAACACATAGGCTTTACTACTTACAGAACAGGTAGCAAGTATTTAAAACTTTCCAATGGATCTAAAATCTATTGGAAAACTTGTTACTATTTATATAGCAAGTCTTGGCATCGTTCCCTTGGAGTTATCTCGTTAAGCGTCGAGCGTGCCGAATTACGCTGTGTTTAAGGTGCTAATGATCCAGCATTAACATGCAGTTGGGGTCCCTGCGGAGGGACCAGTCGATCACAACACAGTGGAGTCTTGATTCACTGTGTCTTGTAGGTTTGTAAGAATCTTGATCAAACGTCAAAACGTTCGCGTGCTTATGTGCACTAACTTAACAAGCCAATTAAGGGCCTGATTAACTAATGATGAATGATCCCTTTGAATCCATAACTAGTTTTACATATCTACTAGTTGCTGCAACTCCGCCCATGTGAAGGTCGGTTAATTATCATTTATTTTTATTCAAGATAGGCTTACGTTTGACCACTATCTCACTTGATGGTAAGTGACGATGTGGTCTGCGATGAATCACGCTTGCCTAGAATTAAGGATCCTATTCACTCGTGACTTGAATATTTCCAGGTTATAGCTTTTTTTTGGCCATATCACTGGTTTTACTGAACCAATAGCAATCAAACATACGGCAGATTTTAAATCTTATCAAGAACTGTCTAATAGAAAAGATGTTATTAAAATCCGTTCAGTGTTTTCGGCAAAAAGACAAGGCTTTCAAAAGTATTATTTAACGTTATTATTGCGAGCTGCAAATTATATCACGGATAGGAAAGGTGCGTGCGAATTAACAGTAGTGCGAACATGACAAGCAGTTCATTTGAATGGCACCTACCCGCCTTGCTACTGAGAAATGTTGAAATTTTTGGATAATTTGTCAGAAATACGTAATAGTTTAATAGTACGACGCCTACACCAGAAGCATATTATAAGCGTTAGTGTCTTAGTGGCTATGGAGTTGGCTATAAGATCCTGGGCCTCGATTCTGCTAAAGACAAACCACTGCCATGCCACCGACACTCTAAAAATGCTATTTAATTGTAGACTTTACCGTTATACAGATAAAGTCTAAAATCAAATGAAAATAATTCATTAAACTTTTTCATTCGCTCTACAAAATACCATTTGATTTTAGACTTTAACCTGATAATACTGATAAAACTGGTGGTAGAAATTTGATGACACAAAGAACAATGGCAAAAAATTGTCTGTTAATTTAAAAACGCCCCTAAATATTAGTTATGCCAAAGTAATTTATTGTTTATTTTGCGATTTTACTAGTATCTAAATGTTCCAATTAAAGCCGGAGTTAAATCTACATTTTAAAAGATTTTTAACGATTATTTGCAGCCGTGACACCCGTGAGACGCGTGATCCAGCCAATCACAGCCAATGAAACCGTGCGTTCAGTCCATAGATATAGTTATATTATCTATGAATATAGTCGTAGCTTGTCACTTTGACAGATCACAGAATACTCTGCGCTTTTTTGTCGAAAGTGTTATTTTGTGTGCTTTTTCTGATTTTCTTTAATAATTCTGACCGTGGACTGTTTTATGGACTCTGATTATTTCCTCGTGTGACTATTGCGTACCCAAAGGACTCTTGATATTGCTTTTGCGTGACCTTGTGCTATTCCCTACTGGATTGTTTATTTGTGAATTGGATTTGTTGTTTTTCGATTATGGGAGATCGTGGGAGACAATTGAGGCCTACGCGCACTGTAGGTTGTTGCGCTCACGTCATGACCCTTGTTTGGTATTTAGGATGGGCCAGACATCAAGAATATATTACAGCACCAGCAAGGTACCTTGATGAAATTGTAGTTAGAGATGATGAAGAATAAAATAAATGAAAAAATAGTGGTTTTATTTTTCTTTCTTGACATGACTCACGATCATAATATTGACAACAAATCGATACCCCACACCCCACTCCTGTATGTACCTATACCAACCTATACCTACTAAAAAGTTTCTAACAAAAGTAGACTTGTCAAACGTGTAGGTATAATAAATGTATTATTCAATTAAATAATAGTTCTGACATATCAGTATCCGAGAAACACTCCAGTAGGTTATTTAATCTGTGGTCACCATAGTGTTAGAACATATAGATAGGTACTTGTATTAGGTATATGTCTGTGATATGGCGAGACTAATTACTACAACAAAACCTAACAATCAAAACACAATATCTTTATTTTCCGGCTCTCTCGATGGAAAATGAATTCACTTATGGAATCTACTAGTAAAGCTGCAACGTTCGACATATTTTTCATTTACGGGCGCTCATTTTTTGTGTTAGACAATTGCTAGTAAGGAAATCTGCCATTGTTCTTTGTCACAAATTTCAGCCGGGTAGGTACCACCGTGCACGATTGCACTCTCCATAGTAGTCTAATCTCGGTGGGATTGCGTTCAGGGGTCAGATATTTGAAGGAGGTATGATACGACGGTATGTCCCGTCCGAATGAGCAGTCCATCTGGGGTAGGACTTAGGTGACATCTCATCCGCAATACCTCCGCCCTACAGAAGACCGCGACCATAATAACCATCGTGTTGTGCTCCCGGCGGTGAGTAGGGTAGGCAGAGCCCATCAGGAGGGCCGTGTGCTTGTCTGCCACCTAAGTAGTATAAAAAAAAAGGATAGAAGATGCGATACTTCCCCGGTCGTGCTTTTCCATTAGTGCTGGTAACATCACGACTACAGAAAGTCTACCCTCGCTAGGTTAAGTGAAGGTTAAGTACCTATTTGAAATGCACGTGAAATATCTCGTGCAGTTGATCAGACCACAGTTTGCTAACACACTGCCTTGACACCTTCGTGAGTAAATCGCTAAAGTAAGAGATATTTCACAAATTGATATCTAGAAGTATATAGTATCATGTAAGTAACATGACTTCACCTCGCCTGATGGTAAGCTAATGGTAAAGTCTGTCACCACTACATACATACATACATTTGTCAGTAGGCCTGCTAGTAGTACTACAATACTCAAATATGGTTCGTTGTATGTTATGAGGTTTGCAACGGACTTCCCGCCCCAATTTGTAAATATAGACTCGTAATTCGTAACAGGAAAAGTGTGATCGTGAGTTTTCCATGTTTCGGTATTCTCACAGTTTGAACTCATTACGACTCTGATGGCAAAATACTGTTTAGATATGAAGGAAATTTCAAAATGGTGCTCTGAAATATTTCATGGTGATTCCGACGCGTTGGAAATCACTTCATTACTTTAAACTTATACTCTATACAAATAAATAATTATAACTACGTTTAAAAAACCGACTTCACAAACTAATACCTATTTTTTACTTTTTAGTGTACAGAAATAGATAAGTACCTATATAAATATGAGGTTTATTATGTACAATGGCATCAAAATCAGAATTTTTGCCGTAAATTGATGATTTCCCCTCGATTTTCCCATATCATGTTTTGCGAATGTTATGATGTTTTACGAATGTGGTCTTTTTTTTTATATTAATCAAATTATTTATTTATTTACAAAAATAATTGAAAAATATAAATTAAAAAGAAACAAACAAATGACTTAAACTACTAACTTAAATAACTATTAAATAATTGAGCACCTACTCAGTGTATCAACCCCCCTCTCACCGTATCCGACGCAAAGGTGGCCATTACGCTTGCCGCATTGCCGCGTTGAATGGCGATGGCCAACATGTGGTCTTTTGATAATACGATATAGCGACTAAGCGATCCCAGCATCAGATCCTGATACCCTGGATATGGGACCACTTCAGAAGTAGCCTCTTTCAAATAAAAAAAAAATTCAAAATCCATCCATAATTGGCGCCGCTAACGCATAATGTAACATAAATACAAAAAAATACGGTATGAATTGAGAACCTCCTCCTTTTTTGAAGTCGGTTCAAAAATAGTATGCGAGGTTAGGACTGACCGTGAGTAAAAATTAAATAGATATTTTTCCTTGGTCATACCGAATAAGCAGCCAGGACATTTACATTGTGCATATTATGTGTATATGTTGTTTTTCAGTACCTATATTACTCAAGCCTACGTTACTATGTAAGGTACGAGTAAAATGTGTGCGAATCACTACAAAACAATTACCTACCTACAATCGGTACTTAGCGTTATGAAAGTTTTCAATATGAGTACGTTCAATATGGACCCGTAACGAGGGTGCAACAAAGTGTCCACTAGCTGCAATATTATTTATAATTCTGTTTTTTTTTATACAACTAAGGTGGCAGACAAGCACACGGCCCAGCTAATGAGAAGCGGTCACCGTGGTCTATGGACGTGTGCAACATCAGAGGCGTCACACTCGTGCTACCGACTCTGGGAGAAGAGGGATTGGGGAGGGAGTTGAGAGAGTTTCAGTGCTGACAGCACAGAATCCCTCCCGTGAACTCTGGCTACCCTACTTACCGGCGGGAACACAACACGATGGTTATTATGGCCGCGGTGTTCTGTAGGGCGGAGGTACTACCCCAGTCGTACTGCTCAATTGGAACGGGAGATACCGTCGTGTATCTCCGAAGAATATAAGTTTCGTAACTAAAATCGGTCATGTCAATATGACTTCACCTCGCCTGGTGGTAAGCTAAAGGTAAATTAACCGCATTTTATTGATTTTTCTCATTGTAAAGATTGCTATGTACCTATAGTATATTTGCTAGTGTTTACTTATGACTATGTAGTTAGGTAGTTGGATAGGCAGACCTAGCTCTTTTCACAACTCTCACTGTGTGTCCTTATGCACCAGGCGCAGCTTACCTTCATCAGAGGTTTCCATTTCACTTGTGCTGTTGATAATCGCGGGTTAAATCAAGCGTTGATTGAACTTTGAACCTTACCATCGTTGAGTGAGAATCTTACACACTACTTTAGTCCTGATAATGATGTGATAAATGTACTATGTACTGAGCTGGTCTCAAAGAGCCAGAAAATTACTATAATAACTGTTTTTTTATATAGGACAAGTCATAATAACTTCACCTCGCCTGATGGTAAGCTAAAGGTAAAGTCTCAGGTCTGTGGTTAGAGCAGAGCTCACAAACTCTCTCCTCCCCATCCCCTTATCCTCCCTCCAACCCCCCTAACCTCCCCCCCTCCCAGGATCGGCAGTACGTGTGTGACTCCCTTAGTGTTACGCACGTCCAAGGGCCACAGTGACAGCTTCCCATCAGGTGGGCCGTGTGCTTGTCTGCCACCTAAGTAGTATAAAAAATTATTGTGGATTTATAAAAGATCATGCCGTGTTGTGGTTATGATAATTGCAGAACTTCACTTGCTATCACAATTTGTAAACAATATTGTAATAATCGGTGATTGAATAAGAGTGGCCGTGAGTTCGTGGAGTCCCTCTCGGGCCCTCCCGCACTCGGCGCGTTGCGAAAATGTAAATTCTCACATTATAATGTTGCTTTGTAACCGAAGTGAGTAAATTACACTCATTTGATTTGTACGCCTACAATATTAGGCAAGTGATTAGTGCAACATTTCCAGAAACTTCCATAAGACAATATCGTTTTAGAATTTTTTTTTTTAATAAATAATAAATATTCTACGACATTCTACACAGCGCTCGCTAGGCCCAAAGTAAGCATAGTTTAACTAGCTTGTGTTATGGGTTCTAGAATGCTGATAAACATACTTATATACTTTTTTTTTGTAAATACATACTTTTATAGATAGAAACACCCAGACCAATGCAAATGAACATATTCTTGCATACAAATATTTGCATTGAGCGGGAATCGAAAGTAAAAAAAAATAATTAATATGAATGGTATCTCGATATTTTTTTTCAATATAGGACACGTCAAAATTACTTTACCTCGCCTGATGGTAAGCTAAAGCTAAAGTCTCAGGACTGGGGTCACCATCACATACACCTGTAGTGTTACAGTGGCGGCCCTCAGCTTGACGGCTTCATATAGGAATAATTTACAAAAAACGCCCCGTGGTGTTGCACACGTCCATAGACCATGACCGCTTCCCATCAGGTGTGTTTGTTTGCCACCTAAGTGGTATAAAAAAACTATGAAAAACTGAGTAGGTACTGAATTTCAGAACTTGATTTTTTTCTCGTCCTTCTTAATTAAGGGTCAGATGTGGCTTGCACCGTTGTTATACGGAATGATTTATAAATATCGCATATGCTTATAGTTTTGTGATTATGTTTGAGTGTGGGGTTCAATTCATGGATTAGGCAAAGTGCTGTTGGGTAGCAGGTTTGGAAATTTGCCTGTTACGCGGAAAGAGGCCGTCTACATCATAATTATATAATAATATGGTACTTATCAGTAAGAAAAGTTATCTTAACTTTTAAACGTTCGCGTTCCATGATTATTATACGTAATCGGGAATTAACGCGATCATGGTATATACATACCTATACCATGATCGCGTTTCCTGTTTACGTGTAATAAAGAAAAATTATCTCCTACTAATGTCACATACATATACTTACTTGTCTCGAATATATTCTATTTAAAGATTTCTGTATTTTTCGATTTATGATAAAAATGTAGTCTACATTTTTAAGTTCAATTTTAACCGTAAAGTGTACTCTAAAACGAAAGTACTTTAACTAGGTATGTTGAACCGATTTGGAAAGAACAATGTTTTCATTTTGGTATTTGTTTTTAGTTGTTGGAGTGTTTCCCAGCCGTGCCGTTACTCTGCGATCTATTAACGGCGATAGGACGAGCTTACTCTTCGTTGTTTACGTACTTACATACATACAATGATTTCCCTCAGGATCAATAACAATGGCGTATTTCTCATTTTAATTGATGCCAATAACTTTTGTTTCTGTCGAGTCCTTGTAATAAGCTTGGGAAAAGTTGTATGTGAAAATTAGAGATCGTTTTAAATATTGTCACTTCCTCTCACATTCTTTGAAGTAAATTTTTTGTATAGTGGAAAATAAATAGCTATGTATAAAATCTATCTCATCGCCGGCATACGATGCGCGCGCCGCGGCGGGATCACGAGCTGGAGTGTGATTGGTCGACGTAATCTATTCTATTCCTTAGCGATTTAGACTTTTGACACTTGTCTTTGGGCCCAGTTCTACTTGGGACGTAAGATTGCGTCTAATTTTGTATAGCATTGTATGGATTGGTAAAAATTTCATGACCTATGGACGTGTGCAAAACCAGGGGCATCCCACTCACGCTACCGAAGCTCGCATATGCATATCAAAATAATGATAATTATGTAGGATTGTACGTAATAGGCCAATCCAAGTTACGTATCAAAACGACAAGTTTTTATGTCCAAGTATTTATGTATCGTTAATAAGTTATGCATACTTACAGTTAAACCCTTTTCACACCTTTCACTTATAAACCGAACATTCGAGATAGGTAGCATAAGTTTTGATGTTCTGCGTATACAAATATGTTGACATAAAGAGCTGGCGCGGCGTGGAGGCACCTTCCGTGAGAACGACTTCGGAGCCAAGGTCACCGGCGGGTGTTTAGTTCAAAATTGATATTTCCTAAGCTTAAAGTGTAAGGTTCACGTGAAATTATTATATTTCATAAATATTGCGTTGTATGTTTGTAAGTTTACTTCTAAGTTTTGTGTATTAGGCTATATTTATATATGTATATACTTGGTACCTATATCAGAATTATTCACAAGGTCGGCCGCGCGATTTTGACCGCATCCCATCAGGTGGATCCTTGTCTGCCACCTCAATGGTATAACAACAAAAAACACTACCAGCAGCTGTATCGACATCGTAAAAGTATAATTTGCTGGCTCAAGTTAGTCAGTAGTTTACCATCAAGCGAGGTGAAGTCATCTTGACATTTTAACGTATCAAAACTTAAAAAAAAAAGTTAAGTAGGTACCTACTTAGCCAAATTTCTCAAAAAATGCTAGGGTGACCAAGTATAAAGTTCCCTGCTAGAGACACACAATCACAATAAAATATTAGACCCGTGGTAGCTATTCTAGTTATACCTATCTATAGCCTCATTTTTACCTGAACATAATAATCATTTTAACCTCAGAATTTCGCGTGACAGACAACTCGTAAACTTTATAAGTAAAGCGAAAAGCCACCAAATTCAGAGCGAGCTAGAATAATTGAGCTACAAATATTCTTTAGAAGCGTCCAAAGTTGACGAAAATTGGTTTACGTCGCCACTTCGCCGTCGGGTCCCGGCTCTCGAACAAGTTGGCACAAGTCTGTAGAAGTTTGTTTGAAGTAGGTGCCATGTAATTAGAGTTTTTTACTTTTTACAAATAATTTCTCATTGGTTTAAATAACTACTACATTTGGCTTTTATTCAATACTAGCTATCCCCCGTGGCTTCACTACGTGGCACCTATTTAACCCATACAAGCCCGTGATATAGGTATTCGTTTTTCAATAATTTATGGACATTTGCCCGATTTTTTATCATATACTAGCTTTTGCCCGCGTGGAAGTCGGTATCGCCACCAATTAAACGACTTTCCACTCGACTCTCTACTCCACTTTCCACTTCCACCTTCCACTTCACCCTCCACTCTCCACTCCAAAAAAGGATAACAAGCATCCTATGTCCGTTTCCTGGTTCTAAGCTACCTCCCTACAAATTTACAGCCAAAACAGTTCAGCCGTTCTTGAGTTATAAATAGTGTAACTAACACGCCCTGTGGGGTCGAAACTTGGAGGTCGTACGGGTACGTCACCACTTTCTTTTATATATAAGATATAAGATGATTACCTATTGCTTCGCTCTCCTGAGTAGTAGAGTATGATATACAGTCTATGACTTTCCTCGATAAATAGGCTAACCCAAAATGAAAATATAATTGTATTTGATCCATACAATGGACTGACCCATCTGGTTGGATGGTGTTCCCAACTTTATTTTGAAGATTCATGGTCTCTACTTTAGAATTCGCTCCCTCCCTCCATGACTGTGTTCAAAAACCATCATAATAATTAAATAAAATTTCTTTTAAAATAAATAACAGACCATGCCATGAGTGGCAACCTCAAAAATTTTAGGGGACGAGTGGGACCGGGTGCGAAATTCAGGGGACCAGTGAGTTCTTTCTAAATTAACTACTTACTATTATAATATAGTCAATATAAAAAACGTTAATGTCACTTATTCTGAATACTTTAGTTTGATACTTTCAATCTAACACGTGTTTAAACAAATACATCAGTACTACTCGTTCGCGCTAAGTTTGCCGCTGTCAACTGTCACGCGTTTAGCGTTGTCTCACTAGTTCCAGTGAGAAAACGCTATACCATTACTGACTTCATTTGACAGCAGCAAAGTTATAGCGAATGGGTAGTAGTATAATGTGAGTAGTTCCACAGCTCATACTCAAATAAGACATTATCGCACACACTTAGATTATCCGGCAACTTTGAAATTGAGATCAAATTCGAATGTACCATATGAGCACACGACTGATGATTAGTTAGTGTTACATCACTTGACAAGCAAATAGTGGCTCCATCCATACCATAATACTGATCCATACCGTCTCGTCACTATTATAATTAACTTTCTTTGCGAGATACCGATTCTCTCCTTATTTGTTTCATATAATGAATCTTAGGTATTGTGTGATATTAGTATTGATTATTAGACACAAGAAATAAGAACAAATGAAATGTGTATTCTGGGTGTATTGAAAAGATTTTTTTTTATTGGTAATAGGCTCGCGTTTGACCACAATCTCATCTGTTGGTAAGTGATGATGTGGTCGACGGTGGAGCACGCTTGCCTAGAAGTAACCTATTCACTCTAGACTTGAAGACTCCCAGGCTGTAGCTTTCCGGAAATACAGACTCAGGCAGGGCATTCCACTCTTTAACAGTACGCACGATGAACGTACTGCCAAAACGTTTTGTAGGTAGATGAAAAAGGTATATGGGACTCGACCATGGTATTCAGGGCCCAAACCAACCTTACAAACAAAGCGGATAAGTTTTAGTAATCAGTTAGAAAGCAGTTGCTCCCATAAAAATAGTAAAGCTAAATCAATAGGAGGAAAAGGAGTAAGCGGATTTCAGGTCTTGGATCCAACCGGTAGCAGTAGTAAGATGATGATGATGAAGTGGTGATTTGATAGAACGAAAGAAAAGTAGATGCAACGTGTATTTGCCCTTACAAGAAACTGGAATAGCCTTCTACACAAAGTCCTAAGATACGAAAATAAGTCTCGAGAGCTTATATTATTCAAGGCACGTAAAATACGAAATCAATTTCGGAAATTTTTTCCATAAACTGTCCGAGACAGGCATAAATCTTCTCGCTGCCCTGCATAGCGTATGAGCAGTGATCTAAATATTCAGCTGGTTCGATCTAAGCCACGTCTGAAGTTACTTTCAGTTTTTATTTCTTACGTCATTTAAAATATTTTCAAACAAGCTGCTGTTTAAAAAGAACCTTTTTATGTATTATTATTAACAATATTGCATTGTCATGGGACTTACATAAGTATGCCAAATTTCAGCTCAATCGGATAACCAGAAGTGGTCAAAAATGGCTTGCAAGATTTGATTACAAACAACGGGACAGGTGAAACAATAAAAGCTTGTAAAAAGAACTAGGTACGTATTTAAAATTTTAATAAATTTACTTTGCATGTACCTACATTATATTAAGAAAAATAACGCTGATCTTGTGTGGGTACCTATTGAGTCATGCTGCTGGTGTTGAAGTTTGACGGAATTTACTTTTTTCCTTTTTTCGTAGCTCAAAAAAAGTTAAAGATAAGCAAAAAGAAATAGATCAGTAATTAAACAATGTTCAGGTAAATGGAGATAGCTACTTAAAGACATTAGATGACTATTTTCGTTTCCTCGTAACCATGGCTGCTGAAAAGTCATCGTAATGTCAGGATAATATAAATACTAAAAAATTCCAAATAAATCGTGATATAATCCGTTAAAATAAGTTATGACCTAAGTAATTTTCGTGTAAACTTTTGACCTAATTCAATTTGCACGAACAATTTATTTGAGTTAGAGGTATTCATTAGAACGTCAATCTCAATGTCATGCCACTGAAATGAATTTATAATTCGTTCAAATAACTGTCTACAGCCGAATAACATTGAAAAGTTTAAATTTTATAACTAAAACTTTGACATATTTTTCCTTTGGCACTGGTAGAACAACCCGCATTAGGGCAGCCTGTGCTGGATTAATGTCTAAACCCTCTCAGCTCTCTCGTTAGAGGAGACCCGTGCCCGGCAGTGGGACATAAATGAGTGCTATCATCACTGGTAGAAATTACCTATAAGGTTTCGTAATGTGTCCTATGTAGTGCATCAACTAGGATGAAACGAGTTTAATTTTAATCGTGGTTAACTTTTGCATTCAATTTGATATGATATCTATTATTAATCGGTTAGAGAAATTTCGTGTCTACAATTTGAATAATTTTTAATCTTGGCTAAATTGTCATTAGGATTTTCAAGAATGAAATGAGAATTTGGAATTATCTTAGGTAGTTTGAAATAAATTCTAAGCAGCTAGTTTGACAATAGGTATACTCATTCACTGAGATGTATATTAGTAGACTCGTTGGAGTGGAATATTCATTATTTATTATAGTCTAATATGAAAAATTCTATAACCAAGACATATTTAATTCTAATCTAAGATAGTTTAACTTTCCAAGAACGTGGTGGCGTAGCGGTATAGATCTAAGTATATACTTACGCAAAAAGTCACGGGTTCAATTTCGCTCAATGCAAATGCATTACTTTAAGTGTTTCTACGTATAGTATGTAGGTATTTAAGTATATGTATTTACATTCAAGATCCAATATTACAAGCTATGCTTTGTGTGGTTCTAGATAGTGCTTTGTGACATGCCCTACAATATTTATTATATCAAGTATTAGGCAATAACACACAATACTGATGAGGGCCAAACCGCCGACCAAGCATGGCAATCGGGGCTAATAACAGGCTCTCGGGTCCTTTAACAATGAGTTGCACAACGATAGCCCCGTACATGATCTGCTACTGCTATTTAAATAACTGCTATCAATAACGCAGTCATAAAATATCGCATTTAGCGTTACATTTAAAAACAATAAAACTTATACGTTTACGAGGTTATGATTTAATGACTGCTGTTGAGAAATTTATGACACGATAAAACATTATATAGTTATAATTTTTGGAATAAAATGTAGTTCAAATTATTGGACTATTTGAATGAAATTTTTAAGCAATGGGGTTGGCAACTGTCAAAGTGGCGCTGGTGTAGATGGCTCCTAAAACATTGATCATTTGTATGGAGTTATTTACAAAATAATTTTTAAACACAAGATGACTAAATGTATAGTAGCGAAATGCTCAGAATTTGGAGTACAACATATCCCAAAAGATTACAAAATTCGTCGGCTTTGATTGAAAGACATTTGCCTACAAAATTTTATTTCTAAAAATAGTTAGAGGTTATGTCGAAAACATTTCGTGGAAAATGATTATAAAAAAATTGTGAATACACAGGTGAGTGTTGCTTATTCAACATTATTAGTAGTCTTAATACATATGTACTTGATATACCTACATAAAATAACATACAAATTGATTTACTCCTATGATCTTAATAATAACAGTCATTTCTATATTCTAGGAGTTGAACACCAACATAAATATATGAAGAAAAGTGCTGTACCATCTATATCTCCTTGAAACACTTAACCACTATCAGAAACAGCAAGAACAAGAAAAGATACATTGGGAGTCCGGAACATGAGAAAATAGCTATTTGAAATGCCATCAACTTACCAATCCTGTGAAGGCATAGTGCCATTAAATATAGTGATAGTATATTATGATGATTTTGCAATGTATCTCAAGAGCATGAGATTGATAATGACACCAACAACTTGCTACACTCATCGAAGTACTCAAGCATCTAATATATAGTTCACAGCATCTAACTTAATAGTGTGGACGGTGGGCCCCACTACTCTAAAATCTTGCCAAGTTAGATGCTGTACACTATACTTATTTGTGGCAAGGCAAAATGCGTTGCATACAAACAAGTATTGTGTACGGCATCTAACTTAGCAAGGTTTTCGAGTAGTAGGGCCCACAGTACTCCAAAATCTTGCCAAGTTAGATGCTGTACACTATACTTAAGATTATTTTCCACAGAGCTACTACTTGCAGATGATGCAGGTATTGTAAATAAAAAAACTAAGATGACATAAAGTGTTTTATTTTTAAAAGCTTCATGTCTCCTATTCACGTCCAAGTATTATGTATGTCCACTTCATATTGAACATTTTTCATTGATTTTCTGCAATATCCCTTTATTTAGGTATTATTACCAACAACAAAAGATCTTACCATCAATAAATGACGGGTTTCATACAGGTGCATAGCAATATTGTTCTTTTTGTGTACTGAAAAGAAAAAATATAGTTGTGAATAAGTAATGGTGAAAATGGGCTAGGGTCTCAGTTAAAATTTCACTTTGGTTTATATCCTACCTCAATGCAGTTTCCTATTAGGTATAAATCTATACTTAGTTTAAACTACTTACTAGCATAGATAATGCCTTATGATTGTCTTATCAAGAGGTAGTAGAGCCGTGTACTGTTAATATCACGATAGGTTTCTGGCAATGGTAACTATATTTCAGGATCTTCGTTATCAGCCCTTTATAGGTGTTCAAAATTGAAGTTTTGGTCATAAATCTCCAACCTGAAAGTAAAAGAATGTATATTATTATTATCCCCGTAGTTTAACTATATGCATAAGTATTACAAGTCTGTTACATTTTAGGTTCTTAATAGTATCTTCAAAACAAAAATGTTTCTGAATACGAAATTTGTGAATAGAGTGCTAATTTATTTAAAACAATATACGTTTCCACAAGATCTGCTTTTTTTCCTCGTAAAGAAGCACCACGTTTTTTAAGTTAATCTTTAAGTTCTTTCACTCACCAGTTACAATACATGATGTATTAGTTCACAAACTACTAGTTAATACTGTTTTAGGTCCCTCTTTATGTTATGAAATGATAATAAATGCATGTTTTTTTTGTAAACAATAATGACACTGAATATGGCCGTCGTACACAAAGGAGCCAAACTCGCTAGCGCCATCTGCGATTAGCTTTCACCGGCCAACCCCATTGCATGCTAACTATTTCCAACGAATTTCTGATCGGAAAAAATGATCATCCAGGATGGGACTTGAACCCGTGACTTACAGGGGGAATGCTTTGACCAACTGTCCTGTATGATCATTTTTTCGATCAGAAAATCATTATTGGACTAGGTATTTTTAAGAATATGTCAGTTTAAGGGTTATTTTTATTAAATAGGTACCCACAATTCGGCAACTATGTTCGTGATCCCAGTGTGTTGATGTTCACTAGGCACTATTTACAGAATCCTAGCTGCTTTTGTGAATATTGAATTACAAAAGCTAATATAATCTTGCCCAACCTGGAATTCGATCCTCCTCTTGAATAATCGCTGTGATAAATTGTCAGTTACATTATAAGTCGTTCTACATTGGAAAGGAATTCGGCAATAAAATATTATCAAAATTACTTTCATTTTTATTTAGAAATATTGATTTTTTTTTGAGTAACATATACAGACAGATGTTAGTTAATTTCCAATTTTTACTTAAGTATAAGTGATTTATTGATTTGATGAAATAAAATTCTTTAAAATATGCATACGATAGTAGAAAATGTTGTAAATTTTAATTAACCATTCGTTATTTATTATATTTCATAGCACGCAATTCGCTTATTACGATACAATCATATCCATACTATTATAAAATTGTAAAGTAGCTTTGTCTGTACATTGGAGATATTAAAAAAAAATCGTAGTTTGTGCGCGATGGACGCAAAAACTACTAAACGGATTTTGATGCAGCTATTTTTTTTTTATACAGGATACGTTTAAATGACTTCACCTCGCTTAATGGTAAGCTAAAGCTAAAGTCTCAGGACCAGGGTCACCACTACACATACCGATAGTACCATACTGGTGGCCCTCAGCTTGACGGCCTCATCAAAATGCTTTTTCACGCCCCGCTTAAAGGACTATAGGAGGAAGGAAACACATGCGCTGGTAAAGAATAAGTAGGTACTAAGTTTTCCGCATTTTTGATCAAAATCGGTTGAGTAGACCCGGAGATAAGGATAAAAAACGCGAATCCACGGGTGTAGGCTAGTTTCCTATTAAATCATCATCATTCTCTGAACCTTTTTTCCCAACTCAGTTGAGGTCGGCTTTCCAGTCTCACTGTGATGCGGCTGAACTTCGATATTTTCCGTGGAGCGACTGCCATCTGACCTCCACAACCAATGGTCCAATGACCAATGGCGATATCGAAGTTCCAAGTTGTTGGTTGAACTTTTGTGGGCTCCAACTACCCGTAACGACTGCCATAGATGTTTGTATGGCAACCGGGACCGACGGCTTAACGTGCTCTCCTTTTTCCTTTTAAACTTTCCTTTTAAACTTTTAAACTTAAAAAAAAAAAAAGTTTCCTATTAAACTAATAAATAAATTAATAGAATGCACTAAATTGGTATCAATGACTCGACAGACAAGATCGATATGATTTCTTATGTAAACATTTACATAACGTTAATTTACCTACTATCAATTTTGTCTACATCGATTTTGATTAGGAGTTCTCACTTTCGTGGTTATAATTTACAAACTTTAATTAATTTTCTGTTGGTACCTGACACGACAAACTTTCTGGTTAATCTAGATCTATACATCTATACAAATAAATAAAATTAGTGTGTAAAAAAGTGTATTTGGATGTATATACAGTGCATAATATACGGTGTGACGCCTTTGGTGTTGCACACGTCCATGGGTCAAGGTGACCGCTTCCCATCAGGTGGGCCGAGTACTTGTCTGCCACCTAAGTTGCATAAAAAATAATAAAATAACATTACTTACAATTTTTTTGTCTGTTTGTTTTTTTTGTCTCAGCTAATCTCTGAAACGACTGGACTGATTTAGACTGAACTTCTACAGGCAGATAGCTGATGTAACAAGAAGTAACTTAGGTTACTTTGATTTTGGAAAAGAATTAGGGTTCCCCAAATCCCTCCAACCTCCCCCACCCCCAGGATCGGCAGCGCGAGTGTAACACCCCTGGTGTTGCACACGTCCAAAGGCTACGGCGACCGTCTCCCGTCAGGTGGGCCGTGTGCTTGCCTGCCACCTAAGTGGTATAAAAAAATAGGGTTCCAGGTAAAAAAATCAAAACCTTTAAAATTTAAAACCATGCGGACGAAGTGTACCTCCCTAATGTCATTGGAATTTTACACTCATACGCATACTCCATGACTCACTCGTCCACAAATTGCTTGTTTTAACGGTCTGTAGCAAATCATTCGTGCTCCACATGTGCCAAATAGTCGCATAAACCTTGACAGTACCATGGAGTCCCATCAGATAAGGCGTCGTGACACGCGGTGTGTGGGTGTCAACAGCCTCGCTAGATGGGGCGATAGTTCTGTGCCAAAATGCTTTGAGATTTAGAGTTAGTTTCGAACAGGAAAATTACCCTATTCGTATTTGTGACAAAGTTGAAGAGCCTTTGTTGAAACAATTTCATCAACAACCAAGCGGTTCGGTGCCTCTTTTATTTGCCGCACCGTTAAGACTTGGAATTCTTTACCAGCGCATGTGCTTCCTTTCTCCTATAGTCCCGGGGCCTTTAAGCGGGACGTGAAAAAGCATTTGATGAGGCCGTCAAGCTGAGGACCACCACTGTAGCACTATCGGTGTATGTAGTGGTGACCCCCGATCTTGAGACATTGCCTTTAGATTTCTATCTGTCGAGGTGAAGTCATTTCGATGAAACGGAAAAAAAGTGTTCATTCCATCCTTTTTTTAGGATGTAAATATTTTAGTTAATATATTTTTTTTACACGTTGTTTTCCAATGATTGATGTAGATAAAGCCCTTCGTGCATTGACATGTTTGTATTTTTATAACTACTGCCTGCTCCTGTAGCTATTATTACCTATATGATGAAACACAATTACACAGTACGCACTCTACACAAATTAATTCTATTTTTAGAATATCACAATACGCAAATTGCTGATTGTAAGAAGTAAATGAAAATGAATATAATTATAAACAGTCACCTTGAAGGTCGTTAACACTCTTGAATGGGGATAATTAAAGATCGCAATTTTCTAACATTTCATTTTCCGTAAAAGCTATTCCTCAAATTATTCCGATTCATTTAATGAACCATTTGTTGAATTTTTTAAATGTTGAAAATCTTGATTTTTGAATATCAAAAGAGGTAGTCCAATAAAAGCACCCTTTCAAATAGCACCTACATTGCAGCACTAGACTGCTGATTGGTCGTAGATCCTCTTAGATAAAAATCCAAAAATAAATTTTAGTCTACAAAGAGCATCTGTGAAAAATGTTTATAGGTGCTCTTTTTGGACTAAGCTCGGCAGGCTAAAGGGTGCTCTAATGAGGATCAGTCACTTTTTTAGCTGAGTATGCAGTTTTATAGACCTAAAAAAAACAATAAATTCTGTAAAAAAATTATTTGAATCGGATCAAAAATGACGATGTTATAGCCATTTTAGTGCGGTAATCTCAAAAACGCTCGCCACCGCGTAGAAATACCCTGTGACGTCATCGCTCACATCGACGCGCGTCGCCGCCCGCCGCGCCGCGCCGCTATGGATAATATAGGCCTATTCGGATAAAACATTTCATGAATTTTTTTTTAAATTATAGAATTAAGTATTTTTTCTTTTTTTATACTACGTAGGTGGCAGACAAGCACACGGCCCACCTGATGGGAAGCTGTCATGGTGGTCTATGGACGTGTGCAACACCAGGGGTGTCACACAGGGTGTCACCAGGGGTTCTGCCTACCCTGAAGGGAAGGGGGGGCGGCTAGGAAGGGGTGGAGAGGCTAGGAAGAGGGGGGGAGAGGGGTACAGTGAGCTCTGGCTACCCTACTTACCTTGGGGAACACAACACTATGGTTATTACTACAGCCGCGGTGTTCTGTAGGGCGGAGGTACTACCTCAGTCGGACTGCCCAGTTCGGACGGGAGATACCGTCGGGTCCCACCTATTATTAGAGTATTAAGTATTAAGAATATGAAATATTTATTCTTTCATTTGTAGTGGTTCGATAGCATTTTAAGGCATGTTGGAAATCAAGTAGGTACTTATATAACCCGTGCGGAAATCCCCACGGATATCACCCCTGTCGGCCATCGGAGATAAAGATAAAGATAAAGATAAAGATAAAGATAAAGATAAAGATAAAGATAAAGATAAAGATAAAGATAAAGATAAAGATAAAGATAAAGATAAAGATAAAGATAAAGATAAAGATAAAGATAAAGATAAAGATAAAGATAAAGATAAAGATAAAGATAAAGATAAAGATAAAGATAAAGATAAAGATAAAGATAAAGATAAAGATAAAGATAAAGATAAAGATAAAGGTAAAGATAAAGACAAAGATAAAGACAAAGATAAAGACAAAGATAAAGACAAAGATAAAGACAAAGATAAAGACAAAGATAAAGACAAAGATAAAGACAAAGATAAAGACAAAGATAAAGACAAAGATAAAGACAAAGATAAAGACAAAGATAAAGACAAAGATAAAGACAAAGATAAAGACAAAGATAAAGACAAAGATAAAGACAAAGATAAAGACAAAGATAAAGACAAAGATAAAGACAAAGATAAAGACAAAGATAAAGACAAAGATAAAGACAAAGATAAAGACAAAGATAAAGACAAAGATAAAGACAAAGATAAAGACAAAGATAAAGACAAAGATAAAGACAAAGATAAAGACAAAGATAAAGACAAAGATAAAGACAAAGATAAAGACAAAGATAAAGACAAAGATAAAGACAAAGATAAAGACAAAGATAAAGACAAAGATAAAGACAAAGATAAAGACAAAGATAAAGACAAAGATAAAGACAAAGATAAAGACAAAGATAAAGACAAAGATAAAGACAAAGATAAAGACAAAGATAAAGACAAAGATAAAGACAAAGATAAAGACAAAGATAAAGACAAAGATAAAGACAAAGATAAAGACAAAGATAAAGACAAAGATAAAGACAAAGATAAAGACAAAGATAAAGACAAAGATAAAGACAAAGATAAAGACAAAGATAAAGACAAAGATAAAGACAAAGATAAAGACAAAGATAAAGACAAAGATAAAGACAAAGATAAAGACAAAGATAAAGACAAAGATAAAGATAAAGATAGGAGAAGGACCACCACAGGAGGTGGTTATGTCACACTCGAACCGACGAAAACCGCACTTGCTCGCGTAAGGTTACCCAATAAAGAATTTCGCTTGCACACCGGTGACCTTGGGCCATATACGATTTTGAAATAGCCTCATCGACTCCTCCCCCCCCCTTTCCAGGAGCAAGAAGAGGACACCGTGGCTCGCTAACCCGAGGGGTCATCTTGAAGCCGGAGATGATACGGGTCAGCCGGGGTGCGAGGGACATACCTTTTGGGCAACCTTATACCTCGGCGCTAGAAAACCCGAGACGGCGTGCGGTTTTAATCAGTTCGATTCAAACATAAAACGCCCTGGTTGGGGGTGTTTTTTTTTTAGTCAGTCCGTCCCTTATTTGCCCCCTTAGGGGTGGATTTTTGAAAAACCACGATTCACGGGGTACGTTTATTTTTAACCAGAAGCAGCTGTATCAAATTTCGTGCTTCTTGCTTTCAAAATAACGGACTTTCCATGCAACCTGCAATCGCCTATTTTACGCCTTTAGTAGTGAAATTTTGAAAACGCTGGTATACATGTATATTTATTTCTAATCAGAAGTAGGTATATGAAATTTAATGCGTCTAACATTGAAAATGAAGAACTTTCATATAAATGTTTATGCCTTATTTTGCCACCTTAGGAGTAAAAATTCTAAAAATCCGTTCTTAGTGGATTCCTAAAACATAAAAAGCATCTACTGTCAAAATTTCAAGTTTGTAGGTCCATCGGTTTAGGCTCTTCGTTGATGTATCGGCCTGTTTATCAAAGGGCATCGCACACGATGTGAGCTATGACGTCATCGACAAAAATCCAGCGAGAGTGTGCGTTTTAAAATAGCCGATTTTAAATCTTCGATAACTTCGTCATTTCTTGTCGGATTTTAATCATTTAAAAAACAAAATGCTTAGAAATTTGTAGCGCATACGTTTCATTAATTAAAAATTAAAAGTTCTGTTATGTGACTGATCCTCATTGCCCGCGCAGTGGTCGCATTTACCACCACTGGTGATGCCACCTTCGTGGTATAAAAAAACTCAAAGAAAGATAGCTCTAATAGTAAAAGTAACGCGGAACCCAGGCTTTGAGGTGAAGGCCTCGGATGCGACTGGAACAACACTGAGGTGATGGAAAAGAAGGTGTTTGTGTGTTGCATATTATTAACGACAGGCAAGAGGCATGGGTAAGCAATTAGTAATTTTCCATTGAACTGTTAATGAATGATGGTTATAGTTGCTACACCGGCCCGAGAGAGGTCGCGGACGTGTTCATGGTTTGTTCTCGTTAGTCATTGGGTAAGGGGGGTCGGAGGTACCGGGGCCGGGGGGTCAAGTTCGTTCATGGGTATTCATTATATTTGCTAATTGAGATGTTTCTCTTCATTGTTTAATGTATGTAAGAATCTAATTAACTTATTGCTTTTTAATACTACTTAGGTGGCAGACAAGTACACGGCTCGTCTGATGGGTAGCGGTTGCCGTAGCCATAGACATGTGCAATACCAGGAGCGTTACACTCGCGATGCCGACCTTGAAGGGGGGGGGGGGGGGAGGAAGAAGGTTAAGAAAGTTTCTGTGCCGACAACGCAAGATACAAAAAAAGACTTCATAACACCGGTCTACCCGCCGACAGCACAGAATCCCTCCAGTGAGCTCTGGCTACCCTACTTACCACCTGAAAAAACAACACTGTAGTTATTATGAGGCGGTGTTCTGTAGGACGGAGGTACTACCCCAGTCGGACTGCTCAGTTCGGACGGGAGATACCGTCGTGTCCTACCTCTTTGAATGACATTATGTAACATACTGCAATTCATTTAGTCTCAAATATAAATACTTTGGGCCTCAAAGTATTTATATTTGACCCTTTTCTAGCCTCTCCGCCCCTTCCCAGCCCTCCCTCTTCCCTTCAGGGTAGGCAGCGCGTGTGTGACATCCTGAGTGTTGCACACGTTCATAGGTCACGGTGACCGCTTCCCATCAGGTGGACCGTGTGCTTGTCTGCCACCTACCTAGTATAAAAAAAAACCATTATTTAATGGTTTTTCGTGGTACACGTTAGTTATAGAGGGTAAGACACAAATGTTGCTACCGCCATACAAATGTTTTATGTAACAAAAACTTGTCTGCGCGATTGTCCTAATGGTTTATGTGAGACTGTGTCTGAATACACAATGACCAATAAAAGATTAACACTCTGAGCGGAGATTTTGTCATCAATTTTCTATTATATTATGTGAACTGTCTAACATAGAGACGGCAGATCGTTTTCCAATAGCTGTCATCTTTTATTATGTTTAGCTTGTTCTATTTTCCTTTGTGATTTGATGAGCTATTGAGGATTTAAGATGGCTTCAACTTGACTGACGCTGTTCGTCTGGTCGTTGGTTGATGGAAAGGACTTGGAGGTATCAGGTTGTGCAATTCCAGAGAGCACTCCCCGAAATGTATCCGATAGAACACCGAGAGACCTGCAACTTTGCGTCGATGGGCAAGGCTTTGATTTGGTGAAAGAATTTTTAAATAGGTTCAGTAGATCCCGAGATTACCCCTTACAATTTAACAAACACACAAAAATTACCTCTTTATAATATTAGTATAGATACCACAACATAATTTCTTTTATTACTTACAAAGATACATAGGATTAGTCAATCAGTATCTCAAGGTCATCCATGTAGCACCCACAGTCCGCACAGAGAAAACGCGTGTGAACTCCGCCGAGATTCTCCATGTTACAGCGCTCCATCACCGTGACTCCGCGTAGCCGTTAAATCAAGCTGAACCAATCAATTTAGTGTTCAATTGAAATGGCTTGCCTACAGAGCTTTGAGTAAACAAACTATGTGCAAGATTGGAAGCCGTGTCGTGCAACCATTGCAACTGTATTCACGTTCGTACAATATTTCTTTGAGGCTGCGGTGGGGTATGACAGGGATACTGTGGTTCCCAAACCCGAGGGGGCCATCTCGAATCCGGAGATGGCCCGGGTCAAGCCGGGATGCGAAGGAAATGTCCCATGGGCTACCTTATACCGCGGCGTCAGAAGACCCTTGACGGTGGGGGGGGGGGGGGGGGGAGTGCGAGTATTTTGGTACACTGATAAGATTTAAATTATGGAGGTACGATACGACGGTATCTCCCGTCCGAATTGAGCAGTCCGACTTGGGTAGTACCTCCGCCCTACAGAACACCGCGTCCATAATTAACTGTCGTGTTCTAGAATGCGGATACGCATACTTAAATACTTTTTTTACAAAAATATTAACTGTCCCTCACGGCTTCGCCCGTGACATACTTCATCCCCGTGGTAGGATAAAAAGTATCCTATGTCCGTTTCCTAGTTCTAAGCTCCCTCCCCACCAATTTTCAGCCAAATTGGTTCAGCCGTTCTGGAGTTATAAATAGTGCACACGACTTTCTTTTTTTTATATAGAAGCAACCTATATACCCAGTATATGTCAAATGATCTATGCTATAAACATAATTGATCCATAATAGCATATAACAGAACTGAAAATGTGAATGTTTTAACCATGTGTCTGTGAAGCGCTTCCGAGCAGATGTGGTTGATGCGCTTACGCTGCTGCATTGCGACTAAAACGCCCATATATGAAAGCGTTCTTAGGGAAACCACGGGTTTATCACCGTGAAAACAATTGACCCGCAACACAACATACAAACATATTTCCCACAACTGATATAACACGCTTTACTCGCCGGTAATGGTCGTTACACCACGTGCTGTGACGTAATTACCGCGGTAAACACTGCAGCAATAGATTTTACGGTCCGGCGCAGGAGCAACAGAATCGCAGTTGTGACATCGGAACATCAGTGTTCTGTTCTGTGCGCTGATGGGCACTCATTTATGTCAAGAGTCACATGTCATACCTACTGATTACATTACAGCACCCTCAACATATTGTCCGTAGAGATATCTCCTCTTTTCTCTCGACTAATGAAATCGCAGAAAAAAGTTGCCAAGTGACCAAAATGTCGCCTAAACCTCACCTTTTTATTCAACATTTTTCTTCAACTTGACCTGTGTCTAGTAATTGAAATTTGAACCCCTGAATTGTCTGATATTTGGCAGAAGTCTTTAGTTCTGATGACAATAAAATTTAAAACTGTTTACTTAACTTACAAAATATTTTTTTAAACTTTATTTTATACTACTTAGGTGGCAGACAATTACACGGCCCACATGATAGAAAGATTAGGAAGCGGTAACCGTGGCCTTTGGACGTGTGCAACACCAGGGGCGTCACACTCATGCTGCTGACCCTGGAGAGGGGGAGGAGGATAGGGAGACAAGGGGGGATTAGAGGGGGAGACCTCTACTTTTTTCTGCGAATTCATTGGTTGACGAGAAGTGAAGAGAGGTGTCTTCAGATGCCATGCTGACTACGCTGATCTCACTATAATAAACTTAAAAAAATCTGTCAAATTGAGAATCTTTCTTCTTTTTTTATGTCGGTCACGTCAATGGGTCATTCTCAGCCGGCTCAAATAGGCGAGTCCGCGTCGAAAACCAATACTTGGAGATTACTTATCAATATGATTATTTTTTTTATAAAATGTACGGTCAAAAATAGTAGGGGGGGCCTGTGGTATTTTTTAGATAAATTACGTAGAAGTTAGTTTAAAAAAATTAAAACTACGAAAATATTGACCTCGGTGTCGCGTCCGGTCCTGTCCTTGCAGCAAAAAATATTTTTTATCTTTTTTTCTCCAATAAAAGTGTTATATGTACATATATTCACAAACAACTTGATAGCTATTTACTTAATTTATAACATTACTAAGCCATTATAGGCATTACTAGACAAGTTACAACTGGTTGTCTTTACGTCCGACGTTCAGAGTTGACTTCAGTGGCGCGCACGGATTCATTCATTACTCTGTACTCTAGCGACTGCGAGAATAGAGGTTCGAGTAGTGCAAACTATCAGTTACACCGCACCGGTGGTAAGGACAAGACGTCTGTATGTTATCGCCCCCACTGTTTTATTAAGTTTTGTAAGCATTTTCGGTGGCTTGGTATACACCTAAAACTGATTTCGGTGAATCCATTTTATCCTCAATTATTCGAACTAATAATGTAAAGCTATATTAAAAGTGTGTCTTTTATGTATTAGATTTCAATAAAAAGCATAAGCATTCATAATACAGATTACTTTTAAAAATATATAGGATTTTGCTAAATATTTTGATTTCAGTGCCCTTGATTCCGGTGTATTCGGTGGGTCTGGAAGTCGAAATGTATGACTGCCGCGTGGAATTCAGTATCGCCACCAAGTCTATTTTAATAAAACGACTCTCCACTCGACTTTCCACTCCGCTGTTCACTCCACTCTCCACTCCACACTCCACTCCACTGTTCACTCCACTCTCCACCTCCACTCTACTTTCCAATCCTCTCTACCGACTCCACTCTACATTCCACTCTCCACTTCAATGTCCAATCCACTCCACTCCACTCTCTACACCACGCCCCACTCCCCACTCCACTCTCCACACCACTCCCCACTACGCTCCACTCTCCACTCCACTGGTTTCCACTCGTCTAGCCAAAACCTTTCGGATAAAAAGTACTAAACGGATTTTAGTACTTACGGTTTTCTTAGTCAGACTTAAAATTTGGAGATATGACCAATAAGTTTTTTTTAAATTTATTCATTGGTTTCACCTTACACCATCTTTACAGGGCTCACCTAAGGCGACAGTGTGGACATCATATCCCTATATAACAGTACTTTTAGTTTTAATAATCAATATTCACGCGGGCGGCGCTACGGGCGTCAGCTAGTAACTACTACTAACTATAGAATTGTAAATTACTTGGCCCGATACAACTACACATATCGTTGGAGACGACGATATGTGTAGATATAAAGATATAAAAGACTTGGTTATGTTGACCACAAAAAATATCTAAGTATTTTTTGGAATCCTTGTCTGATTGTTCGTGATAGACGCAAAAACTGCTGAACAAATTTTGATGTTGCCTTTTCATTAGCAAGGTCTTGGTTTTACATAAAATCTGCCGTATGTTTGATTGCATTTAGTTTAGTAGAACCGGGGAATTGACCAATAAACGATTACGAACCAATCGACTCTCACGGGCAGAGCCGCGGGTATTAGCTTGTATAAAAAGTAGCCTATACTAGTACTACTTAGTAGTACTAATCCAGACTATAATCTATCACTGTACCAAATTTCAGCCATATCCATTCAGCCGTTTTTACATGAAAGACTAACAAACATACATCCAGATATTCCGACTGATTGACTCCGTGGGCAAAGCCACAGGTAGTAGCCTATATGTTATTTCAGATTATAATCTATCTTTATACCAAATTTCAATCCGATCTATACAGCCGTTTTTGCGTGAAAGAGTAATAAACATACATCCAGACATCCCGACTGATCGACTCCGTGGGTCGAGTGATCGACTTCGTGAGCGGAGTCGCGGGTATTAGCTTGTATAAAAAGTAGCCTATATGTTATTTCATACTTTAATCTATCTCGTTACCAAATTTCAGTCAGATCTATTCAGCCGTTTTTACGTGAAAGAGAAACAAACATATATCTAGAAATCCCGACGACCGACATAAGCCGTTTTTATGTGGCAGAGTAACAAACATACATCCAGACATACATTCTTACAAACTTTTGCGTTTATAATATCAAGTAGGAAGTAGATTAGGACAGGATTTTATATATTTGATTTCGGTGATAAAAATGTTGATTTCGGTGGACACTATTAAAAAAAAGTGAAATATCTTCATAACCATTCAGTCTATACAGTTCCCTCAACTACTGAAATGTTTTAAATTAACTCTAGATTTGATATTTCATGTAAGTAAAACCTTAATTGAAAGAAAAAAATTGGACACCGAAGTCAACCAAATAATGAGCCGCCTGAGAAAGACCCCAATATGACTTCACCTCGCCTGATGGTAAGCTAAAGATAAAATCCCAGGAAGGGGGTCCTCGTTACACACACCGACACTGACATAATGGTGGCCCTCAACTTGACGGCCTCATTAAATGCTTTTTCACGCACCGCTTTTTAGAATTCGGTAAGAAAAAATATAAAATGAAACCAGTCGCATTTAAGATCTATTCTGATGACAGTAAATTATTAAAATGTTAGAATCTGAAGGTAACAAAGGAAACGATTGTAGGCTGCATTCAATATCAGACAAAGCGTCTCCTAGACTTCTCACCATTATGACAAGTTATATAAGTACGCGTTGATCCTTTCTAAATGTGCAATACTTTCAACTCTGACTGAGCTGCCGTACAGATTTTGTGCTCGGATATGAACGGGATTAGATGTTTGATAACATTTTTGGGTGTTTTTTTACAGTTTTTACCGTTTTGTTTTCAAGATTTAGGACATTTTACTCAGTGCTATCTGATCTAGATCTAAAGTGAGTATTGCTTATCTAGCGTGTGTTATGGGATTTATTTTATAAGCACGTGCAACACCCAGACCAACACAAATAGACGAATCATTAGCATTATTTCCAATTACATCTATCTTTCATATCCTGCTTTTGGGTTTACCTATATAACTTTTATGGGAGCGACTGTCGTTTGACCTTTGTGGAAAGCCTTCACAGACCAGAAGAGAGTTTGGCTGGGCTTCAAAGCTCTTAGTGAGGATAATTATGGTTTATTGACCTGGATCCAGGTGCTTCTAAAGTATGTATTTACAATAAATTATCTGTATATACGTTTATCCACATTCTAGAACTCAATCTATAACTACTTAATCTAGATGGTGCTGTGTGATAGTACTAGAATATTAATTTTTTTATAGATGTCTATAAGTGTTTTTCGCAGCACTTTGGCAATCAAACCGGCACCCATTCTCGCTACTCCACGGAGGCAGTCAGCGTGTAATGTGTTGTTTACATACTTACTTCGACCTCATCAGCTCCGCATTTCTTAAACATTTGATACGAATATTGCAAACAAGTGCTTCACAGTGTTTATCTATGTGCACAGAACACTTGGAGAGGGCCTTAAGAGCCGTACCGAACGAGCGAAGCGATTATTTGGTAATATTATGTGTGTACTAACACAATTGAAAAGTGGATAGGCTTGGTTGGATAAAAACACAAACATATACTTACGATTGAGCATATTCCCGAATGGTTAAACAAAGATGTAGGTACTTAGGACTTATATTTGTAACCGAAATATGGAGGTAGGACACGACGATATCTCCCGTCCCAACTAAGTCCGACTGGGGTAGTACCTCCGCCCTACAGAATACTGCCCCATAATAACCATCGTGTTGTGTTCGGCGGTAAGTAGGGTAGCCAGAGCTCACGGGAAGGATTCTGTGCTGTCACCACAGAAACTCTCTCTAAGCCTCCCCCCAACCTCTCTCCTATTCCCCCTTCCTAACCCCTCGTCCAGGCCATGGTTAAATGGTTTAAAAAAATTAAAAACTGTTACATTACATAAAGGCTGTTATTGATGGCAATAAGCTTGCTCCATCATAAAAACCCTTAAAATATATGTAGCGATATTATAAATGTCAATGCATCTCTGCCTACTCTCTCGGAGACTAACGTGCGTGAATGCCAGTAATGTTCGTCCTCGGAGCATACTGATAGCCGTGGAGTGTCAGGGGGTCATTACCGGGTCGGTCACAATGACCCCGACCGACATTCCGGGCAAGGACGAATGACATGACAACACGCGCGGGGGTATTTAGATCACACGATACGATAGTATTTTATTCGTAGGGTGAATACGGTTTTAATTTTATTGGTTTTAGTGTTCTGTACTTTAGAAAGAAAGGGTTTTTTGTAATATTAGGTGTACTTATCTGTATTCTTACGAGTATGTACCGTAAATAATATAAGATTTTTTTAAAATTATATTTGTACTCAAAATGTGCTTGCGTGACGTCAAACGGGAAGAACCATCTGAAAAACAATACTACCTATTCCTAGTAGCTTGCGCAAGAGATATAGTATTAGAATATAAGATTTAGATATTATAGCTTTTGCCCGCGGCTTCGCCCGCGTGGATGTCGGTTATCGCGACCAAACATAGCCTATGTCTCGAGGTCTAATCTAATCTACCCCTATACCAAATTTCATCAAAATCAGTTCAGCGGTTCAGGCGTGAAAGCGTAACAGACAGACAGACAGAATTACTTTCGCTTTTATAATATTAGTATCGATGTTATATGTTTTTCTATTGCGTGAACCACTTATTTTATTCTTCTCTTTCTAAGACGTTAAGGAGTTATTACATGAAGTGACATATTTTGCCGTTGCCTGTACTTAATATACAACTCTTATTTGTATACTTACCCATATTAAAAATAAACAAATTGATTGATAGATTGTAAAGAATGTCCAATTTCGAAATAGATTGTCAGCCCAGGAAGTCATCTAAATATCAGATCTGTCATATATGGGTACACATTGTAAACAATTTTGAACCTATCGTCTGTAATCATAGAGTGGATTTAACAATACACATTTCTTGGTAGACTTATTGCTGACCTTTGACTGTGGTATGGGTGCCAAATGAGCATCACCTGTTATACAAGAATATTGTATAATTTGCACTTACCATGTTACGTGTAAGTAATTTCAATCAAATTTTAATATTTCTGTATTATGGTATGAAGAAACTTACTTTCGGCCGAAGCTCGTGATACGCTGTTTCCGGCTTTCGACATTCTAGCGAAAAAAAAAATGTGTAGTCAGCAAAAAAAGTAGGTGATCAGTGATCAATTTCGGATTTTAAAGTTTAGTGAAGCAATTTTTATATCTCTTAACGAAAATGCTTCATAACTACTTAATGGAATCCATGTATTACAATATAATTAATACTTTTCGTTGTCTTGTATTCAAGTGTATAAAAACGATTTTTACGTTACGTGTATGTGACCCTCTTTCCTGAGACTTTACCTTCAGCTTACCATCAGGTGAGGTGAAGTCAAATTGACGCGTCCTATAATATATAAAAAAAAATCTGTACAATCCTCATCTATTTTTGCCGCTGACTGTACCTAACTAATAATTATTTTTAGGTTAGCTTTTGAATATTAAAAATCAATCAATTTGTGTGGCTATTGAGGTAAAATTTGCCGAAAAATATTTTGTACTAATTGGGCACTGTTATACCTAATTGGGTACTAGTAAAACGGTAAAAATTAGGTTTGTTTTTATTTTATCATTTTAATATCTTTATATCCGACTGAGCTAGCGACGGTAACTTTAAATATCCACCCAACCATTATTCACTTGTTGGCAACAGGCTTGCTTCTCAGCAGGACCAAAAAGTGTAGGTGGAAGGGTAAATACATCCCTGAGGATGAATGAAACTTGAAAAGAAAAAAAAAGTAATATATCGTCACGCATCCGTGTCGGACTATATAACAACCTAGGAATACTAACCCATATGTAATTGTTTATAATCTTACGTAACTTTGATATGAAACTCGCGAAGTTCATGGTATTATGTGGAACTGAAATGTAGGACTTCTTATTGTTGACTACTCATAAATATTCCTAGAGCACCCCCACCTGTAGGGAGTACTTCTATGTGTGAAAGTGCTGGAACAAGCTTGACCCTACCACCTGGAAATAAATGCGAAAGGGTTTTGTTTGTAGAGTCCGGAGTCCACCTTCTGGCTTCCACTTCTCCACTTTATACGGTCTACCATCGTGCTGTGAGTGTAGCATTAATGAAAAAATCAAGACTCTATCTATCGAAAAAAAAATTGAATAAGAGATGGTTTTGTAACCTAATTGGAGTTTTGTAACCCAACACACTATATAAGACGTCGTGAGGTACTCTCATAGTGCTATGGTGACCTTTAGATCGATGGCAGACTTGCGACATGCGCTCCGCATGTAGTTCACACGCATGAAACAATGGCGACGGTTTCAATTAGAAATTGTACTAAAAGCGGCGATGGCACAGTGGGTAAAGTTATTGACAGACAGTACAGTGTTGATGTCAATCAATTAATCAGCCTATCGACGTCCACTGCTGGACATAGGCCTCTCCCAATGTGCACCATAGCACCCAATTGTCCACCTTCCGCATCCAATCTATCCCAGCTACTTTCCTCGTCAGTCCATCTGAAGGTCATCCTACCTCTATTGGACCCTCTATACTTCTATTGCCATCAGGAGGAGATTTCATGTGAAACCAAATGGAACACTAGTGGAATGAATTTCATCTAGAACCAGCGGTTCCGTGCCTCTTTTCTCTGCCGTACCATAAAGACTTGGAACTCTTTACCAGCGCATGTGTTTCCTTCCTCCTACAGTCCCGGAGCCTTTAAGCGGGGTGTGAAAAAGCATTTGATGAGGCCGTCAAGCTGAGAGCCGTCATTGTGGCACTATCGGTGTTTGCAATGGTGACTCCCATTCCAGAGACTTTACCTTTAGCTTATTATAAGGCGAGGTGAAGTCATGTTGACTTAAAAAAATCCAAAAATATCAGTAATGCAAGATACTAAAGCCTGTTTCAATAAAATGAGGGTCAAGTCCTCATATTACCGCCATAATCATGACGTAGTTACCTAATTGTGTAGAATGTTGTTCATCTCATCTGCAGTTATTACATTTCACGGCACATTTAACATGGTAAAGACGTACATCACCTTACATTTCACCACGCGTGCCCGCGGGGGCACAATTAGAGGTGTAGCTATGATTACATAACGCTTTGTACTCTAGGAGTCTGTACTAGAGGTCAGGGGGTCAACGGGTCGGGTACTTATGAATGTGCTACTTTAGAATCGAACTGTATTGTGTGGACTGATCGCTTTTATATTTTAATTTCATTGATGGATCATTACTTTGAATGATGATTGCTGTGTAGTTGGTACTCGTGTGAGATAAAGGTGTGTTGTTTTCTCTTTTTAATCGACTTTAGAAGGAGTTGTTTGACTTGTATATTTGTATTTACTGATATTGATGCGATTTTCAGAAAAGTATTTTTTACATACTGGAGAAGACCTTACCATACTTACTTTTTTTATACTACGTAAGGGCAGACAAGCATACGGTCCACCTGATGGGAAGCGGTCACCATGGCCTATGGACGTGTGCAACACTAAGGGTGTCACACACGCGCTGCCTACCCTGAAGGGAAGGGGGAGGTTAGTAAGGGGTGAGGGGAGGAGGGATTCAGTGAACTTACTTAAAACAGTAGGGAATCGGTTCTATGTTTTCATCAAAAATTTTCAAGTTTGCTTTTGCTCTTATTTTCATCTCTATGTAGTGTTATAAATATACTTGAACATTTTTCTAAGAAACAACGCACAAGGAACAACTTCGGTTTCGCAAGAGTACATAGGTTACAGCAACCACTTAACGCCAGGGGGCCACCTGCTTCTTCACTTTAGTAATAGAAAAATCTCATTATAAATCAAAGAATTATGCGTTTCTCAATAACAAAGGCAGTAATGATGATATAACACCGAATAGTATTGTCTTCTGACCTTCAATGACCTCTGCGTGCGACACTCCGGCGGACAATGATTGATGATATTGGAACATATGAAAATTACCTGTTATAAATCACAAACTTCTTTAGCAGGTGGTAATAAGTTAATAAGTTATTCAATGCGGAAACTCATTTATTTTGACATTTACCTACATTTTTTGTTAAAAAATTAAGCAGTGAACTTGGTTTATGGAGGTTCATGCTATGAGTAACACGTTAAGAGATGCTACTGTGGAAATTTCTTGCGAATAGAGGTCCAGTGGCTGAAGCGTTGGGCTTGCGATCGGAAGGTCACAGGTTGTAATCCCAACGTGTGCCATAGCATAGATCCGGTCTATCCCAACTAGATTACCCTGTGCAATAAGGCCGCTAATTGTGTAAACAGCAAACCTGTACCTACTAATTATGTTCTGAATGTTTTCTTGTCCTACAAACAATAAAGAAATATATCTATCTATCTATCTATCCATCTTGTGAATAAAATGGTAGTACCTACTTACTATGATTCTGAATAAACTTTTGAATAACTGGAAGTGCGGTTGAAAGAATAAAAGATGGCTTTCCATGGTGCGTAATTCTGTACAAACCGAAATGCATAATAGTAAATGATTGAAGTATGGTGCGTGGTTGCGTTCCTGGATAAAATCTGCTGAATACACGCACTTAGGCAAGCCACCTCAAGAAGGCATCATTAGAACTTGTAGAAAAAATTGCAACAAAAAATGAAACTTGTCATAAATCTAAGTGCATCGCATTGTTAGGACACCGCCATTAACTCCTAACTCGTTTCTAATGTGTTCTACATGACTTATGACATTCTCAAGGTGTGAGTCATTTATATACTTAGTTTTTTTTTAACGCCACCGTGTAGGTCGCCTTGCTACGGCCTAGAACCTCAAAGTCATAATGGTACTCGTGTTAATAATCATCTTCGTAGCGATTTTCAATTGACCCGCTTTTCCAGGAGCGACTGACGTCATACCTCCCAACCCTTTTTTGGATTTTTTCGTGCAGATATCCCCACGGATACTACCCCGCTCTTATATCACACTTGAACCGACTAAAACGGACTATCGGATCTTCAAGCGCCGCGCGCCGTCGGCCATCAGGTGGTGGTTATGTCGGGATCGAACCAACTAAAACCGCACGCCGTCTCGGGTCTTAATTACCGGGGTGTAAGGCTACCCAATAGGCATATCCCTCACACACCATCTACGGTTTTAAGATGGCCCCGTTGCCCGGGTGCACCGCGTGGAATGCCTACCTGTCTACTCTAAAGGTAAGCATGCGCCAGGGCCTCATCCGGTGTTTAACTTCCACCGGGACTCGAACCCGGAATTTCACGCACAGCATTCACACTCACCACTGATCCGCCAACACCATATGTTAACCATTTCTGTAATATAGAAAAGTCCTTGTCATAAATCTAGAAGAGTTAACTCATGCAATGTGTGTACACGCCAGCCGTGATTTGCCATAGTCGTACGGTCAGCAAACAAAAACTCGCGGGCGACATACGGACAGTTACTATACAAATACGGTCAGCATACAAACACAAGTGACCGCGATGTGCGGACAGTAGGCCAAATACTGTACAAATATTTTGCTTTTCGTGTGGCGTTATCTATATTTAGTTTTTGTCACTTCCATATACTGACACAAAAAGCGATGGTAGCTGAATGGATAAGGAGGCGGCCTCTACTCAGATATATCGAGTTCGAATCCGGCCAGTCAGTACCAATGTGAATTTTACTCTGTGGAATTTTTTATGTGCTAATCACTTGATTTACCATCTGCTGACGGTGAAGAAAAAACATCGTGAGGAAACCCACATGTGCTAGAAGAAATTCTAAGGACATGTCCGATCCACCAACCCGCATTAGGCCAGCGTGTGTGGATTAAGGTGTAAACCCTCTCAGCTCTCTCGTTAGAGGAGAGGAGACCCGTGCCCAGCAGTGGGACATAAGGTTGCTATTATTTTGTACTGATTTTACACGTACCTACAGCCGTCCTCAAAAGTTCTCTGGTCTGTCCTCAAAGGCATCTGAAGACCCTTGAAGGTGTTTTAGTCGATCCGAGTCCGATATTACCCCCGATGACCAACAGGGGTGTTATCCATGGGGATTTTTGCACGATAAAAAATTATGTTTTTCCTTTGTAGCTTACTCTTGTAAATGTTAGGCGTACCTATTGCAATTGTAATTACATTTGAAAGGTAGCAATATTCAAGAGTGTGAAATTGTATATTTACTGTTATATACGCAATGCATTAGTCAAACACAATTCTAATTACTTAACTCAACAAATGTCCAGCTAAGAATTTCTTCTGCGCACGTAACTAATATTTTAAGACATTTTGCATGTACTTAGGGTCCTATCAGACAGAGAGCGGTCACGCGGTCAAGCGTTCTGCGTTCGCGTTCTGCGTTCGAGCGTGCAATTGCTCACGAACCCCGCTGTTGAACGGTCGACGCGGTCCCACTAGTGTCACCATGATTTTTGACGATAGTTCTTCATCGGAAGACGAATTATTGATTTTGTGGTCATTATCAGCGTCAAGACGGAAAAGAAAACACTGGGTGCGCCCAGTAAATAAGGATAGAGAACGAGATGGAGAATTTCATAGACTTTTTCTAAATGGATTAATGATGAAGAAATTTTTTATAATTCTTTTCGGATGAGCATCGATTCCTTCAATGAACTGTATGACAAAATTAAACATGACTTAGTCAAACAAGATACTAACTGGAGGAAAGCCATTATTTCAGCAAAAGAAAGTCACGTACTAACATAATCAGCTTTTCGGTCTCCATCTTCCTTCCAATTTGGTCACCGAAACAGCAGTGAACGCGTGAACGCGTGCGTTCTACTTGATCGCTGCGGTAAGAATGCCTCCTGTGTGAATATATCTATATAACATAATATAACACAAAGAACGCAAAACTGACCGCTTGAACGCTTGACCGCGCGACCGCTCTCTGTCTGATAGAACCCTTACATACATACACACACACACACACACATAATATTATGGTATATTGGCTCGAGTCCCGGATTCTACTCTTCCTTGCCTTAATATGGCTTATCTTGACGTTCACAGCAGCAACTACCGTCTGACTCCTTAACTCAGGGAAGCCAGCGCTAGATCCTCATTCATCGGGTCTTCAGACGCCGGGGTGTAAGGTGGCCTGTACTAAAATTTCCCCCCGTACCCTGGCTGATCCAGGACCATTCTAAGTGGTATTTGGTGGTACATTTTGATGGCACAAATTTGCCTCAAATTGAGCCGGGTAGGTACCACCGACCACCTTGCGAAAAACCCTCCATCCAACCTCGATTGGATTACGTCCAGGGTTCAGCAGGCCCGGCTATGCAAGCCGGGCTTGAGATGATGGTTATCGCAGCACGTGTGGCACCAGTGGGTACTGGCGTAGTCTAAACCAATATCTGCGATTTGTCACGCAGTGCTGCGACGACAATCACCTCTTCTTTCATGAGGCCGTCAAGTTGAGGGCCATCATTGTGTCAATGTTGGTATATGTAATGAGGACCCCTTTCCTGAGATTTTACCTTTAGCTTACCATCAGGCGAGGTGAAGTCATATTGACGTGACCGATATAAAAAAAATCTTGGCTTCGAGCTGATTATCCCTCAGGTTTGAAAATCATGGACGGGAACCGTCTTAAAATGGGCTTGCAGTATCTTTCATCCCTTTTAAACAAACTGCTAAACTAATAAAGATGTAACATAACTAAATAACATAACAAGGTCTTACACGAATCTAAAGAAATCCGCCATAAAAATTATGTCGTAAGACTTTCCATACGTTTGTCTTACCATAGAGCACGTAACAGAGCTGTCAATATTGACACTTATAAATAGCTGGGCATAGAGACAATGATATGTCATAAGGTCACCATGGGTTATGGCAAGGTGGAGTTATGTGGCCACGTCACATTACGTCATAATGGTTACGTCAATGGCTGAAGATGGTTTGGGGCTAATTTAGGTGGTTCTTGTGTACCAATGATGGGAGTGGTGTTACTTACCTTTCAGTCTTCAAGTCTAGAGTGAACAGCTTACTTCAATGCAAGCGCGCTCCACCATCGACCCCATCGTCAATTACCATCAGGTGAGATAGTGGTCAAACGCGGGCCTATCGACTATAAAAATTAAATAAAATATAAACTGAATTGGCATTTTTTTATATCGGTCCCATATTCTTATTGACTATGACTTCACCTCACCTGATGGTAAGCTAAAGGTAAAGTCTCAGGAAGGGGGTCCCCATTACATCCACCGACAGTGCGATGATGGCGGCTCTCAGCTTGACAGCCTCATCAAATGCTTTTTCACGCCCTGCTTGAAGGACTCGGGACTGTAGGAGGAAGGTAACACGTGAGCTGGTAAAGAATTCCAAGTCTTTATGGTGCGGGTAAGGAAAGAGAGAAAAAATTACGAAAAATGTCATAACATACATAAACTCACGCCTATATCCCCGAAGGGGTAGGCAGAGGTGCTAGCACCCACATTTAGCCAGTTTATTTTTAGGTTCCAATGTAATAGGTGGCGAGCCTATTGCCATTAACCGGGCACTTATAAACCTGCGATAAATACACACATAACTTCGAAAAGTCATTGGTGTGTGCCATGGTGAACCTGGGATCGAACCCGAGACTTCGTCTCAGCAGTCCATTACCCAGACCACTAGGCTTCGGCGGTACGAAAAATGTCACGAAAGTAAAATTTAATTATATCCGTGGCCTTATAGCCTAGCCTGCAATATGCAAGCGTCTGTTTGAGTAGGTACTAAGGAACAGCTATTAGTGAATATCGATTAATCGTATAATTGTGTTCCGCGTCGCGTACTTTCTGCTATCCGTAATCTCAGTAATTACTCGTCATAAAATATCATAATTATGGAACCTGCTGGTTATAAATTGCAAGTAACTTCTGGTGATCTTTGGACCCCACCACAACCTTTGCAGTCAAGCCTACTCGCTTACTATAGAGTAAGGTTTTTCTCTCTGGTTGGCATTTTATTTATACCAGTAAGGTGGCAGACAAGCACACGGTACCTGATCCCTCTGTTTCTATGCTGACTTCGGTCTCCCCGCTGGCAGCACAGAATCCCTCCAGTGAGCTCTGGCTACCCTACTTACCAACGGGAACACAACACGATGGTTATTATGACCGCGGTGTTCTGTAGAGCGGAGGTACCTACTACCCCAGTCGGACAGCTTATTTCGGACGGGAGATACCGTCGTGTCCTCCGTATCCTTTCTTTGATAGTTGTGTGAAAAGGTCATATTCAAGCTTAATGACGACTAAAGAATGTCAGTATTAATATTATACTGCGAAATGTATCGTAATGGATTTTTATTGATTCCTGTTATTGTCCGTGTAATCAGTTTAATTGGTATCAATATTCCACGTTTCATAAATGTCAATTATTATTTTATTGTGTTGGGTTTACTGCCGGTGTTGGAATTTAACCAACAGGATCTTGGTACTTATACGGATAGTAATACTTTTTTATACAACGCAGGTGGCAGACAAGCACACGGCCCAGCTGATGGGGAATAGAGTTGGGGGGAGAATGAAATAGAGGTTGTGCGGGAGGGTTGAGAGAGTTTTGTGCTGATAGTCAGAATCCCTCCCGTGAGCTCTGGCTACTCTACTTACCGGCGGGAACACAACACGATGGTTTTTATGGGGCCGCGTTCTGTAAGGCGGAGGTGTTACCTACCCCAGTCGGACTGCTCAGTTGGGGTGGGAGATACTTACATAACTAAAAGGTCTTGATCAGTCTTCTAAAAGTCTGACCAAGACCTTTCAAACAAACTTTTCACAACGTAAGATTCTTCTTATGCATGTTTCATCACAATCGGTTAAGTAGAACTAGAGATATAGACAAAAAAACGAGAAAACCGACGTCCACACGGGCGAAGCCACGGGCATAGGCTAGTAATACAATACGCAGACATAAATTACGTCTATCACATAAAAACTGTTTATGAAGTGTCGACAGGCTCTAAATCTTTTAACTCGAAAGACGCAACAGCGAGTGAAGCTGGGTGTGGAAGCTAATTATGAAAGATATGATTAGCACAGCGTGCTTTGTTTAATGTCTGATTATGGCGAGATGTTACATTCTCTTACGTTATGACGCGGAAATAACAGATTTATTGACCGTCTTCGAAAATGGTGAACGTTTAAATTTACTGAGAATTCAATTTATGTAGACAGTGTTTAGGTTTAAACTGGCGAAATGTGGGTGCTAGCACCTCTGCCTATACCTTAGGGGATATAGGCGTGAGTTTATGTTGTGTTATGATTATGTTTAGACAAGCACATTTTGCCAACCGAACCTTTTTCTCTCAGTGCGTGTTTTGGAAGGAAGGTAACCGCTTCCCATCAGGTGGGCCGTGTGCTTATCTAGCCACTTAAATGGTAAAAAAACAAACCTTTTTTTCACATGTTTACAGCACTTAAGTGTTTTTTCATATAAATTGAGGAGGCCGTTAAGTTGAGGGCCCCCATTATGGCACTATCGGTGTTTGTAATGGGGATCCCCTTCCTGAACGATCTAAAAAAATGCCTGTAATGTAAGACACATTACACGTGTTTAAACATTACAAAGACCTGCTGTGGTTTTCCCTAGCGACTACAATATGGGGTTCTTCAAGAAGGGCATTAGAACGTTTTTACAGGGTCGGCAGCGCGAGTGTGACGCCCCTGTGTTGCACACGTCCATGGGCCACCGCTTCACATCAGGTGGGCCGTGCGTTTGTCTGCCACCAAAGTGGTATAAAAAAAGAGCAAAGGTTAAACTAAGTTCATATTAGTATGTCAACAGCTGTAACCTAAGGCGACGTCAAAAGCGTTAAATTATATAGACATCTACATTACACACTTTCCAGGTCAAAATCAAAACTCTTCGTACATTAGTGACGTAAGTCTGACCCGACTGCGATCGTTTGTGAGGTAATGTGTTGTCATGATGGTATGTTCATTTGATGTAAGTATAATAATTACTTAAGTCGTTTTCTAAGGTTCAATATTTTATTAGCTTCGTACGACATCTACGCAGTGCTATCTAAACCCAAAGAAAATATAATAAATAATAACTTAACTAGCTTGTGTTATCTGTTCTAGAATGCGGATCAATATACTACACTTATGCTTAAAAATAATGTTAACATAGTGTATAGTATACATTATGTTAACATTATATTATTTTTAATAAAACCTTTGCGCATAGGTTTTATTAAAAATGCTTATGTAATCTTTTTTTTTGTAAATTGTTTGATATGATAAATAAATAATAAAATTCATACATATAAACACATTCAATGTACATAATATGCACACAAATATTTGTATTGATCGGGCATCGAACTCCCGACCTCTGACTTAGCAGTCTGACGCTCGAACGATTAGATATTGATCCGACCTATTTCAAATAATTCTGTGAAAATTTCCGGGCTATTATCTCTACCTGCCCTGGAGAGAAAAAGATGTGATTATATTATAAAAATGCTTTTACAAGGCATTACATAAGTTATAATGCCTGATAAAACAGTAATAGCATTGTTGCTGATGTAAATTGAATTTGCTTTGAAGAGGCGTTTCTATTTTACCATTAAAAGGGCTTTGTGCTTTGTTATCGCAAATGTTCGATGTTATTTAATCAGATACGCTGTTACCTGCGGCTACGTGTGTTTATAGCATAATTTCTACCGCTACCCACAGGAAACTATTCTCTGTTTATTCTGTGTTATTACAAAAGCTTACTGGGGGGATAAGATATGCTGTCAGCACCGGAAATCTCTCAACCCCCCCTCTCATTCCCCCCTCCACCTTTCTTCCAGGTTCGGCAGCGCGAGTGTGACGCCGCTGCCCCTAGTGTTGCACACGTACCTACTATTACTAAGTCGCTTCCCATCAGGTGGGCCTTGTGCTTCTCTGTCATCCAAGTTGTATTAAAAATTATAGATGGCGCTGGATGTAGGGTACGTCTGCTGCTACGAGTATGACTAATTTAGTTATACAATTTTAATCAAGTGTTTCGTATAGCACGAAAACCTGCCAAGTACATTAAAAGAAATTTAGATGATTATGATCGATTTTATAGTGCATCTAAACTTGACATTGGAATGGATTTCAACCCTTTTTTGAACGAAATTAGCCGATAGGAACTTGGCCCCCTTTTTAACAAGCATGTTTTTGGTGGGATATTATAAACGCGAAAGTTTGTAAAAATGTAGAATGTCTGAATGTATGTTTGTAAATGGCGTAAAAGTCGTTAAAATCAGTTTTATTTCAGTCGTGTAAACACTACCAACAATTATTTTATACAACTTTTATGAGAGTGACTGCTTCTGAACCTCCCAACTTTGAGAGGAAAGTCTGAACTAAAGCATCGTTTGTTGTAAGATTAACTTGGCCTCAAAAGTCTTAATGCGACTAGGTACTTCTTTTACGCAGTTAATCATATTCAAAAAGTTTGATGTTAAAGAATACTTATTTACACAGAAAGGCAAGCTCCAGTCGACCGAGAAATTACTTCCACAACAAGGAAAATTACAATATCTTGTACTTCAGTATAAGATATACTTTCATCAAGAACCAAGCGGTTCGGTGCCTCTTTTCTTTTCCGCATTATAAATACCTGGAATTCTTTACCAGCGCATGTGTTTCATCGTAGACCACATCGTCACTTACCATCAGGTGAGATAGAGGTCAACCTTACGGTTGTATGTACGGTCTATCATAAATGAAAAAAAAAATTTTTTTGGACTCCACCTCAACTAATCATTAGGCGGGGTGCAGTCAATCCGGCGGACTAGATTTAATTCTTACAAAAAAAAATCGACTTCAACGGACCAAATTGAAATGGGACCACACTGGTAGTGCCAGCTATCAAATAAAAGAAGGATCATCAAGATTGATTCACCCAGTTCAAAGTTCTAAGGTAACAAACATAAAAAACACAGTCGAAATGAACCTCCTTTTTTTAAAATCGGTTAAAAAACACAGAACGATACATTTATCCCCACAGAACCAATATTCTTAGTTCTGTGTTTGTACCCCATTACGTTACACTCAAGAAAACAGTTGACATTTGAGTGTTACCACATCTCTGCCTACCCCTTCAGTGATACCCAGGCGATTACAATCCCTTACCAAGGAATTCGCAACTGTTAACCTTGTTAAAACATTAATCTTTCTCTACATATCAACAAAGTTCCCAGCGTGGCTGTGGCTCCAGTATCGACCGGCCACGCCTACCCCCCCCCCCCTCCCGGGCGCCGCACCACGCCTCCCCCACGGGGCTGGGTGCCTCACCCCCGGCTCCACCGTGGGGCACTGGATTGAAAGACGATTTCGGTTATTAGTGAATGTTGGGCAAATCAATTGCAGTGCATGATTGGTTTATAGTGATTAATAAAATTTTGTGTTTTTTTTTTTTTTTTTGTTTATTTTATATTATTTTGCGAATTATTGTTTTAAGGGTTCAACTGCACCTGCAAGTCGGTGCTCTTATTCAACGGGGTTGGGAGGTCAGATGGCAGTCGCTCCCGGGAAAACCAATTTTTTTAAATGTACGGTACGATTTGAAAATGAGTTTGAATTGGGGCCCGAAGTTCAAGCTGGGGCCCCATATAATTACTCTAATGGCGGAACCACACTTCGCAATTCGCCTATATTGTATTCGAGGAAACTCTTATAAATGACCAAACCCTCCATAATATTCGTCATAGAAGAGTGAGTAAGGTGAGTATTCGTGCGAATAAAGCAAATATACACGAATAAGCCCTCCCCACTCCGATTTATAAACGTGAATAAAGGCGAATAGCGAATAGCGAAGTGTGGTTCCGCCATAAAAGAACATTCAATCTACGCACACCCATACACTTCGGCTAAAAAAAATATAATTTTATCGAATTCCTAAAATATGTACAAATGTGTGACTGTGTATGTGTGTTAACCACAGAACTGAAAAATACATTGTTTTGTTGCCTAAACGCCAACAGCCACGCGCTAATAGAAACAAAAGTTACCCTTTTTATTCCCCGGTAGCTGACTGTATTTTAATTGCTTTGTTTCTAAATAATTTTCATTAACACCAGATTTTGTGAATAAAAAATACAAACGTTTTGTATTCCGCCGGTAAGTAGGGTAGCCAGAGCTCACTGGAGGGATTCTGTGCTGTCAACGTGGAGACCATAGTCTCCTGCATTGTCAGTATAGAAAACTCTCTCAACTTGTCAGGGTTGGCAGCGCGAGTGTGTTGCACACGTCCATAGGCCACGGTGACCGCTTCTCATCAGGTGGGAGGCCGTGTGCGCTATTGGAAGGCGCCTGTGACTGTAAAATAGCAATAGTTCAACGCACGTCAATTGAGGCTTCCAGGTACCTTCGGGAATACTTTTTTTTTATACTACGTAGGTGGCGGACAAGCATACTGGTGGCAAGTGGTCACCGTGGCCTATGGACGTGTGCAACACTAAGGGTGTCACTGCGCTGCCTACCCTGAAGGGAAAGGGGGAGGGCTAGGTAGGGGTGGGGGAGGAGAGGCACAGTGAGCTCTGGCTACCCTACTTACCGGCGGGAACACAACACGATGGTTATTATTGCCGCGGTGTTCTGTAAGGCGGAGATACTACCCCAGTCTTCGTCATCATCATTTTTTTTATTAGTAGACTTTATGCACAAGTACATAGGCGAACTTAATGCCACAGTCATTCTCTACCAGTCAACCAAAGGTGGAGCAGAGAGAAACTCGGTAGGTGCATTATTGAAAGCAGATTGGAAAAAGGAATGAATTTTAGTATTGTTCAAATCAAAGGGTCCTTCGGCGATTCGCACCACAACGGATTCATACCGCGGTGCGAAACGCCCCAGAGCTCTTTTTGAAGGTGGCGTTTCACACCGCGGTGCGAAACGCCGAAGACTTTTTTTGAAGGTGTCGTTTCGAACCGCGGTAAGAATCTCCTAAGATCTGTTTGGAATGTTGTGTGGGTATAACCGGGCACAAAATAATTTATTACTTACATTATAATATTATTGCCAATGTCATAAACCGACTAAATTTATACATACCCTTTGAGGATATAGGCATTATGTAATTATTATGTCTGTAAAAACCAAGTACTATAGACCGACCGCTACCGCTGTACCCCTAAGGATTTTTCTTTGTTCTGTGGCTGTACCGCACCCCGTATTCATAGCTAAGATTGTTTGCAATACCGTTATTATCAATAAAATTGTCGAGAAACTGACAAAAAGAAATCACACAGTCGAAGTTAAAAGTTACACAAAGCCTAAACATACGCCTTGCAGGCGTGCTAAATCACTATATATTATATCAAAAAGGGGGGTACTTATTTTAGCGAAACAAATACCACTAGCTAGACCCCTCGACCACTAAGTTGGCTAAACAGCACAAAACATTTTGTTCATCTGTATAAAGATATAGACCAACGGGGGTGGTATCCATGGGGATTTCCGCACGATAAAAATAAAAAAGGGGTTTGATTCAAAAAATGGCAACTATAAAGATATTTGGCTATTTTATATACCTCCTAAAACAACTTTGAAGTTGACGCAATATCGTACAGCAGTTCATACTCCGGTGGTCAATATCCTTTCCTTTGAAAAATATACAGCTGTCAAATTATAAACTGATAATGCAGTAATGTAAGTGTACACTTATATTTATCCACACTATATTGATAGTTAGGTACCTACCTATAGCATAATAAAATACCTGAGTTATGTTCCTCCTACTTCCTACTATCCTACAAATATTATAAATATGAAGATTAGTAAAGATGTTCACATGTTTGTTACTCAATCACAAACTAGATCCCGAGATTACCCCTTACAATTTAACAAATATACAAACACACAAACTTTAGCTCTTTATAATATTAGTATAGATCATCAAAAGTTAGATTTAAGTTAATGTATAAGGTTGACTAAACTGTGATTTTAACATAATATACAATCTTTCTTAAAAATGTAACCAATGATACAATAATACATATATACACTTGTTATAGCTACCTCTGAAGTATATTTTATTATTGTTATGTTGGTTATAAGTATCTTATGTGAACATTATTAATCTGAGATTATCAAAGTTAATTTAAATGTAGATGTCGGTTAATAAACCGTGGTATGTTATAGTCGATATACCTACTTTTTAAAATGATGTTTTTGTTTTTTATTTTTACCACTTTTCGAATCGTCTGTACGAGTAAATAATGTCAAGTTGTTTATAGAAATGTAGTACCTTCATGAGCGGTGCGAATCGCCACCTTCTAAAAAATACTTCGGCTTTTCGCACCACTCCAACCACTGCGGTGTGAAACGCCACCTTCAAAAAGAGCTCTGGGGCATTTCGCACCGCGGTATGAATCAGTTGTAGTGCGAATCGCCGAAGGACCCAAATCAAAGACTTTCAATCTCTGAGTCTCCGAGCCTGGAGTTCACTTACTCCTTATCCCGGTTTAAAGACATTATATGCGGTTTTAATGCGAGCGACTACCTTGTTGATAAAAGGCAGGTGTCTTCTGTCTACTCCCTCAAGGATATAGAAGTGTGAGCACCTATACCACAGGTACATAATAATTTGATTATTGTCGAACGAGTGAGATTCCTATCAGCCATCAGATATGCTTGTCATTTACCAAATGGTCATATACTTGGTATTCATTGAATTGTAGCAGGCCACAAGGTTACATCAATCACATGAAATAAATGAATATTGAAGGAAATTTATCACACCTAAGAGATATTCCATTCCACATTCCACATCCCCTAACCTAGTCCACGAAGAGCATGTATAAGTGCTCTTCGTAGACTAGGCTAGGTGCTATTTGGATGGGTGCTCTAAGTGGACTACCGAAGACCGGACGGACGCTTGTTTCCCCGTGCTGACTCGCTTCTCGGGTTAGGCTCGTGAAGGAAAATATTTATAAAATTGAAATTGATTGCTAATGACCCGATATATTTTTCTTAAGCTACCTCAAAATTCATCATCATCATCATCATCTTCCTGCCCTTGTCCCAATTATTATCCAATTATCGTTTATAATTATTAAAATTATAAACGATTTTTTATGAGATTTCTGAGCTCTGCAATATTATCATTCAAATAATTTGAGTCCAACACTACGTTTATATTTTAGCATCCCTAATGACGGCAGACGCAGATCTCAATAGCAGCGCTTAACGAAGTGCCCTCTCGTGACACAACATCTATCATTATGTTTAATGCAGAGAGGGAAACAGGCGACATTTTTAAAACTAAATGTCCGACGTTCATTACGGTTTTCATAAACGTCGCTTTTGTTTAGTCAATTAAGTTGAGAAATAACTCCCTTTTGTACTTAAACGTTGTAGATTAATGCTTTGTCTCATAGCGTAGTTATAAATTATAAAAAATTGGAAATATTAGTCATTTGACGTGATCTAAATCAAAAAAATTGACGAAATATGAACATAATATGCATCTACCTATCATTCTCATAGTGACTTCTCAGTTGGGTCCAAAGTTTGCACTTTTGGGCCTCTTTTATTTGCCGCACCATAAATACTTGGTACTCTTTACCAGCGCATGTGTTTCCGTCCTCCTACAGTCCCGGGTCATTTAAACGGGGCGTGAAAAAGCTTTTGATGAGCAGCTTGACAGCTGAGGGCCGCCACTGTAGCACTACCGGTGTATGTGGTGGTGACCCCAGTCCTGAGACTTTGCCTTTAGCTTACCATCAGTCGAGGTAAAGTCATTTGACGTGTCCTATATAAAAAAGGATCCCTTATTGTTTTTGATTGTTTAGCTTTTTAAGGAGCGACTGCCATCTGGCCTACCAACTCTGAAAGCTGAAAGGAAAGCAGTAAAGTAAAGGTATAGGCTTTAGGATCCAATCGAGCTTCATGGTTCTTCAGTTTTTGTCTACTAAGTGAAACTTGGATCTCCACAGGCTTACGTACCATATTAAGTATACCTATTCGTATCTTTGTATGCCTACAGTGTGTGAATGTAATGTATACAGCCTAAGAGCTAAACCTAAGGTAAACAACCTCACATTAGTACAATGTTAATTAAAGGTCCCTGTCGACTCCCTCGGTACCTATTTCGGTTCACTTAACCCGTCTTGTTATATTTGAGTAAAATATGAACTTAAGTACATTTACTGTACCTAGAGTGTATACACTAGTAATACAAATAGGTTCATATAAACACACTGACGAATAATATTTTATGTATCAAACTAAATCTTTACTCTCATAGGTGTGGTGTAGGTATGATGTCGCAATGTTACCGCGGCGCGGCAGGAGCGGACAGCGGACAGTAGGTATTATGTTTTTTGTGGGACAGTCTGTGTGTGGCGCTGGAGAAGACCGAGTCAAAGACAAAGTCAAAGTCAAAGTCAAAAATCATTTATTCTGTATAGACCATTTTAAGCGGCACTTACAAAACGTCAAAATCAAAGTTATTTAGAACAAGCAAATGGACCACCGGTTCGTATAGAAGAGCGATGGTAGCCTATAGCTGAATGAATGGGGTCGTACGAGTAGGCGACGTGTTGCAGGAAACATTTTTTATACTACTTTGGTGGCAACCAAGCACACGGCCCACTTGGTGGGAAGCGGTTGCTGTGGCCTATGGAGGTGGGGGGGGGGGGGGGAGGGGGGGGGGGTCGCAAGCAATGCTACTCCTGAAGAAAAGTTCCGTAAAATCATAAAGTCCATCGTCTTCATAGAGTTAGTCCCGGTTGCATCCAAAGTTTACGTATTGAAACCCGGAATCCGCTCTCCCACTCGTCCAAAATTTGGGTTACTAAGTATTTATGGCAGCAATTGTCGTCTGGATCCAACTGACCATCCGTTGATCAGCAGGTGCACCGTCTGTATTGACTTGGACCCAAAAGTCTTCGTCGAAAAAACGGGAGTCCCATACATCTAATAACTTACAAAGTACCATAATAAATGTTAATGTTAATTATTCTAATTTCGCAATAGCTAGTCTACAAGACTATTGATAAAATTATAACAAAAGAAAGAGACCAATAAAATCTCCGAACAAGGCAAAAAAACTCACATCCAATTAAATGAGTTTTAATGGACAGCTATGCATTGATATTGTGATATTAGGTAATATCGGTCGAGGTAATTCACACGAACATGAACCCTTGTCAATGAAAAGTATTCTTATTGAAACCGAGGGCTTAAGGATACAACTATATTTGTAGCAACGACGGAGGTGAATCCTCCATTTTATTAGAATTCCTTCGGTCTATCCTGTAAATATATTGTATTGTTACATTTATATAGATTGTATTATGACAATAACGCAAATTGTATTTAGCCATTCATATCTATATATATATAATTATCTTCTATGATAGCAACCCATTTATGTCCCACTGCTGGGCACGGTTCTACTCTCCTCTAACGAGAGAGCTGAGAGGGTTTAGACCTTAATCCACACACGCTGGCCTAATGCGGGTTGGTGGATCGGACATGTCCTCAGAATTTCTTCTAGGACATGTGGGTTTCCTCACGATGTTTTACCTTCACCGTCAGCAGATGGTAAATCATGTGATTAGCACATATAAATTTCACGGAGTGAAATTCCACTGGCACTGTCCGGCCGGATTCGAACTTGATACCTCTAAGAAGAGGCCGCGTCCGGGACAGGTGAAACTAAATAAAAGCTTGTAAAAATAAAGATTTATTTTTGTGGTATTGGCAGACGAATCCACTAGAAACAGCCAGTGCTTTTTATAAAATGACTTTCTGCCTGAGGTGAACCTCGTTCGACTTTCGCGTATACCTGAGGTCGGCCGGTCGCCGCCGCTCATCTTTTATTATTAACTATACTTTCTCGCTCACAGCTACAAAGTTAGCCGAGATAAACGAGATTTGTATTATTATAACAATGTTACCGAGATACTTTGTGCAATAAATGTGACATAAAATGTGTAAATTGCGATTACCTCGAGAGAAGTGTCGTATACGTAATGAAATGTTTATTTTATGTAAGTATATTTCGTTTTTGAATGAGTAGATGAAAAAACTGAATGAGTTTGAAAGAATGAAAGAGTTTGTTTGTTTGGTTGAACCATTAATCTCAGAAACGACTGGTTCCAATTTAAAAATATAATATAAATATTTTAGTGTTGGAAAGCCTGTTTATTGAGGTAGGCTACATAGGTTTAACCTTTATTTTTTTTTGTTTTGTTCAACATTGAATGCACTCCCTCCCTCCCCTCCCCAACTCCCCAATCCCCCTAAAGTCCTCAACACCCCTCCCCTCCAGGGTCGGCAGCGCGAATGTGACACACCTGATGTTGCACACGTCTTTAGCCACGGTGACCGCTTCCCATCAGGTGGACCGTGTACTTATCTGCCACCTAAGTAGTATAAAAAAACCCCGCTTGTTTCACCTGACTCCCGCTTAGAGAACCCATGGAATTCCATGAAAAAAATGTACCTATGTATTTTCATTACTAGGTTAGGTATATGCAATATGAAATCATCATTATATTTCTCCCCTAACCCTGCACATCTTCCAAGCAAACCGCCGGAGCAATCTCCTGTCGATATCACGACAGCTCAGTGGACGTGCCAAGAATACCTACCGCGCTGCGTAATGAGCCGTGCAGCCTGACCTGAATGCCAATCAACGTATTCATCAAATTTGGTCAAGCGTAAGTTGTACATTTTTAGATCGTTCAAGCTGAGAGCCACCATTGTGGGGCCGTCAAGCTGAGAGCCACCATTGTGGCACTATCGGTGTTTGCAATGGTGACTCCCATTCCAGAGACTTTGCCTTTAGCTTACCATCAGGCGAGGTGAAGTCATGTTGACGTGTCCGATATAAAAAAAAGATATAAAATTTTTAGCCATAGCCATACTTATACGTAAACCGCCATTTTGTAGTGGCGGCCATCTTGGATTTACAATGATACAAAATAGGTTAATTTGTATTTGTTACCAGAACTAGAGATATGTACCAAATATCAGAACAATCCGTCCACAAGAAGGGGGTCAATTTTCAATTACTAGATTTGACCCAAACAAAAAGGTCAAGTTAAATAAAAGCGTTTAAAAAAAGACGATTTTTCAATAAAAACGAATCGTCTTCGTGTGAATGAGCCTTAACTGTATTTTCGCTTTAGTGCTTGATATGATTGGTTTAAACGATGCCTTATATTGTTTTCCAATAAGTGAACTCACACATGATATATTTCAAGCAAAACTACAGTTAATAAAGCCTCAAAATGGAATGTCCAACTCCTTTATCGCGATCGCAATCTTGTCTGATTTATGTCTATACTTTACGAGCCCGCAGCTTACAATCGGGTTTGATCCTAAATCGCGGGACTCCCCGGTGACATCATTGTAATCCCGGGCAATCCCGAATCCTCGTGATACATAGTTACATTGCTATTATTTCTATTCCGGATTCCGTAGCGGTCAGATGTATATACAATCTTGTTATCTAAGTTAAAATTTTTGAATATCTTGACTAAATTATATTTGGAACTAGCTTATGCCCGTGGCTCCGCCCGCGTGGATGCTGTTTTTGGGGTTTTCTGACTAGGTTTATCTCCGGTTCTACTCGGTACTACTACGCATATTTGATCACAATTGGTTCAGTAGTACCGGAGATATAGTCAAAAAATGCGGAAACAGTAACCCTAGGCGCACAATTTGCGGGTTCTTCCAGCTGGACAAACTATTTTGTCAAACTGATTTGACCACGAGGAAAAAAAATCCTGTTGGTCAAACTTCTTGCATTGAGTCCTCGTGGTCAAACTATTTTGTCTAACTGATTTGACCACGAGGAATAACTATTCCTCGTGGTCAAATCACTTGTTAGAGTTTAAGAAAAGTACAGTTATTTCGAAAATAACAACAATTATTCACTTTTTTTTCTCCGTTATTAATATAATATAAAAAATTTGTTAACGTAATTTGTCAGGTAAATTACCGATACTTATTTCTTTAGGCAAATGTTCTAATTGGCATTTAATTTAAAGCTCTCATAAACGGGTTAGGTTTTGCTGCAATTTGTGGCTGCAATAATTGTGGCCCGGCAACATTGCAAGTAATCAGGCTATACAATATTGCAGTAATGTATTATTTTGAGTATGTATTATTAGTATTGCTAACTGTGAAATTGCGAAGTTGTTTTGTCAAATGATTTTTTGCCAAATGATTTGGATACATACTTTGGCATGTGTCGCTTTGGGATTTTTTTTGCCAAATATTAGTAAACCATAAATACTGTAACATTGAGCCCTCGGACGGGACATTGTAAAGAACGTAGTTTTTTTATTTAATGCCGAACTATTATTTTTCGTTAAGTTTATTGTTTCACAAATTGTCACAAATTCATACTCGTAAAATTTCAGAATGAAACAATGTTCAGAATATATACAGCTAAAGTTGGAGAATTCAGAAACACTCCGTCTGCACAATTGGAGGATCGTATGCTCTAAACAAACCTTCATAAAATCAAAACGATTAGTAGAATTATTTGAATATTTGAGAATAGTTTTCTTAAATTCTTTCCTAATTTTTCATCAAAAATTGTAAAACAAATAACTTCTATATTTTGAGATACCGAGTTACAGTTTTTTCTCAGTGTAGCAGATCGAGAGATCAAGATAATTGATCAAAACTTCATAATTATACCTACATTTCACAAATTTTTAATCATTACCATGAAGTTTTCACAATTTTTTCCTAAATTCTTCCTTAATTTCGTAGAAATACAACCACGTTAAAAAAATGAGCCCTGTCTCCACACGCACACGAATCTTTTTCCTAGTTGTCAAATCAGTTAAACAAAATAGTTCGACCACGAGTACTCAATCCAAGAAGTTTGACCAATAGGCTTTTCTTTCCTCGTGGTCAAATCAGTTAGACAAAATAGTTTGTCCAGCTGGAAGAACCCCAATTTGCGACACACGTCAGTTCGGCATCTAGACGCGACGGCAGGCTGCGGCCGCAATTTCATAGCGCCACTAGACGCGACGACTCCCCTAAGCTAGAGGAATCGTCGCGTCTAGTTGCGTTTACGCCAAGTGTGCGAAGCTTAGAACAAAACATATGAAATTCTTGGCCGCAGCCTGTCGTCGCGTCTCGTCGCCGAGCTATCGCTGTCGCGTGTCGCCCAGTGTGCGCCTAGTGTATTATTATACTAATATTATAAAGAGGTAAAGTTTGTGTGTTTGTATATTTGTTAAATTGTAAGGGGTAATCTCGGGATCTACTGAACCGATTTTACAAATTCTTTCACCAATAGAAAGTCACGTCATTCGTGAGTGACATAGGCTATATATAAATATATATATATTATTGGAAAACTGAAATTTACACCCGGGTGAAGCCGGGTCCCGGGTCGCTAGTATATCGTAAAGTACCGCGTATAGTGTGACGCTTTTACATTAGGTATTGATAGTAATAATAACCCAGTTTTGTGTACCTTGATCACAATTATTTTAACTTGTGAAATTCGGTCAGAGACACAACGTAAGAGTATCCATCGACATAAGTATCAAGTAATGTCAACATTACACTCCATTTTGTGAACAGTCGTCTAAAATTATCTAAAAAAAATATAAGAAACTTCTAGAACACACATTACTCAAGTGTTCGAAGACGTTAAGCTTACAAAGTGAATACCGATTAAAGTTAATGCTTCACATAAAATTCTATTCGTTTGAAAACTATAACGTACGGAGAAGTTTGAAAGGAACAAATCCATGTTGAACTAGCTAAGCTAATTTCACTCTTAATAGATATGCAAAAAGGTTTAATTTCTATCAAAAAAAGTCAACTTTTAATATTACTAATCTTCGTTGCGATTTGAACTATATAGTAGACGAAATAAAGTTGAATCTTTAGAGGACACTTAACGTACAGAATAAAGGATTTCCTTACTAGAAAATTCCTTTTAATTCGAGTACTTTTTCTCGTTGAAAGTTGTCGTTTTGTTCGCCACTAATTAGCCTATCATGTTATATTTAAAATGCTCGAGGCACAATGCTGTTAAGCTCCCGTCTTTTTTCATAACGGTTTACAATGGAAACAGAAAAGTTACGTTAACTTGGTTGATTTTTTTTCAGGTTAGTAAGTATAATAAATGAAGCGATGGTAGCTGAATGGATAGGGACGCCCCTCTACTCAGAGATATCGAGTTCAAATCCAGCTGGACAGCACCAATGTGAATTTCACTTTGTAGAATTATTATGTGCTAAACACATGATTTACACCATCTGCTGACGGTGAAGGAAAAACATCGTGAGGAAACCCACATGTCCTAGAAGAATTCTAAGGACATGTCCGATCCAACAACCCGCATTAGGCCAGCGTGTGTGGATTAAGGTCTAAACTAAACCCTCTTAGCTCTCTCGTTAGAGGAGAGGAGACCCGTGCCCAGCAGTGGGATACACATGGATTGATTCTGAAGTGCGATTTGATTCAATTTTCTATTTTCTGATCAGGTTTTCACATGCAAAAATAGATGTAGTATGTTTCATTAGTCACTATATCCATAGAAACCAAAACAAAAATAGAACCGACTTACCTCCTTTTTTAAGTTGGTTTATGTTTTCGAAGACCTTCATAAGAATGTAAAAAAAAATAACCACTGTCACGTATGTATACATACAAACATACAGGTTCCTTTTGAAATCGATAAAAATAACCGGCAGACAGTCGAATGACTGGGCTGTGGAATGACCTCCCTGCCATAGTTTACAGTATGGGGTTCTTCAAGAAGGGCATTAGAAGGTTTTTCACAATTCCATAGGCCGCGGTGACCGCTTACCATCAAGTGGGCAGTGTGCTTGTTTGCCAACTGAGTGATATAAAAAAAATTTAGCGGTCGAACAACCGTGTGTACTTATTTTTACAAAATTTGATTTATTCCTTTTGAATTTATTTTGTATTCGCTGTATAAAGCATAAAGCGTTTCCTGTCGTATTTATTTCCGTAATGATGACGAAGGGCCCTCCAAAGGGACTGCGGTAAGGGCCTCATTGTGTATTGGTTGGTTTCCGTTCGCTATCAAAAATGAAAGAAAAAGTACCCGCATTCAGATTATGTGAGACTTTTGATTCCACTGATTTATATAAAGAAAACATGTTTGGTTAAACAAAAGAAAATGTTCGCTAGAACCCATAATACAAGCTAGTTAAACTATGTTTACTGCAGCTTACTTTGGGTCTAGTACACAGAATATAAAAAAAATATTATGCATCAAACTGTGATTTTGAATTTCGAATACCGTAAAACGGGGTGAATAGGGATTAAGGGGTGAATAGGAACAAAATGGTCAGTTAAATTTTACAGTTATTATCTTCTATGCGAAACTATTAACTTTATTGAAGGAGGTAGGACACGACGGTATCTCCCGTCCGTAATGAGCTGTCCGACTGTGCGGTCTGTCCGTTTTACTCCGTTTACATAATATTTATTTGATGGTTCTCGCTAAGTTAAAAAAATATTCTAGAACCCATAACACAAGCTAGATTGGATATGTTTACTTTGGGTCTTGAGGGTGGCGTATAGAAAAATCGTATAATATTTAGTATTTTTTTATTTATTATGTCTCTTTTAATAAACTCATATGCCAAGCGTGCCTGACAAAATCTATGTTATACATAATTACTGTAACTACGTTTAAAAAACCGACTTCACAAACTAAAAACAGAATTTTTGCTTAAATAAACGTAACTTTGATGATTTCCCCTCGATTTTCCCAAGATCCTAGCATCAGACCCTGATACCCTGGATATGGGACCACCTCAGAAGTAGTCCATCCATAATTGGCGCCGCTATCGCGTAAAATACATACAAAAAAAATAGCGTATGAATTGAGAACCTTCTCCTTTTTTTGAAGTCGGTTAAAAATGTGTGCAATCGCTGTGATCTACAATGCACTCTACCAGAGACGCCCTCTATAGTACGTTGCCCTCTTTTGAAGGTTTATTGATAGTGGACAGACAACTTGGGAGCTGTGTTTTTTTATACCACATAGGTGGCAGACAAGCACACGGCCCACCTGATGGGAAGCGGTCACCGTGGCCTATGGACGTGTGCAACACTAAGGGTGTCACACACGCGCTCCCTACCCTGGGTGGGGAGGCTAGGAAGGGGTACAGTGAGCTCTGGTTACCCTACTTACCAGCGGGAATACAACACGATGGCTATTATGGCCGCGGTTTTCTGTAGGGCGAAGGTACTACCCCAGTCGGACAGCTCATTTCGGACGGGAGGTACCGTCGTGTTCTACCTCCTATAGAGGCGCTGTTTACGGGATTCATTTTTTTTTAATGTAGAACACAGTTTATTGTAAGACACTATGAGTAATAGTGTATTTCACAAAGTTGTTTTTTTATAAGTTAGGTGGTAGACAAGCGCTTCAAATGAAATCGAACTATGAACCCGGGGCTTTTCCCCGCAAGACGCCACCAACCTAGGGGTAATAAATTATGATAGAGAGAGATAGCAACAACAACATCGTCCCTGTCTACACACATTGTGGTTCCCAGGGGGACGAAATGAAAGTAGTTTATAGGGAAATATGACAGGCGAACCGGATGGCGTTTCGTATTCGCATTATTTGTTAGTCTATGAGATTTGACGTGTTTTCCCCGTGGTATGGTGGTTAAACATATGACTCTTGATGTAGGTTCAGTGCCTGCTCAATAATAATCCTACTTCTTACTAATATTATAAACGTGAATATTTGTAAGTATGTATGAATGTTTTTTTTTTTTTTTTTTTTTTTTTTCCGTTTCCGGTCTTCTAAGTGTAAACATCACGGTTCATGTATCGTCCGAAAAAAGTCGCATTAAAAATAGTTTCCAACATCATTACACCAGAATATCATCGAACACACTAGGAAAAAGGACGGCTAAACGATTGGAAGATAGTGAAACGTGCACAACTAAAATATCAAGTAAATAAACAACTTTTACAACATCGTCAATATCAGTTTGAGGTTAGACCATAGAACATAATTATTATAAAGTGAAGAGTGAACTACCCACCAGTTAACTTTGACACTTCCCGAAAACACAGCTATTCTCTGTCTACGACAAAGACGGTCATTTTACACCAGTGTTGCAAGTGTTGAAACTAAATAACTACTACTGTTACGTTCCGTTTCAAGCAAAGTCACTAACTTTGTAATATAATGGAGGCACAATTTCAACTTTTATTCGACAAAATGAAATTAGAAATGCAACATCAATCTATGGAACTTACCGAATCTATAACAAACAATATTATGTCCAGAATGGATGAAAAATTAATCCCGATTATACAAGAAAACAAAGATTTAAGATTAAAAATAGAAACTCAGGAAAAAGAGATAGAATATCTAAAACGAAAATCCAGGAATAATAATATAGTTATATTTGGCATGAAAGAAATAGAAAAATCAACATTGGAATTAATAAATATTGCAAGGAAAGTTTTCAAAAGGGACATAAATATCGATATAGAAGAAAATGAAATAAACAATATATACCGAATTGGAAACAGAAATACAGGCGGTAATAAACCAAGGCCAGTTTTGTGTTCCTTTGTCAATGAATGGAAAAAGATAGAGATTATGAGAAATAAGAAGGGTTTGAAAGAGATATATGTCACAGAAGACTATCCAAAAGAAGTTCTGGCTAAAAGGAAAGTTTTACAGGCAGAGTTGATCGAGGAGAGAAAGAAGGGAAAGATAGTATTTTTGAAATATGACAAGTTGGTAGTGAAAGAGAATGAAACAAATAAGGAAAAAAGAAAACGAGAAACTTCTTCCTCACCACAATCGTCGGATAATCAACCTAAAAAACAACAACCCTCCATGTCTTCTAAGGACAATAGAAGTAACGCATTTGACATTCTAAGAAACAGATCCAATTCTCTGTCTAAAGTTCCGACAAACAAACAACAATAGCAACTACCGCTCGGTAAACGGAAAATACAACAACAAAAAGAAATTAATATATCAACAAAGAAACATCAACTTCCCCCAAGCCGACTGGTCATCGTGGGGGACAAAGACCAACACCCTCTAAGGAAAGACAAACCGAAAAGGATAAACAATGGCGACATACACATAGCTTCTCTTAACACACGATCATTAAGAACTCCAGAAAAACTTATAGAATTAGAAAATGCAATTAATGAAATTAAATGGGATATAATGGGCATAAGTGAAATGAGACGACTAGGAGAAGGAATAGAAGATCACGGCAAGTATATATTACAAAGGAGAAACACCAGGACAACATGGTGTTGGATTTTTGATAAAAAAGAAATATACCAACAGAATAGAACAATTAGAAGGAATATCGGAAAGAATAGCAATTCTCAATATTAGACTCCCCGCCCAAAATAACAGAGATGAATCATGGTCCATTATTCAGGCATACTCACCAACTGAAAGTGACAAAAAAGAAGATATAGTCAAAATAGAAGATTTTTACCAAAAATTACAAGAAACTGTCGCCACTGCTCATAAAAATATAATAATAATGGGGGATTTCAACGGACAAATCGGAAAATATCAAAGAGGAGAAGAGTTTATCATAGGTGGTCATGGTTATGGCAACAGGAGTAAAAACGGTCAAAGATTGGTGAATTTCGGGTTAGAAAACAAACTATGTATCTTGAATAGTTTCTACAAAAAGAAAAAGAATAAGAAATGGACCTGGATTTCCCCAAATGGATTGCATAAAAATGAAATTGACTATATTATGTCCAATAAACCAAAACTGTTTAAAGACCTGTCAATAATACAAAACTTAAATTTTAATACAGACCATAGAATGATTCGTGCGACGCTACAAGGGAAAAATGTAAAGAAAAGTAGACGATTACAAAAAGAAGCAATACCCTATGTAAATATTAAAAATGATGCGGATTTGATGCACAATTTAAAGGAAACTCTAGAAGCAAAAGAAGATAAGGAACTTAATAAGCCAATTCAGGCGAGATATGACGAGTTTGTCAATACCCTCAAAACCGAAGCTTTTAAAATATTCACGAATAATAAGACAATGCTATCCTCCGAAACAATGCAACTACTACAGGAAAGAAAGTTGCTTCTTCGTGGCAAAAGAACTAAAGATACACGTAAGGCGATTGCAGAAGTAAGTAAAAAGATAAACGAAAATATAAGGAAAGATAGAAAGCGGAAAAGATCAGAAACATTTACATATCATATTAAGAAAACAGGGGGAGTAAAGAAAGCGTTTAAAGAATTAGAAGTAAAGAAAAATTGGATGCCAAATATGAAAAACAAACAGGGAAAATGTACTAGTAAAAGATTAGAAATACTAAACATTGCTACAGAATATTATACAGACCTTTACAGAAGTAAAAATTAATAAACTCATCACGACTAAAATTGATGACATGCAAGATTCGGAACCTATACCACCTATTCTAAACGAAGAAACAGAAAGAGCTATTCTAACGCAAAAATTAGGAAAAGCACCTGGTCCTGATGGTGTCACCAACGAACTGCTCAGAATATCAAAGCCTGTGATTGCTCCTAAATTAACCAACTTGTTCAACGAAATAATAGAAACTGAAAATATTCCCGAAGATTGGATGAAATCCCTGATAGTATTATTACACAAGAAAGGAGATAAAGGAGACATTAGCAATTATAGACCGATCAGTTTAATGTCTAATATATACAAGGTCTTTTCAAAAATTTTGCTATTTAGGCTAACTAACATCCTTGATGAACATCAGCCGAAAGAGCAAGCTGGATTCAGAAGCAACTTTTCGACAACAGATCATATACACGTCCTAAGACAGATAATTCAAAAATACAAAGAATATAATAAAATATATTACCTGGGTTTCGTGGACTTCAACAAAGCTTTTGATTCTTTGGAACACTATTACATATGGGCATCGCTGCAGCAACAGGGGGTACACGATAAGTATATTCGCCTTCTAAAGATAATTTACGAGAAAAGTATAGCACAAATAAAAACTGAACTGACGGGCGACGAATTTCCAATAGAAAGAGGCGTCCGTCAAGGTGACCCTATTTCGCCAAAGCTATTCTCAGCGGTGCTAGAGATGATCTTTAGGAAAATGGACTGGGATAATTTCGGGCTTAACATTAACGGAGAGAAATTGAGTCATCTGAGATTCGCCGATGATTTAGTGCTTTTCGCGGAATGCCCAAAGGTCTTGGAAAAAATGCTGCAGCAATTATCAGACGAAAGTGCAAATGCAGGTCTGACAATGAACATAGCAAAGACAAAATTAATGACCAACTCTCCATTATCAGAGGATATCAAAATAAACGACCAACAATTAGAATACGTGAATGAGTACATATATTTGGGACAATTAGTATCATCAACAGGAAACATGCAAAAAGAAATAGAAAGAAGAACAGCCAATACTTGGAAGAGATTCTGGTCACTGAGTGAAATTATGAAAAATAAAGAGATGCCAATGGCGGAGAAGCGGAAAGTATTTAACGTCTGCATCCTGCCATGTCTAACATATGCGTGTCAAACTTGGGCCTTAACCGAACAACAGCAAAATAAGATAAATATTTGTCAGAATGGGATAGAAAGAAGCGTATTGGGAATAAGAAGAAGCGATAAAGTACAACTAAAAAGAATAAAAGAAAAGACTAAGTTCGGGAAAGTGCAATCCAAATGCAGGAAAATGAAGTGGCGCTGGGCCGGGCATATGGCAAGAGAAAAGAAAGAAAAATGGACCAAAATAATTACAGAATGGTACCCGAGAGAAAGCACAAGAAACAGAGGAAGACAACCTAAGCGATGGGAAGACGATATTAAGAAAACAGCTGGTCCAGAATGGATACGAACAGCACAAGATAGGAACAAGTGGAAAGCCTTAGAGGAGGCCTTTGTCGAAAGACAAGCTGTTAATAGAGAAGACAAACAGAATGCCGAGTAGATTTTAGTTGTTTATATTTTTCGAGTTTTTATTTTAAATTTTATTGTTAAATTAGCTATAACAGCAATAAAGGCTTATATTATTATATTATATTATTATGAATGTTTGTAACTCTTTCACGTAAAACAACTGAATGGATCTGAATCAAATTTGGTAATTAGATAGATTAATAGTCTGGAATAATACATAGGCTTCTATCCCAGGCATAAACTAGTCTATTTACTATTACATAATTATTATAAAGTTGATTATACATTGAAGATATATAAAAAATACTTTGGTTATGATACTCGTAAATAAACGATTTTGAAAAAAATAAAATATTTATTTTGGAATTCTCATCTGTTTGTCTGTTTGCTCACGATAGACGCAAAAACTACTGAACAGATTTTGATGCCGTTTTAAATTAAAAAAGTCTTACTCAGCCTGAAAATCATATTTGATTAGAAGTAGAACCGGAGAACGAAAACCGAACTCCGCGCGGGCAGAGCCGCGTGCATTTCCTAGTATATTAAGGGGTAATTTAAGCCACAACAGAACTTATCCAGTTCTATTATACGTATACCCAACATCATGACTTCCGCACTGAATATGTAACAGCTATTTGCAATGCTCTTCAGAGAAAAACTTCCAGACGGCCATAAAGGAAAAGAAAGGATATTTTTAGCATAGCAGTACGAATCTTATACATATACAATCTCATACTTATACATGTATACGAAAGTGTAGGTAGAATTTATTTTGACTGAGATAATAATTTTATTTTCCTGCACGAAAAAGAACTGGATTTCTTTACCAGCTCGTGTTTCCTTCCTCCTACAGTCCTGGGTCCTTTAAGCGGGACATGAAAAAGCATTTGATGAGGCCGTCAAGTTGAGGGCCACCATTATGGCACTGTCGGTGTATGTAAAAGGGACCCCCTTCCTGAGACTTTACCTTTAGCTTACCATCAGGCGAGGTGACGTCATATTGACGTGACCGATATGAAAAAATTCTAATCGCATTGACATCACACGTTTTAAAAACGTAATTTTACTGAATAAGGTTAAAGTATTTACGCTGTTTAGACCATTGCAAGTCAACCTCACCCCTTCTAATCTTGGACAAGTCTCTGGTGTACATTTTTTTCTCAGGGTTGAGGTCAAACGGCAGTTCGGCGTTCCCGGAAAAGCCGACATACTAATAAAAATAACAAGTGAACTCCGGCTCAGGAAAGGTAAAGTCTCACGACCAGGGTCACCACTATATTTTTTATACTACTTAGGTGGCAGACAAGCACACGGCTAACCTGTTGGGAAGCGGTCACCGTGGCCTTTGGACGTGTGCAACACCAGGGGCATCACACTTGTGCTGCCAAGTGAATTGAATGACGTTTGCCGCGTAGTGGCTGACTAGTGTGTGAGTGTGTGCGTGCCGACATTATTGTCGTCAGTTATATTCTTTAATGCGTTTCGTCCATAGCTTTATACTTTCATGTATTTGCATATCATAATAGGGGGACAAAAATGGTTATCACAGATGCAGTATACCTATCGGCTCCTATAAATACCAAGGGTCGATCGCATCGCGCTTGCGCTCTAAATCCACTCACTTTTCACTTATGTAAAATATTTTTCGATAGAAAAATTTTGGAAAATTTTAATCTTTTGAAATACCTCAGCAAGTAGTTACGTGGCTAATAACTATCACAGGTTTGACGCTTGTTCGATGCTTTTGTGGGACAGTTACTTGCTAAGCCAGTATCCTCATACAGTCCCGGGTCCTTTAAGCGGGGCGTGATATAGCATTTGATGAGGCCGTCAAGCTGAGAGCCACCATTTTGTCACTATCGGTGTTTGCAATGGTGACTCCCATTCTTGAGACTTTGCCTCAGCTTACCATCAGGCGAGGTGAAGTCATGTTGACGTGACCAACATAAAAAAAAAAATCCAGCCGAGCCGCTTCCCAGCAGGTGGGCCGTGTGTTTGTCTGCCACCTAATAAACCCACCTAAAGGGTAGGCAGCGCGTGTGTGGCACCCTTAGTGTTGCACACGTTCATAGGCCACGGTGACCGCTTCCTATCTGGTGGGCCGTGTGCTTGTTTGCCACCTAAGTAGTATAAAAAAAAACCTAAGTGGTATTATAAAATCTGTTAAAATACGATACGAAAATGCAAATTCACTGTATACTTGATTATATTATACTCTACGTATTTTTTTTTTTTTTATATTTCCTTCACACTATACATGACCTACTTAGGTATAATATGGTAACGGTTTATCAACGAAAACTTCAGCTAACGATTTGGTGTATGATAAGCTGGTGAAATATAGTTTAGTACCGCCTTATCTTGAAGCGTAAGAATTAGGGAACGGTTTTGTTTCGTGGTAAATTATATAATGCATATTGAATAACAATGCGTTGAAGATCGCTGTGGCGTGGCGGTAGAAGCAGTTTGATTCTCGCTCAGTGCAAACATTTGCATGCATGAACAATGTCTAACCGACTATGTAACGATACCTACACGCAACGCCAATATTTGTAACATAAAATGATGTGAATTTGATTAGTACCGCAAGGTAAACTAGATGGCGCCTTTATAAGGATTTTTAAATCGCGATATGGTTTCGTTACAGGGTCAGTGTATATAAAGGCATTTTGACAATGATTTTTTGTGAAACAATATTGGTTACACCGCGGAATACAAGAGTTGCTGCAAAGTGAACTTGTATTATTCCAACTCTACCAACCCACGCCACCTCGCTGGACATGGTCCTTACGAACCGGAACGTTGGCTAGAGTTAATTCGGACAGTTGAGCTGCAGGGCAGCTCTCTGTTATTCTTGGCAAGCTGAGCGCAAGCTCGCTACCATACCTCTCGGACAGCCGAGCGCAAGCTCGCCTGTTATTCGGGGCAGCTGAGCGTGAGCTCGCTGCTCATCAGGACAGCTGGGCGCAAGCCCGCTGTTATTCCTGGACAGCTGGAGTAACCAGGCTCGCTGTTCATACCTATATCTTGACCGATTGGCTTGAGTATCAATCGGCGGGATCTTTTTGCATCGCATCGGAACGGCTGAGTCTTAGCTCGCTGTTCCAAGAAGACCACCGTCGCTTACGGGCACGGGCGGCGAGTCAAGCAGTACCAGTGCGCGGAGGAAGGGGCCTCTGCAGTGGATGTTTTGCATCGCATCGGAACGGCTGAGTCTTAGCTCGCTGTTCCAAGAAGCACATCCGTCGCTTACGGGCGGCGAGTCAAGCAGTACCAGAGCGCGGAGGAAGGGGCCTCTGCGGTGATGCAATACGACGGACTGTCGTAAGGGCGCCCGACGGGAAGTGAGTCAACCAAATCGTGAGTACTTAGTGTCAATATCAAAGTGAATCTTAAAAAGTGAGTGAAAACTAAAGTGACCAGTACATTTTATTAACTTTATCTTGTGTGCATGTTATTATTAGTTTAGTTATAAGGGAAATCTGTTAGGTTTAAGTTTTACAATTGTTTTAAAATTATCGTACAAAATGGCTTCATTAACTTCATTAGTTAACCTTCAAAATGATATTCATAACAGATTATCAAGGGCACATATTAATTACAAAAAGTCACCTAAAACTCGGCTCACTATTCAGTACATCGAGACTATACTTCAAAATGTGGAAAGTTTATGGTCTCAATTCAGCAATAATCATGTAACAATAATTAGGGATACGGAAAGCGAAGAATTGTCGGCTTCACCGTATACTACTAAGGATTCATATTATAACACTGAGGACTTGTACATTGACTTAAGGTGTGAACTAAAATCTGCTTTAGATAAAATTAAAGAAAGTAGTGTGTCTCTGCAGTTGAACTCGTCACTGCATAATAAGTCAGAAATACAAAACAGTTCTATTAAGTTACCTCAAACAAAAATTCCTACATTTTCGGGAAAATATACTGAATGGCAAACGTTTAGGGATTTATTTATTTCGGCCATTCATAGAAATAATACCATAGAGAATGTTCAAAAGCTTCTGTATTTAAAAACGTATCTAGCTGGTGAAGCTGAACAGTTATTGAGAAATGTTCCAATAGCTGAATCAAATTATGAAAGAGCTTGGAACTTACTAGAAACGCGCTATAATAATAAAAAATATTTATCGCGCTGCATACTCAATAGATTATTTAGTCAGAAAAACATTACTAGTGAATCAGTTAGTGGCTTAAAAGATTTAATGGATACCACTTCAGATTGTCTAGATGCCTTAAGCAATTTAGGAGTAGATATAATGTCCTGGGATATTTTAATCATTTACATACTCAGTTTAAAATTAGACCCAGAGACCAAGAAAGAGTGGGAATTAAAGGTCACTACCAATACTGAGTGTGATGACCTACCCACTTTTAAACTATTTAGGGAATTCTTAACAAGTAGATACAGAGCATTTGAGAATTTAGATTCAAAGCCATGTGAGTCAAAGCCATGTAAGAATCAAGATGTACAACCTATTCAAACTAAGGCATTTCACATTGCTACAGTGTCATGCCAATATTGTAAAGATGCTCATAAAATAAGAACTTGTAAACAATTCAATAGCATCAATGTGGATAAGCGTCGTAAATTCGTCCAAGAAAACAAACTGTGTTTTAATTGTCTGGGTTACAATCACTCTGCTAAGCAATGTAGATGTCTTAGCACTTGTCGTACATGTAAACATAAACATCACTCTCTCTTGCATCCTAAAAGTGATCAAGAGTCAAATCGTAAAAACATAAAATCAGGGTCATCAGACCAAATTCATGGATCAAATAAGTCACTAGTCGATACCGTTGAAGTACCAAATCAAGCGAAGGTCGTCACTTGCTTTTCGAAAGGGTCAGGCAACAATCAAGTGTTGTTATCAACGGCTCTAGTAAGAGCTGTTTCGAAAAGCGGGCTTAGGTACACAGTACGCACCTTGTTAGACCAAGGTTCTCAAGCGTCTTTCGTTACCGAGGATATAGTCCAAAGTCTTGGTCTGAAAAAACAATCTGCCAAAGGACTTATATCTGGGGTAGGCGGGGGTACTCAATTGGTATCAAATTCAGTCGTAGAAGTCAGACTTCAATCTCGGGTTGATCCATGTGTTGAGTTGTTAGTTAAAGCGTATGTTGTAAAATCTATCACATCTCGGTTACCGGTTAGAGAAACAGCACGCTTGGACAAGTTATTTGTCAGCGACATCCAGTTAGCCGATCCTCAATATCATACTCCTGATAAAGTGGATATGTTATTAGGTGCGGAAATATTTCCGCAAGTGATTCAAAGTGGAATTAGAAAATCTACTGATAGTCAAATTGTAGCACAGTGTACTACCTTGGGGTGGATTTTATCTGGCACGGTGAAATCTGCATTAAACAATTCATCTAACATTTCTGTGTTGCACGTAAATCTGGGGCAGATGGAGCCAATAGCAGGCTGTGGAACAGTACCAGCAGATATAGGCATTTACCGTCAAAGGTGGTCACGTAACAGTAATGGTAAGAAAAAATCAATTCAAATAAATTCTTACCTGGATTCTACCAATACCTCGAGGGTGGGCGGTAGATCGGAGAGTAGTCGAAAATTCGAAGCACATAGCTTAAATCACAGTAGCCCGCAACTGATGCGGAATTATTTAGAAACCAAGTATCATAGAGATACAATAATGAAAGAACGGGTTAGGACTTACAAGTGGGCTAAACATATTCCTAAGCCAAACAGCGTAGATTTTGGTCCAGTCAAAGAGGACAATTTGCCTCCTTGTGAGTGTAGTTGCTAGGCAGAGTGATTGGAAACACCAGGTCAGGACAACCTGACACGCGTTGTCATTTTGCGCACTAGGGCCTTTGTCATTAAAAGGTCAACATCCAAGTTGTGTATTGCCTAGTAATTAAATCATTTTGTAATCTGTTTTTAGCAATTTATTATGTAAGTAATCATAAGTTTACTACTTTGGGATCACGTTGTGATCATTAGGTAATCATTTTGTTAAACTATTGTTGAGTTTATCAATATAGTTCTAAGTCTAAATTCTTTTGTTAACATTTAAGTTCTTATATTCTAGTTTTGTATTAATGCCTTGTTGTTTTCTAAGTTTAAGTTCTTATGTTAACATTTAAGTTTTTATATTCAGTTTTGTAAATTATTACTTTTGTTTGAAGAGTTCAATTAAGCTGAACTTGCATTTGTATAATTATTCATTTACAGTCCATTAATATCGAATGTATAAATTCAAAAGGACATAATATGTCAGTATGTCCTTGGTGGGCGGAATGTCTAACCGACTATGTAACGATACCTACACGCAACGCCAATATTTGTAACATAAAATGATGTGAATTTGATTAGTACCGCAAGGTAAACTAGATGGCGCCTTTATAAGGATTTTTAAATCGCGATATGGTTTCGTTACAGGGTCAGTGTATATAAAGGCATTTTGACAATGATTTTTTGTGAAACAATATTGGTTACACCGCGGAATACAAGAATTGCTGCAAAGTGAACTTGTATTATTCCAACTCTACCAACCCTCGCTCCCTCGCTGGACAAACAATGAACATGTCTATTATAATAGATACCGTCGTGTCCTATCTCCTTAAAATGCTTGGAGGAGGACGCAGGATTATTACTGACATGTTGGCTATTCTGTAAAACTAAATGGTATATAAATAGTGCTTGCACGGTAAGCGCAAGGAACACAGATAGCTCCCTCGCCGCCATTGCAGCGGTGAATAATAAGAAACTATTACTGTATAGGTACATGCTTTGGCAATGGCATTTTATACTGCCATTGTTTAACCGAACTTATAACTGCGATGTTATGTACAGTTGACCTCAAAAATAGCTAAACACATTCTAAATCACCTTAGCTCCAAAATCTTTAATCATAATTATAAAATTTTAAACTTTTTTTATATCAGCCACGTCAATATGACTTCACCTCGCCTGATGGTAAGCTAAAGGTAAAGTAAAAGCTCTTGTCAAGTGAAGAGTAGCCGAATTTATTAATATTAAGAATCTTTGAAGGTAACTGTAGCTCCACTGTGTTTTGCCTATATGCACGTTTAAAATTAAACTGTTGTTATTATTGGTGATAAAAACAACACTCTAATTGAATCTGGAATTGTTGTCAGTTTATACAAACAGAAATAAAATACTCAAAGTAATAAACCTAACTTCATGAACTTTTTTGTAATCATCGGTAATTTGAATTACTATCACGCTAGTAAGAAAACAAAGTGCAATATGCAGACTATATTTCCATAATATTAGGTACCATAATCCTGTGCTATTGATAAGAAACCTCATTAATCCATTACGTATGTAAACGTATTTGTCAACGATTGTACCACTTCAATACTCACCAATTTCTTAGGTCAATTTATATTCTTGACGTACAATGAAGTACAAAAAATATCACCCGTACAAATATTTGCGTGGATTAATATTTATTCGAAAGGCATTACTCTAAACACATCTCGTAAACCTTGACAGAAATAATTGGCCAAGATTTACATAAAGCCATTCGTACATGAAGGAACCGTCTCGAATTATCAGATGAATGTTTGAAACGAGGCGAGCTCGCCCCATCGACCCTTACGGCCTATTTTTAGTCATCGACCGATCTATACCTACGTGAAAATTTCAGAGGCACCCGATTGGTTGACTCAAAGTGACGTCACGAAACATCTCTAACCAATAGGGGCCGGGGGTTTTGCGCATGCCCCGAAAGCCTTTTCAGCTCACTGGCGAAGCTCGGCAGTCCGGGCGAGGTGTTCCCAGGTGTGCGAAGTACCCGCCGACACAACCTAAGGTCAATATATTTTCTAGATTATTATTAGATAATGTTTATCGCCATTTTGATATTTTAGAAATGGTTTATTAAATCGATAGGTTTGTAGTGATTTTTTTTGTTCCGCGTTTAAATGTGTGGTATTTGAAAAAAGGACAGGCTTTTTTTTTCTAAAGCAGTTTTGAATTTGGAACATCAATGCTTCAGTGTTGCCTTATAATATAAAATAGTGAGTTAGTGTGCGTCTCAGTGGATATCTTAGTGTTATTACATCCCTAAATTATTATATTTATCAATGTGTTCGTATTACATAACTATTATATAACATTGGTTTGCTTATCTCTGTGTGTTTGTCTATCGGTGTATGTGTGTGTGTGTATTTGTGGTATGTGTGTGTGTGAGTGATATTGTCGTGAAATACAGATATAGCTAAAAAGATTTTTGAAAAACGTGTTAAACTAGAATTTGACAGACCGGCTATAGTGTAATTTTTATACTACTAAATTTTCAAACAAGCATATAATTCGTCTGCTAATTAGGATTCTGGCAACCCTAAATTATCTGCAAGAATACAACTATGGTAGTAACATTGTTAGTCTGCAGTTTTCAATAGTGTGGGTATACGTTTCTCGAATAAAGTGTGAAATAAAGAATGAAACATTTTTTTAAATAGAAATTGAATACAAAATAATTACGGTGCAATAATATCGGAATTAAAAAAGTATCATATGTGTGAGTGTGTTTTCGTGTGTATGAGTAGTGTCTGTATACGTGTAATAGGACATTATATTATAGTGTGTGTGATGAAAATAATGGTGGGCTTTGGATGGAAAATAATGAAAATAATATAGCCCGAACCGACCGTGTTTTACTAAAGATTTTAATTCACACAAAAGCGTGTTTAGTCCATAACCTAGATTCTATTTGCCGTATTTTTTTTAAGTCATTGGTATATAAAAGAGGTTACAACTTATTATCCCAAATGTGTGTGTTCCTTATGACGGAATACAGTCTATTTCTATCCTTACACACTTCATGTGCTTCCTTTATGGCATTCAGCCACTCGAAGAATATTAAATTAATTGCATTACGAAAGATATAATTTATCATTTCAAATTTAAAGCTATTAATAAGCTGCAGATCGCGTAGTGCCGCGCTACGGACTCGAGTCGCTACGCGCCGTAGGTGTGGCTACGAGCCGTAGCGGTCAATTTTACGTTATAAAATGAGGATTGTAGTCACTGGTAGACACCCTATATAACTCCATCCCTCTTTCTAACCTGGAATACGAATGCTTATGACATGTCATGGTAGAGTTACAAGTAATAAAAATAATCTTCTGGCCGAAGAGTTAAGTGTTACATTTTGACTCACGGGATAAACTGTTCATTCATTTTTCGTGTTTTTTTATATATTGGTCACATCAAAATGACTTCACCTCACCTGATGGTAAGCTAAAGGTAAAGTCTCAGTCTACTTAAACCCTAGCGATCTTCGTATCGTTATAGACGCGATGATCCGACTACAAATACGGAGTTTTATGGCTGTAAACACGGCTCAAAAAACCATTTAACCTATAATAATGATAATGTTACGAGCGAGCGTTAAGGAAAATTCACACATTAACCTGTGGAACAGATCGTGGGGATTACTGCGGCCTTTGGGATCGCGTTCCTTTACGTTGAAAATACTGACTTATACTACAATCAGTATTTTGAAATTAATACAAAAGAATTAAACCGGATATAGTCTACATACAAGACGGGTCATGTACCCATGACCAAGACCTTTCTACGGGGAACAATAGCTTCATCATTATGACCGCTTCTGTAATTTGTCTTTGTAGTTTTAATTAAAACCAATTATTTGCCGTACCATAAAGACTTGGAATTCTTTACCAGCGCATGTGTTTCTTTCCTCCTATAGTCCCGGGTTCTTCAAGCGGGGCGAGAAAAAGCATTTGATGAGGCCGTCAAGCTGAGAGCCGCCACTGTAGCACTATCGGTGTATGTAGTGGTGACCCTGGTCCTGAGATTTTACCTGTAGCTTACCATCAGGCGAGGTGAAGTAATTTTGACGTGTCCTATAAAATAATAGACAAAGATTAGGGTTGAATGAAATTTTAAAGCAATTGCATGCTAACTTTTTCCGAACAAAAAATCAAAAAGATTAAAACTCACATTGAATAATAGAATACAAGTAAAGCTACAGTATGGAGATTAGTATAATATTATGTAGCATGAAGTTCTCAGGCTACAGGCGGACGGCGCGCCACAAATCACTCTCGCAAACGAACCACCCAAACCGAGGGTTCCACACCAAGTTACCTAACAAAAGCAAAATATATAATTCACAAAGTTACTTTTTCGCATCACAAAGAGAGCGGAAGTCGTAAACCGCGTCTGTTTCCGGCCACAAGATGGCGGCCGGATGTGATTCGAGTGGCAGCATCCGGTACGCTTCCGCGGACTGAGAGGATGTGATTTTTGGGACAGAATTTTGTGAGCTAGTCAAGGTTATATATTATAACTAGCCGATGCTCGCGGCTCCAAGCGCGTGAATCTGCTTATCAAAGTCAAAGTCAAAAATCCTTTATATATATATCTCTCTAGTTCTACTAAAACCTTTCGAAAAAAACTGCATCAAAATTCGATTAGTAGTTTTTTCGCCCATCGCGAGCAAACGAACAAACAGGCAAACCGCCAAATAGACAAGAACAAAAAAGAAACCACTACTTTTTGGACTCCACCTCAGCTTACTCTCCCAAAAGGCTTACTACAAAATTCAAGATTATTTGGATGATAAAGAAGCTTGGAAATGAACTGTTCACTCAACTATGTTACTCGAAATAACACTGTATCTAGACTGTATCTAGACTAAGGCAATTGTTGTAAATAGACCAAACAAAAAACAGCCCGCTGAGTGTCTTGCCGGAGTCTTCTCAGGTCTGGGCCGCGTTTCGAACCGATGGTCCATTTGCTTCTAGTTTTAAATATTTATAATTTTGACGTTTTGTAAGTGCCGCTTAAAATGGTCTATATACATAATAAATGATTTTTGACTTTTGACTTTGACTTTGACTTACCATCAGGTGGGGTGCACTCAATCCGGCGGACTGAACATAAAAAAAATTGTGTACAGAAAACTTAAATGTCTACTCTAATGTCTCCAACACAGCCACTTTACGATTTAATTGTTTTTTTTTGCAAATAGAATGTTTACCTACATATACACGAGGTATTTTGTATTTGAGTAATAATGATAGCAACTCATTTATGTCCCACTGCTGGGTACGGGTCTCCTCTCGTCTGACGAGGGTTCGTGGATCGGACATGTCCTTAGAATTTCTTCTAGGACATGTGGTTTCCTCACAATGTTTTTTCTTCACCGTCAGCAGATGGTAAATCATGTGATAAGCACATAAATAAATTCCACAAAGTGAAATTCACATTGGTACTGTCCGGCTGAATTCGAACTCGATACCTCTGAGAAGGAGCCCCCGCGTCCTTATCCATTCAGCTACCATCGTTTTGTATTCGAATCTAATACGATACCTACCAGAGAGAGAATATAAGCACATCAGGCGTGTATCCATTGTTAATTTGTAGACAGTTCATGTACATGTACAACTCAAGTCTACATAAGTAAAATAGCCATTAGCTTGCTTCACCGGGTGCAACCTTCCGATATCACGTCTCGTCTCGACGTCCGGCTCCGCTCGTTACCGGGTCGTGCCGGCTCAGCACGTCTGCATCTATTCAAGGGTCGAATAGGTGATCGGATTTAGGTGCAGACGCGCTGAGCCTATTGTACAGTCGCCGTCAGATATATTGTAACAGACAATGTGACTAAATACCTTTTAAAATGTCAATAACTTCCATTTACTACAAGTTACCATTAATATCTGAACAATCACTACCTCGTTAATATCTGAGCAGATGCTTGTCAATAATTTCTTTGCAAACAACTGGCCAAAAATATCTAAACACTTAGGTCAAGTGTATCTACGCAGCAAACGCTGAGCTTACCTAATTCGTTCCTATTCCTAAGTGTTCAGATATATTTGGTCATCTGCTCAGATATTAACGAGGTAATGATTGTTCAGATATTAATGGTAACTTGTAGTGAATGGCAGTTATTGACATTTTAAATTGATCAGAAGTATTTGGTCACCTTGTCTGCTACAATACTCGTAGCTATATCTGATGGCGACTGTATGTTACCTTGTAGCATAGTTTGAATTTTAATTGCTAAACGGAAACCAATCTTAGAATGATTAGTTAGATAAAGTTATTTAATGTATTGAATGTGAATGTTGTCTTATACTATTAAAAGCGATAATTTTTTCAAATCAAATCATTTATTTGCGAAAATGGGTAGATACAGAATATGTTCACGTAAAATAAATTAAGAACAGCCACATTCCGTTCAATATAGGTAAATACTTTACATAATTATATTTAATTTATCGACCACATACATTATATTTTTTGAGGTGAAACATTTTCTTTTAAACTTGAATTTCTTTTTTTTATCGACATTCTACACAGTGCTATTTAAACGCAAAGTAAGCTTAGCTTAACTAGCTTGTGTTATGGGTTCCAGAATGCTGATATACATACTTAGATACAATTGTCACACTATTGTAAATAGATTATATTCATGCATACAAGTATTTTCACTACAGCTCCGCCACAGAGACCATCGTTTTGGAAAGCCTTTTCGGATAAGTGTTCAAGTAGCATGGGGTCTTGAATTTGTGCATTGATATTGATTACAAACTTATCAATATTAAAAAAAAACATTTTGTTGCTTAGGTAACTGAATGTTCCATTTCATTTTGTGCCTCTGTAGGTACCTACTACAAATATTAAGTTCGTAAAAATGATTTATTCTAATGAGTCTTTCTCCTTGTTGCAGGCAGCAGTCACACCATGGCGAACTAGTCCACAATCGATACATATCAATCAATGCACTGACTTAGCATAGCATTTAATAATATCTACTATACACTCACTATACGTGCACGTAACTTATATTATAAAAAATATTAAAAAATTGATTTTATAATCTGTAATTATTAATCAGTCTGGAATTTGGGGTCAGGGTGATTAAAGAATCAGTACGTTTGGGGTTATTGTTACGCGGGGGGCGGGAAGTGTCGACCGTGGAGACGGAGGGGGGAGCGCTGTTAGGGCGGCTGGGGGGCGCGCTGCGAGGAGGCGCCGCCGCCGCCTCGCCCTCACGCGTCGCCAGCTCCATCAGGGGATACCTCTCTAACAAGGTCGGCTCGCTGCAACTCAGAGACACAGGTAAGCTTACATTTTACAAACCTGGGCCTCGATTCTATACAAGAAGCCTCTGTCATACCACTGACACTTCAAAAATGGACTTTATTGTTATCAGGTTAAAGTCTAAAATTAAATGATATTTTGTATAATGAATGAAAAAGTTTAGTAAATTCTTTTTATTTGATTTTAGACTCTAACTGTATAAGCGTAAAGTCTACAATTACATAGCATTTTTTTAGAGTGTTAGTGGCATGACAGTGGTTTGCCTTTAGCAGAAAGGCCATGATTCGTGTATTTGAATGGTGATAGAACAATTGACGCAATTACTAAAATGAGGCATTGATTGCAAGGTTTTATTGAGACATTACTGTAAGAATAAATCTTTAAGCAGAGATTGAATTAACTAGCGGAAAACTAAGTTTTATATTTCCTTTGAAAAATCCAAACACTACTCCACCTGGTGGTAAGTTGTAAGCTAAATCTACATAATGAATACATTACCAAAACGAAATATAACAGGTAGCTCTAATCGGTCTCATAACTTTCAAACGTAAACAGTATTCAATTTTAATTTGTAATTGCGTCGTTGTTCTGTTGAAATATTTGTGTAATTTTCAGGCATAAGGTTTAGGTGACATTAATTATGCGTTTTAGTAGCTATAATTACTGTATATCTCATTATTACTGCCAATTCGCTTACACATAATTTATTATACTATTATCATTATCTAAATCTTGACAAAATTAAACAGCAAAAAAATTTATGACTGAAAACTTATCAAAAGTCTCATTCCAGCAAAAAGATAACCGATCTTTATAAGTTTCCACCTCCGGATATCCATCAAATTCTTATTCAACACCACTTAATGTCGCGCCCTCAGCTTCCATTTTACCATCTGAGATACGGATCCTCAATAACATCGCAAACACTCTCCAAACAACAGGACAAGCAAAAAACAATGACATTATTATCTACAATAATAAGACTCCGCGAAGGGTGATGCGGCAAACACAGGCCCGCGAACATACAACCTTATCGTCCAAAGAAATAAACACTTTATGATCGGGAAGATAAGGTTTATAGTCGTAATGAATTCTGAGCTAACGATAAGCAAATATTTAGGGAAGAATGTTATAAAGTAAATTAGGGGAGTGTGACGTCACACAAATAAAGGAGCAGTCGTGAAGGTGATCACATGGGACTTTGGATTTTAGAGAAAAAATAGAATGATTAAAGTCTTACCCATTATAAAAAAACGGCTTGCGTTTTTTATACTAATTAAGTGGCAGACAAGCACACGGCCCACCTGATGGGAAGTGGTTGACGTGTGCAATATCAGGGGCGTCACAGTCGCGCTGCCGACCCTGGAGGAGGGAGGGTTGGGATGGATGGGTTAGGTTGGCAACGAATGACGTACCCTTTTTATCTCGTATGGAATTTTCCGTGGAATTCCCTACGGAGTGTTTCCCTGCCGACTAAAATCGCAAGCCGTCTCCGCTCTAGGATGTGTCAGCAACAAGGCAATTGCATGACACCTCGGCTGACCCTGGGCCATCGACATTTTGGTTTTGACACGATATTCCACAGATTAGACATACATTTGTACAGTAAGCTTCTGAGAGAACGAACCCCCTTTGGTCTTTTAGTATTGAGGGTCTGTTTTCTCTGACTGTACCTAATTCTTGTTGTAAGCTCTCAGTTCCAAATAACACATAGTCAGCATAGATTTGTTAAAACCAATCACATATCAATCACGCAGTCATGCCCAACGTGATGGTATATTGAATGACATAATTATGTATATAATCACTAATAAATGATGTTCATGTCAGAATTTAAATTAATTAAAGCCTAACCAAACTTAACAGCGAAGCAAGTAATCCAATCAGTCCGCCGCTGGCAATCAGTGTGCGGACGAACCTTAAATAATTACACCTTTCAACTTGTTTTGATTACACTTTAAGGGCTGATTGCATTTATCCGCTGTCAATTTCTGGGTTTTCACGTTTGTTGGTTCATCTTTTTTTTTATACCACGTAGGTGGCTGACAAGTATACGGCCCACCTGATGGGAAGCGGTCACCGTGACCTATGGACGTGTGCAACACTAAAGGTGTCACACACGCGTTACCTACCCTGAAGGGAAGGGGGTAGGCCTAGGATGGGGTGGGGAGTCTAGGAAGGGGGAGGAGGGTAACAGTAAGCTCTGGCTACCCTAATTATCGGCGACTAATCTTGTTTATAAATAACTGAAATTTTTATATTTTTGATTTGTAACAGTGTAGTTCGTCCTCAAGACATGAGAGTCTTATTTACTGGCCTAGTGCGGTTTGCAATATTTCTTAAACCTTCTTGAACACATATTACGTTTGGGCATTCTAGATCCTACTATACAAGTCAGGTTAAATATGCTTACTTTTGGTCTAAAGAGCGCTGTGTAGAATGACGCAGAATAATTATTTATTTATCGTAATTTTCTACAGTATAACTTAACATAAGCAAAGGACTGATTTATCATCAAGTGGGCTTGAAAAACCCTACAAAGCCATAACTTTATGCTTGTTTGCTACTTTATACTTAGGTATATAAACAATATCATACCAGAAACTGTGTCTTTGTTCAAATTGCTGAAACCAAGACGATAATATTTGCGCTCGCCGCCACAAAACCACCCCTCGTTTCCCAATTTCGTCGCACCCTCAGGCACTAATTGTATCAATTACTGCGACGCGGTGTTGCAGGTTCGATGCTGGGCTAGGGCGCTTTGTAGTTAGGGATGATGGTGCGCCCTTTGAGGCAGAAAGTGTAGATTAATTTACATGACTAACACAATTTCGATATAGGTTTTTTTATACCTATATGAGCAAAGTGTACCTATAATTAATATTGAGTGCCGGGTGATGTAAGTAATGGATTATGGATTACTATACTCACGCATATATATATCCCGAAAGGGGTAGCCAGAGGTGTATTATTAACGCTTTTTTGCCAATTACGTTTTTGTTCATTTGGATTTAAAAGGTGAGGGTGAATAGGCAAGGGGTTACTTAATAAGATCCATTCAGTCATTTTTGTGTGAAACAAAACGCGTTGATATTGGTAGGAAGGATGGAAGTGGGATGTATGAAAGGTGCATGGAAATGCAAGAATTGTAGGAAGTGCATAGAAGTGATGATTTTGGAGAAAGGCCAGGTCAAGAGTACCTGCAACCGGCGTGCGTGTATGAAAACAATTTATTACAAAAGTTGAAAAAGCGAAAGGAGTATGCCAAGATCGTAGCAAGTGTAAAGATGTTGTCTCTGCCTATCCCAATGGGAAAAAGACGTGATTTGTATGTATGTATGTATATATGTAGAAATGATCCTCTGGCAAAGGTTACCTACACTGAAATTTCGTCAGCTTCGTTTAATCTTAATTAATAGATAACCTAATTACTGTCAATCGTAAACGTTTCTATACACCTACTAAAAATTCCTTACACAAAAAATCAATTGATATTTCATTCAACTAGGAATCGAAACTGGATCTTACACTGTAGCTATAATCGCTACCACACAACAAATGTGTACAGTACATAAACACTTCTCATTATGTTACCCCCTCTCTGCTAGTACCCCCTTTGCAACCTGACACACCGACGATATACCCTGAACAAATTACAAGACCGACATCGCTAGGGTTGGTACCTAATTGCCATTAATAATGAATGATAAAATTCTGTAAACGCTTGCTCAAATTATACGCAATTATTTGAATTGGGCCTAATTAGAGGGCATTTTCTTTCTAGCTTGTGTATGATGAATACAGAAATAAATTGTGTGGTTGGAGTATATTTGAACCTTACAGTAGGTGGAGAATTTTATATTCCCGCTTCACCCACTAGTGGGTGTAGCGGGAATATAAATTTCTGGGTGTAAGTGCTGTGTATTCTTTTTTCTAGCCTACACATAATATTAAATCCTACACGTGTATCCTGCAGTGTGTGTGTAAAGTGCAGCATAAACGTTCACAAATAAGTGCGGAAAACCATTTTAACATCTTTGAAGAAAAAAATACTGTTATTGTTAAGAATTATTGATAGATGGTTTTAAAGTTGCCAAAAACGTATGTAGATAAGAATTTCAGCTATCCAGGACAGGTTCATACAGGTCAGTTGGTCAGAACGTTCTCAAAAAGAGACTGGGCACGGGTTCAAATCCCGTCGTGGATGTTGAGATTTCCGATACTTATAGGAAAAATTAATATACTTAATCAATCAGAAAGGCAAGACGTTTCTGATGAAAATACAACCGCACCAAAATTAGTTTAGTAACTTTTGCGTTCATCGCGAATAAACAGATAAGACTACAAAAAAATTGTGTTTAGAATATCGCTCATATAACAAAACACAAGTTTAAAAAAAAAATCTTTAATGTAGGTACAGACACAATACTTTAAAATTTTATTGTATAAATTAAATTTAACTTCGTAACTTATAGGTGAATAATAAACCATCAACACATCACAAGAAAATCTTCGCCATCAAAAAGCTTTCATCTCACTAAACCGATTTCACAAATCACGTTTGCAGAACGCGAATCGACGTACCACGCCAATAACGCGGTAAATATAAATGTGATTTGTCTTATATACATTGCTGAGTCAGTTTGTGCTTGCACACGATTTAGTTTCACGTCTTCAACTGAAAACTGCGATGTAGGTTGACATTTAATCTGTATCTGCGAGTGAGAATAAATTGGATTTGTCTGGGTATACTACCCAGTGTGAATTTTGAATGCATCAGAGATTTTTTCTGTAGGAGTGTGAAGTAATACACATTGTATTTAAATGGTATATTATAATGTAAATAAATATGAAGATAGACGAGGATACTATACCTGTAACAAATTTCAGTTAGATTCATTCAACTGTTTGAGTGTTTCATAACAATAAAGCGACCACTTAACAAACTATCACCTTCATAACATTAGTAGACAGTACGATGGGTCTGGTCAGGCACTAAAGGTTCTTTGAAATTCACACCCTGTGCCTATTCGTCCCCTAGGTACCCATTCGCCCCCTGGGTCCTTTAGTCCCCTGGTGGTTAGAGGTGAACAAACTTTATAATTATTCATCATTATTATATTAAATACAATGTCTAGCATCGAGTAAATGCTTATTTCTCCATCTATATATTATCATACTCGTGTACAGCAAAGCTCGCAACAGTAACGCCAGGGGAGCGCCGGCCGGCCCGGAAGGGCTCACCCCCGGCTTATGAATATTTGATAAAAAGCCACGGGCGCGAGCTCAAACCCGTGTACTATATGCTAATATTGTACCAACCACAGATTTAAAATGGGCTAGATAGCGCAAGCCGTCTGTCCTAACGTGTCGCCAAACTGCACGCAACCTTTCCGCGTCTTTCATCGCTCATACTGTGGTTTAAGTTCAACCGGTCGATAGTCTACATAATAATGTCGAATTATGTTGATTGACACGTTACGATTCGGTTTGCGGTGAGCATAATTTTGATTCGAGCGTCAATTTCGGTTGCATCTATAGTTAACAATTTGGAGCTTATTGATCTGCTCTTTAAATTATTCCTAATTTCATTTTCCCTTAAAAAAATTACTCTCCATATTTCATGACTGGCTGACTTATGTTCTGGTATGAAAAACATAAAAATTTAAATTTTGTATTATGCCGCGATGGGTATCGTACAAAATTTACATAATAAATGTCACTTTAAATTGTTCACAAAAAAAATCCTTTTCGAATTCGGTTATAAAACGCGCGAAGCCTCGCGGCCTCTACTCAGAGGTATCGATTTTGAATCTGGCCGGACAGTACCATGAATGTGAATTTCACTTTGTGGAATTTATACGTGCTGATCACATGATTTACCATCTGCTGACGGTGAAGAAAAACATCGTCAGAAGTCCTAGCAGAAATTCTAAGAACGTGTCCGATCCACCAACCCGCATTAGTCCAGCGTGTGTGTATTAAGGTCTAAGCCTTCTCAGCTCTCTCGTTAGAGGGAAGGAGACCAGTGCCCAGCAGTGGGACATAAATGGGTTGCTATTATTAAATTAAACGCAATAATCTCTCATGTTCCGTACAAAATTGTCCAATGATTCTTTTATATATTCACGTTCCGTTTTACCGAAGTCAAAACGATCACTTACCGGGAGTACCTACTCGCCTGTGTTACTAACAGAATACTTTATTCCTTTCGTAGAAACACACGAGCTACAAGAAAATGCTATTTATTATGTATGGTCGTCGGAACACGCCCGAAGCGCTAGGGCTCATTGTAATGGGAATTATCGATTGCACCTTTCTGTACAGAAACATTTTGTACGCGTGGAGTTACGTTGGGAAATGGTTTTGGAAGTATGTAGGGATATAAAATTTATATTAAACAGCTTTTTTATAATAACTCATAAACTCACGCCTCCACTAGTTCTGCCAACAGAACAACTCAACAGAACAGGTGGGAGTAGAAGGGGTGGACAGAAGTGCTAGCACCCACATTTCGCCAGTTTATGTTTAGGTCCCAATGTAATAGGCGGCGAGCCAATTGCCATTAACTGGGCACTTATAAACCTGCGATAAATCCACACATAACTTCGAAAAGCATCGAAAAGTCATTGGTGTGTGCCATGGTGAACCTAAGATCGAACCTGAGACCTCGTCTCAGTAGTCCATTACCCAGATCACTAATACTTCTTTACATAGACCTGCCCCCCCCCCCCCTCCCGAAAGGTGTCCGAAGACATGTCTTCTTTTCTCTCGGCCAATGGAATCGCAGAAAAACGTTGTCACATGATCAAAATGTCAGCTAAACCTCGCCTTTCTACTTTCTACTCTGATTTATACGGATTTATGCTATGGAAAACACGATTAATTGTTGTCAAACAGGTACTTTTGTTAAATTCAAGCCTCATCAATTATTGATTTGGTTTATCTCAGCTTTTGTGGACGAAAATCTTGTTACGGGTTTCCTCTGTTCATCTAATAAACCCAAATAAAATCCTCTATATTACGTAACATGTATTCCTAAACAATGTGAAGTGCTTCTTTTGTTGGCCCACGTTTTTTAATGAGGGTAATGTCATTTAATATACAATATCCCTTTGTATCTTACACCAGCGATCCGCCCTAGCTTCGCTTGAGTATAAACGTTGATTTTATAGTCGTTTTGGACCGAAATATACTGGACACAGTTTCGATAACAGAATCGATTGGAGCCATTAATTTAAAAATCAAGATTTTTTTTTAAATAAAAATGTCGAACACTGACCAATCACAACGCATCTCAAACGACTGCGACTGCCGCGCCAGCATCGTCATGTCACGACTCAAACTACACCCGCGAGTGCACCTGACCTTCAGTCATAAAAATTGACAATGAATTTTTATCGAGCGTTAATAGCCGGATCCACACCAAATGATCCATCTTGGATCGGCGATCCCGCGATCCGCGATCCAGGATCACGGAGCGGGATCGTGGATCGTGTTAGACCGATCCAATTTTGGAAACGTGCGATCCTAAAGATGCGCTCCAAGCGATCCACACTGATCCGCCTATTATAGCACAGTTAAACTTTCGGTCGCTATGGAGTCACACGTGCAGCAACGACGTCGAATTGCTGTGGCAGCAACAACCTACAACCTACTTGGTTCCATAAGCATAAGCATTTAAGTATGTTCCTTGTAAAGGGATATTAGACGACGACTTTCAAAATTTTCCATTATTTGTGATCGCGCGCTCCACACACAAACGTCTACACCGGGCGCGCCGAGAGGCTGAGGCGCCTGTGTGCTACTCACAAAAACCGACAACTGACGGATCGCTCACGGCAAGGAGCGAGCGCTCCTGCCGCGCAGTTTGAATCGCGCGAGGCAAGTCCACATCAAACGCTCCTGTGGAGCGCGCTCCTGCCGCCCGCGATCGGAGCGCGCTGGATCGTTTGGTGTGGATCCGGCTAATAATGTTTTTACTCGAACGAGTGAAAAAGATTACAGACAAGTAACTTTTTTTTTAACTAGTACAGCCAGTAGCAGTTTGGACATGTCAAAATGGTATCTTAATATCATTTCGAGTAACCACCTTTCGGGTCCAAAATGACTATAAAATCACATTGTATATTATGAATATTTTAAGACAATATACCATAAAGAAAAAATAAATTGCCGCGCAAAAAAATTTATAGGTAATTTTGAAATAAAAAACTCACGCAAGTTTCAACAACAAATAAAAAACAAAAATGTCGTGTCACGGTTCCAACACGGTACCAACACTTGACACTGCCATGATCCCCATTAGCCATGGTCTCCATAGCGCCGCCACGCGACTCTCTAGATCGGTTATCACGCTTCGCATTTGTCACGCGTTGTCAAAGCAAGTGGGTTCCGTGCTCGGGCAGGGCCACCCTCCGCAGGGCGTAAGGGCTCGTTAATAGTTTATGATTATTGAGATTTTAGATACGGTAGCGGGTGTTGTGACAAAAATTATTGTGAAAGATTAATTGTTGTTGGTATTGTCACAAGTAGCTGAACTCTAGCGAATTTATAAATTATCTTTGTTATTGAGACGTCACATTTTGCACGTTGCTACTTATAGAGACTAGGCAAGGAGAGAAGTATTATACGTAAACGGGAATTAACGCGATCATGGTATAGGTATATACATACCTTTGGAATGCCTGAAGTTTCGACCAGTTTACACCGGCCGTGGTCACAGGCTGACCGTTTACGTATAATAATCATGGAACGCGAAAGTTTAAAAGTTAATAAGGAGAGAAGTAGTAAAAAAATGAAATTAAAAAAAAAACACTCTTGACAAACCTTTCCAACAGAAAAAAAACAAAATAAAAACGGGTCATTTGCTCAGGAGTTACGATGCTACATACTACAGACAATCATGTCAAACTTGAAAAACTTCGTCGTTTTTTGCTTCTTTTGCTACTAACATAAAGGTAAATTTTCCGGTATTTTTAACACCTTGCCACAATACACTAAAATACTAACACCTTTATTTTTGGATTTATACGTACCCTCTTACAAAAAATTATAATTAGCTATTTCGCAGAAACGCCGCGGGTATAAAAATACAACATTTCACTCAGAAAAGTGTAATAGAATACTTTCCCGTTACAATGAACTCTTAAAGCCTTGGGCCGTGTTTCTCGGAATACACATAATAAATGTATTTTTATGTTTTCATATCTATTTCTAAGAAAGTCATAAAATATTCGGTTCTTAGTAGCAACAAATATTTAGGCTAAGTAATTAATCATTAAACTGTTTATTTTTGTTATTTTCTCTTGATTTTTAAATTAAGAGTAAAAAAAGGGTAAAGTTACACCAATCAAACAGGATTCAGTATGTTATGCACTGTGTCTTTTCTATAACTTTGCTATGAAAAATAATTAGACCGATTACAGTGATTCCGTGTTCGGATTGTGTTCACGTCTGACTGACTTCGACCTAAATCTTGAAAAAAATAATTTGTGTACATAAAAACTTAAATAAATATTATAAATCAAAACGTCACGTTTAATTACATGCAAATAAATTCCATTTAATTTTGATTATTTATAGAAATCGTGAAAGTTTATAAACAATATTATTTTATCAAATAATAATATTGTTTATAAACTTTTACAAATAGCAAATATATTTTTTATTGAATTAACCTTGTAATTTGTTGACATAAATAGTAGGTAGGTATAGGTCAAACAATCCCCAATATCGGAACGTAGTGCAGCTTCATAACATATAATATTTTGGTGCAAAAAATAGACATAAAAAACAGTCCGCGTGTGTGATAATCTAAACGTTTGTACATAATAATGATAATACGATTTCCGGATATCTCAATACATAATTCTCGCTTTGTATTCGCGTCAGCTACTCAAGTAATCTCGTCCACCATTTATCTCGCTGGTAACTACGAGTTTCCTGCGTCCGTTTTGGCGCACCCTCCCCTCGAGTACGTGCCGTGCTGGTTTAGACGTGAGAGGAATTTAGTTATATTTTTCTACCAGCTGCAATTGGAATTTTCATTCTGATTGGAATCAAAATTGATAGGAGATTTTGACGAGGGATCAAAAATACCATCCATATTGTATAAACATACGGTGTGTATATTGGGGTAATAAATTAAAGCCGCAAAGTATTCCAAGAATTTTCACCTAAGCACGTGTGTATAGATACTTACTTACTTTGTAGCCCAAAGTTCTTACAGGAACGAATTAAAAAAATTACAGATCAACACCATTAAAGACAAAAAATATGAGGTGGCTGGGTTCATTTAATATAATTACCTGAAGATTTAGAACTAGTTTACTTAAAAAAATGCAACCAGTGTCACTTGTGCCGATGTGAAGGAATTTAATTTATCATCATTCATCCAATTTGACAATAATTTAATAAATTGCTAATATAATAATTTAAACTATATTTGAAAAACATGATTCCAAACTACATTTTAAACTGGAACAACATCAAACCACTACATTGTCTAATCAACTAATCATTCGTTTCAAATAATAACATAATCGGAAGCGAAAAGAATCACACTTGCAATTTAACACCCTTTCCGTATCGTCCCATCTTCCCCTAATAACCGCGTATCCGAGTATCCGAGAATCCTGGTACCCGCATTGTTGCGGGTACATTGCCAATAAATGTAAGCCGGGGTGAGTTGGGCAATATTTATACATGGGGTACGCGAAGGGTTCCGTTCATTACAACTGGGATTAGGTTTGTTTGTGACGTCATTGTTTCGTGTTTTACACGCTCATGTGTCAACCGAGCATCGAACTGGAACTGGTTCCTTTGTGTGCCTCTTATTGTTAGGTTAATGGGGCTGAAGTGAGTTCTTTTGATGAAAATATTGTGTTCGTTCACAAACTTTGAAATAATTTATAGTTGAATAGTTTCTTGACTATGTTGACGATAATAATCTTATACGATTATTTTTCTAATGTAGGTATATGTTGTCATAATTTTTTTTTCGCTTGTATTTTCTTCCAAATATTTTTTTTTTTCATATCTGTTAGTTCGTGTGTATTCAAATGTATTTTTAAGTGAAACGCGCCTTAGACATCAAAAGTAAGATAATCTACTTGTTTAAACATAGACTCTATAGTAAGAAAAATATCCACAAGTTTGTTTCGTATATTGTTGAAAGCCGACTTTAGCAAACTCCGCACCGACCCGAAACGATACCCCTGGGAGCCGGCGGCTGATTACATTAAGTTATACCTCAGAACAGAACACCTACACGATTATTTATATTTAATTAAATGAGAATTTAGGGCAGCTAAGAAACAATGTAACTTGTATTGTTACACATCTAAAACATTGAATTAGTTACTGTCTTACTTTGTTTAATATCGCGGCAATACAACTTTACATTACCTGATGGTAAGTTATGAATGAGGTTGAAGGTCACCATAGACGGTCACTAACAACTTGACTTATATTACAAACTAGCTACGCCCCGCGGCTTTGGCCGTGGCATTCGGCCTCCATGTGGCAGGATAAAAAGTATCCTATGTCTGTTTCCTAGTTCTAAGCTACTTCCTCACCAATTTTCAGCCAAAACGGTTCAGCCATTTTTGAGTTATAATTAATTCAAATAATGCACCTTTTATGCTGCTAACGTAATTAAAACTTTGAGTAAAATATGTGAAAAGTTTTCGCACTTGACAAACGATGTTTGAATGTTATCGGAACCTTTCCCAACATTGTAAGAAATGAGCCGTGAACAATAACATCAAACACCATGACAGGCTATTATTATCACAAGCCCGTGGTGTTCCAGAGCAAGGCAGAGGCCGTGAACCATTTGCGAACTATTATAAGGCAATAATATTTTGCAAGATGGCGGACTCCCCTCGCGATTCGTCCCACGATTATCATAACAAAGGAAGGCTGGGATATTGCGACTGTTTTGTCGCACGAGATATTTCAGTTGCAGTTTTGTTGCGGTATATATTTGCTTTTGTTCTTATTTAAAACCTACTCGTAGGTATTCTAAAGTAGGATCAACAAGAAACTCACTGTTCTCAGATATGAAAGCGGTTTGGAATATTAAGACTTGCGATTTGAAGTTTTGTATATTGGTTAGGTATATTGTGAGCACACGACACAGAAGTTTCCACATATTTTTATCAGTAGATAACTATTATATTACTTGACTGCTATTACGAGAATTCAAAGAGTAATTTAACTGGTTTAATATCCCAATGGCTTAATAAAAACAGTTGACAAAAGAGGGAAAACTGTAATCGTGAAATTTTATCGCTTGTTTCCAAATCTCAATATGGCAAAAGTATTAGTGGTCCGGTCTTCCCCCATCCTACTGTTAAATTAAGCGTCAGTAATACGTCGGTGGCGGGATGATTTGTGGTGTTCGCTTCCGATAACGACACTGCTAATAGTTCCTTGCACGGAACCGAACGAACAAGATAGGGGCCGGTTTAAGCGAAAATGAGAATTGCTCAAGAAATTGCCACTTTAAAAGGTCTTGCTGCGAGTCGTACATTTTTAGAAATGTCCATTTTCCGAGTTTATTTTCCTTTTGGCTTACGTTGAATATTTGGTATAGAGTTATTGCTTTGTAAGATGATTTAAGTTGTGATTAGGTGACCCTAGTCCCGAGACTTTACCCTTACCATCAGGTGAGGTGAAGTCATTTTGACGTGTCCTATATAAAAAGCCACTTTTAAAGTCATAATACACATATATTCATAAATTGTACACATTATTACGGTATGTTTTGGTATATTTAGATTAGGTTTTGTGAACAGATTTAAGAACTGCAGCCAACAGATAAATGTGCATGGGTATGTTAAAGACTAATAAATCTGGAGAAGGTCATAGTTACTATATTAGTGACTATTTTAGAGATTTAATCAGTCAATTTGCCTATCGACGTCCACTGATGGATATAGGCCTCTCCCAATATGCGCCGCGCCTTACTACCCAATTCTCCGCCATTTTGAGAGATGGATAATCAGAAATGTAATAATAGAGAGTGCAATTATTTCATGATGTGCTTGTACAATGAAAGAAACCTTTCTTTTAAGAGTAACTTTACAGTCTTCAGTAATTTTTTTTAATGCAAATGGATCTACGAATCAAAGTTTACTCAAGTAACTATCACTTTTACAACAGAACTCAAGAGTTTAAACGCTAATAATTCCAATAATAAAACTAACTGATCCAATCATGCCCTCTCTCCCCACTTGACATTTCAATTCGAATTGCAAAATGGCAGACGTTCGGCGGAAATGCCCGAGCGTATTCGGTCGTAGTCGTGCCTTAACGGCTTTATTGCCTGCGGGTTTCTCGTTACTAGCACAGAGGGGTCTCGCTATAAATTTACGACTCGGACTTCGCCTATAAAGCGTGTGTACTTTGAGGTTCTGTAAGATAGGATGCCCTAGGCCGTGCCATAAAGTTTTATTTTAGTGTATGAAATATAGAACAGCTTTTCCGAAAATGATGTGACTGCTATGGTAGGATCGAATTGTTGCTCGCTCAGTACAAATATTCGTTGACATTTGAGTTTGAGTATTTTTGTACACATTTGAAAATTGTCATTTTTCTCTTTATAAACTATGGCGATCTTTCTTAAAGTATGCTAAAACTATATTATTTCACACGGGCGGAGTCACGGTCAAGGTTTTCCTGTCATCATAACTTTTTTAAATTGCACTCGTCAATATGACTTCACCTCGCCTGATGGTAAACTAAAGGTAAAATCTCAGGAACCGATGACCCACAGTCACCATTATATTTAATTTGTAACTGTTTTTTTTTACACAAGGGAATATTTTCTACAAACACATAATATTACATTAATAATTAATAATGTGACACTATTTCTTATATAATAGGTATACTATTAATAATCTATATTCCTTAGAAGAGCAGGCAGAGTTAACGAGGTGTATTTCTTTAGGACTGACTTGACTATCGTCTAATAAACAATACCTCTAGTATTACTAGCAACTACTAGCTACTGTGACTACTATCAGCCTTTCCACCCTAGAGGTACCAAAAAAAATACTTTCCCCTACCCGGGAATATGTTTTTCTTTTACAAGATATTACCGAGGCAACAACATCACTTAACTTCCACCACACAGCGTCAGCTTACTACGCAATCATTATTTACTCCAAACTACACATCACTTGAAACGGGACGCCACGTCTCATTTATCTCTACAACCCCCCTTTTGCCACCTGCGAAACCTTAAACCCACAACATAAGACCTAATTTCGCATAACGAAAAACAAAAATAAATTTGCACTGCACCTGTTTTTTAATTCCTTTCAACCTTAACACCTTGTGATACGGTTGGTTTTGGCTTGTCAGGCTAAGTTGCATTTTCCCTAAGAGAAATGGCTTCATTTGCCCCAGCCTCCCCTGGTCTGTTGTACAACGCGGAGCAATTACTGCGGTGTCTTGTTGCAACGCCACCGTGCAAATTTAATGACCACGTGTGAGATATGTTAGGGACTAGTTTCAAGGTTTCCTTTTTTTATACAACTTAGGTGGCAGATAAGCACACGGCCCACCTGGGCCTCGATTCTACTAAAGGCAAACCACTGTAATACCACTGACACTCTAAAAATGCTATTTAATTGTAGACTTTACCATTATACAGTTAAAGTCTAAAATGAAATGAAAAGAATTCATTAAACTTTTTCATTCGCTCTACAAAATATCATTTAACTTTAGACTTTAACTTGATAGCAATAAGTCTACAATTAAATGGCATTTTTTAGAGTGTCAGTGGTATATCAGTGGTTTGTCTTTAGCAGAATCGAGGCCCTGATGGGAAGCGGTCACCGTGGCCTATGGATGTGTACAATACCAGGGACGTCACACTCGCGCTGGGAACCCTAGACAAGGGGTTGGGAGAGGGGAAAGGGAGAGAGGTTAGGGATGAGATAGCTTTTGTGCTGACAGTCCAGGATCCCTCTCGTGAGCTCTGGAGTAGTGGGACAAATTAGTGCCAGTTGTACGTTTGAAGGAACAAACTAATGGTACAGGTGGTTTGGTTAGAAGCAGTTGCATCCAAAGCTTGCCCGGAGTAAACTCTACCCTTCTACGATTTAGCTTATTTTGACTTTTACTGGGGTGACTTCCATCTGATCCCCAACCAATCAGTTATTCAGCAGGTATATAAGCCTGCAAATCGGATTGGCCTGGTGCCATATACTTAACTTACGAACTGGGTCGTGTGCTTGTCTGCCACCTAAGTAATTTAAAAAAATATTTTACGAAATACATAGGTACGTGATGTATACGTTAACAACGGTGAGGAGGTCGGAGGTGGGAGGTGGGAGGTGAACCCAATACGCAGAATAGGGCCATCAAGTGAGGAGCGAACAGCGTGAGGTCACGAGGGCACTTTAAACGTGTGTGTCAATTTAGGGTTGAATTTAAAGGGACTTTTTATACCTGCGTGACATATAGGATGATTTTCAATTTGTTTTGTTATACTACTGAGGTGGTTAATAAGTATACGAACCACCTAACTGTTAAAGGTTATGGAACCTTGTAACCTAGAGGCTTTCACGAGTTCCACCTTCAGAGAGGAGGGGGGGGAGGGAGGGTAATAGGAAGATCCTATCCTACTTCCTACTAATATTATAAATTTGAAAGTTTGCGAAGATGTATATATGGGAGCACCCATGACTAGAAATATACTATTTCTAATAAAAATGTTTCAATAATTGACATCGCTATTGCATAACATACATACAAAAAAGAACACAGCGGTTGAATTAAGAACCTCCTCTGGAATCCTCCTTTTTGGCAAGTTGGTTAGAAAACACACAAACAAACTATAAAACCTATCTACTGTTAAAAATATAATCTAAGAAATAGCATAGCAAATACTTGAAAAAATTCGTTCACACCAACGAACGTTCCCTTTGAAACATGAAGTTAAGTTCATATAGCTATTCGTACTTTGATGTATATCAAATACTCTCCTGGGATTCCACGCCGGCTCTCTTCAGAGAGATTTCGCGTCTCCAAGCCACTTCGCGCTCAATAATGGCATACGGAGTAGCTAGGATACTTAAGTGACATTGATATCTGAGTTAGCTGTGTTCCGATAAACATGTTTGGAAGTTTCTTAGACGCGTGTTGTGAAGAGGCCTTGGCATTCAAATATGTAAGCACTATTTGTAGTAATTCTTGGATAATAATGATATTACTAAGTTTAAAGGGACAGCGTTACCTAGAGCTGTTTAGTCAGTTGGGTCCACTCGAATTTGTTCTGAGGACCCAATTGTATTAATATGTAGCTTTAAATAGGACAACTGGGCCCGTTGATTAATTTCAGCAAATTTTGTAAATATACTTGGCTTTTATTCAAAATCAAATTCATTTATTTATTTCGATAATATACATTAAGTAGGTATACATAGAATTGTCCATTTGCCCAGACAAGTATAAATGAATAGGTGAAATCATATATATTATTGACGTGACCGATTTAAAAAAAAAATAGGTACGTTACCGGCAGAGGAGAAAGATGAGAGCATGCTTTTTTTTTTTTTTATACTACTTAGATGGCAGGCAAGCACACGGCCCACCTGATGGGAAGCGGTCACCGTGGCCTATGAACGTGTGCAATGCTGTTACTTAATATAGATATTAACTGAGAGGTACTTCCCCGGTTAAGCTAACATATTTGTGCTAGTAAAAACACGCATCTATCACCTATAAACCTACTACGAAAGTGGCAAAACTGTAGGTAAATTGAACTTGTAGAGTCACAGCACAAAACAGGCATTATAGTACCAACAACGGATCTCCACACCCTGTGACCTTCTACCTAAAAATAAACAATACGTATACGAGCCAGCTATCAAGTGTTCTATACGACGAGGCTCTTTGAACTAAAGGGGAGCGTGGGCTAAGTGGATCTGTGCCTCGTGTATCAAGTGATCAAGTGCTTTCGTTTCATTTTGTATTTATAATAATGTATAAAAAAGTTTTGAATTTAATATTTTGTTGTTACTGTATAGCTAGATATTCATAAACTTTTCAACTTTGAATAGTTGACGTGGCGATGAATAGATAGTTACAGCGTTGCTATATTTTAAGAGAATATTGGCTTTATAAGGACATATTGAGGTAACTGAATTGAATCATCGCAAATATTTAATAACTTTTTGCACTTTGTTTCGATATATGGATTTTGACATAGTGTGAAAAAAAAAAACAGCTGATTCGATCAGACTATTTGCCTTTGAAAGGAAAAGGGAAGGAAAATGTTCAAGTCCGGTCCTGGATATTGAGTTTTTTCGATTTAAATTTATAATGGCAGTTACAAACAGCGCGTTTCAACAATCGAACAGTTATCAACGAGCAAGGTTGAATGTAAACTCAGAGAAATGTGAAGTAGAAGAATGCAAAGCTTGCTGTACCAATTTAGAAGTAGCGGACGAATTTGAACGGAAATGCTTGTCGTATCTAGTCATAGTTATTCTAAATCTGTATTTAAAATACACATAAACAACGTTGCGGGTATCAGCTAATATACGAATAAATAGGTCTGTAGACGTCCAAAGATGTAGATTTAGCTTCTGATTAAGATTAAAGTAGTGCTAACTCAAATATTTGTTCCAAGGGCCTACAGTCGGATAACGTCACAAGTACACGGCCTAGGGCTTTAATAAATAAAACTCGAACCCTTTCCACTCAAACGGGATTACAGCTGACTTACGTAAACTTTTCTCACCCAGCCCTCCCCCGCCTCAAGTCACCCCTCCCTGGGGAGATTCCGAAATAATCCAGTTTGCCCCATTCTACTTTCAGAATGGAACGCGACGAGAAATACAAAGTTATTTACTGTATTTCATACTATATTGTGTCGCTCTATTTGTGTTTGGAATTAGGGCGACTTTAGATTACCCGAGCTGCATTTCTAGATTGTTTTATATTTTTCAACTTTTGAAGAAAATTTATTGTGATGTTTTTGAATATAATGAGTTCTTTTGCAATGGATCGGCAGCTTATCCATCTAAAAGCAGTATAAGACAGAAATTGAATTTATAAACAGTTGTATTTATAAGCAAATTTTGTTTCTAATACAACTTAGCATTGATAAAATTCTTTAATATGAAACTGATGAAATTTTAATATTGAACACCTTTACCTTCTCCTTCGAGAATGTATAATTATATTAGGTATATACATTCGATTGGACTTCGTTCAGGGGTATATATATTTAAAAAATGTGAGTTTTTAAGTCCATAGGCCACGGTAACCGCTTTCCATCAGTGTGGGCCGTGTGCTTGTCTGCCACCTAAGTGGTATGAAAAAAAAGTTAGTATGTATGACTCTTAAACCAAATCTACAAAATATTCTACCGAGGTGTTAGCCCGTACGTACAGCGGATCTCAACAAGTCCCATGACCCGTGAGCGGATCTCACCGTACCCTCACGCTCAAGTGGCGGCGGGGGGCCGGCAGCGATACGGCACGACTGAGCGCACTTCACCTTTTGTACCGACTGTGTACTTTCGAGTAACGACATCTCTAATTGATTTCGTGCTCATTCGAGATGTGATGGGGTTCAATTAAAATGATGAGTTTTTATTTTTTTCATTTGAAACGTTCAATAAATAAGTCATTTCTAAGTTGCGCATTTTATAAGCTTACGTACAAACTAGACATTAAAATAATAAAAAAACACCGAATTAATATCAATTATTTTGCATTATTTTCATCAAATTCATTTTTTTTCTTACAATGATGATCAGATTAAGAAAAAAAAATGATGTTCCGATTACATCGAAATCTTGTACTTTGATGCCCGGATAACTACTACACTTTTTTCTTTTTCTATATTGGACTTCACCTAACCTCAAAATGAATATGTTAACTGGGCCACAGACCTAGTTCGATTGGGCCCAGTTAACTAAAAAACTGAAATAAAAATATTAAAAAAAAATATTTAAATAAAAATATTTTAATAATTATTCTTGTTTACGAACAATAGATGGCGTTATAAATTATGAAAGCATCGCGATATGGATATGTTACCATCACTTATATAAAAGCTAATTTATAAAAAAGTCCGTGTAAATCTGTTATAAAGCCACACGGCTTACAACGGAAGCCTCAAAGCCGGGCGTGAAAAGCATTTATCAAGACTGTCTAACTAAATACCGCCATTTTTTTGAAATGATAGCATCTGTAATGGCGGCTTTTACTTTTCATATGGCTGCCCTAAAAGGGACTGAAATTTTTTCAGGGTTTTTGAATTAACTAAATATTAGAAATGTAAATGTTTGTAAAGATTTTTGTTACTCAGTGGGAACGGATCTGGTTGAATTTTGGTACAGGTATAGGTTATAGTCTGAAAGTTCCCGTGAGTGCCCAACAATATCAATTTGTCACTGACATTAAAAGCATTATCGTTTCTCGAACGGCCTGATTTAGTGAAATGATAATATTAAAAATGTGTGGTATCAAAATCTAATAGAAAATTTATCAAACTAGGAGTGATTTTAAAGATTTAATTTATTTTTTAGGTTTAGTTTTGACAGCTTATAATAATAGCAACCCATTAATGTTCCACTGCTGGGCACGGGTCTCCACTCCTCTAACGAGAGAGGGTTTAGGCCTTAATCCACACGCGGTGGCCAAATGCAGGTTGGTGGATCGGACATGTCCTTAGAATTTCTTCTAGGACATGTGGGTTTCCTCACGATGTTTTTCCTTCACCGTTAGCAGATGGTAAATCATGTGATTAGCACATAAAGTGAAATTCAGATTGGTACTGTCCGGTCGGATACGAACTCGATACCTACCTCTAAGTAGAGGCCGCGTCATTATCTATGTTTTTTTTTCAATTTTTCTTCTAATCGAATTGAAATCAAGCATTTTAAAAACGTGGCATTACTGAATCGGGCGCTAGCTAAGCCAAATTACTCATTTTAGAAGTCGTATTACGCCAGTAGTGTTATGGTCAGGCATCGAACCCGCCACATCCACAACATTGTGGCACACAGGCAATAGTGACTAGGTATTTAATGTTGATTTAATATCCCGCGGGTACAATCACACAGGTACTTCAAAAACATAAGGTAATTCTCTGCACAGCTGGAGGCATATTCGGTCGCTACCGGCGATACAATCAAAGCGCTCTGCGGGGCATCTCACCCTTTGTGATCTCGGAGAGGCATTGAGCTAGACAAGCTGCTCTGTGAATATGACACACAAACAGAAATACGTTATAGTTATTTATATATATATATATATATACGGATTGCTACTACGCTATTCGATTTTGATGGTTTATCCAGAACACACATTGGGCACTAGAATAATCGCCCAAAAAGTGCGAACATTTTAAGGTGTATTAACTACTAAGACAATTGCTTAGTAGTTAGTTCGCCCTAAAATGTTTGCAATTCTCGGACGAATCGAACCTATTTTATTTAAATTCATATTTATAAACATCGATTCGCAAGTATTGAATTTATCAGCGTGTGAATCGACATCTCTCTAAAGTAGATTTAGCGATTCACTCTTTTCATTATTTTAACAAGAAAGAAAATAAAAGTAAAGAGGGCCAATTGTCGTAAAAAATATGTTTAAAATTCAGTATCGGTCTAGTTTTGACTTCATTTCGGTCTCCTTAATATCAAATTTAATCATATTATTACTTACCAAATAATTATATACATATATTGCGACTACACACACACAAATCAACATAATATATATACACAAGCTCACCCTGACATACACACACTCCACACAAGAAAACTTATACAAAATGTAAATAGCTATCCTATTTATGTGTCTGAGTGAGCCTTGTCCATAAGTAAACACAATTATTTTATTCTATCTTGCCACCAAAACGAAAATACAACAAATGAACAAAAATATATTCGCGAAGTGCTCCCAAAAAAAGAATATAAAAAATTCAAAGGCTCTCCCCTAGACTGGGACAGGTCACTCCCCCCTCTTGCTCTCCCCGCGTACCTCAGGGGCATTCCGTCCCCCGTCCCGCGGGAGAGGGCGCCACCCCTGCGAAATTAACTCGCCCTCACTCACCTGCCCTTTGAAGGAGCCGCCTGTACACCTCAACGACGTTTTGGTTGTTAATAGTTTAATGGTTATTTTATTAGTGGCCTCTCTAATTGGACATTAGCTTGGAAGTTGAGCTATAAATGGATAAGTTTACTAGCTTTTCTACTGTTTTATTACTCAACTGCGGTAGTCTATACATTTGTATGTAATTTCTAGCTTTGCACGCGACTTTGTTTGTATGGATTTAGATTTTTAAGGTTTTAATATTTTTGCGCGGGCCCCTAGTTCATTAATAACTTCAAAGTAACCGATCTGCTAGCGATAGCCTCGTCGAAATCAACCCAAATATTGCCAGAGTTTACCACATTCAGAAAGACAGACAAAAAATTAAAAAACTGCTTTTTATAGATACACTAATTATTATGCATTTATTTGAAACCAGATATTTAAATTTTTTCCATTTGTGTATACGTCCGTCAGTATACACAAATGGAAAAATAAATCCCCCTCTCTCCCTTCCTACATGTCACCAATCTTGGACAAAAGAAATAAAATAATATTTATACATCCAAAATTGTCAGTAGTTATTATCGAAAAATGTGTACTCAAAGCATCTACAAATAACATTTCTTTTGTTTTTATAGAACAAAACCCACACTGGAACACTCAGATAAAGGTCGAGTGCCTGGAACAAAAGCAAGAGCATTTCCAAACTTTGACTTTACTTCTCGAGAATTTGAACAAATATCAAAGAATAGTTTTATAGGAACTTTTATATAACACTGTTTTTATTAGTCTTGTGAAGATGTTTCATGCTTTTTATAACTGGGCGAGTTAAGAGTGTCTTGGATGGATTTTTCTTTGGAGATTTCTGTACCATACGTACTCATACTGTTGACAAAATTAGCTGTCTTACCTCATTAGAGGTAGCCAGGGTTCTTATTAAAGAACCCTGGCTACTGACTTAAGGCCCTAAGAGGCCTGGGTGAACTTGACGATTCGGAGTTCGCATATTGTTTTGCCGACGTCGCCGCCATCTAGCGGAAATGTACGGTACTGCTAAGAATAGTTCAGTGACTAGTAAACTGCAGAGGGAATAAGTATTATGTTCTGGAATACTGCCTATTTTATATGCGCCTATGCGCGTCACCGAGTCATGCGCGTCTACGGTGTATTGTAGACGCCAAGGCAGTCGTCACGTCAGCCGAAATTTATATAACATACAAGCTTTTATTTAACTTACCCAATTAGTATGTATGTTTGTAATAAATACAAAGTGGCGGATTTTGTTTTTTTTTCTAATCCCTTTACATTGTTCTTTAGGTTTAGAATGGGTTCCCGTTTGCTGTTACCTGTGGTCTTTTACCTTTTGACCGATTTGGCGCAGGGGTAGGATACCTGCCTTCTGCGCCGGAGGTTCGATTCCCGAACAAGACAAATATTTGTATGCACGAACATGTCTATTTGTCTTGATCTGGGTGTTATCTATGTATACCGGGTGTAAGGGTAACGCTCCCGAAGCCGAAGGCCCGTGGTAGTACTCCGGGTACACTACATATTGGCATAATATTTTTTCGATTTGGAGATATTTTTTTTTCATTTTTTTTTAGATTTTTTTGCATTATGTACCTATTCTCCGTTATATTAGGAAGGGTCAATGAAACGACAATTTCATAAAAAAACATCGCTACAGAAAAAGCACGCACTTGGCGCCATTTGTTTTTTTCCGTAGTGATATTTTTTTATAAAATTGTCTTTTCATTGAGCTTTACTAATATGATAGCAGGGGAGGGTGTAGACCTCCCCCTGTGAAGGAAAAAGTGCGGAAGCCCCCCCTTTTTGAGATACGATTTTTTAAATATTCTAACCTAACTTTCGTAAAAAACAAGATTTCTTGGTGGTTTGAACGATTTAAGGGCTGGGAGTGGAGGGGGAGGGGGTATAGAACCCTCCCTGTGAAGGAAAAGCGCGGACGCCCCCTTCTTTTTTTATACTTTAGATTTATTGGTGGTTTGAAAAAAAAAATAACCCTAACCTAATCTATCCGAGTTGGGGTGTTAAAAATGTTATATACCTACATTATAATACGTAATATAATTAAAAAATGCATAAAAATTAACTTAGTCACTCGTGGGTGGCAAACATCGCGGACGCTCCCCCTTTTTTATATTCTAGATTTTCTAAGTGGTTTGAAAAAAAAATAACCCTAACCTAATCTATCCGAGTCGGGGTACGGGGATACCCATTATTTAGAATGTTTTCCACCGCGAAGCACGTTAGTGCGAAAGTATAATTTGTGGCACTTCGCCGGCCGCTGCCGCGGCACGCTCGCTTCGCTCGCTCGGCTCGTGCGTTGTTGTAGTCACAGTTCTAACATAACCTAACCTACAAAAGTTGGATCCTGCTGTTTTGTCTTTTTTTTAGGTTAGAATATGAAAAAAAATCGGGGGGCTTCCGCGCTTTTTCCTTCACAGGAGGGGGTCTACACACTCCCCCCGCCCACCCCACCCACTCCCAGCCCTTAAATCGACGGCCGGTATAAGAAAGTAAAGCCCAAAAATTAATAGTTATCAATAAATAACTTATGAAATAGATTAAATTATTGCATACAATCACACCAATTACCTATTTAGCCCACGTTAAGTTACATGAAGAACTTGTGCTATCAATCCAAATGTCGCTGAACATCAAGATTTCAAAATTAGGTTAACAAAGTATCTTTAATGTTGCCGTGTGTTAATATACTTTTGTCGCTTATGTTGTTCAGCTACTTTTGGGACAATGCTTGCTTAACCGTAATAATGTATTTATTATGTATATATGTAAATATATATTGCATTTTCCCAAAAGTAGCTGAACAACATAAGCGACAAAAGTATATTAACACACGGCAACATTAAAGATACTTTGTTAACCTAATTTTGAAATCTTGATGTTCAGCGACATTTGGATTGATGGTGTACAGCGACTTAGGAATACTAGTGCACAGGTACTTTTGAAATACGCGTGTTTAACGACTTTTGTAAATTTCTGGTGTACAGGCTATTTTGTTTCCTAGTTGCGACAATAAATTATGGCATTTTATTGTGAACAGGTGTTTTGTTAAGTTGATTCTGTTCATCGACTTTTGGTGCTGACTGTACCTACTTCGTAAATAAAATTAGGCAGGTACCTACTAAGTTAATAAAATTATTTGTTAAGTTGATTCTGTTCATCGACTTTTGGTGCTGACTGTACCTACTTCGTAAATAAAATTAGGCAGGTACCTACTAAGTTAATAAAATTATTTGTTAAGTTGATTCTGTTCATCGACTTTTGGTACTGACTGTACCTACTTCGTAAATAAAATTAGGCAGGTACCTACTAAGTTAATAAAATTATGTAGGTACTCACCAATAGTTTTGTAGTTTACGTCCTGTTTTAACATGATATTTTTTCTTATGTTTTGGCATTTTATCAAAGTCCCACAGTACAGCACTTTACAGTTTTAAAACGTCTGATCTTATTTATTCTATGATAATTACAAACAATAAATTTAGCATAAAAGCAGTATTTATAGCTATTAACCTAAAGATATGAGCTTAACTAAGTATTTCTATTAATATATATATATGTACAAATGAGTGTAAACTCGTCAAAATCTATAAAACTTTATCTGAAGTCGCTCCGAAACCGGCGCGCAGTCCACTCTCGATGAAGTTCCGAAACGGACTGCCGGCAGGGCTCGCGGGGGATTACAGGGCGACGGAGCAGGCACTCTCGCGTGGATAAACTTCAATTTTCGTGTTAAAATTAATTTTCACCAGTTAAAAACGGAATGAAAATAAAACTCTCAATTAAAATTATTCGCATTATTAAGACCTTTCGTTTGGTGTAAAAACTAAATAAAATGCTTGAGCCGATTTAGAGAAATTTTGCAATTTATGTCTGAAATAGGTATTCGTTGGAGATTTTTTTCCTAAAAAGTGGTCCATGAAAATACAATTTCTTTCAATTAAAAATGTTTATTAGATGTTCATGCGTCATTAACATTTTTTTCATTCGAATTCAATAGCCAGTTATTTAGATATTTTGTTTCAAACATGCAAATATTTAGGCATTTCACCCTTCTTAAGGCCTTAATATTGTGTTTTTTGATGTGTGATTTTTTTGGTTCCACAATTCAGAACATAAGCCTATTTTTTAAATCCGATAGGCCCCTGCATTTGACCACTATCTCACGGTCTAAAAGACAGTTACAACAGTGGATTATGTTAATATTATAGTATTATTTTTAAGTACGCGATACCTTTATTTTTATGTAGTTTCCTACCTATACTAGACAGTATGATTATTGTGAAAATATTGTCAAGATTCTAGTTTCACTTCATCTTACGTAATGCAAGGCAACATTTTGATGATGACCAAAATATAGTAAAAGTGACGGCGAAATAGGCTATCAGTCACTCCTAATTCAAACTGACGTATCATTACTTATTCAATCAATCAATCATTTGCTATTGGCTTCGCTTGGCTAATAGACCTACATTCTTCGGCTCTGTGTACATTATTTTATACATTTACGTAGTCAAATACGAGTATGTATGTATAATAAGGAATCATAATATGCAATCATATATAAGTTTGACAAATAGTTATCAATAATGATAAGTCATTATTTGACTTCTAAGCTTACAACTATGACCCTTTAAACACTACTATGGATGTTAAATATACCTTACGATCGAGAAGTCCCGAGTTCGAATCCTGACCATTACAATGCCGACATGAACCCATTCCTAAAAAAAAAACAATTTAGCTAGTTTGGAGGTTTAACGGGTAATATTAGTAATTTCAATAACTAGTAATTTTTCTAAAAAAAAAATCAGACCAAACCGAAATATTCGCTTCGGCCGTCTACGTAACCGTAATTTCGTAAACAGTTACGAATGAGGATTAAATGACGTTTTCATAATAAACGAATATGAAATTTCAAACAGTAAAATCATTGAATTCTTCTAACTTGACACTGGAAAATATTATCACCATATTCGATCCTTTTCACGGTGATTACAAAACTACATCATAAAACATTTTATTTTTATGAAACTGAAAAACGTTCGAGTTAATAAAAACAAATGGATGGCAGTTAATCAACTCAATGAGCCTCAAAGATGATGTAAAAAAAAATCAACTCAATAGCAATATCATACAAGCGTCTCATCGCATAAATGTCCTTTTCTCGAAATGTCCTTTCTCATAAAGTCCTTTCTCAAAATGTCCTTTTCCTAAAATGTCCTTTTCTCGAAATGTCCTTTTCTCAAAATGTTCTTTTCGCGAAATGTCCTTTTCTGAAATTATTTACATTCTGTAAATAATTTGAGAAAAGGACATTTCAATGAACATATGAAACAGTGCATCCAGTATGTCGTGTGGGTGTGCACTCTACGGGGAGTCGGCCACCATAGAAATTGCAATTTCATTTCGTTTTAATGCGAGTGTTTACCTTCAATATAATCCTGTCAGGGAGTAACGCCGGGAAGCACAATACTGCGTATTAAAAGCACGATTTTCTATTTTTACTGTTAAAACAGTTATTAAACAGCTTTAAAACTACTTTAAATAGTATACTAGCACTTGTGGGACCAGTGGGTATTGGTGTAGTCTAAACCAATATCTGCGCTTTTTTTTTCATATATAGGACACGTCAATTTGACTTCACCTCGCCTGATGGTAAGCTGAAGGTAAAGTCTCAGGAAAGGGACACCATTACATACACGTACCATTTATTTATTTTATTTTATTAGATATAGAAACAGAAAATTAGAGGATCTAATTTATAAATTTCAATCTAAAAACAAAGAATCTCGTTAGAGGAGAGAAGACCCGTGCCCAGCAGTGAGACATGAGGGTTGTTAACATCATAGAAGTGTTGGACTTAAAAACCTGAGTTAATATCCAGGACTACTTCCAAATACAGGCACTCTTAAACAATCAATAGGGATATAGTCAGATGTGAGCACAATTATTATAAAGAGGAAAGATGTTTTTTTGTTTGTTTGTAACGAATAGGCTCCGAAACTACTGGACCGATTTCAATAATTCTTTCCCCAATAGAAAGCTACATTATCTGTGAGTAACATAGGCTATAATTTAACTCCAAAAAATTTAGGGATCCTTACTAAAACTTAAATAATTTAACCCAATTCGAAATCCACGCGGGCGGAGCCGCGGGCAACAGCTAGTGGTACATATATTGTAAGCTTGGTTTTGGAAAGATTTGCTCATTAGGAAATCTGATACATACACCCCACTAAACTAAACACCAAAGTTATGGGTTCCTTATACAGTTTAGTGGAAGCACCCCCATAACCCGAGTCATTATTTCATTAAGGAACCGTTGTACCGGGCTAAAACCTATAAATTCTAATCGCACAGATAATAGAAAGCTATTGAACTATACTGCTGTGTCACTCACTTGCTATACAGAGAAGTGTTAAGTTCGGTTTGTTTGACAATCACGAAGTAGGGTGAAATTCACTACATACGATTTTCCTATTAGAATCGTATATAGGGGTGTATGAGAATTAATTTGTCGTATCAAAGAAGTTTGGATGAGTTAGCCATATTATTGTATAGTGGTTTGGTCCCAACATGGAACAAAATTTATTTGTGAACGAATATAGTGCGCGGCATCTAACGTGGCCACATTTTGGAGTAGTGTGGGCCCCACTACTCCTTTGGAATGACTTCTTGACACATTATATCAGCTTTTTCTCTGTCTGAAATCCTCGGGCTATCAATAAATTGTGAAAATATTTGAAATATCCTAAATACCCCAAACCAACCTCTCTTTTACACGTCAAATACACCTCTGACAGGAGCATGGCGTGGCGCGGGCGTCCCAGACAGCAATAGTTATCGTCATACATACATATAGTCATGCCTATATCTTATTGAAGTAGGCAGATACCAATTCTGTTCACTTTCTACGAAACCTAACCTAAAAATATTGAAATCTTGCTCTCTAAAAATTACAAGAGTAGCTATAAATATCACTGATTTATATCCATCCTTTTTTTCTTTTATCGTGTGGATACCCCATGGATACCACCCCCGTCGGCCATCGGGGGTGGTTATGTCGGGATCGAACCGACTGAAACCGCACGCCGTCTCGGGTCTTAATTACCAAGGTGTAAGGTACCCAATACGCATATCCCTTGCACACAGCTGACCTCCTATCCATCCTAAATATTGTTTTTAATCAGTCAGTGTTCAGCAAATTCTGATAGTGTATTAATAGCAACCCATTTATGTCCCACTCCCACAAGGTTGTGCCGCTGTTCAAATCGGAAATAACTTTAGCGCAATGCAGAGCTTTCGACTGTGGATTGGTATTTTAGATTTTGTCGCGAACAAATTAATAATCTAGAATACATTCTAGAATGTTCTAAGTAGTTTTGTTTTTATGTTTTCTTCTTCTATCAATAGGTTTATCAATGGCTATATACCTACAATTTTGATGCTTCTAGATACTTGCAATGAAGTAATTATATCTCATATAATGGTATTTGTATGCATAAATATGTCTATTTGCACTTGAATATAAGTACTTATTGGTGGTCTGGGTGGTTCCATGTATAATGTATAAATTTACGAAAACAAAACTATATTAAGTATGTTTATCTGCACTCTAGAAGCCATAACACAAGCTAGTTAAACTATGCTTACTTTGGGTTTAGAGAACTGTATAGAGTGTCTAAGAATATTTATTTATTTTATTACATTTTGTACGGCTAGTGGATTGTTTAATACCTCTGTTGGCAGGATAATGTCCATTGTAAGCAAAACCTTGAGTTTAATATAAACTAGGTTTCCAAAACTACTCGCTAAAAAGAAATACTACATAACTAGAATCAGTATTACAACTTAAATGTTTCACCCTTCAAGGCATTGAGCGCGTGGCGTGACCTGCCAACTTACCTAAACACGCAACTATATACCCACCATACTCCTGCAGTTATTTAAGAACTATAACTTAAGTTTTTGGTATTTTATTGCTAACATTTTGTAGTTTGAAAGCAATAAACAAATTTATACTGATTATTAGTTATAATGCTGTAACCATGAAGACGCACAACACTGTTGCGATTAACTGGACAGAAATATAGCATGTGTGTACAATGATTTACCGCGGTAGCCTAGTGGTATGGGTAATGGCCTGCTAAGGCGAGGTCTCAGGTTCGATCCCAGGGTACCATGGCACACACCAATAACTTTTCGATGCTTTTCGAAGTTATGTGTGTATTAATCGCAGGTTTATAAGTGCTCGGTTAATGGCAATAGGCTCGCCACCTATTACATTAGGACCTAAACATAAACTGGCGAAATGTGGGTGCTAGCACCTCTGCCTACCTCTTCGGGGATATTATCCGCCCGACTGTACTCGGTGATTGAACTTGGCGTGTAACAAAATTTTACTTCATAATAAGTTTGTGAGTATGAATATTTGTTACTCTTTCACGCGAAAACTGTTAAAGAGATTTAAATGAAATTGGCAACGGGCTCTATAACTAGTTACAAAAATAATGTTGATGATGTGATATGCATGCATGCATATGGTAAGAAGAAACCAGATCCGTTGAATCGATAGAGCGTGATTAAGTAATAATACTTACAAAAAAACATACCCCTTCTTGGCAGTCGGGTAAAAGAACCGACTTTAACGGACCAAATTGAAAAGGGACCACCTCAAAATCGGTTCATCTAGTCAAACGTTCTGAGGTAAAAAACATAAAAAATACAGTTGAAGGCGGTTAAAAAATATCCAAACATACAAACTTTCATATTTCTAATATTACTAAATTATATACAAGAGGGATAGTACTAACAGTCGCGAGCAACTGCGTGCTATTAGCTACCCCCGCGTGGTGATTGCCATCTTGAAAGAAGTAAATAAGTGCTATAAGGCACGAATCCCTTCAACCAATAGTTTACGATACGTGCTTCAACTCCTTAGTGCCGACATTGCCATGACCAACATTTGACCCAACCTTGGCCTGATCGCTCCAACAAATAATATGTTTATTCCAACCATTAGTGCTTACTTGCACTCTATTTATAAGTTCCTGGTACACTCAACTATAAAAGTAGCATTACAATTTACCTTTACCCCTGCAGGGTCGGTAGTGCGAGTTTAATGCTCTTGGTTGCACACTACCATAGGCCACGGTGACCACCTCCCATCAGGTGGGCCGTGCGCTTGTCTGTCAGCTAAGTTGCAAAAAAAAACAGTACAAAGTTACTAGTCAAAAAAACAAAAAAAATTCACTCTCTTTATATACGCCTATTTTACACCCCTAGAGGTTGAATTTTCTACAATAATTTCGTATTGCTTGTCTACGCCATAAAAGAAGCGTACAGTCTAAATTACTCCGGCAAAGCTTCGGTAGTTTGAGCTCTGAGTCCATGAGTCGAAACGCGAAAGAGGCCGTTCGCTTTTTATAATCTAGAGCGAAAATGGCAGGAGTATTTTTTTCTTTTATTTCTAAAGTTATTTGTTTTTTTTCATTTTCGTTTAGTGGCAATTGACAAGCTTTAGAGTTATCAATAAAACTGAATTAAAAGCACTTACTTTTTTCATCTTTGTTTTTTTTCCTATCGCACTCAAAAATTTGGAAGTTATTTCTAATACTCGTAAATAACCATCATTAGATCTTGAACTAATTTATAGGGGAGACTGTTCCACTTTTCTAATAAAAAATAATAAGTAAGTATAACAACTTAGAACAAAATGTCCAACTGAAACTTGGTAAAAAAGACGGAACCAATTGGATTAAAAAGTTTCATTAACATTGAAATAACATTTCTCAATAATTAAACGATTTGAAACAAAAAATTCCAAGTAGTTACATTAATTTAACTACAATGTAACTAGGTGGAACAAACATTGCACTGAAGGATTTATCGCTGTAAATAAAATAAAAAAATAAATATTTTACAACATTCTACATAGCCCTCTTTAGACCCAAAGTAAGCATAGTTTAACTAACTTGTGTTATAAGTTCTAGAATGCAGATAAACATGCTTAAACACTTTTTTTTCTGTAAATACATACATACCGGTATACATACACATAACATCTGTTGCTGAAAATTATGTTAAACGATACCTACAAGTTTAAAACTTAAACCTTTTTTGAAGGTGTTTTAAGCTATTTTTACTTTCGACACGTCTTGCTTATAATAAAACAAATCTTGCATATAAAATCCTACACCAGTTTTCTTAAACTTTCTTATTGAAATTCAGTACAACATGCGATGGCTTACAGGGGCAATTTGCCGCCCTTTGCCTCCCTAACGAGCCCGTCAATAAAGGAGAAAAGAATGGAGGTATTAGCAAGGATTCTTAAGATTACTTTCCCAATAAGCAGATAGATTGGATTTAGAGCTCTATAGTCACAAAGGAAGAGGAAACCTTTTAAAATCTCTAATATCTGCTGGTTCAAAGTAGGATTCTTTTGGTTTTGATGTGAAGATTATTTTTCTAGTAGCTACACCTTGTCTTAAGCCCTCCATAAGTACTCTCGGCTTGAGTTTTTAAAATATATGTGTTGTTACAAATTTGTATCAGTTTAGCCGCTTCGATATGAATATGTAACACTAGCGACCCGAGACCCGGCTTCGCCCGGGTGTAAATTCCAGTTTTCCAATAAAATAAATAGCCTATGACACTCACGAATGACGTGGCTTTCTATTGGTGAAAGAATTTTTAAAATCGGTTCTGTAGATCCCGAGATTACCCCTTACAATTTAACAAATATACAAACACACAAACTTTACCTCTTTATAATATTAGTATAGATTAAGGAGTAATTACCTATGTTATTTAAAATTTATTTTATCCGTTAATTATTAAACCATTTTTCGACCATTTCTTAGCATCCGATTGAGTGGTTTTTTTATTATGTAGTCTTGACTGCACCCCGCCTAGTGGGCGAATTTGTAAAATACTTTTCATCCATTAACCATCTCGGTGAAGGTCGTTTTATGGTGGGATCTTAGACCAAATCGCGTACGTCTTGCAATGCGAAAGAACTAAATTGGCGACTACAATAAGGGGTTCTTCAAGAAGGGCATTACAAGGTTTTTACAGGGTCGGCAGCGTGAGTGTGACGCCCTTGGTGTTGCACACGTCCATAGGCCACGGTGATCGCTTCCCATCAAGTGATCCGTGTGCTTGCCTATCACCTAAGTGGTATAAAAAATGATAAAGTTTTGCCATTGATGTGTGGTTTTCTTCTTGTTATTGGCAGATATCGACATATTCGTCAATGGTTCTTCATTATATTAAAAAAAATAATTTCTTTTTTCCTACGATGCTGTGATATTATATCCTACCTAAGTCTAAAAGCAGATAACTTTCCTGAATATTAAATTCTGAGCTATATTCGAGCGCATAATTTAATATTCCATGTATAAACTGTTTGCCAACTTGGCACAGCCATTAGCGTGCTTCTGTAGCACTAAGCGGAATAACCGTACATTCTATTTTTACTGCAAATGTAGCCGACATAGTGCTTCATATTTTACGTTACTTCTAGCAGAAGTTGTTTCATATTAGAGAGAACCTTTTAAAAATATGGTTCGAATAAAATGTTCTTATTTTTGTATTTTATTTGTTGACTCAGTCATTATCATTCTTAGTAGCGTTCAATTTTTTTTTTTTTTTTTATATTGGACATGTCAACATGACTTCAATATGATATTTTGGCTTTACTGAGAGTGACTGCTGTCTGACTTCCGACCATGAAAGGAGGCGTCAGAGTCTCATCCCTTGTTTAACGTATGCACAGAATGGCAAGTGATGTTCGCTTGGGCTTCAATGATGTTGGTTGGGTTCTTGGCATCTATTTTATACTGTCAAGGAAGCAAAAAAAAAATTCTATAGGTATAATAAATGATAAGATGAGCTTTCCCTTTTAAAAGAAAATAATACAAAATATTATGAAGAAATCCAAACCAGAACTCCCTGTACATCTCCCCCCACCCCTTCCTAGCCTTCCCACCCCTTCCAAGCCCTCCCCCCTTCCCTGACTGCTTCCCATCATGTGGGCCGTATGCTTGTCTGCCACCTACGTAGTATAAAAAAAACCTCCGGTACTCTCAAAACCAGATGAAGTACAACATATTGCAAACACTTTCTCGGTCGTCAAACCTATTTATAATGACAAAATCATCGTTCTTCTCATTTCAAAATATGTCATGGCTGTAAACAATATTACAAGGAAACGTGTCAATCCTAATAGGGCGCCCTTGCTTAAATAAACGATCGGCAAGACCCGCGCAGTCCCCTTCGTGAGGACGGCGAGGGAGCCCAACAAATTGGATTTGGGCTAAACAACTCGTTACAATTACTTGCCGGGGACTAAGCCGAGACGAAAACGTCCATCATTTACTTTGGGCGGTGGTTTTGTTCTGGGAATTTTAATTAGCGTTTGGCACAGTTGACATCAATTTATAGTTTACTTAACATTTTTAAAGGAAAAATCTTGAATTTTGTAAGAAAACTTGTTGCTTTTTTTTAACGGTCGATAGGCTCGCTTTGACCACAATCTTACCTGATGGAAAGTGATGATGTGGTCGATGATGGAGTATGCTTACCTAGAAGCAACGTATTCACTCTTGACTTAAAGACTCCCAGGTTATAGCTTTCCAGCAACACAGACTTAGACAGGGCATTCCACTTCTTAGTAGTACCCATAATGAACGTATTGCCGAAGTTTCTGTCCTTATTTATGCCATAAGCTATCATATTTGGGTGTTTTTACCCGATTCTGTATTAATCACTAAATATATTTGATACACATATATATTATTATATTTAGTGAGGTTGTCCTCAATATTGCGATACTAAAATGACTTCCGAATTTCAACTGCCAGTCTACCTTCATACAATATTTTTTGAGGTTGGTGGAACACGTGAACTTCTTTATATCATTCATCATCAATGAAGTGGTTTAAAAACTTACAAACATTTATCACATAACATGGAAACCATGCTTACAAAACAGATTTTACTAAGCCTAGTTATTAAGTTACATCGTTTAATTATATTTTGTGTACCATTTGTGACGTCTTTACTAATCTACTACTGATTTATGTTCAAAAGGACTCTGAATCGTCTTTGGAAATCGGCGTCATATTTCGTTAAACCGCTCGGGACAGAGGAATGACAACTAACAGAAACAAAGATCGACTCACAATCCTTTTGAAACATACCGTGCCCCCTTTCTGCGCTCGCACACCAGCGCACCCCCCACTGTCACGAAATGATAATACAATGATCATTTCTGTTTGTTGTCAGGTTCCGAACTCCCATAAGAGTTACGCGCCGACGGCCCACGCGTAAATGTGCAACACACAAGTGAATACGACTCGGAGGGACACCTAGCCCTCGACAGAAGATGAACTTCGGATCCCATCACAGATAGAATTCTTTAAAAGCCGTTATACAAATAACTCAAGATGGCGGAGGGACCACAATCGATATGGAAGAGAATCGACAGCTCAATTATCCCGGTAGTGAACCTCGAGGTTCGAGAGGTTCGCGAAATACTATGGGAGAAGATTCAGGAGCCTACGTCACAGAGGAAGATTATCCTAGTCATAGTGTCTATAGCGCTGCTTCTGGACAACATGCTGTACATGGTAATAGTGCCGATTATCCCCGACTACCTGCGGTATATCGGTGCATGGGGCGAAGATAGCTACGACCGTGTAGTGACTCTGGAACCCTACAAGGAAGGCAATAAAACTATTACAGCTACTATGATAATTCCTAGGTCGCATGAAGGACAAGATTCAGCAACGGGGGTCCTGTTTGCTTCAAAAGCCATTGTTCAGCTCATGATCAACCCATTTTCTGGTGCCTTAATCGACCGCATTGGGTATGACATACCTATGATGATTGGACTCGTTATAATGTTCCTGTCCACGTCTGTGTTTGCATGCGGCCGAAGCTACGGCATGCTGTTCTTCGCCAGGAGTTTGCAAGGAGTTGGATCCGCTTTTGCTGATACATCAGGCTTGGCTATGATTGCAGACCGGTTTACTGAAGAATCTGAAAGATCTAAAGCGTTAGGTATTGCGCTGGCTTTCATCAGTTTTGGCTGTTTAGTGGCCCCGCCATTTGGTGGAGCCCTATACCAGTTTGCAGGTAAAGAAGTTCCATTTTTAATTCTGGCCCTAATATCACTATTGGACGGCTTCATGTTGTTGCTCGTGATGAAACCATTGAAGACACAGTTGAAAGAAGCTCAGCAACCCAAGCCAGCTGGTACTCCAATCTGGAAGCTTCTTATGGATCCTTATATTGCCGTCTGTGCTGGTGCTCTGATGATGTCAAACGTCGCGTTGGCCTTTTTAGAACCTACAATTTCCCTCTGGATGGAGGATAACCTCACCAAAGATAACTGGAAGATTGGGATGATCTGGTTACCTGCCTTCTTTCCTCACGTTCTTGGAGTAATCATAACAGTGAAAATGGCAAGAAAGTATCCCCAGCATCAGTGGCTTATGGCAGCTGGAGGACTGGCTCTAGAAGGCCTGTGCTGTTTTATAATACCTTTTGCAAACTCCTACAAAATGTTAATGATACCTATCTGCGGGATCTGTTTTGGAATAGCTCTCATCGACACAGCGCTGCTACCAACACTAGGATATCTGGTAGACGTGCGCTATGTGTCAGTCTATGGTAGTATTTATGCCATTGCTGATATATCGTACTCCTTCGCCTACGCCGTTGGTCCCATCATCGCTGGAGAAATCGTTGAAGCAATTGGATTCACAGCTTTGAATCTCTTGATAGCCTTTAGTAACCTCTTGTATGCGCCAGTGCTCATGTATCTTCGTCATATCTACGACTTCAAGCCATTCCAGGATGAGGCTAACATTTTAATGGCTGACCCACCAGAAAAGGAATACCAGACGTATAGTTTGCAAGATCAGAGGCCTGTGAATGGGGAATATAAGAACCACCTGGAGTATTCCAACGTATCAGGGCAGGTGGCTTCAGACACCCAAGAGTCAAATGTAGATTCTAGTGCTGGTGGATACTCTTACGATCAATCTTATCAAGGAGGTTATCAGAACTACAGTCAGCAAGGGTACGATCAGCAGCCACAGCAGCAGCAAGGTTATCAACAACAGGGATATCAGGAGCAGTATAGCCAGCAGCGGCAGTTACCGGCGCAACCTCAACCAACAGCCAGCAACCCCTTCAGAGCGAGCGGTGGACCCGCTCCTGCTGCCGCGCCTGCCCCCGCACCAATGCCTCAACCCACCATTAAGAATCCCTTCCGGCAAGGCTTCTAAATAGCTCCAAAATCAGTGTTGTTGTCGATATTTTTGAATTTACTTGTTGTGTAATTATAATGTCCTATTGGGTAGACGTACACGCCGTAACATTATGTTTGCTTTCGATCAGTCACTTTGGAAAAAATTTAAGTAAAAAAATTTTGAACAAAAATTAAAGTTTGTTAAATTCGCGTTTTGTATGATGGGAAGTGGAAACTTGGGCTAAATTGTAAGCGTTGGAATGAGTGTAATGTTACAGTGTGTAATAGAACTTCGATCACTGAGCCGTATTATATCGGCAACGCGTTATTTAATGTCTGATAGATGTCTATTAACTAGCTGTGCTTGTAATGTAGAATAATTTTTGACTGAGGCAATAACGCCTTTGTTTGAAGATAAAATAAATTGCCAGTATTTTGATGAAGGTGTCTAAAGTACCACCGCGAAAAATCTCGACAATCTATATATATCGGTCACGTCAATATGACTTCACCTCGCCTGATGGTAAGCTAAAGGTAAAGTGACATAATGGTGGCCCTGAACTTTTGAAAATAGAGGTGATTGTCGTCGCAGCACTGTGTGGCAAAGCGCAGATATTGGTTTAGACTACGCCAATACCCACTGGTCCCAAAAGTGCTGCGACAACCATCACCTCAAGCCCGACTTTACCTCATTGCGATACCTACACAGTGGGAAAAAATTTCGTAACATTCAAATATGCATGGGAAAATTATTTCTGATTAAAACATAATTGGAATTGAAAAAGAATTTCGAAGTTGGAGAGAATAAAAAATAGTTAAATATAATAAATGGAGATATTGACGATGATACAACCATTGGTTGCGTAAAAAATTGTGTAAAAACAAACGCACATACGAATATTTATAGATTGAAGCTGGCTTTGGTACAACTGCAACAAACGTTATTGTACTCAGTCTGTTTTCTTGTTGATATTGTATTGTTCTTATATAATACAACTGTTATGCCTTCTTATAGTATATAGAAATATATCTGAGACGTGAGAAGTATAAGAATTAAGTATAATAAGAAAACGAAGTGTGGAAACATGTCAAATTTATAGGAGAAAGTATTTCAGCATTTTGTACAGAATTTACAATACTTTGGCGATCAACCTTATCTAAAAGATTCAAGGTGTGAAATTAAAAAAAATTAAAAGTGAAAGCACTTAATCTATTTCTCCACATAATTTTACATGTTTTTGTACTCAACAACTCTAGTGTGTGAGCAATCAAATTAACATTTAAACGTAACAAAATTTATATAAGATTTGCCCACATTATATCAGCAGTTTATAGATTATTGCTAAGGTAGATATTTTGCAAGTATTGCACAAGTACGAAGGACAGCACTTAACGTAAGGGCCTAACATATTGTTTGTAAAATTTTGGCACTTACTTCAAAGTACCTTATAGTATGATCTTAAAAGAAATGCTATACCACTGAGTAGAAAGCAAATCTTTTGAAAATGTACTATCAGGTACATAATAATATTTTATTATAATCATACAATTATATTATAATCATAACTGTACACTGTACACATTGTAATAATGTTGCGATTTTGGATTGTGTACATACATAATCATACTGTAGACTCTTGCGATCGCAATTTATAATATATTTTTAGATTATAATATATAAATGTGTCTGCTAAATCAGCAATATTAGCGTAAGTATCGTAATATGTCGCTTATTATATAAATATCAATTATAATATCAATTAGTATAAGTCAACTTGTGATAAGTTGCAACCAAGGTAACGAAACATATCAGAATCTTTTGATTCACGTAAAGTAAGTTACTGTAATTATAATTATAGTTAATAATGTACAATGTGAGTACGTTAGTGTAAGTGTACTGTACATAGCTCTCATATCTGGTGTAGTTAGTACTTATGTGTTTCTGTCGTCTTGACTAGTAGAGGTTTACCAACAGATACACAGCACGGCGGTGTCGAGTGGCCAGGACCGGGGCGGTTAAACATACAATGACAGTTAATGTACGTAATTAAAAAAAAGTAAAATTGTAAAAGAACTAAATTAGACTGAAATTATTGTTATTTTTATGATTCAATTGATGTTGTTGTTGATAAAATTAAAATGTAATTACAGAATCAAATTGTGACCATGAATGAATTTAAAATGTGATGTAAATGGTCAAAAAATGTAATTATATCGGCATTGAATTTAAGTTACTCAATCATTATTAAACTTGCATTATTAAAGTCACATTATTAAAGTTGCATTATTATAGTTGTATTATAACGTTGTGAACAAATTGATTTTTGAACCGGGCCTCGGCCAACCGACACGATTTTTTTTGCAGTTGACTGAGCATCAAGAGTCAAAATTAAAAAATAACTAAAATTAATTGTACAAGAAAAAGGGACGCGCCCGTATGTCAATTGAAAGTGTGTATAAAGTAAAAAAGTGATTATTGTGAATAATATTTATTAAAGCTATTTATTGTCTTAAAATTGCTAAGATTAATTATTTGCCATTCGCTATAACTCACTGGAATAATTTAGGTTCTTATATAAAATGGTACTTTAATTGAATTGTTTTAGTACCTAGCCTGCAAAGTACAATAGTGTCGGTAGTGAGTCTCACAAAACTTCATTATTTCGCACAAAGCCTTTTCCAATTTAATAATAACTTCTAATTTTATAATAGTAATAAAAAATAACAAACATTTTCAATATATTTAATTAATTATTTGAGCGTGTGCTACAAGCGAGTAATTATTTCTGATTATTAATTATTATGCTAATATCTCGTTTGTAGCAGAGATGTGATCAAAGGCAGTCTCTCGTTCGCGTATTTGTAAGTTTAGAGTCAATTTTCGTGTCAAATTCTCCCGAAATTCAATTAATTAGTAGATTGTGAGCACAAAGACGTAATATTTATTGTATACTTAAGTATCTACGTATTAAACTCGCTCCGTGTGTTTTGATGTTCAGCATATTGCTTCTTGAGCTACAATAAAGAAGACTGGGTATTATTTTATAAATTTTACGTATAAAATAGATTTATACAGAATATAATTTATATTTGAACTGTTCCTTAATTAAACAATGAATAAATGTAATTTATTAGTTTTGCCTTTTCGATGACATTAGGTACCTACTCAAAAAAATATGTATTTAAATAGTTTATAATCAGAACACACGAGTGAATATAGCAGAGTGTTGCGTTGTGTATTATGTATACCTAATAGTTAATAGATCTGTACTATACTATATTTATTATTACTATATCAGCAATATCAGCCAATATCACAGACATATCACTAGTGTAAGGATATACACCATAGCAATAGTTTTATATAAGTATATTTTTTGATATATAAAACTTGTTTACATTTAATATCATACGTGTTTATTCATATCAATTTATATATCATAAAAATATTATTTTTTTATTGCAAATTGGTATAATGCAGAATACTTCTGTGTATTCTAATCCTCTTTACTATATAGCACTTCATCAGTTTATTAAAAATGTCAGAATCATAATGTGTACCCTTAAATCGTATCACAACGATACTATCGAGAAATATTTGGACATTGGTGCTACTTTATTTCAAATAAAGCTACAATGTTACTCTTATAGGTATCATCCTAATACAAAGCGATTTCGCGATCCCTGCAGAAATCTGCGATGCGATCATTGCGAGTTCCTTACGAATATTTTAGTCACGTGATTGCATTGCGCTAAAGAGAGGTCAACACATATTTGTCACCAGTGTGTTTTAACACAGATACGTACGGGTAAAATTCAAACTTTCTTCACGAATCACGCAATAATTTTGTACTGCGGTGACTCTTTAAAATTGCTACTTAGAACTTGTCTAAGATTAAGCCCTAAGATAATATCTATCTTACTGTGTTAGCAAATCTACACGTACTAAGTAGCTGTGTTATCAAGGAATTTTTCACTGTCTATTTCTTTCTTATGTTATAAAATTGGTCTAATATTTTTCTATCTATTCTTCTCACTCTTTATCTCTTAGAATATTGTATATAATATCCCTTCTGCGTAGTTTAGTGCTTTAACTTAAATTAACCTACTCTCTCATCTTGTCTTCTAGTTCCCAAAAATATTTAATAATGGCGTGTGTAGTAATGAAAAGATAAAATGTTGCCAGTTTTAATAAAAAATTCAAAAATCTAAAAATGATAATTTACTACAGTACCTAAATACATATTTTACTTAGGGACAGATAAAGACACGAAATACTGTTTAACGTCAATAAATAGTATAATAATATCATACTATCAATATCTAATATATTAAAAAAAATTGAAATGATTTTAATAAAAAGAAAATGGATTTCAATTATCAGGAAATTGTTAGAATAATTCCTATTTATAAACGTATTATCTACTATCTTCTACTAACTTATTTCACCTTTCTTAGTGTAATGCACAGTAGAAAAGAGCGTTGATTATTTTAGTCTATGATTCATTTAGAACTGCAAACTAAGATTGTACCCTTGTATTTTAGGATACCTATAGGCCTGAAGATAATACCCCTCCTTCACATAAACTTCTAGCGATAATATTCAGTTCAAGCATGTTTCGAGAAAATAAAAACATTGAATATTCTATAATTTATAACATTCAATACTTCTGGATGAGCGATGTACAGAAGAGTCTGTTTTAAAATAAAAATCAATCTTAATTTTTATAATTAAATGAAATGGACTGTACCATATTATCATGAAAGATATACGTCTATTGCAATTAAGGGTCAATCTAGTGTGCGGTTATATTTCTTGTTTAGATCAAAACCCGTCCGTTAGATCTACATTATTTCTAACTTACTATTAGGAATTCAATTCGCTTCACCTCTTAGATCTTAATAAAGATATATTTCATAACTTGAATTCAATCATCTTATTTCAATTATTTTTTCACCGCAATAAAAAATTATATCCTAATTAATATACATAATTATTTTGTTTTTACTTACTTATATTCTATTTATTATCTTAAAAATAATACATTTTATGTTGAAAAAATATTTTTTAAGGCATGAATATTTATTTACTAACTCAAAATCCGGAAATTTTTATTATATAACATCGTTCCTTTATACCATTAGGTAATATAAGAATAGTAGTATATCATAATATATAATACCTAGTTAAATATATTATAAAACTGTATATATAGCTGTTCGACACCCACACAAGTACGAGTGATAGGTATCTACCGATTAATATACTTGATAATAGACCATTTATAATCTCATCTTCATACTCGAAACTTGTAAAATACAAAAATATAAAAATGTATAAAGGATTTCCCTCTGTAACATGTATAAAGGTACGCCAAGTATATATTTATTAAATTTAAATTAAACATAGTATTTATTATATCAATACCTGGTTCTTATAGATATATAATTATCTTGTATATATGTAATGAAAATAGAACATATATTTTTTTGGTTAAATAAATGTAATAATAAATAAATGTAGGAAGTCGTTTACCAGTTTTTATCGGGCAGTGAACGATTATGGGACACAATAACCATTTAACATCAAGATTTATACCGCAGTTAACCAGGTGAACTTCTCTTGAATTACAATCGTACAAAATGGATATTATTTATTCCTGTGGCGTACCCTTATAAATTTATGTATTATTATCAAATATTTTCGAGTTATAATAACCTTATAGTTCAACTGAATGCCGCTCGATAACAACGCATTCACTATTATTATCGTATTAGATTAATATTAATAAAATAAATATTTAATCTTGTAGAATTTTTCTTGTAAATTAAAAATACTGAAATTTATAATGAAAGTAACGGTATCAATTTGGCTTTCTGATGTTACTAAAAATCATTATAGTATTTACTAAAAGATTTTTTTATTAACTAAAATCATGAATTATAGAAATAATAATTATTATAATTCACAGTACTTTCAAAGTATGTATTAATTTATAGGTAAAATTTAAAAATAAGATAATTTTCTAGTCTGGAAGATGTAGTATTTAAAATAAGCCGTGATAGAAATATATATGCTTACTCAATGTATAAATCTTAATTAATTATAATAACGTATAATTCATATTCATAAACACAGTTTTAAAGACTAGAATTAGCATTATTTAAATATCACTTAGAATATTAAACAAAAACTAATGTGTAATAAGAATAATACTTACAATTTTATTATTATTTTGGCATTTTTAGTGTAATAAACATCACAAATTGGTATAACCTTACAATATTTAAATAATGTTAAATAAATAATCATCTCTAGATTAAATATAATTCAATATATTAGTAGGCGTATAATTTGTCACTATATATAATCATGCAAACATAATAATCGTATATTATTATTAGATTTTAGAAAAATAATAGTTGATCTCCTTGAAATGTAAAATACTTATTGTAGACTTAAATTAGTTGTTAACTTGAAGTGATTTTTTGCGTTGTTCAAAATTGTATAAGTTATGGCTTTTTGAATAGCTATGTAATATATCTGGTTGGTTGTTTAAATACTAAATACAATCACAAATATGTTACAACACCAAAAATACATCTAAAATTTCATTTTAAAAACTACCCGTTTACATAATAATCTGGTTACAGTCAGACGCCTAAAGTCAACATGATAAAAAATATATTGTCGTATTTTAAATACGTATAATTTGAGCTGTATCACATTTGTCAATGTATTTGTTATAATAACATGTATCTTGTATCTTCTAGTCAGTGGTAACGAAATAATTAAATTATTAGTAAACATAAAATAATTTATAATCGTACATTTTCTGTTCTAGTTGTATGTAAAGTGGTCAAAATCAAATTCAGTGATCGAATAAAATTGTTACGACAAAAATGGCTGATGTTTTAATTCAATTGTTTTCCTTCGTCATGATACAGGGTGTATACATACATAAATACACAAGGAGCTATGTGCTACGGCTTAGGTTTTCAAGCCGTCAAGCTGAGGGCCAGTGCCTTTAGCTTACCATCAGGCGAGGTGAAGTCATGTTGACGTGACCGACATAAAAAAAAAAGAAACTATTTGAAATTATGAAAACAAAACTCAACTTCTGTGGGGATGCATTAAGGAATTTTCGTATGATCTTCTACTATCACGCTTTCACGCTCTTTAGAAGTAAATTTATAATAATAATAATAAATTCATTTATTGCATGAAACATGGTAGGTAAAAGATCACATAGTAAAACAGTTCAGTACAGCATGTCCCACAGAACCTCTGCATGCAACATTGTGAGGGGTGAGTCTCTATATTTTGTTGCAGTTAGAATAAATTCATACAAAATATATCAATTACGTGCATCATTACAAAATTATAAATACAAATGTCAAAGTTAATACATAATGTCATGGTGAATTTTTAAGCTGTGTGTGGTGAATTTTGATGAATATTGCTCAAAAAGCAGACTAAATCTTGGAAATTGACATTAGCTACCTTTTCTGTTTTAGAAAATGCGAAGGAGGGTTTGAAATACGGAATAATATCTTTTGTGAGAGTTCCGAAGATAAAACCAAATCATAGAGATACTTATTATTTAGTTGCTATAACCGACATCAATACGGATATAACCGTGAGCAACTATCTTGCTGAAATATTTCGCTCATCAATGGATTGGTCTAGATTATCATATTTAAACTGCGTACTAACTACACAATTGCATATATAACTAAATAATCGTGTTCACTTGCATTCCATCTCCATCCCTCGATCAAAGACACCTCGCATTTCGTTACTGCCCTCAATCTAGATGAACAAACATGTTTGTACACCCGGAATTCCCCTCACACTCGTCCCTCTTCGTTCAATTATACAAAGCACGTAGCTCCAACTAATTTGACTAATTACTATAGATAACAACGTCACCGCACCCTGCATCTACAACTCAGTTGTTTTCCCTTGCCAATCGAATTTCAACCTAATAATAACTGAGTAAGATTCAAAACCGAATAGTGTTCTCGTTTATTGATATTATCTAGTAATATATCAAATCAAATCTTCAGTTCTAAGTATTAAAATTGGAAATCGAATGTAATTGCAAAGGGGCAGATTAATTCGTACTATTCAAAATTCAATTGTGTTGTAAGTTACATACGGTTGATTTTTGTCTGACTATAATCTGGATCGATGAGTTTTGAGTTATTATTTATTCAATTTGAATTTCGAATCTTCGTCAGCTGTTATAATCCGCGCGCGATCAAAATGTGATGCTACCTTTTGGAACTGAGACGTAAGTGGGCCGCCGGCTAGCCGTAGCGTCGGCAAACTCATGTCGAAGCTCACAAAACGAAGCTGTATTTTTAGTGCGACTAGATTTCTAAATGAGTTTAATTTTGAATGCGAGATTTATAATAATTATAATATTGTATGATTGTCTGTTTGTCCGCAAATTTTTGTGCGCGCAAAAATCAGAAACTACTGGAGGGATTTTGATCAAACTTGGTACGATTATAGTTCATAGTTTTGGGCAACACATAGGCTACTTTTTATTCAAGCTGAAACCCGTGGCTTCGCCCGCGCTTCGTTTTTGGGTCGTTTTTGGTCATATCTCCGGTTCTACTTAACCAATTACAACCAAACATACGGTAAATTTTTAGTCTAAGCAAGACCTTTTAAAAAAAACCGCATCAAAATCCGTTTGGTATTTTTTATCGCTATCGATGGACGTAAAAAGAACTGAACGGATTTTGATGCGTTTTTTTTATTAGAAAGGTCTTGGTTAGACTCAAAATCTTACGCATATTTGATCACAATCGGCTGATTAGAACCGGCAATAAAACGCGAAAATCGACGTCAACGCGGGCGGAGCCGCGGGCAACAGCTATTTTTAATATACCGCCTTTTCTTATCTGATCTACATGGATCTACATGTAATCGTGCCAAAAATACCGAAACGACGACGACGAGAGTGATAGGAGATAGGAAGAACATCAAATGTCTGACAGGTAAGAACAGTTCAACCGTTCTCGAGTTTTTGCAATACTAACAGAATTGCAATTAATTTTCATTTATATAGATTAAAGATTAATAATGAGTGGAAAAAGGGTTAAAATCTTGAGTAGTCAATCTCGCGAAATAGTTTTGGCATTTGATAGATATTTCAATCAAGAACAAAGTCGGTGTTAACACGCTAACGCTACGTGAGAACTGTCATTTTCGATTTACTTTGACAAGGTTCCTTCACATTTTCATCGCGCGCGGATTATACCTTCGTAACCTTTCGTATCAATTAACAATTTGTTGAATAAAGTTTTATGAGAAATAATTAGTTCTCAGTGACGTCACTTTTGGGATAGTACGCGCATATCTGACACAGTTGGCCCTTATTGCTACTATGCCACTATTTTTTTTTTACTATAGACCCATTATAATTGTTCAAGTGTATATTTTTGTACCAAAACCTTCATCCCATTCAATCAAGAGGGCTCTCAGTATTAGCTGGAAAAGCACTCGGGATGAACAAACAGGGATCGATGGTTCTCGACTTGCTACGTACAGTTTGAGAGGTCGAGTGGCGCCGGGGGATGAGACAGTACAGTGAACGTACTCTCTTGTACAGTCACCTTCAAAAATTATGATAAATAATATGAAATAATTTGAAAGTGGGTATAGACAATGATACCTTTTGGTGTGTGTGATAATCGACTGTTACTTCAGAATGCGCGGGTTTGATTCTCGCACAGTGCAAATATTTGTATTTTTGAATAAATTAAATAGAAAATCTGCCTTTTAAATCGATAGGTTAGTCAGCAATCGCTAAGATAAAATTAATTACATCAAGAAGAAAAATTGTATTTAGTCGTTCATGTCAAAATTATCCATATCGGTCAAGCAATTTAACCACAACTCGCAACGGAAACAAACACATAACTATCATTTCATACCCAGCCCCTCAATACAATCGTGCCTCCACTCAAACCAATGACTATTTCCTATCAATAATTCATTCCATCATTACGGTATTATTATTTGGACAAAAAACCGGCGGTGCTTACAGCCAGGGGTGGCGGCGGCAGGCACCCGTGAAAATTTAACAAGGGGGTCCTCAATCGACGATTAAATTTACTAGTTCAAGTGTTTTATTTAAGCTTGGCTGTGTAATAACTTCATGGAGTTCTACACAAGTATTGGATCAAGATTTTCTAGGAAATGAATTCAGTTTGAACTTAGAATTTAATTTTGGTTAAGTGATTTTAATATGCCAAGTTGAGAGTATTTTAAGAATTCATCTGGAATCAATTCTGTCTGTACTTAGAATAGCTTTTAAAAGTGATTTTCCTACTCATAATACGCCTTTATTTAGTGCGGAAATCCTCATGGATACCTCGCTCACGGCCTGTAGGGCAAGTTATGTCAGACTCGTACCGACTAAAATAGCACGCTGTATAGGGTCTTCTGGCACTGAGGTGGCCCAGAGGGGATTTCCCTCGCACCCCGGTAGTTATGATACGCTTTGAGGCGGAATGTGGTAGGTTATATTTATATTATGTGTCTGGTACCAATTAGCAAATAAATAAATGATTGATTGATTAAGTCTATTAGGATTTAATCTTGAATTTAATTTCTTTAAACTTAAGAGCAATGCTCTACGTAGTCATACGTACGTAATCATACGTATCCCTTCAGCTACCATCGGAATTATAACTTTTATTGATTTACTCTATAAATAATAAATAAATAAATATTCTACGACATTCTACACAGCGCTCTCTAGACTCAAAATAAGCATATAATTATGCTCCATATAAAAAGTTCTACTTGCACCAATTTTTTTTGAATTGCACCAAAAAAAAAGTTCAACAACAACGGTCTAGCTGCAATGCTTCGATATCGCCTTATGTCACCATTGGGTTGTGAATGTCAGATGGCAGTCGCTTCACGGAAAATATCAAGGTCCAGCCAAAACCGCAGTTAAGACTGGTAAAGCGCACCCCAGACTCCAAGTGAAAGTGAAAGGTGAAAGAAAGAAAAGAAAGGTGAAAGGCTTTGGATACGACTGGGATTAACGCTAGGTTGAAGAAGAAGACTTGCACCAAATTTCAGCCAGATCTATACAGCTGAGTAATAAATAACTTCATGAACTTTAACATTTATGTTATTAGCATTATGTGGAATAGTATAGCAGGATTAATATATCAATTTAAACATTTCGTACGCCATAAGTTTACCTATAGTGAGTAGGTCTTAAGTGCTACTTAAAATAAAGCTATCTCCCTAAGCCAGCTTACTGATATAAAGTTCTAATAGAAGTTTAAAGTCAAGTGTAGTGATAACATAAGGGACAGGGAAGCCTTTAAGGCTTATGAACGAACCAAGTCGGCTTTGCAACTTCGACAACTTGGCGAAGTTATGTTTACGTTTTACGCCCACACGTGTAATGATCGTACTGGGTCAGGGATACCCCTGTTAATTTGATGCCCTCATTCGATTAAAAAAATACCTTTTTATCACGCTTTTAGTAGCATTCCTAGGAAGTAGCTATATGGATTTGAAAGTCTTCAGGGACGTAGCGGTGGATTGTTTTACTTCTATATTGGAGGTCACGGGTTCGATTCCAATATATATATTGACACTGATTTGGGTATGTGGTGTATATAAGTGTGTTTATATATAATGTAAAAGTAAATGCGAAAAATGAAAAAAAAAAATAGAAAACAAATATAGGTTTACGTAAAAAAATTAAGTACATAATGATAAATAATACATTATCCGTGTTACAACAGACACAATGCGGCTTATTAACAAGCGGCTTACCTAACAACACGGCTTACCCATAAAGGCATTACAAAACAATACAGCCTCATATTTCACCTTCGTTAAAACCCTATTCAGCCGTAGCACTCCGTAGCACAATGCTACGTCATCCACGTAGCGTTGTAGCAGATTGCGTGACGCATACAATTTGCTACGAAAAGGGGCAACTATTTTTCTTGTTATATATTTCTTTGACCTTCCAGCTTGACCTTTTAGAAAAGTGCTGTTAAATAACGCTTATGGAGAGCTTTTACAGCTGTAGGTAGCGAAACTTCACAGGTTAAATAAAAAATGTATAGGGTCAAGTCGAGATTTTCGTTTTATGTCCTACACACACGCTCATACGGTCTGGCATACCTGACATAAAAGAATGCCACCAAAAATATTTTCATTTAAAATAATACCAAGACAAATATCTTAATATCAGGGGGGCTACCACCTCAAGCCGGGGTGCGAGGGAAATGCTCTTTGGGCCACCTTACACCCTGGCGTCAGAAGACCCTAGACGGCCGGCGTGCGGTTTTAGTCGGTAAGAGTCCGACATAACCTACCCCGCTGGCTGCGGCGTGGGTATTCATGAGGAATTCCCTACGAAAAAAAAGGGGGGCTACCACCTCTAGCAATATTATTTCAATCTTACTTTGTGACTTTCATAGTGTGAATCGGACCATCGTCGGCGTCGACGGATACCAAGTTATGTGGTCTAATAGTATCTCTTACCTTTATGTTCTATGGTGGATATATTTATTGCTTCTAACTTGTAGATTAACATTTTTTTTATGTATTTATTTAATTTTATACACATATAACCTAGAATATACTTGACACAGTATACTAACAGTATATAAATATTAACGGACGACAACGGCCCGAGTCCGATTCACACTATGAACGTGAAGTAATATTAAAAAGATATTGCTTTAAGAGATTATAGTTACTATAATCTACTGTAGGCCAACAGATATTATGGCGAGTCATCCTTCTAAAAAAAAAATGCCATTACCTAACAACCTAAATATGATAGCGTATAATATTCTGTATGATTCGTAGTCTTGGGCAAAATTGGTGTCCCTGGCCTTTTTGCAAGGTTGACTTCAAAGCCACTCCTATGGTTAGCGCAGAAAAGAGCTGAAAGTTTATGCACTGCATCTATTTCACACTCCGGAACGGACGGCATGCGCAATCTAGCGTACTCGACATCTATGATAAAATATGCTCGGAATATTATAATACAAAGCGTCTATTTCTTACTCAATAATATAATTTTATATTCTGGGCTTTAATTAACGAAAACATCGTGCCAGATGTGTTTCGAGATAATTGGACCTCGTTATAAAACAAAAACTAAACTTTTGATTGCGTTTGATAACAACTGGTCAAGTGCGAATCGGGTTCGTGCACGAGGGTGAGGCCCCATCAAGATATACAGGGGAATAGCTTTTACAACACTTTCGAGAATCGAAAAATATGCATGATAGTCATACTCGGTACCATTACACCACTACTGCAGCAGTCATACATTTGTTTTATATATGTAGGACACGTCAATTTGACTTCACCTCGCCTGATGGTAATCTAAAAGTAAGGTCTCAGGAAAGAGGGTCACTATTACATACACGTACCATGTTTACAATGGTGACACTCAGCTTGACATCAAAAGAGGATTGTCGTCGCAGTACCGCGTGACACCCACCGGTCCCACTAGTGCTGCGACCACAATCCCCCCTGTCATACATACATTTACATGAGATGAAATTTCGGTAACAAACACGTCATGTCAAAATTTAATAGATTCACGAAAATACACACTCCTACATGAGATAACACTCATCTCCATTCATATAGCACAAAATTGCTCACACACACTCACGCCATCTCATTCAATCACACACACGCACACAAAGTCGTGGGTACAGAAAGGTGTGGCGAGGCGCGTCGCACCTGCAATCGATCGCACCTGCGTCGTCATGGTTACTGTCGGCTCATCGGCGCAGGTCGCACTGCGGACGGGTAGCGGGAGTGGAGCGGTACCTCGGCTTAAAAGTTGGCTTAGATTTATTTGTAACCGCTTGCAACATTTTTAAGGGTTTGAACTAAGAACAAAAATATTCTCGTAAACTTAAAATGCAAAAATAATGAGTTACTACTTGGGGTTCAACAGATACTATAGGTATCTGTTGAACCCCAAGTAGTAACTCATTATTTTTACCTGCTGTCTTCACTTAAATTAAGATAAGATTATTTCTATAAGCACGTGAGTCAATCGACTGTTTCATAATAGGTATATGAGTTTCTCGAATTAATATATATTTATTTCATAAACTCAAACTAAGCATTGCACAATATTATCTAGGCTCTGGGATGCGATTAACATAACAATGCACATATTTGTAAATACATACACATTCCTAGATCCATACTATCAGACATTTAAGCATACAGATATTAAAACTGGTCGAATCAAACGCGTGGTCCTCTAATGTCACAGTTCGGGACTCTAACAACACACATAACAGATTGTATTTAAACAAATAAACTAATGAATTCCGACTTACTAGTACCTATTTAAACCTGTAGGGAGAACCCTACATTTGACCACCAATTCAAAATTCAGAGAGCCTTAAATAAACCCTAGTTTATAGAGCGGTTTACACGAGGTATGAATTCTCAAAAGGTTTTCCATTCCCAATAGATTTACTGGCGTCGATAAAATACAGTTTTTATCGCTACCCGCTCGAAGTGCCGCCTCGCCCCGTCCGTGGAGCCTCGAGGGTAGAGTGAATATATCACATGAAACACATAACTAAGTTTTCAATGTCGGACGAATGGACAGACACGTTTTATTATATTACCTTGCCGCCACACAGGGTGACTGAGTGCTCTAATAATATTTTATTTAAAAGCCGGTCTTTTAAGGTGGTTCCGACAGTGCCTGTCCTTTTGCAAGTGTAAAATGTTGTCCTGTGTTATTTGTTTGACACTTGTCTTTTTCAAACAGGGTTCTATTTGCTTAGTACTTATGTGTGTTTGTATGTAACAGAATCTTTGAACTTAATTTTGGATCAAAACATGAAATTGATTTGGAATTTTGCAAATTAAATTTATCAAGGATCGATGACAATACAATACTTCTATAAATCTTCTTTATAATCTTTAAATCTTCTTTCTCTTCAAAAACTAATAAAAAGATCAAAAATAAATAATAACTTTATATACCTACCTACGTAACCAAAAACACGCTTAGTAAAGATGGAAAACAAAATTATGAAATAAGAATTAGTTTTATTTATTTTTGTTGTTTATGGATTTTTTTATTGAAGGAAAATCAAAAAAATAGTAAGATAAATTTGTTAATGAGTGGTGAACAACTGATAAAACTTATATAACCGAAGCGAAGCGAGTACGGGTTGCTTTCCTAGTCTCAAATAAAACCACACTACATATTCACTTACGTGTTTGTAGCTCCGCATTAAAACATTACAGGTCAAGGAAAGGCCCAAAGAAGCGCCATTTTTAACAAAACTTGGCACGAAAGCCTCCCTTGGAAGTGGGCCAAGAGGCACTAACGCGACGGCTGTCAACGGAGGCCATCCATACCGATAACGGCACCTATGACCCTTTTTAACTTAAGTACTTAGTTTATTAACGTTACTTAACTTTAGGAATGATAGTAAAGTGAGATTAAGCTGTTTTGTTTGTAGATCCCATTATGGTGGGTACTCACATACGGTATAACTCGTTATGGAGTAAAACTTTTGAGTAATACCGTATGTGAGTACCCACCATTAGAGACGTGGAATTTATCCCTTCATCCGTATTCGTAACTGAAATCTCGTATCCAGTTATAAGAAAATATCTTTCGCGGTTTGGTAACTAGTTATAAAAGAAGAATTATTATATTTTATATTATTGTAACTAAACTTACCTAATTTACTAATTTCTACGTTCGTAACTAACAAAAAGTTGTATAAAAGTGAAATAATATTTCTTTTTTCGCAACTACTAGTTACTAAACAGCGATAGAAAAATCTGCTCTTGTAACACTCCTTAGGTGAGTTTAGTTACCAAAGTAGAATAATAATTTTATTCTTCTCTCATAACTAGTTACCAAAAAATAATTCTTTTCTTAAAACTGGTTACGATATTTCAACTAAAAAATTTGGTCTCAACTTATAGCGCACGAGTTATATAGGCCTATCTACCTGCTTGACCGATGCGCACACGCAGAGGTCGTGACCAGTCGCTAGCCATACACGACGCGGAGTGCTTGTTACTTTCTTCCGCTAATATACCGATTGTTGTTTACGCGATCTAAGTGCATAATATATTACATGTGTAATACCTACATAATACCTAAGTCTACCTATATCTTTCGCCTACCGCTTCATCTATGTCTCGCGCCTTCTATTGCCTAACTGTTGTGAACTGAACACTACTGTGCATGCGCTTAACCTATCCTTCTGTGCCTGTGCTTAATAAACTTTTAATTCTTCTATACGTGACTGTTTATTTGTGAGTACCAACAAATATTCCCACAACTACAAGATAGGTATAAGCAGGATTGTGGATAGATGGTAATATTGCTCTGAATAAAATATCATCAACGCAGTAGATACTTTATCTGCTGTAACTGAGATATCATACCGTGCAAACAATTCCATCAAGAACTAAGCAGTTCGGTGCCTCTTTTCTTTGCCGCACCATAAGGACCTGGAATTCTTTACCAGCCCACGTGTTTCCTTCCTCCTACTGTACAGTCCTGGGTCCTTTAAGCGGGGCGTGAAAAAGCATTTCATGAGGCCGTCAAGTTGGGTTCTTCCAGGTGGACAAACTATTTTGTCAAACTGATGTTGAGGCCCACCATTATGTCACTGTCGGTGTATGTAATGCGGACCCCCTTCTTGATAGCTTTAGCTTACCATCAGGCGAGGTGAAGTCATATCGACGTGACCGATATACACAAAAAAACCTTGACAGTCTCGACGGATGCTTTTTCAAACCGGGTTTAGCATCCAAATAATGATTCATATACTTTCGGCAATATCACTCTTGAAAGAGTTATATCAGTTATACATTATTTCAATAACCAAGCTCATAACATAACAGACATACCATAAACTCACGCCTATATCCCCGGGGTAGGCAGAGGTGCTTGCACCCACATTTCGCCAGTTTATGTTTAGGTCCCAAGGTGGCGAGCCTATTGCCATTAACCGGGCACTTATAAACCTTCGATAAATACACACATAACTTCGAAAAGCATCGAAAAGTCATTGGTGTGTGCCATGGCAACCTGGGATCGAACCCGAGACCACGTCTCAGCAGTCCATTACCCATACCACTAGGCTACCAAGCTCATAAGCCCACATAATGTGATATTGGTGCGATTACACCGATATCAATCTAAATCGCCTCTTGTCGTGATTATATTTTCCGTCGCACTCCAGCACGGCATGCGACCATCAAGGCTCTCCGACGAATAGGTATTGGAGCACGCGTTTGTTTCGTCTTTTGTTTGTTATACGAAGCATAGTAATTTATTATAGTATGTTATATAGTTTTATACATAGGTAGGTGTTTGGTTAGTCCCTGTTTTTTTATACTGCGTAAGTGGCAGGGTAGAAGGTCGCTTCACGGAAAATATCGAAGTTCAGCCGCATCACAGATAGACTGGAAAGCCGACCCCAACTAAGTTGGGAAAAAGGTTCAGAGAATGATGATGAGGTGGCAGATAAGCGCACAGCCCACCTGATGGGAAGCGGTCACCATGGCCTATGGACGTGTGCTTCCTTCCTCCTACATTCCCGGGTCCTTTAAGCGGGGCGTGAAAAAGCATTTGATAAAGCCGTCAAGTTGAGGGCCAACATTATGGCACTGTCGGCGTATGTAATAGGGACCCCCTTCCTGAGACTTTGCCTTTAGATTATCATCAGGCAAGGTGAAGTCATATTGGTGTGACCGACATAAAAAACAAGAGAGAATGTAATTGAAAAGTACTATATACCTAATATTGGCGTGACCGACATAAAAGTAAAACAAAAGAAAATGTAATTTAAAAGTACAATGTTATCGTATTAAAAACGCCTTATGAAATAACGCTAGCATTACTAGCAAAACTAATAACTGTACTTTAAAAGTACCAAATAGCTTAGGCGTTAAAGGGGGTCTCTTTCCCAAGAACATTAGAAATTTCCTTGTTCTTAGCCTCTTTCCTAATTAGGTTCAAGAATTTTGTAATTCCATTTCGAACACATTCTTCAAACCCTGCTGTTGTTTTCCTTAACGTCTACAATATTCAATGTCTAATTCTTCAAGAAGGGCATTAGAAGATTTTCGCAAGGTGAGCTGTGTGAGTATGACCATGGTGTTGCAGACATGCACAGATGCAGACGTCCATAGACTACGGTGACCACCTCCCATCAGATGGGCCGTGCGCTTGTCTGCCACCTAAGTGTTATAAAAAAAAGAAAAAACTTGAGAAGTGTCAAGGGACACCCGGATTGAACGAAGTTCCTTTCAATTACGTTCAATCATTCAAAAAGTTACATGTAGCAAAAACAACACAACAGCAGCAAAAAGTGTCGCAACAGTAGCACAACCTTTTGTCTTAAAAGTGTCGTTACAATTTTTGGTCCCAATTTTTTCCGTCTAGCCCCATTTCGCTACGCGCGATAAGGAACTTCGTTCCAAAAACGAAAAATGGAAAACAAAATAATATCTTTAGTGAGAACTATGTTAGTCAACATCTAGACCCACTATCCCATTCCCTCGGGCACCATTCGTCAAGGCATTATCCAATTTAGTAGTTGGCAAACTTCGATACTCCGTGGTTAGTTTTTGGGCAGAACTGGTACAACTGAGACTGCAGCGCTGGCAATGAAAAATCGAACTCAATTCTGGTGAGGGGAGATAGGGTACTTGATTACTTAATTATAAAGTTTGTCATCTGACAATGTTTGAAGTGTCAGTATTTGTTGGAATGATGATATGCTATGAAACCTTTTGCATACCTATTGTGGAATAGAGTTATTAAATTCTTACCAATACTGATTAATGTGTTAGATTATTCAGAAAAAATAATCCTAATAGTAGAACGACACTTCGCAATTCGCTATTCGCCTATATTGTATTCGAGGAAATATTTATAGATGACTAAATCCTACTAACCCTAATATACATGAATAAGCCCTCCCCACTTTTATTTATACACGTGAATAAAGGCGAATAGAGAATAGCAAATAGCGAAGTGTGGTTCCGCCGTAAAATGAACAATCAAATGACATCAGAATTTATAGTTTTTTAGATTCTTTACTTAATTTTATCATGAGATAAATATGATATTCTCTTGCACTTCATACATTTGCACGAGGAGTTGTGACGTCATTTACTTCGCACGATTTTGTATGTAGCGTTTTTGGGTGGCTCAAGAAATTGAACATTAAATTTAGCGGTTCATTATACTACGGCAGCACGAATGTGACGCCCCTGGTGATGCTCATGTCCATAGGCCATGGTGACCGCTTCTCATCCAGTGGGCCACCTAAGTGTGTTTATTTTATACAGGACACGTCAAAATGCCTTCACCTCGCCTGATGGTAAGCTAAAGATAAAGTCTCAAGACTGGGAACATACACCGTTAGTGCTACAGTGGCGGCCCTCAGCTTGACTGTTATATAATCAACATTTTGCAAAATCCCCCTTAAGTGGTACCTTTTTGAGGTGGAACTCCAGGTATACCTTAAGAAAGGGATTCCCCATGAACCTATGCACACCTCACCCAACCCACACCGGGAATGAATATTATAAGGAGTGGATAAACAAAGTTGGTATTGATTTCCGTACCTCCGCGGTAGAGAGCTCCGTGGGAACGTGCCACCTGTTCACCACATTATAAATAGCATAACCACACGGGGTGGATGTCGCATTTGCATATGACATGCAATTTGTAGGGGGAGAGAGGGGGACGACGGTTAGAAAATATTATTTAAAATGTCCCCACAAGTGTTATTATTGCTTTTCTAATTTTTTATTTAATAAACTACAAAGCTATTACTAATAATATATACAGGCAATTAGTCCTTACAATCTTACTTGTATTAATATTACGAATTTGAAAGTTTGTGACGATATTTTGTTACTCAATCGCGCTAAAACGGTTGAACGAATCTTTTTTTTATAAGTATATCGGTCACGTCAATATGACTTCACCTCGCCTGATAGTAAGCTAAAAAGGTGACGTTTCAGGAAGGGGGTCCCCATTACACCAACAGTGACATAATGTTGGCCCCTTAACTTGACGGCCTCATGAAAAAAGAGGTGATTGTCGTCGCAGCACAGAATCTGGCTGAAATTAGGGGGTTAGACTAGTACCGAAAAGGGGTTATCTCGAGACCCGACACGCCGTGCGGTTTTAGTCGGTTTAAGTCCAACATAAACGCCCTCGCTGGCCGCGGCAGTGGTTTTCGTGAGGACTTCCACACGAAAAAAAAGGAAAGATTAGGTGTAGTTTAGCCTGAAAAAAAAAACATGATTATGTTTTTTTACCCTTGGAATATGTTCTCACGGGTCCACGGGTTGCGAGAACGGGATCAGAAACTTCGTAAAATCGTTGGTATATTATAAAAATGTACAAGAAATTCTTACAACGCCTCATAAACCAGTAATTTACCCTGATAACCAACAAAAACAGTATCAATAGAAACAAGAAACCGTCTATTCATGTCGTTAATCTGCTCGCCAGCTCCACGCCTAATGAAATGTTCACAAAAACTGGAAATTCAGCCCTCTTTATTTTTTGCCACTCTGTGTAGGGCGAGGGCTGAGGGCTGAGGGCTGAGGGCCGAGGGCCGCAATCGATGTCTGCGGTCTAATTTAGCGGTCCGCCACATCGCTGATAGCGTCATCTGTCATGATGTCAACGTGACCGCTTCGTCAGTAATTGTATAATAGAGGCGAATAGAGGTGACAAATATAATGAAGGAACATTTCTTATAGTTCATCCATGAATAGCATTCGAATGCTACGACAGGGAGCGCGGGTTCGATCCCGCTCAATGCCAATATTTGTATGCATGAATATATCTCTTTGCATTTGTCTGGGGTTTCTATGTAGGTATAATATGTAAGTTTTACAAAAAAAAATATGAACGCATTCTAGAACCCATTACAAAAGCTAGTTAAACTACGCTTACTTGTTACTGTTATGTGGTACATTTTGTATTCCTGATCCTTTAATATTTTAATCAGACACTTCAATTTTATTAATTTTTATAGAAGATCAATTTTAGTAGTAATGTATAGAGAATTTACTTCTTGTGGCTAATCAGTCAATTCGGACCAGTAGTTCGTGAGATTAGCGCATTCAACCAAACAAACAAACAAACTCTTTTTAATATTAGTATTGATAAAGAAACTATAAAATAGACACTGTCCCCCTCCTCCCCTCACCCCTTCTTAGCCTCCCCACCCTTTCCAAGCCCTTCCCCTTCCCTTCAGGGTAGGCAGCGTGTGTGTAATACCATTAGTGTTGCACACGTCCATAGGCCACGGTGACCGCTTCCCATCAGGTGGGCCGTGTGCTTATCTGCCACCTATGTAGTATAAAATAAACAAACACAAAAATCTAACTATTCCTTGTCAGAGTTTCTGAGATCGATCCAAGCGAGTGGCAATTTCCTGGATCTCAGCTGTGAGTGCCATCCTGCGTACGTGAGGGTTGAGAGGGTAATTGTGTACCTACTAACTATATGGGCCCGTTAAGAAACCTTATTAGTAGGGTACTGCTCACATCGTCCGTTCAGTTTAGTGAGCAGACCAGTTAATGACGGTATTTTTGAAGAATTTCACAAGCGTCGGTAGTTATCGGGGGTAGTTATGTCAGACTATCATCAATATTATGGTCTGTAGTAATGTAAACTGTTCTTGTTATCTAGTTATTAAAACTGTTTGTTTTCCGAATAAAATAAAATAAAATAAAATAAAATAAATAAATAAATAAAATATTAATGATGAATAACTGATAACGCTCTTTCGCAGAGTATCCTCTCGGGTTTGGTTATTCCTTCAACATACAATATTACAAATACATACAAATCACGCCGTTTTCCTATTGGGTAGACAGAGACAACATCTTTCCACTTGCTACGATCTTGGCATACGCCTATCGCTTCTTCAATTTCCATAATTGTTTTCATACATGCTCGTCGGTTGCGGGTTATCTTGACCTGGCCTTGATGATCATTTAGAAACACGACGTTACTCTTGGGCTACATTCCTAAACCACTCCAATTATTAGTCAACTGGCTCACGTAGAACTCACTCGTTCGAGCGAAATGGCACCTTCCAATTTAATTACGAATGTTTTTTTTTGTTCCAGCATGGGGCGAGTCCCTGCTGTCGCTGCCGAAGCGATGGCTGAGCACACAGGTCTACGGCTCCGAAGACGAAGACTTCCAGGTAACATACTTTCTCACATGGGCGTTCATTCAAATTATATGAATCAATGAATAGGTTTTTTATACCTTAAATGGCAGACAAGCACATGGTTGACCTGGTGGGAAGCTGTTACCGCGGCCTATTATGGACGTGTCCAACACCAGGGACGTTACAGTACTGCCGACCCTGTAAAAACCTTCTAAAGCCGTACTTGAAGAAGTCAAGCTGGGTGAAGCTAACTTAGCTTTAAGTAACTACCTGGTCTTAAAACTCTAGATTCAGGCGAGGCGTAGAAATAATTTACTCCACGTCTATTACACGATGGGATTCCATTATCTGTGGTTTGAAACAAGCCACGACACGGCCACGACAAACGATGTCAAAAACTTAACCTACGAAAAAATAAAATAAACAGACCAATAGTATTTTTTTCACAAGTATTACGCCTTTCAACATGAAATAGTGCGAAATAGTTACAGATTTGATACATTTTGGCGTTTTACCATGGCTAAATTATGGCGATATTGCTCCAGAAACCATCAATCTAAGGATCCATTGAACATTAATTAATATAGTGGCAATAAAAATGTTTCTAATTTTGTTAAAGATTGTTCAATCGCATATAAGCGTCATTGACCTGACAGGGCTTTTATGGACGTATTCATTTAACAAGCTTATTGGGCAGATGACTAGGTATAGATGGAAGTTATACTTACCTAAAATGGGCACAATACAGCTTTAGTTGACTGGTGCAACTATGAAGGATACCTGAAGCAATGGGTGCTATGTTCTCAAAGGTTAGGTCGAGTTAATATTTTCACGTCATGCCACAACAACAATAACTTAAGTGGCAGTGGGTGGGTGGGCTCGTAGAGCCGACGGCCGATAGGAAAGTGGTGACAATGAACCGGAAGACGTGGTGTGGGCAGGCCTCCGACAAGGTGGACCGACGATCTGGTAAAGGTCGCGGGAAACCGCTGGATGCGTGAGGCGCAGAACCGGTTGTCGTGGAGATCCTTGCGGGAAGCCTTTGTCCAGCAGTGGACGTCTTTCAGCTGCGATGATGATGATGCGATATTGCGTGTTTGCCTAGTACCAGTTTTTTTAAGTTTGAATCTAATTCTCTATTTTGCAGAATGTCCAGCTCCCCAAGCTGCCAGTCCCGGAGCTCGAGACAACCATGGAGGTGTATCTGGAGTTCGCGTCGGTGGTGGTGAGCCAGCAAGCGCTGGAGCACTCCCGCGGGCTGGCGCGAGGGTTCATGGAAGAGCTGGGGCCCCGGCTGCAGGAGATGCTCCTTGATAGACAGAAAGAGATGGACAATTGGGTAAGTTAAACACGTTTCTGTAGATACCACATTTAAATTAAGGAATTCAAAACGATATGTATTGAACAGATTCATTTGCTATGCACAAATGAATTTAAAATTCTTCATAAATATATTCGCACTGAGCAGTAATCGCACTCGTGACCTAGCAAATAAACTATTGATCATGACGCCAATTAGCGAGCATTTGCTCAGATTGGTATTCATATTTTAAGAAATTAGTTGATAAGACAATGCAAACAGGAATATATCAGGTAACTCAAAACAACTACCTATACTATATTCAAGTTACCAATCAATTATGAAAGTAAATGGTAACCAAAACCATCAAAGATACCTAAAGGTAGTTACTGACTGGCGTTACAAAACATAATGTAACTTATTACAAAGGAAACCTTCTTTAGAGTAAGTTTTTAATGAGCATTTTTGCAGTCAGTACAGGGCAATTTGCGGGCAAGGAGCCTTATTTATACACACGATTTGATGATATGTACCGATGCCCTAAACGCTGGTCACTACCCACCTTTATTCTATCATCACACATTTACCGCCGCCACCCAGAAAGCAAACAAATAATAACCACCTTATCGCTTAACGTTTTCCTCTGCAACTCAAAACAAAGTTACGTGAACATGATTGTTCTACAATTCGATCTCACTCGTGACTTCCAACATGACGTCAATACATCTACCGACTTAAAATGATCATTAGAAATGTAATTGTGTGTGTCGTTATAATAGTGGTTCAAATTCATGGATTAGTGCAACTCAGAACATCATTAGCGAGTAGTGACAATCCTCTATTAACGAAGATTCTTCAATCGATTGACGCGGCGACGAGTGATGAACATTTATTTGAAGTAACATTAAAACTTTTGAAGAGCTTATGTGCCTGTATGCGTGACACTCTTAAAGCAAAAGAAGATAGGTACAACAGTGATAAAAGTTTGATGGGACTCAGTAAGTCTATCAATACTGAAGGTAAGGTGATTGATCTCTACAAGAAGATTTATAACAACACGTGCTTCAATTTGAAACAAGTTCTGTCCAAACATAACAATAAATCCAACGAAACATGGCATAATCCTAACTGTGGTAAAGATTATGACGAAAAACCAAATAAATCTCTAGAAAATGTAGCAGCTTCTCAAATGGTTAAAAATGTGTTGAAATCTAAACTAGATCATATTTTATATAGAGCATTAGTACAAACAAGAAATCATCATAATTATAAAATAAAGAAATATAATTTGTTTGGTAAAGCCAAATCTAGAGTAAAAAGTTCGACAAAACATACTTTGATAGTTATATTAACATTGTATCCTGACAAAAAAGACTTAATAAAATACAATGTTGTCGAAGAAGATCTCCATAAAATACTTCATAAAAATTCTACAATTGAAATAGACATTATAGATACAAGGTATGATCAAAAAGAAAAAGAAAGTGAAGAGACCTCAAAGACAGCAATCTATTCTGATTGTCATTTACAATCTCTTTACACTTACTTGACAGAAAGCGAGAAAAAGAATTTAACTAAAGTATTTAGATTTCTTCGAAGACGAGACACCATAAAAATATATATTGAGGTATTTACTGGTAGGAACCATTCAGATTATATGAATATTTGCTGTGAAAATGGAACAGTGGTTGTTTCGTGTAAGAAAGGTATAATAGAAAGTCCTACTTCTGAAGAAGACATTACAGTGCAATATAAAAAGCTAGATAAAGACAAATCTATGGCACTTCAAAATGAATTTAAAAACACTATATCAAAACTGAGAAACTTGGTTAAAAAGCTACGCTACAACCCAATAAGCCACATAACTAACAACGTGAAGATAAACATTACCAATGCTACAAGTGGAATGAAGAGTAGCATTATAAAAGATACGTCTATTAAAGAAAATAATTCACTTATTGATCATCTTGAACCGAAAAGAAATGGCCTACCTAATTTAGAAGGAAACTTAACTCATCCAATGAAACTGCGGGATGTTTCACGTGCTATTATTCTGTTAAATGATTTTGTATCAAAACAAAGTACAATAAAAAATAATACGAAGTCATCTAAAAAAAATCATACAGATTATACACATAAAGGTATAATGACGACACTAGATGACATAGAGGTTACGATGACAGAAAAAGACATCATTACTACTATTAGTTCAGTAGTTCTTGATGATAATACTTCAGTTACACCGACAGAAATTTATTCATTTCAAGATACAAGTACCGTTTTAGTGCCAAAGCAAACCTCTCATAAAATGGATAAAAATAATATGCCGCAGATCAAGGACCCTAATAATACACTTACACTATCTAGTTCTATAGATAACAAGGCATCTACTTCTACTTCATTAACACCGTATATAAGCATTATGAATCGAAACATTACATTAGGCTGGACTTCAAATGATATGGACAATGAAATAGATAAACGTACTATTGCCACTGAAACGACGTTGAATACATTGGACAAACCAAAAACAACAATGCAAAAAAAGCAGTCTTCATATCGTCCATTGAAGTTATCATTTTCTAATTTGACTACACATCATGGCGTAACTAAGAATGAAAATAGCTCCACAAAAATGGAAATGTTTCAGAAATTATTTCCCATAAGTAGTATTAAACCGACAAGTCACTATATTTCAGAGAAAGCTAGCCAAATGTTAACCAAAGCAAAACCTAAAGAAGGCGATAAAATTAAGTATAAAAATGAGACAACTACAATAATGGTACAACGTGGAGAGACAACTTTACAAACTACCAAATTATTTAAACATAATACCACTATATTAAGTGCGAAAATGAAAACAGCTGATCCCAAATTTCACAACTTTCCAGTTCAAAATAAGTTGGCAAAGATTACTAATTCGAATCGCCCAAATATGCAGTATGAGTCAACATCAAAGAACAATTTGCCTTTTGAAAGCCGATTGAAACAGTTTGAAAATTTTAAAAATAAGACTCTGTTAATACCCGTCAGTTTCAGTACATCCCAATCAATTAATAATATGATCCAAAAAGATGCTGAAGCACAAGCAAATCAACCAAAGCGAAATCACACTACCCAAATGAAGGTTGAAGTAACAACACCGAGTAATAGGCAGATAATTACTCGTAATACGTACCTAAAAGAAACAAAGGCTGATCCCAAATTGCTCATCATACCAGTTCAAAATGTGGTGAAAAAGATTGGTACTTTGAAACTCTCAGACATACAGTATAAGTCAAAATCAGTCAACCCTTTGTCATTTGAAAGCAGATTAAAACAGTTTGAACAACTTCAAAATAATACTAAGTTAATGCCTATGAGTGTTAGTACATTCCAATCAATCAATGATGTAATTCGAAAAGATGCTGAAACAGTTTTGACACAAGAAAATCAAGTAAAGCGAAAACAAACTACTCAAATGAAAGTTGAAGTAACAACACAGAGTAACACTCAATCAAAAGAAACAAAAAGCTTGCTTAAAACGAAAAAATCTGGCTTAACAACTAACTTTAATTCAAATTTGTATAATTCACATTCACATAAAGATAATACAGACAAACCAAGTGTTCAAGATTTAGTAAATTCATCAACACAAAGAAAACAAATAAATAAAGATATACAAGACACGGACGATTCTTATATATCATTGAACCGTCCTGATTTAATGATGAACAAACAAGAAGATAACTCCATTGTATCATTCACTACTAAAAAAATGCAACCACATTCAACGTACTTTGATGGCACTCATACTACAGAAACAGCTACTTTTCTAGGAAAATTGTCATGGAATGTTTCCAAAATTTCTACAACTTTGGATACCAATGTGATTCAAATAGAATTACCTACTGAAACTAGCACTTTTCTGAATCCTAATGAAAGTACAATACTTCCAACTGACCAAGAATTATCCGAAAACATTAGTTCAAATGTATCATCTAAAAATGCAGTAGCACCACTATCAATATCCATTACTGCAAAAAAAACTAACAGCTTGGAAAATGATTCGCTTATCCAGTTGAGTACTATTGATAATAGTATGATAATTGACAATCATCTACCACATTTTAATGAAATTTTAAGTACCACTCCATCGGCATATACTGATAATCACAGTACTGAAATATATAACAAATTATGGAACCCTTTGATGAATTTAACAGCGACAAGCAACAGAGACACTGTTACTCTAAATAAGAGGCATAAAATAATGAAAATCGAAAGTACACAAGGTGAAAATAATATCTTATTACTTGATAGTATCACCAAATCGTCGTATCGAGGGGAAGATTCTACACTTAGTAATCCAATGACAGAAAATGGTTTGAAGTCTAAATATACTACAGTAACTTTCATTCCATTTACATTACCTGTTGTAAAGTCATTAGATATTTCAACAAAATCTTCGGCTTCATCAGATAAAACCAACAATAACAGATATACATCCATACTAAAGAAGCAAACACGCAATATCTACGTTAATGCCACTACTGATTTTCACAATGTTTCGAGTATTAAGACTTTAAGCCCTAGTACAAGAAAAAGTATAAAAGAAGGAGTACAGAACACCGAATCTACCATGATCACTTCACTGTATAATTTAATAAGCAATTCAAATGAATCATCCCACCTCAATTCCAAGAAAAACTTATCTAGTGAAATAACATACTTATTAGGTCAGATTACACCAACCAAAACCAGCAAAATAACTGTTTCTATGAACGTCAATAATTTAACACCTAAAACGACTAAGTCTTACGACTTTCATGAAGTTAAGACTGTTAAGACAAGTCACATGACAGCATCGTCAAACAAAAAACTGCAGTCTAATAATAGAAATATTGCACTTAATAAGAATAATAAAATGAATACTTATAAAAAAGAAACAACAGAAAGTACTATCATAAATTCTAGAGAAACTAATGTGGCGAATACCACAGTCACTGCATCTCAAACAATCAACAGAGACGCTAATAAAAATACAGTGCATGAAACAAAATCATTCAAAAAGACAATTAACTATACTACAGCAAATACAAAAGATGCTATGCTTGAAAGTTTTTACAAAAAATATAAAAGTCAAAATACTACTATGGACATGAGATCTATCACAACAAGTCCCACGACGAAGAACGACGTCTTTTCAATAGGATTACTCATAGACAATGATAGAAGTAATATCGATTCTACTGGACATTATATGAATAAAAATGAAATACGAGACACAGTCACATATCTAACTATTCTACCGATAAGATCCACTAAAACATCAACAAATTCGGTAAGGTATACATCACCCATGACCAAAGTTCCACATTCTCAAGATCCTCGCATTTTTTATGAAACTGAAAATACTCTAGAACCTGAAAATGTTTCAGTTATTACTACTCTTAATCCAATAACTGGTGAAAAAACTTTCACAAGTTTAAATAGTAATGAAAATAATATGCTTACTACCAATAGTGTCATCAAAAACCAAATAAACATAAGCAAAATACAAGACATCATTAGTAATTCAAGTTCTATAAACAAAAATGTATTAAGCACAAAGAACAGCTCCGTAAGAGATACGCTGTTAGAAAATAATGAAACAATATTTACAAAACTATACCATTTAAATGAAAATGAAAGTATTATACGCGATACTACGTTGGGACAAAGAAATATTACATTTATTTTAACACCACCGAGTGTTGAAGGAAACAATGAGAATAAGATGAATGATACAAAATCCGTAGAAAATGCAAGTGAAATACAATACACACAGATAGATTCAACTTCTCTACTAAATAATTTCATTGAAATATCTGAAAGCACTACAAAATATATAAACCCAAAACATTCAACGACTGAAAAATCTAATGAATTTGGAGAAATCGAAAATACAATAATACATTCTACCCATGAAGCAAAAAATAACGATATAATTCTGAAAGAAATTAATGTAACAGTAAATGATGATGAAACCACGAAGTTAAATTTTACAGAAGAAATAGATAGTAAAATTATCAACGATGAAAATATCACGAAAAACATACAAGATAATACCACGAGTTCAGCTTTCCTACTGGAAAACCACACCAATGCGTCACATAGGACCACCTATGACTTACCAAAGACCAAGGCTGAAAAATCTCAAAACTCTCATGAAACGGAAAATACTAGTGATAATATTAATTATTTTGCAAATATAATGAAAACCACAGTAACGATAAATAATGCTGACTCAATGAAGTTGCATTTTACAAAAGAGATGGACAATAAAATTATTGATGACGAATATATCGCGAAAGACATACAAGATAATACCACGAGTTTACTTTCCACACTAGGAAACCTTACCAATGCGTCAGATAGGACCACCTATAATTTACCAAAAACCAATGCTGGAAAATCTCAAAACTCTCGTGAAACAGAAAATACTACTAATAACATCAATTATGTTGCAAATATAGTGAAAACCTCAGAAACTGTGAATGATGAGGACTCCATGAAGTTAACTTTTACAAACGAAATAGACAATAAAATTATTGATGATCAACATATCGCGAAAGACAAACAAGATAATACCACAAGTTCAGTTTCCCCAAGAGGGAGCCTTACCATTGCGTCAGATAGAACCACCTATAATTTACCAAAGACCAAGGCTGAGAAATCTCAAAACTCTCATGAAACAGAAAATACTAGTTATAACATAAATTATGTAGCAAATATTGTGAAAACCCAAAGAGGACCAAAAAGCGTTGCAAAAAGCTTTTTGCATCAGGAATATAACATAATGACTTCTGGTAGTGGCTTAAAATATAATTCACCTAACATAAGACATACAATGCTTGCAGAAATGGACAAACTGGAAGGAACTAAGCATAATGTGTTCAATACTACTACTAAACCAAAATATACCGAAGTATCTACTAACAAAGTAAATATCACGGGGTATATCAAAAATGATTCAAAAAACATAAGGAATATAAAAGTTCAGGACATAACAATGAATTCAACTACACCACAAATCCAAATTACAGAAACGCTTGTGAACTATACATTACCGAATGCAAGTAACACAATGTCCGTAGAAAGTTACGACTTCAAAGGCATTAGAAATGCAACATTTGATTCTACTCCCAAAGTAACAAATAGTGTAATATTTTTAACAGAAACCAAACCCACGGCGAGTAACATAAACACTGTTAATAATATTCCGAATACAAGCGAAATACCAGAAGTCGCTACAAAGGAAACTTTGATAAATAAGAAAAGTAGCACAATATCTGAAACATTTGAAGAAATTAAAAATATTAATCTCAATACAGCATTAAAACCAACAAACAGTAAATTATTTTTAACGAGCCTAAATAATACTAAAAATAATGTTTATGATTTAGGTTATTTTAAAAACATAAAACATGATCTTGAAATGAAACATATATTGACCACAAATATTGTACAAAATAATACTGCTGAAAATTTATATTCTTTGTTGAACACAAAAGAGGCCATGCCTGAAGATCCATACAATTTCATTGAAACAGAAAATATTATATTCGATACTACAGCTAAAACTGAATCAATGAATTTAGTTGATCGTACAATTAATAATAAAGAAGTTCTCATCAATGAGATACAGTATACCCAATCAAATACTAAAAATACTATGTATAATAAATCACCAACATTGGATACAGTCGTAAATACTTCTGACTTGGTCATTCCCACTGAACAAAATATAGATATTACAAAACATAGTCTAGAGACATCTAATTTAGTATTACCTGAGTCTGCAACATTTATTCCGAAAAAACAAACGATGAATGATATAAAAACAACATTAAATGATATCTTTTTACTGACAGAACAGACAACATTGCCGAATTATATTCCATTAGTGACTTTTTCGAGCAGTAAAAATTCAGCCAACACAACCGCTGACATAAAGGTATCTGTTACTGAAGATATGCCTACCAGTACACCAATGTTTTTAGCACATTCAAGTTTGAAAACAAATAACATACTGGTTACTGTTGGGTTAAAAGATATCCATGCCATTAATACATTAAAGGATGTAGAACCTTCAATACCCTTATTAGAAACGAATCACATGACTAATTTGCTAACCACAGCATCAAAAACTTATACTCTTAATAACAAAACCATAAATTTATTAACACCGGTCACTTTACCTGACGATGAACGAAACTTACAAGATTATCTAAAAGGGAATACAAAGAAATTCATATTATCTAAAGAAACATTTACAAATACAGCTAATAATGTGGGCTCGCAAGCTTTAAATATACCTGTTAATTTCAAACAAAGAACAAATTTAAAAATAGATAACCAAATACATCACAATTTTACCAAAAGTATACTGGAAGATCATACTACCAGCAAAGCAAGTCCTGTGTTTTTATTTGAAAACCAAAAACTAGAAACAATAACTACACCATATACCAGAAAAGTGACAGTACAGCTACATGAAAAAAGCACTACACTAAAATTTAACAACGGTATAAATAATCAAAGCTTTACAAACAATATCTTATTTGGTAAATATTTATATACTAAGCCTATGAAAAAATACAATGGTCATAAAAACAACATTTCCAATTATATTAATCATGCTAAGGGGCGTAATACAACTAGTATAATTGCAACAACAGTTGCCGAAACTGTACATATGCCAACAAGAAAATTCTTTGTGGAACCAACTGAAATTACTGACGCAATATTAACGTCAGAACCAAACCTATTAACAAACTTAATTGAAAACAATTTAACTAAAGTAAAACCTGATTTGTTTCCACCAAATATTCACGTAGGTACAGAAACTACCAAAGATCGAATACAATTTTCTTTAGGCAATAGAAATCAGAAATTAGAAAATATGAGTCAGCGTGTGGAGGAATTGTTCGAGGAAACTTCTATACCGTTAACTGAGATATCAAAGAGTATAGAGCAAAGTAAGCTAACGAACTTAAGTGCAGAAAAGAATAATGAAATTCTTAACAATGACATTTTAAATTCGATTAACTTTACTAGAAGAGTTAATAGAAAGAAAAACCATAAAGGAACAATAACCCTACTCAAAGATTTTAAGAAACTTAGTTCACCAAGAACAACAAGGCCCAAATTGAAGCCAGCAAAGGTTACAAAACTTCCAAAAACTAAAATAACGTCAAAGAAAAAAACCAAAAATGTAACAGTGGTACAGAGAAAAATGTCTGCTAATATTGACAAAAAGCGATCAGTAACTAAACCTACTACTACAACACATAAACAAACATCACGAATGCTGAACACGGACAGTACGGTAAAACCTATAAAAAGAAAGCATAAGAAAATTGTTATTAAGCCTGCGAGTCTCAGTGAACAGTTTTCAGCAGAAACTTTAAAATTAATGCACCAAGAACACATGCAAAATTTAAAAACCAGCAATAAGACTATAGGGAATGTAGATATAAGTAAGGAAAATATTGGGTTGACAAAACTATCTACAGTCAACCAAACAAAAGTACAACATAATGGGAATCCAAAAACTTCTATGTTATTATCCAAAGTAGATGATACATCCATTTTTACCCGACATAGTAATCAGAAGACTAAAAACGAAGTACTTGATAATGTTCTCAAATATAATGATGTTACTTACAATACAACACGAATTTTACACAATATTGAAAGAAATAAACTTCAAAATGAAAGTCTTCAAAATTCAAAACATTCTGAATGTATACAGAACTGTACGAAATTTAAAGATAATGAACATGAACATGATCTTCAAAATAATACAACAACTTCTACAGCAGCAATTAATAACAAAAATCTACTTCTAAACAGCAGCAAAATTCCCCATGTCATTTTAAATAGCACTTCAATGCTAATTCTAGATCACACTATGAAAAATAATTACAATGAAAATACAACAATGAGTACACATTATCTAATAAAAACTGTAAAGAATAACACACATAATAGTAATGAAAATGCTTCTAGTAATACGCTTAACGAAATGCTAATTGCAAATAGCAAACACAATATTTCTAGCGAGTATACAAATAGTATACAAAATCCAACAATCGCGCAAAATGAAGCCATTTACAATTCTATTGAACTAAACAAAATATCTAATACAACAGATCTGACCGTCTCAGAAAAAGCACCAATGATTTTAGAAGTAACTAAAACATTGAAACGAAAGAAGAAAAAATATACCAAAAGAAATAAATCATTGACCACGTCACGACAAAAGCTTATTAATGCATTAAAAAATAAACCTAACTTAGTTAATATTCTCAAAAAAATAATTAAATCTCAAAAGCTCGATAGTGCTAAATTAAATGTAACAGATAAAAAACGTGCAATAAATCTATTATTGTCTAAACTAAGTAAACCAACTACACATGTAAATGTTACGAGTAGTTATCACAAAATCAATACAATGCCAGTCAATAGTATCATTAGAGGCAAAAGCCTAGAAAAATATAATACACAGATAGATAAACCTACAAGGAAATCTTATTTTAATACTGCACCCGGTAAAGAGATTGAATTAAACCCTGATCGAAAAATACTACACAATTTTTATCAATCTACGGATATAATGCTGAAAACAGATTATAGGGATACAAAAAGCTTAAACGGATTACTTGCGGTTAATTCAGAACCCTTTTTACACGATACACCCACTGTAGAACCAGTTCAAAGATCGGATCATAATAACTTTTGGGGTATTAAATCAAATAAAATTAATGAAACAGTAAGTACTACAAGTAGTAGTTATAGATTTTTACATCAACTTAAAAATAATATTTCACGACTAATCCCTGCATCTACTTTCGAACAAATCGGTATTAGAGACAAAATTACAAAATTGATTACATTAAAACCGATCACCAGTAACAATAATTATAGGACAGTGATGAAATCAATGACTGCATATCCTGTATCAACATTAATTGAACAAGTTCATAAAAGGACAGAATTCAATAGGCATAACATAATTGGTACAGATCAAAAACCGCCTTTTAAATTACGCACATTAACTACTGGACAGATGAAACCCCATAACAAGAAACAATACATGGCTATTAATAAAAATATTCCACAATTAAATCTTTATGCTGCTGTTACTACTAAAAATAATAATAATGACCTAAATAAAACAACAGAAAATATAAACACTATACAGTATCTTAAAACTATTCAATCTACGCGTATAACTGAAGAAGAAACAAAGCCAACTATCGATTCTCCATCCACGCTAAAAGATGATTTGTTACTAAATAGCACTAAACAAACAAACACAAACTTAATTAGTCCATTCGTTAGTAATATTTCAAAAACGTTAACAGACATTCAAGAAGTTTTTAATGAATCATTGTCTACTAAACAATTAAAAACTGAAGTTATTAATAAGCAAACTCTTTCTCAAGATAAAAAACTAAAGGCAACGTCAAATATAATAGAATATCCACATTTGAGGCGCCATGACAGTGTAAATAATAAATCCCTAAGTATAAGTCCAAAACAAATAGTTGAAGAAGTTACTCCAAGTATGTACAATGAACTAACAGGGGCAATAAATAATAAATTAACACAATTATATACACCAACTTCAATCATAAATAATTACTCAACGATACCAAATATATCTGTAACAGAAAATGTAAACAATTTTGCAATTACGACATCTAATACGAATGACGTGGTGAATTACAATAAAAATGTTAGTGTCATATTATATCCACAAAATGACAATTTAAAATCAACTTCGAATGACATTAGTAGGGAAAATACTGAGCTACCTCTAAGATACAAACAATATAGCACTGATGAAACTATAATAACAAGACTTACACTGAATGATAAAACCACATCGTTACTGAATCAAAACAATAACTTAATTAGTTTCCAAGAGCACATTAATACAACAATAGCTACTAAAACCCTCAGCCAGTTACAGAGCAGTCTTAATACAAAATATAGTTCAGATATTAAAGATAAAAGTACATCTATGATTAAAAAAATAAATAAATCAGTTTCCCCGGCAGTTTTAAAAACACAAACGTTTAGCAGGTTGTTACATGATAATATTTCAACAAACAATGATTATAACAATAAGACAATAGCCCAAGATAATATCACTAAAGAACAAAATCCCAAAATGAAATATAAAATTAATTCAATGCCTAATAATAATAATTTAATACTTGGTACTTCAAATTATGATAACTATTTAATAACTACAGATAAACCAAAGTTACAAACTAAAGCAGGACCATTATCATCTAGTACTACTAATAATATTTTCTTTGACAAAAACCAAACATCCATTATAAATAAACACGAAGGAATAAATAATGAAAACTTAGCTACTAGTATTACAGTAAAAAGCTATATAGGTATGAATAATAATTCTCTATTGAATAATAAACACAACTATGAAAATTATACAAAAAGTAATAAATCTGTAATGAATACGCAGACTCATTCGTCAAATACAGACTCATTAAGTGCGATAATAACAATAAATGCGAGTAAACATCATAATCCAAACCTTACTAACAAGACTAGAGAAGTAGGACCCAAAATGATAAATCCAGATAATAAAATTATGGATAATATAATACAAGATAAATCGAAACTCGAATTTAACTATACAACACAGTCACATCTTCAAGATAAAAAGAAGACTAATATAAAGGATCAGAACTATTTTAAGAATGCTGGCAATATCACTGAAATCCCTAATGACAATAAGTTACAATTCTTAAATACTGATCACCTGAAACTATCTCACATTTTAACAAGTATAAACACAATTCCTGTTTCTATTGCTGTAGCTAGCATAATACCTGAGACAACCACCATTCAACCTTTTGACACTGAAGATAGAGGCCTATTTTCAAACACCCAAAGTTCATTATTGCGTACCACTCAAAAATTTTCAGATATTATAAGACAAAAAGAGGCAACATCCAAAATTACCCCTGTTAAGTTAAACACATATCAAATGTATGTAAAAAATAGTAACAAGATAGTTCTACCGCACTCAACACCAAATTCTTCTAGTACAATTATTTATCTAAAGCACAAAAGTTTAACTACTGAAGTAAAACTTAACAACGTAACTGAAAAAAGTTTATTTGAAACACCAAATGAAAATAATATAAATGGTACAGAAAAACCAGCTTTTACAACTTTTTATGAAGTGCTTACTCAAGACAGTACATCCGATTCCAGCACTACTCATTCATTATCTGGGAATTTATCTAGCTTACCAGAAGTCAATACTGCGAAAACAGATATTGAAAGTGGAACACAATCGACAATTGAATATATAACCGATCGTTTCAAAGTTTCATTAAAACAAAGAATTCAAGACAATGAAAAGTCAATCCTACCTAATACAACAACTGGAGTAGTGCCGAATGAGATAAAAAATATAAATGATCATACCTCACATGTGCACATATTGCCTTTTAGCACCATCACAAAGAATCACATTATTTCACAAATTTATATTTTAGATCCACAAAGTAGTAAAACAATTTGGGATCGACATGCTAAAGAGAAAACGATGAAAAATGCAAATCCTTCGAAAGATAATCAAACACATCAAAATTCTACAAACATGAACCTATTGAGTAAAGTAGATACAGAAGTTAACATTGTTGAGCCAAGCAAAGGAGATAATTCTCAAAATGTGTCCGTAAATATGATGAGCTACAAATCCGACTTAAATATGAAACACAATGAAAATGAAATGAAAGTTGCAAATATTGTAATGCTTGAACTTTATTCTACTACTTTAAAAACCACTGAACCTCTGACTTTGAGTAATGCCTTACAAAGAAATAGAGTCTCGAAAGAATTTGAACCGACAAATTCACAAAACAAAATTGGTGATATAGTTTCAGATACTTTCAGTTTAGCAATTAATTACCAAAATAATACAAAAAATTATTCACGAGATACAACCGGACTTTTAAAATATGTGGCTATTGAGAAACAAAAAGATAATATCGAAACAGGCAAATCTACTGTTGAACAAAATAAACTATTTTTACCTCTGCTATTCAAAAAAGAAACAAAGACAAACGTTATGAGTACAGTTAACACAAAGTATATCAATTTAATAGATACTAAATCAATAAAACATTTAAAAATCCCTAACTCGAAACTAAATAGACCATATTACTTACGACTCCCTGCCCCAGTTACAAAAAATATAAAGTACAACACCTACCAGCCCCCAATTAAAGAAGATTTAGACAGTCTAAAACGTAAGCGTAAATTTAGCCCAAGACCGAAACTTTCTTGTGCCATACTAAAAACTCTGAGGCACAAATTCAATTCCGCCCTTGAATTCAGTCAGTTTTTAAAAGCATCAAATTGTACAACTGATAATCTGAGTATAAACTTTATAAATAAAAACAATAGATTTAAACATTTACCAATCAAAGGATATGAGAATAAGAAAATAAACAATCATCTGGTTCAAAATAAACACCCGAACATAAAACTAACGAAAAAAGTATTTACAAAATTAGGATCTAGCGAATCGCTTTTAAGCTCTTATGAGAAAACAAAGCTGTTCCCTGTGAAGGCATTACCTCCAATAATGCCACCCGTTATAGTAAAACGAATAAACATAGGGAGAAAAAAAGAAATTATGACCATGAACACACAGGACTTTTTCTCTCAACATCAGTTAGCGACGCCAGGCCATTTGTATAATAATATTAGGCAGCGTCCAAATAATCTACCATATTTTAGACCGGCTACATTAAATCCAAGACATTATGTTTTGAGACCAAAATTTGATCCTTTAGAATCAGCATGGCCTAATTTTGATAAGCCTAGAACATTCTTCATTCCTCATAGACTCAACAGCGAAGACATATTTCCTGACTCATTCGAAGTTCGTAATCTCGATAAAATATCGAATAGGAAACAGAAAATTAGTACACAAAATAACGTGGCTTTATTAAAGAAGCAAGTGGATAGGATGGTTAATGTCTTAGATCGTCCACTCACGAATACGAAAATAGGTTGGAAACCTAATATTTACAAAGAAAACATCGATTCAGGCAAGAGAAAATTGTGGGGGCCACCCGACTTTGTAAAGCTGACGAGACCCCTGACTCATGAGATCGTTTTGAAGATGCCTGTGACTCCCTCTGGGGACCAATACAACCCTCAGCAGTTGCAATACAGAAGAAATAACAGAATAGTAACTCATACAACAAAGCTTGCAACTATGAAACCTTTGAAGAGAACACGGCGCCGCAGCAGGACTATATTCTTCTTAAGTCCTACTTTGCCTTACAGTTATGAGCATGATTTTAGCTTCTAATAAATATTTACTTATAAAACTTTGTTATTTTTTTCCTTTTACATTTTCACAAATACTACATACAACAGCAATTTTTTTTCCGTAAGTGTTGTTGATATAATATTTGGACTTCAAGTGTCTAAACACACTATGTTGAAGTTACGCGACCGAAGTTATGATGGTATTCAGCTGATATGACACATCTTATGTGCTGAACTTACGCGGCAGAAATTCGGTTGTGCGGGCGTTACCGCCTCTTCGCTGCTCCCAGGGGATCTTCGTCGGCAATCGAACTGAACTTCGGTCGCATATAGTATGCTAACTTACGCCCGACCGAAGTTAGGCTGTACGCTATGACGCGACGTAATTTCGGCATAGTGTGTCGTCAGTAATTCAAATAGCATTGCAGGCGTAATTGTGCTAAACTTCATTCGCGCGTCACTTCGGCATAGTGTGTTTAGACACTAAGAATCATCAACCTACACGTAACTTTTTCATCCCACCCAGGTGACAGATTGGTGGCTGAACGACATGTACCTGAAGGTTCGGCTGCCACTTCCCATCAACTCTAACCCGGGCATGGTGTTTCCTCGTCGTCACTTTGCTAAGATGGAAGAAGTCGCCGACCTAGGAGCCTTGTTCATTGATGACATACTTGATTATAAGGAGATGCTAGACAGGTTTGTAACTTGCATTCATAAGAATTAATTGCGTAAGATGTTATTTTCTAAATCTACAACGTGTTAAGTTGTATTTGAGAATCCTTCACAGGGGCTTGAAACTTATAGTCATCACAAATTCACCAGTGCATTGAATATTAAGACTTCGTTCACGTAATTCACGGGCGATAACATTGATCAGCTGACGGACCGGCAGAACCGGCAGACCTTGATAGGACCGGCAGAATACCCTAATAACTAATACATAAGTAGGTACTAGTCAGTAAAATATCGCCTAGAAGTTGTATGATATTTAAAAAATTTAAATCAGTCTATTTACAGAAAGAAAAAAAGTTCAACACAATTTTTTTGCATGAAATCTTGAAGAGTAGGTATAAGTAGCTCAAATCCCCCTGTGAAGGTTTCCCAAATACAAATCAACCTTTTGTATTTATGCTTATTTTAGAGGAGAGCTGCCCCTAGAACGAGCTACCAGTCGTGAAAAGGGTCAACCGCTCTGCATGGAACAGTTCTATCGACTATTGGGCGTGTGTCGTATCCCAGAAGTGGGCAAAGACCGGCTGGAACTGCCCCTCAAGGCTGGACCTGAAGAACAAGAGGAATTGGTCGTGGTCGCTTGTAGGAACTCTGTAAGTAGTTTCCAATTACCGTTATTCAAATATTTCATAATAATTTTTTTAAATTACACTACGCAATGTCAAAATCGTAAAATATTACTATACCTACGGCACGATATAATGGCCGGTTTGACGTTTGTCCGCTCATGAAGTTTCGTAGTAATTATTGTGACATTTTTAAAGAGCAAATTGCTGTTCTTTATTGTCAATAGTGACGTACAGTAAGTCATAAAATTTTATCGAATGTAGGTATAATTTTAGGACACAATATTTATTTATTACATTGATTTCTGAATTATATAATGTATATTACTGTCCCACGATCATTTATTTTTTATTTTTATAAGATTATAATTACCTATTGGTGTACTTATTTCACACAACTCGGTATTTGTTTTTCGAAATTCAATTTTTTTTAAATAAAATCTATATAATCGACACTAGGATCACTGGCAAGCACAATTAATACCTCCGGCAAACTTGCGTCAAAACAAAGCAGTTTCGACTTGACGTTGCTTCGAAAAGTACAAACTAGGAGTGCACTGCGATTGCGATATAGACCTCCTCGCCTGATGGTAAGCTAAATGGTAAATCTCGCCTGATGGTAAAGTCTCAGGAAGGGATCCCCATTACATACACTAACAGTGATAATTATAATGGTGGCCCTCAACTTACTCTTTTTACGCCTTTTGTTGTGGAATTCGTCGATATGGCCGAACGTACGCAGAGCTGTTCTAAACAGTCAGGCATGTGTGTTCGTTATAGGTACGCCTTCGTAACATTTCGATCGTGAATCTCAAAATGGAAGGTCAATTTTACCTATAACTGTTAGACGAATAGATAACTAAAGAAAAATTTGGCGAGACTGGCACAGAAGAAAATAAACTTCACACATTAAAACAGAAAAAAAACGAGCAAAACCAGTCGAAGACCATGTGTGTAGCAACTATTTACGGAAGGAGTATCCAACGAGAAAAAAGTTAGTGCAATTACTGAAGGAAGCTGGATTAATATATAGTACTCATTTTCATTCCTAAATCCAATATTCAGTTCGTTCAAATGTATTTAGTAGGTAAAAATTTATATTTTTTACTAAAGCTTTTGAATCAGGTATTGTACTGCTTGCAATAAGAACTTATAGATTTGATTATATTTTTATCGAGAGTAAATTGACATTTCACATCACTATTGTAATGTGTCAAACCGGCCATTATATCGTGCCGCTACTGTAACTTGTATCTAAAGCTTTACCTGAGACTTTACCTTTAGCTTATCATCAGGCGAGGTTTTTTTTTTTTATACTACTTAGGTGGCAGACAAGCACACGGCCCACCTGATGGGAAGCGGTCACCGTGGCCTATGAACGTGTGCAACACTAAGGGTGTCACACACGCGCTGCCTACCCTGAAGGGAAGGGGGGAGGGCTGGGAAGGGGTGGGGAGGCTAGGAAGGGATGGGAGGAGGAGGGGTAAATTGAGCTCTGGCTACCCTACTTACCGGCGGGAACACAACTCGATGGTTATTATGGCCGCGGTGTTCTGTAGGGCGGAGGTACTACCCCAGTCGGACAGCTCATTTCGGACGGGAGATACCGTCGTGTCCTACCTCCTGTGAAAATATTATCCCTCAGGTGAAGGAGGTGAAGTCAAATTGACGTGACCGATATAAAAAAAGGCTTTACCTGGGTGAAATATATACTGATTCTGTTGCCTTACAAAGTAGTACCAAATTCTAGATTTTATTCAGGCGGTATTTTATGGAAGAGTAACAAACTTTCACATTTATTACACTAGTAAGAATAATAAGATTATTACTCAGAGAAAATGACAAAATAAATAGATACCATTATTTCATCATACACCTGCCCTTGTCCCAATTATTTGTGGTTGGCGCAACATGTCATTCTCCTCCATACGTTCCTGTCCGATGTCATCTCCTCAGTCACTCCTTTCCTTCCCATACCATCTTTCACGCATTCTACCCATCTTTTCTTAGGTCTACCTCTGCCCCTAAACCCCTCTATTCTATGAATATTATCATTAGAAAAATACCATTCTATGATAAAAGTGTAACTCTATTACTTAAGTGAGGGGTTGTAATAACTTAGTTTGGTACGTCAGAGCACTTAATCACTTAATGAAGAGACAGAACTTGTGTTAATAACTTACGTCAACATGTCCCCTACGGGTGACAGGAGAGAGGGATAATATTATTTATGATGCAATGTTTGTAGGCTACGTTTTATTTCATCTTGTGCCACACACAAACTTATAAGTTAGTTCTATAAAACTAAGTAGGTGGATATCAGTCTTGTCGTAATTGAATTCTCAAATCTAAAACTAATTAAGTTTTAGATTTGAGAATTCAGTAACAAAGTTGTTGCTGCGAAGAAGTTTAAATTACTCAAAATGTATTTTAGCCGATTATTTTCGGGTCGAGGTCGAGGAGGTTTATGATGATAGTAATCTGTGATTATAAACTCCCTCCCCCCCCCCCCCAAGGTTGGCAGCGCGTGTGTGACTGGCGTTGCACACGTCCATATAGGCCACGGTAACCGATTCCCATCAGGTGGTCTGCGAGCTTTTTTGCCACCTGAGTGGTATAAAAAAATTAAATGCGTGTATGGGGCCCCAACAAATAGAAACCAGCTGATTAATGGATAACTTTCTGGCGCAGGTTTTTTCCTCGGGGTTTGGGTGAGCAGACGGCAGCAACTCCCGTAAAAGCCGAGATATAAAAAACAATAAATATATTAAACCTTTGGTCTTTAAATTTCACGTTTGTTCCCAGTTCTATCCGATCCCAGTGAAGGCAGCCGACCGCGGAAGACTAACTCCGGGAGAGATCCAAGCTCAGCTGCTCCACGCTATGGTGGACGCTGCTGGGGCCCCGCCAGCGCCCAGGGTCGGGCTGTTGACGTCCATGAACAGAGATCAGTGGGCCCGGGCTAGAGAACACTTAATTAAAGGTAAAATATGTGTAAAAATCACTTAGCAACTAAAACAAACAATATTATGGTGCAAACAATTCCATCAAGAACCAAGCGGTTCGGTGCCTCTTTTCTTTGCCGCACCATTAAAACCTGGAATGCTTTATCAGCTCACGTGTTTCCTTCCTCATACAGTCCCGGGTCCCTTAACCGGGGCGTGAAAAAGCATTTGATGAGGCCGTCAAGCTGAGGGCCACCACAATAGCACTATCGGTGTTTGTAATGGTGATTCCCATTCCAGAGACTTTACCTTCAGCTTTCCATCAGGCAAGGTGAAGTCATATTGACGTAATCGGAATAAAAAAAAAACTTTTACAAAAATAATTACTGCAGTTTAACAGTGGAATGCCCTGCGCGAGTCTGTTTCTAGAAAGCCATAGATTCTAGAGTGAACAGGTTGCTTCTAGGTAAGCGTGCTCCACCGTCGACCAAATCATCACTTACCAATAGGTGAGATAGTGGTCAAACACAAGCCGAGTAATCTGTAAACCTCAATTTCGTGATATCTCAGATGAAATGAACCGAATGAACCTGGAGCTGATCTCCCGGGCGCTGTGCATCTTGTGCCTGGACGAGGCTGGAGGAGACAGGGCGGACACCGACCCTGAGACCAACGCCATGCTGAGGGCCATGCACGGCGCTGGCACTCGGCACCACTCCGCCAACCGGTGGTTTGACAAGACTGTGCAGGTAAGTGATCATTTAGAAGCAACTCTACATCCGCATGCCAATCCACGGCATAAATATAATAATATCTATATCTCTATATACCTACATCAAGGATATGAAATATAAAAAAAAAAACAATAAAAAAAACGAAAACGAGATAATTATAAACAATTTTTTTTATTGATAAAAAAATAATTACGGGTTTTCCGCAGTTGTGATTTTTCCCGAGTAATTATGTTTGAAATTATGTATATTAACTAGCTGCACACCTGGCTTCGCTCCAGTGCAATTATGACTTTTCAATTTTTTTCTGACAATAGCAAACATACAATAATAAAAATTATCCAATTTGGTGCAGCCATTCAAAAGTTAAGTTATGCGCGTACTATTCATTTTGATGATTCATTTTTATTTATATCTAGATTAATATTTGAAAGAATAATGAAATTTTTTCCCCAAAAACCCATTGGCGATAGGTATGTACCTATGTGTTTACAAAAAGTGTACTTATATGTAGGTTTATCCACATTCTAGAACCCTAAATAGCACTGTATATTTCTTTACAGTTGATAATATCGTCTGATGGCACAGTAGGCATGTGCTACGAGCATAGCGCTGCTGAAGGAGTAGCCGTGGTGCGCCTGGCCGAGCGAGCCCTCGCCAGGGCGGAGGTGGCGGACCGCCCCGCCCCCCCTCCAGCCCTGCTCCCTGCCCCGCAAGCCATGAAGTGGAATATCACGCCAGAGGTTCAGAGGAACATTGAGCAGGCAGCCAGGGATCTTGACCGGTGAGAGTTTGCAAATATCAAATGTTGCTCAGGTGAAAAATAAAAAGTCAAAAATCATTTATTCTGTATAGACCATTAAACGGTACTTACAAAACGTCAAACGTCGGTGTTGCTTAACTGACATCATTCTCTGAACCTTTTCCCAACTCAGTTGGGGTCGGCTTTCCAGTTTTTTGTTTCTTTTGCTTAACTGACAATAGTTGAAAAATATGAAATAGATTTGAGCATATTGTGCTAGAATCGCTTGTTGTTAGGTTGTCAGATGAGTTAGTGGTCAAATGCATCTCAACGTTATCTCGACATTTTTCTTGTTCGATTTCACACTAAGCTACCTATTCATTTTTATAAGGCTTAGGATTACTTGCTGAATATAAGTTAGCACAATGCTGACAGATTTCAGTGCAGCTGCAGGCGCCATCTTGTTATAAGTTTTTTCGCTGACATCTCGGAAACTATGCACTTTAGAGTTCTTTAAAAGTCATGTTTGCATAGATTTTTTTTTATAGAACTTACCGCTTACGAGTTACGACTCATTTTGATGAACGAGTATTTCTATCTCAGCTGATAACTTTTATAATACTTAATATTGGATACCTAATTGAAAAAAATATTGAACTATATTTTTATACGGGTTTTGAGAGTATGTAGTACCTACCTGCTAAAAGTCAAGTCACATTTTAGTGGTACTTTGTACATTAATCACAGACAGGCTTGTAGGTACAAGTAAGTGGTGCCAAGGGTTAGGGTAGTTATACAAAGTGGGGAATACCATCCTCTGACTGAATGCTACTCTCCCACAGAGCCATCTCCGACCTAGACTTCAAGATATACACATACCGCGGCTACGGCCGGGAGTTCATGAAGTCCTGCCGCACCAGCCCCGACGTCTACATCCAGCTCGCGATACAGTACGCCTACTACAAGTAAGTTTTATTATTTACTTGCTATTGCCCGTATATTCTGTTCCCGCTACCGTGGACCGCGGGAACCTGTTCCCGGGATAAAAAGTAGCCTATATTATTATGTTATTCCACACTATAATCCATCTCTGTACCAAACTTCAGCCAGATCCATTCAGCCGTTTTAAAGAGTAACAAACATACATCCAGATACACATTCTTACAAACTCGCGTTTATACTCGTAATGGGGGTTTCGTACTCATTATCGATAGACATATTTGCAAAGCCCATTTCTACAAACGCCAAATCATCGAAGAGCCATTTAACCGATGGTCAATTGATCTATGGGCCATTTCATCGAAAAAACATATGCTCGAACTCCCATGTTGTCACCAACAGCACATTTCTTCGAGTGCTACATGTTCAAAGGTCATGATTTAATATAGAAAACAAAGACGGGTTTGTTACAACATTTATAACTCAAGAACGGCTGAACCGATTTGGCTGAAAATTGGTGGGGAGGTAGCTTAGAACTAGGAGACAGACATAGGATACTTTTTATCGTGCCACGGGGACGAAGTACGCCTCGGGCGAAGCCGCGGGGCACAGCTATCATCATTCTCTGAACCTTTGTCCCAACTCAGTTGGGGTCGGCTTTCCAGTCTAACTGTGATGCGGCTGAACTTCGATATTTTCCGTGGAGCGACTGCCACAACCACGCGGGGCACAGCTAGTATAATAATAAAAATTGGATGTGTTTGTGGCACCTCACAATTTGTGATCTATGAGTCGTTTGGAGGAGCATGCGGCGGTGTCCTCTAGTTTTTTGTTTTTAAATGGATATTGGCCATGTCTGCTTCTACATGATTCATTTGCGAATTGCTTAACATGTTTTTTATATATCTTTATCCAAGATAGTAAATGAACAATCTGTTAAGGTAAACAAACTGATGCAATCGTATTGAACAGGATTGCGTACAGAGTTGTATCTATAATAATTGTGCAACATTCTACTTATCTAGATAGGGCATCTAGATAAAAAAATGTTTACAGTTTATCTTTCATAAATCTTTTTTTTATATCGATCACGTCAACATGACTTCACTACGCCTACTAAGCTAAAGGCAAAATCTCTGGAATGGGAGTCACCATTGCAATCACCGTCAGTGCCACAATGGTGGCTCTCAGCTTGACGGCCTCATCAAATGCTTTTTCACGCCCCATTTAAAGGGCCCGGGACTGTATGAGGAAGAAAACACGTGAGCTGGTAAAGACTTCCAGGTTTTGATGGTGTGGCAAAGAAAAGAGGCACCGAACCGCTTGGTTCTTGATGAAATTTTGTCGAAGTTTGGGTAAAAGTTTTTTTAGTGAATAAGTATTAAAAAATTGGGTTATGAAGGTCAGATGGCAGTCGCTTCACGGAAAATATCGAGATCCAGCCAAATCCTCAGTTAAGACTGGTGAAGCGGACCCCAGATTCCGAGGTGAAAGCTTTGGATGCGACTGGGATTTACGCTAGATTGAAAAAGAAGAAGATGTATGTATGAATGTGCCTGTATAGGTATGTAGTGATAACATACTGATTATCAAAATGATCTGCAGGATGTACGGCTACCTAGTAACCACATACGAGTCTGCCTCCCTGCGTCGCTTCCGTCAAGGCCGAGTCGACAACATCAGGTCTGCGCACGGTGCTGCCCTGGCCTGGGCCGCAGCCATGTGCACCGCGGAGACTTCGCCCCTTAACGACGGCACTGACGAAGGACAGAAGAAGGTGTCGTTCAATTTGTATGGGGTGAGGACCTGTTATGGTAGCTGTCTATAGTAGCACTGCTAAAGAAGGCTGTAAGAGAAGTCATTTCTTCGGGTTCAAATCTCTACGATACGCTTATGACACGAACCATGCACCAGTGAAATTATTTTTATTGGATTTGGGGGTTAAGAAAAATGGGCAAACTAGAACAGTAAAATTACGTTTATAAAATTTGTGATTTCAAAGTTTATGAAAACTTATAGATAGTTAGTTATTAATTTCTCAAAATCTAAATGAAAAAGAATCATGTGTGCATTTAAAAGCTTGATAACCTCACGAAAGCGTAGGTACATTATTGTTTTAACATTTAGTAAGTTTAATAACCTCACGAAAACTCTAGATTTTGTTTTAACATATTATACCAAATAATAAAGTTTATTTTCCATTTTTCCATCTAATCATCGAATTAAAATCACGCGTTTTGAATGATTACTTTGAATATCTGAGTTTGAAATCAATATACAATGCTTGGCTTCTTGATAGAATCATGTAGTGTTTAGAACGAATAGCGTTTACCTGACCAGGGGCCTTACTCCGAAAAACGAAAATATTCGTATCCGTTGACGTTTTGACCATTTAGCTACCCCGAAAGTGTTTCGTTTCGGATTTCGGATCCGTCTTCGATCGTTTGACATTGAGTTTGTCGATCGTTATCAGTACACCTCCTACTCCCAAAATACATTTGACGTTTTCGCTGTCGTTGTTTGACAAATTGTCCGTTTTCGTTCGATCCGAAACGTTCATGTTCGATTTTCAGAGTAAGGCCCCAGGTACCTGATCAATAAACAACAAGTACCTTCCACAGGAACAAAAGAAGTTGGAGCTATTTGAAGAAGCAGCTCGCAAGCAGACCTCGATCATGGAAGCCAACATCCTGGGCAAGGGCATCGACAACCATCTGCTCGGTCTGCGGGAGATGGCACGGGAGACGCTGGGGGAACTGCCTCCAGTGTTCTGCGACGACGCTTATAAGCAAATGTTCGAGTTTAAAATGAGTACTAGTCAGGTGCGAGAAATATAATTAATTGCCGGTCAATTAATGATAGCTTATAAAAAAATTTTTGGAAGAAAAGTCATTTCTTATGTAGCTTTGTTTCAGAAGGCTGAAATAACAATCCGATTCTTGATTTCTCAAAATAATTAAATGGCAAAACTTCCAATGTGAATTTTAATCCATACTATACAAATATTATAAATACGAAAGTAACTCTGTCTGTCTGTCTGTCTGTCTGTTACGCTTTCACGCCTGAACCGCTGAACCGATTTTAATGAAATTTGGTATAGGAGTAAATTAGACCTCGAGAATGAACATAGGCTATGTTTGGTCGCGATAACCGACATCCACGCGGGTGAAGCCGCGTGCAACAGCTAGTATTCAATAAGTTTCATTGTTTTAGAAGCATGGTCAAGTATATAAAATTCCACTTTCTCTCTCAGGTGACCACAACCACAGATGGTACGTATATGGGTTACGGCGCTGTGTGCCCCGATGGATACGGATGCTGCTACAACCCCAAGAAAGACTCCATCATATTCTGTATATCTTCGTTCACGTCCTCTAGCGTTACCAACACGGAGGCTTACAGGCAGTCTCTTGAAGAAGCTCTAGATTCCATGAAACTGATGTTCCAAGCTCGGAAAGTTGATAATTGAAGCAAGATATAATCAAAAATGGGGGTAGAAGAAAATAATTTATAAATGTTAAAAAAAAATTGAAAAAAATTAGATGACTACGTGTGATTGATACTTGTATGGAAATTGTTGAGAATAGCAGATTTTATACCTGCATGGAATGTTGTTATGTTTGATGTGTCAAAATTGCAAAAATATTTTAATTTATCTTCAAAAGACTTAGGAATAGCAAAATTATGGGGAATAATATTTCCGCCAAGCAAAGCTGGGTAAACGTGCGAGGCTTAAAAGTCATAAAATTGAATTTGTGAAATCGAAAAATTTTGCTTAAAAGCCGCAGATTTGATCTGAATTGTCACTATTTAAATATTGAAAAAAAAGTTGTCTAATCACTAAATCTTATACATGTCTATACTATACATACTTCACTATTTAAGTATTAATTATTGTTATTAATAATTAACACACATTGTATAAGGAAATGTAAACATATCAAACGCTGACTAATGTTTTAAATATAAGTAACGTAAATTTTGTAAAATATTAAAAATTGTATGAAAAAAAATTGTTATGTCTAAACAATTCAATGAATGGATGCGGCATTATGCAAATAATATACTTATATTATCATTAGTAAATTAGAAGATAGATATTGAATTACCAATACATAAAAATGTTAGGTAATGGCTCTACCCTACTCTCGTAGGAGAATCGGAATGTATTATGTATGCAAAAGTGTACACATTATTATGCATGTACACTTTGTACATATATAACATCAATTTAGCTCTAAAATAATTGCACAATGTTAACTAGAATGCTGAAAATACTTTATGTATTACTCTGTTAACTTACCTATATAAATCGTAAGTTAAGTATATTATCATTGGATTTATAAACACATTTATGTTACTAATGATACTTATATTATTATTATAAATTATATTCAAAATGACGCGTTTAGAAAAATGCATTTATTAAATTTCGGAGCTGTATCTAATATAAGCTGATATTAATTTCAAATTATAAAATTAGCGTATAAATTTCTATAGTATTTTTACTAAATGTTGCCATTTTATATTTTATGCTAATTCCAGGTGGCTTGGTCACTGTTTAGTTTATCATAACTAATAATTTCAAATTATTAGTTGCATTCACTATTGTTATTTATTATTAGTATTATAGAAAATTTTATTTTTTGTTTAAAATTGTAGGTATTTAGGCTCTTATTGTTATAAAAATATAACGTCAATTTTATTGATTACTTATAATATTGTATAACAATACATAAATTGTTACTTATGCATACCATAAAGTTCAAAGGGTTGCCACGTAATAATTTGAGATTAGATATTCAAATATTTCGTGTACTTAATCGTAGTACGCATTTGAAAAAAAAAATCCGAGAATTGGAAAATCTCAAAAAATATAAAAAGTGATCAATTTAAGAAGACAGAACATGATTATAAATCCCACTAGTCGTCATCTGTATAGTCACAATAAGTTTAAATTTCAAATGAAAATATTAAATGTGTTTAAAATTTACTTACTTCCGAATTTAGAGCTTTTACACGATAACTATATATATACATTTGTTGTTTATTCTAACTAACTTTAGTCTAACTTTGACCTACCGAATTACGTTAAAAATAATGAGAACCAAGAACGCACTAATTCAAGGATTTCAAAATATATGTGTGCAAAAATTATACCCAAAAGATGAAATTAATTAATTAAACATTATGTATTGTCACAAATTTGAAAAAGCTTGTATTGCTTGACATAATTAAAAAAAATAAAAGGTCTTAAAAAACAAAACTAATAAAAACATCATGCGTGCAAACATGCTTGAGTTGTCTACGGCAGCCAACTGAAAGGTTCCAATATGGGCTTTTATGACAGTTTTAATTAATCAAGGAGTATTCCAGCCATTTTTCTAAATTTTGGCTAACTCATGGTTCTGCAAAAATAAACTATATTTGGATGGTTCTAAATACATAAAAAGGTTGCATTTAGGGCCCAGTCTGCCTCTTAAAGTTCCCGATAAATTATATATTATAATAAAAGATGAAACATTGTTATATTTCTTGGAAATAAACAAGTGACTTTTTAAAGAAAAAAAAGCTTGCTTTGAGGCATTCAACCTACTCGTAGTTGATTGTTTGTTGTACTTTGAGTGTACTACCTACTTGTCTCGAATCTCAAGAACAAAACATATTTACAAAAACCCTTAAAACGGTTTCAGATAATGCATTAAAAAGCATCAAATTAATTTAAATAAAATTATATTAAATTTTTCATCGTCCGAAACAAAATGTACAAAACATTTTCATATTTTTATATAATATAATATATAAATGCGCAATTTTAATACATAATGGAATGTTATTAATTGTGTACATTTGTACATTTTAATATTTAAAGTATGTAATTGCAGTATTCTTAATTAATATATAATTTACTCTATACTAAAAAGACATATCAGTATATTAATAAATAATAGTAATATAGTGTTTATTATTATTGACTGAATTATTTAATTGTGTTATTTTGTGACATAGGTACCATGCATTTAATTCAAAGTTTAATTATGCACGAAAGCACATAATATATTGATCTGGCTATAATAAGTTAGTCATTAATTTAAGGTAATTATCTAATTGCATAGTAATTGGTTTGATGCATTAGTGTTAATCATAAGAGATTAAAATGTCAATGCTGTGGTGATAACATAATACTTAGATTTGTAAAATATTTTAAATGTGTAGTGGTTTTTGTTATTTAACTTTTTGCTTAAAATCTTTGACGCATTTATCTTTTTAAATAATGCGTGTCGCGTATTTTCTATTTTTCTTTTAAATATATTTACAATATGTTAATGTTAATAAGTAAGAAAATGTATCTAATATTATATTGTAACTATATCGCATACTTAATCCAATATCGAGACTATTCAAAATTTTAACAAATTTTAATCAATCTTTTGAAGCCCATTTGATTGTAACATGTCAAGCAATGCAGTGTCACAAGTGCGGCCATGCTTTTGTGAAAAAAGTAAGATTACAGCTAAATAAAAAAAAAGTAAAATTAAAGCTACTACAACACTCAATGAAAATTTTCTTGCCTCTCAAAGCAAAGCTACCTTCAGTAAAAGAAGTTAATATAAAAATAGAAAAATAGTCTCCTAAGACTATTTTTAAAATGAAAGTGATATTTTACTGATTAATTGTTGTATCTAATTATTGGTCCATATTATGATAAAAAATACCACTTTATTATCGTTCATGAAAACTATGTTAGTATCACTAAAAAGATTGAGCGTGAGTTTCCAAATTCAGTATGTGAGGTTCAACATGCTAGGTAACATTTTTTCATCAGTCTATATTAACCTTGTTGATACCACAGATTACCCAATAATTGGTAATACGGTACAGTTGATATTTTTCGGATTGCGACAGTGTTGGATTAAATGTACGGTATCATTATTACTGTACTAAATAATCAATAGTTATAAGTAAATGTATACATATCAATGTCGACTATCATGGTTAGACATCATGACCAAGAATATCAAAAACATATCAATGTTTAGCATTAAGTGAAACATGAAACATATCAATTTGTAGATAGTATTGTATAAATTTAAGGTTTACAAAATAATTATCTGTTTTATGGTATAATCTATGCGATATTTTTCTTGCTAAATGTCTATTTACACTTATATACATTCATTTATTATATCTACGACTGAACTAATAGACTACTTGCTAAATGCGTATTTGCAGCAAGTGGCACTCGAGCCCAAAACCCGAACTTACTGCAGCCTAACGTACTCTATGTACCAACCCTAGCATCAAAAGTTACGGCCAAACGGCTGCAAAGTAAAAGTAACCCTACGGTCGAGTGTTAAGATACATACTTGCACGCAGTCGTCGGTCACATGGATATTTAGGTATCAATCGCAATAATGGCTGATTTTTCAGGCAGTGCGTTATTCGTACCAAAGTACTTACTGCACCAGCATGTTCCAAAATTTTGTGCTCGTGAGTGATGTCTATGTGTGCGTTGCTCGAGTGCCTATTATAAATGAAGCTTAATTTATATTCTCTCGGTGTTTTGTGTCACGGTATCAACTTGCCAGATACGAATCATTGTATAAACATATCAATTGTAAACGTAAGATTGATCAAAAACATATCAAAATTTTATACTAAATAAAATTTTAAGAAAATATACCGATTTATAGTATTGTATGTACTCTGTTATTATCTAGAATTTACAAATGTTATATGTTTTCGATATTCTTGCTCATAGTTAGATTATGATCAAGAATATCAAAAACGTATTAAAGTTTAATGTTGAGGCAAAAATTTGAGCAAAACCTATCAATTTGTATATTAATGAAATTGAAACATAAAGTTTGGAAATTAATTATTATTTCTGTATTATATTTTAATTTTTTATAGAATCTTTTTTATTGAACCTACACTTAATGCAGGATGTATAGCTGGATGTGAATAATTTTATAGACATTATCAATTTGTATAGGACGGTATTGAATGTAAGGTTTAATGTTTTACAGAACCATACATTATAAACCTAATCAATGTTTAGAATTAAGTATCTATAGGTCTATAAAACATATCAATTTGAAGTATCGCACTGTAATAAAGTTAATTAACAATGAATATCTTGCCAGCATTTTAAGCGCAGCTATGCCGATCAATTTTCTGACATCTCTATAATAGTAGTAAGTGTCTATTATTAGGTAAGAGCATGTCAAATAATAGCGCCAAATATATCTCATGCTTGTTTAATAATACATGCATGCAACTTATTTGACATGTAAAATCATAAAAATAAAAATATAATTATTAAGAAACAATTTTTTGACTGAAAAAAGGATGAGACGTCTACGGTAACGTTGTTTTTGTTTTATACAATTGTATTATGTTAACAATAAGCTTGTTAAATAATTTGAAATTATATAATTATGTGATAAAGTAACTTTATGTTTTTAATAAAAATCTCGTTATCATCGAATATACTTTGCTAAACTATTATTTTTGTGTAAATTATTATTACTATTTTCGATAATATGATCTTATTGATGTTAATTTAAATAAAATCTAATAATTTTATCATAAAATAAATTTATGATCAGTATAAAATACCTCTGCTGCATTCTTTTAATCTAATAAATAGGTACTGACCAACTTACTTCTAATGTAATGTACCATAATATAGTACCATAATGGTACATTACATTAGAAGGAAATGAAAGTGGTACCATATTAGTTAAATAAAACTTTATCATCATGTTGATCGTGTTTACGATTAATAGTAGAACAAATTGTTGTGTTTAGTGCCACAACTTGTAGCCAATATATACTATGTAGGTGATAGTTACTATTTAAAAGAACTACTTAACAATTTACAATCAAAATATTTAAAAAACAATAGATTAAAAAAGCTTGTATGTTTCCATTATTAGCGTCATTTAAGCGGCGTTTTAGTGAATGCAAATGTGTTTGTTATAGAAGGCCATCATTATCAGGAAGTAATAGACTAGATGTATAGATTAAAAGTAAATTAAGGGTAATTTCTCATGTTATTAATTTATTGAATTTTGTTTAAATATTCATGAACTTAAGTAAGGGTAAATATACAATGATGTTTTTATTGAAATTATTTAAATGCTCATAAAGTTATGTGTTAATTTTCTTTCAAACCAACATGAAAAAAACATAGTGTGCAAGGTTTATTATATAATTTCTCCATGTAAATAAGAAATTAAGTAAATAAACAAACATATCAAACAATAAATTAAACTCATGAATATAGTAAGATAAAACGCATAACATATACACTATTTATATCACAAGTTAATAATTACTGTAGTCCGCGCCATGTTATAAACAATGCTTTTATGATATGAAAATAAACCTAGTTTAGAATACATGTATGTATTAGCTGTCACCTGTACCTCTATACTCTAGGACACAGTATAATAATAGCAGTAAGTCAAAAGATTGAGGACGGACCTTTTTCAATCAATCAATCAATCATTTATTTATTTGCTAATGTTGGTACAGAGTAATGTTGTTAAACAATATAAATATGACCAGCCACATTCCGCCTCAAGGCATGCAAATTTGTACAACCAATTAAATGAATTACAATTTTAAGATTAAATATCAAAAATGCAGTAAGTATTAGAATTATAGCAAAAGAAAAATAAATTTAAAATAATAAATTTATAAATCACACTATGTCAGAATATAAAGGGAATGTCAATAGGTATTGAATAATTAATAACGTCATTAATACCTAATTTTATGATGATTCCATTAGTAATAAGCAATAACGATGATAGATTTATATAATTTTATTATATTTTGGTAATTACCTGGATGAAGTTTACTAATAATCGAATCGTAATGAATCGAAACGAATCAAATAATTTATTACTTTGCAGAAAACACTTCTTAATGGGGTTGTCAATTATGAAATTATACCTATACTTTCCAAGGTCTGTTACTATTATTAAACTAACTGGACTTACTGCTATTATGTGCACTGTGGTAAATAAACACATCGGTAGTTAGTAAGTGTATCTGTGTCAATTGGATGTTGCTCTCAATAAAAGTTATTTGGGAAGTCTGTATTTTATTGACAGATCCTTTTATTAAATCGGTTAATTGGACAGTACCACACATGATGGTGAGTTTGGGGGTCATGCTTGGATATAAATCGTAAAGGAAAGGAGGCCATTCCAAATGCTATAAATTCTGAAGTGTTTTAGTTTGCCCTATGACATAACTTGAACGTCGAAGAATCAAATTGTCTTTCTCACTTCTACATCTTCTAAAAATGTGTTATTATTTTGGCATTTTGTACCAAGAAATAAAACAAATTTGTACATTATAACTTTTGATAGTTTAATCAAACACATTTTTCGTTAAAATAAATGGTAACTCACATAGAAGACCAGCCGCAGTTTTCCATTATAATACTTATATGACTGGTTTATGGATTAAGAAATTGAAATTGAGTCTTGTCAACGTCGACTTACGCACAGATTTGTCTTTGTCGAGATTAAACTTTTTAGAAACCGGCTAAGAATTTTTATATATATATGTGATCTTCCAATAGGTCTGCTGAAGTATATAATGATGTCCAGCTCACGAGACACACCTCTTCAAGAAACCCAAGCAGGAATGTGAGCAACAGTCTTTATGATTCATACACTGGAACATAATAAAATTGTTTTTTAATTGTTTTTTTTTATACTACATAGGTGGCAGACAAGCACACGGCCCACCTGATGGGAAGCGGTCACCGTGGCCTATGAACGTGTGCAACACTAAGGGTGTCGCACACGCGCTGCCTACCCTGAAGGAAAGGGGGGAGGGGATTTTTATACGTAAGTACTTGTTTTATGGCTGTAGTGATGGAATAATCGAAGGCTGGGTATTTATTAGGTATAGTGCATTGTGGTAGGACTTGAACGCGAGGCGTTACACTCGTGCTGCCGATCTTGTAAGAACCTTCTAACGCCCTTCTTGAAGAACCCCATATTGTAAAGTAGTTATTATTATTAAGTACTTACTAGCTTTTGCCCGCGGCTTGGCCGCGTGGATGTCGGTTATCGCGACCAAACATAGCCTATGTCTCGAGGTCTAATCTAATCTACCCCTATACTAAATGTTATCAAACTCGGTGCAGCGGTTCAGGCGTGAAAGCGTAAAAGACAGACAGACAGAGTTACTTTCGCATTTATAATATTAGTATGGATTACTATCCATACAACTAAAAAGGGGGCGTAATCATTTTTGTAATCATCAGATTTGACTATCGTTTGACGCCCCCTGCAGGTGCAAATAACGCCCCCTGAAGTTGTAAAGAGTTACTTTCACAGAACTTAATTTTATTTTTTATTTTTTTTATTTAGTCCGCCGGATTGACTGCATCCCGCCTGATGGTAAGCTGAGGTGCAGTCCTAAAAATAGTGATCATATTGCCCAAGGGATGCCCCTAGAATGGTGCCCTCTACCCAGACAGATACTTTTTCACGCCCCGCTTAAAAATCCCGGAACTTATTCTTCCGATACTTTAGTATCTATGTAGAAACCACGACACGGGAAATGCTCTATGGGCCATCTTACACCCTGGCGCCAAAAGACGCTAGACGGCGCAGCGTGCGGTTTTAGTCGGTAAGAGACCAACATAATCTAACATAATCTGCCCCACTCGCCTCGAGGGGGGGGGGGGGGGGATTTCTGGATCAACATTTCTCTTGCTTTCTGCGTCAGACGGCGCCTCCCATAAAAGTCCAGATAAACCAGTATAACAGAGGTGGAGGAAAATAAAAATCACAAAATATAAACTTTTTGGACTTTTTTGGACGGTATTGGATTGTCACACGATGTAGCTACTTGCATGCAAAATTTCATCTGAATCGGAAACTGGGAAGTGCATTAAATTTAACTTGCAAAATTTGATTAAGTAGGTAGGTACAGACAACGAACAAGTGCCGATAAAAAATAAGGAAAAATATGTTAAAAACAGCTGGTAAACATATCTATGTTTACCAGCTAAGTCTCAAATAGGATGACATTTCACACTTACAATACGAACAATAATAAATAAGATAGTATAAACAAAATAGAAAGACCAAACAATACTCACAAATTCTCCAATTTTAGCACAAGTCGGCACCGTATTGTCCGTCACTACAATTGGGTGATTAATACCTTCAACTGTCTCAACGGGCAAATCTATAAAATTATCCTCATCCACTTTATGTGCATCTTTTGCAAACGATATCAAATTACATAAAGAATATTGGACGAAAACTACAACTAAAATGATACAAATACGACTCATTGTGATGAAATCAAAACAACTAACTTTAATACTTGTGCAACAATAGGCTATGACTAACGGACTCGCGAGTTGACCGGTTTATGAAGTAGAAATATGCCTGGCATTAGTCCTAATGGCAGTTCAGTGTTGCCATCTCTGCATAATCAAATTCCCGTCGCGCGTCGGATTTTCTTGTGTTGGTTGGTTTCAAAATCGTATTCCTCGAAATTGTTGATTTAGTAAAAGGAAATATTATTATAAATTTTGCTGAATCAAAATTACAAGGAAGTTTGTACTAATGAAGGAATATTTGTTTGATACCCTTAGTGTTGCACACGTCCATAGGTCAAGGTGACCGCTTCCCATCAACATTAACTTCTACATCTACATTAACTTTCATTCTTTTTCATTCGCCAAAGTTATCATAATATAGGAGCCCACCAAGACCTTGGAGGCCCTAACCAATATCAATCAGATCTAACCTCAGCTGCTAGCCGGTACACCAGCTGATTAACGATCGAGGCTTATTGGGAGGGCAGGCGGTAGTCGCTCACATAAAAGCTAAGATTAGCCATTTATAAGGAGAGATGATAGAAGATTAATTTTTATTGATGAAGTGGGTAACTTTTTAGTGGACTAGTGGCTCACTTGCTTCTTTCCCTAATATTCCTAAAACACGATCGTGTGTCTAAAGTCCGCTTCCCATCAGGTGGACCGTGCGCTTGTCTGCCACCTAAGTGGTATAAAAATAAGTCTATATAGATATATCGAACTAGATAAGAACAAAAAAAAACATTTCACTTATAAATCATTTAATCAGATAAAACACATTTTTGATTTTAAAAAAGTACAACTTATAGACATGACCAATGAAGTGGTCTATATCTATCAATAAGTTGATTGCAGGACGATATGAGGCTGTTCAGCTCACGTCACACACCTCTTCATGTATCCCAAGCAGGCGTTTGTGCAACAGTCTTTATGGTTCATACACTGAAAACAGAACAAAATTATATGTTATACTTACATACTTGTCTGACGAAATACGTACGTTTTTATTTAAGTTTTTATTTTGAAGAGGGATATAATACGTAAGTATAGTTAAAATCTAGGTATGTGTATGTGGGACTTCTGTGTGTGTATTTATAGTGTTGTATGCTAAAATTTATTTCGATAAGCTCTTCCAATTAGTCCCACCCTCCCCTTTTCTATATAGAACCATACGTGCCAGGCTGAGGTATCACCCTCATACAGTGCAGACAATTCCATCAAGAACAAAGCGGCTCGGTAGGTAACTCTTTTCTTTGCCGCACCATAAATATTTGGAGTTTTTTACCAGCTTACGTGTTTCCTTCCTCCTATAGTCCCGGGTCCTTTAAGCGGGGCGTGAAAAAGTATTTGATAAGGCCGTCAAGCTGAGGGCTATCATTTAATTATATTTTATTTATTTATTGGAACATTTAACAGTCATGTGGTATACATTGGTGATATAAGGTAGTCAGACGCATAACCCACGCCAATGTCAGCAAGGTAATAATTTTAACATTGTAGTATTATCAGTGTCTCACTGTACTGTAATCTGTAATGGTGACCCCCTTTTTTTGACCTACCTTTAGCTTGCCATTAGGCGAGGTGAAGTCATATTGTCGTGATCAGTATCAAAAGAAAATATTGTAAACAAGGAAAATAAATAGGTAATAACAATAAATATTTTACAACATTCTACACAGCGCTCTCTACACCCAAAGTATCTAAGCATAGTTTAACTAGCTTGTGTTATGGGTTCTAGATAGGTATGTTAAACAACTAAGGATATGTTAAAATCACAGAACAAAGAAATAAAATAAACATAATTATTTACTTTTTTTGTAAATACATACATATTATACATAGAAACACCAAGACAAGAAATAGACATATTCATGCATACAATATTTTCACTGAAAGGGAATCGAACCCACGCCTTCTGGCGTAGCAGTGGAATGCACTACCGCTACATCACTGAAGCCGTCTATATACTTAAACACATAAAATATGACTAAGAGCGTACATAAAAGTACCATAGCAGTTAATCTTCGTAAGTACGTTATCCTGCTTCGTGATGGTCACATTGTAATTATTGCTACAATATTTACATTTATAATGTACATACAATTTATCAATATACTCTTATCAGCCGACGCCCTTGCATCCAACCCAGTAAACAGTTCAAAGTATTAAGCAGCTATCAAGCTCTCAAAATGGCGTACGTAGGTACCTACCAGTGGTAAAGTTCACGGCATCTAACTTGGCAAGATTTTGGAGTAGTTTAGGCCCCACTACTCCAAAACCTTGGCCAAGTTAGATGCTGTACACTATACTTGTTTGTGGCAAAATGCGTCGCATATGAACAAGTATAGTGTACAGCATCTAACTTGGCAAGGTTTTGCAGTAATGGGACCCACACTACTCCAAAATCTTGCGAAGTTAGATGCTGTATACTATATTTTTTTGTGGCAAAATGCGTCGCATATAAACAAGTATAGTGTTAGTTCGGCATCTAACTTGGCAAGGTTTTACAGTTGTGGGGTGGGACCCACACTACTCCAAAACCTTGCCAAGTTAGATGTGTACACTATACTTGTTTGTGGCAAAATGCGTCGCATATAAACAAGTATATTGTATGGCATCTAAATTGGCAAAGTTTTGCATTAGTGGGACCCACACTACTCCAAAATCTTGCCAAGTTAGATGCCGTGAACTATATGAACAATTACAATGAACGAAGTTTTTAACCAATTAGTAGATATGCTAACGTTCCGATAGATTTTGCCTTTAGCTTACCATCAGGCGAGGTAAAGTCATTTTGACGTGTCTTATATAAAAAAAAAGATTTAATAGATGGAATTCAATATCTAGGACAGGATTTGAACCTGTGACCATTACCTTTCGTGGAGAAATACTCTGACGAACTGAGCTAACTAGACACGACATGGATTACCGAAATTTTCATCTACCTTTTTTTATTAATTTACACCGCCAGATTGACTGCACCCCGCCTGATGGTAAGCTGAGATGGAGTCCAAAAATACATCTTAAAGCAACTATAATACGTCCAGGTAACTTAGTTTTTTATAACAGCTTAAGTAAGTAGCAGACAAGCACACGGCCCACCTGATGGGAAGCAGTCACCGTGGCCCATGGACGTGTGCAACAATCAGTTGATTTAAGTCTTCCAAAATTGTATTTATTCGTAAGTTATATTGGTAGGTAAAATGTTGTAGGTACCTATCGAATATCAAAGATTGGTGGGTACTTTTGTCATAAAGATGTTTCATTTTAGACCCCCTAAATTGTACACAATACAGAAAAAAATAGAAATAATACCGGTTATTGGCAAAAATACACATAATCAAACGATTTATTAATGGTGTCTTATGAAAGGACTAGCTAATGTAGCCTAAATTTATGCCTGATATATTTTTTTGTGTTAGACACGTCAACATGACTTTACTTCGCCTGATGGTAAGCTAAAGGTAAATTCTAGGGCTACAGTGGTGGCCCTCAGCTTGACGGCCTCATCAAATGCTTTTTCACGACCCGCTTAAAGGACCCGGGACTGTAGGAGGAAGAAAGCACATGCGCAGCTGGTAAAGAGTTCCAAAACTTTATGGTGGAAAACTCCAATTCGGCTCAGCCGTTTCAGAGATTACCTCTTTTAAATAGACAGGCAAACAAACAAACAAACAGATACTCATATGTAAAACCTATTTAAATATCACATACACTTCAATTTTATTTGTAAGTATGTATAGATAACAACCAACAACAAGAAATTTACATCAACAAAAACTTAAAAGAAAATGGGCCCAAACATTAAAATACTCACAAATTCTCCAATTTTCGCACAAGTAGGTTTCTCCTCATTCATCAGTACATTTTGTTGATCGTTACTCTCAATTTTCTCCATGGGTAAATCTACTTTATCCTCTACATCCGTCTTAGGTGCATCTTTTGCGCCTGATATGACATTACTTAAAGAATACTGGACGAGAAATACAACTAAAATGATAATACAGAAACGACTCATTGTGATGGAATCAAAACAACACTAGCAGACTCGTCTGCTGACCGGCCTATAAGTATGGGTTCGAAACATGCCAAGCATTAGCCCCGATGTCACTAAAATGTTGCCATCTGCACTTTTCAATATTCCCTTCCCCATTTATGTTTAAACTAATAAATAAAAAAATATTTTCACTTAGAGCTATCTATCTATGGAATCTAAAATAGCATGTTCATTTTATCGAATTGATAGAAATGGTGAAATTACTTGATTATTTGACTTGCAATTCAGTTGAAAACAAACTCCACCCAGAGTTCATTATTTTAGTTAAAATAATTAAATAAATATTCTACGACAGCGCACCCTAGACCCAAAGTAAGCATAGTTTAACTAGCTTGTGATATGGGTTCTAGAATGCTGATAAACATACAGTACATTGTTGAAGGAGATATCGAAATTAATAATAATAATATAGGCATGCCCACGATAGCTTTAAAAAACTGGGTGGTAGACCTTTTTGAGAGAGAATTGAAGGAATGGAAAGAATATGTGAAAGGAGATGAAATACAATATGGTAAGGAAGGGAGTGACTGAAGAGATGACATCTGACAGGAATGTATGGAGGAGAATGATACGTTACGCCGACTCCAAATAATTGGGACAAGGGCAGGTAGATGGTGATGATTGAATGTAAATGCATAACGCGTAGCACCTGCGCTGCCTACTCTGTAAAAACCTCCAAATGGATAATGATAAAAAACATCATAGAATAAAAAAATGACTTCTATCGCAATTCACTTAAGTTATTTTATAAGCTGCTTTTCAGCAGTCACATCGAGAACTTTATTTCAAAGTAGGTAATATAGCGTAAACTTGTGACGGCATGCTTTTGACGAATTCCCCTGCATTTAGCGAAACAATCGTACGCTGGGAACACCGCTTTGGGCCCGTATAGGTAGATAACGGATAAGCGCACGTACTCTTTCGCACGTACCTTAAATCCTTTCAAATGTTATTTGCTATTAACATGGTTCTATTTTTCCTCGACAGTGTTTACAGTTAAAGGCGATAAGATTTTGTTTTGAAGCGATCAACAACAGTGTACCTACTGAGTGTACCCTCATCTGCGATCACTTGCTGATGACTAAAAATATTAAATTAATTAAACAAACAATGGTATTATTAGGTATATATGATTCACCAAATTAGGTTACTTTATACCTAGGTAATTATGCAATTATTTGTGTATAAATAGAAGTGACCTATTAATGTAATAATTGCTTAATAATTAAACAATTATTTCTATATATAAATAGAGTGACCTAATTTCGTGAATAATTAATTATGTTATACTAACTTTTAAACTTTCGCGTTCCATGATATTATACTAAAATGTAAACGGGAATTAACGCGATCATGGTATAGGTATATACATACCTTTGGAATGCCTGACGTTTCGACCAGGTTACACCAGCCGTGGTCACAGGCTGACTGGTTCAGCTGCGCACGCCCTCCGTCACCGAGACCGTAAGGTAGCCGGTTGTTCATTTAAAATGTTGAAAATATACGGGTAGATGAACAACCGGCTACCTTTTTTTTTTTTCCGTGCGGCAATCCTCATGGATACCTCCCCTGCAGCCAGTGGGGGAGGTAATGTCGGACTCTTACCGACTAAAACCGCACGCCGTCTAGGGTCTTCTGACGCCAGGGTGTAAGGTGGCCCATAGAGCATTTCCCTCGCACCCTCACGGACTCGACGACGGAGGGCGTGCGCCAGCTGAAACAGTCAGCTTGTGACCACGGCCGGTGTAACCTGGTCGAAACGTCGGGCATTCCAAAGGTATGTAACATATACCTATACCATGTTCGCGTTAATTCCCGATAACATTTAAGTAAATTAATTATGTTATTTAAACAATACCTACCTACTACATATCCAGCATGGACCAGAGTTAATAACTAGCAACTCGCCCTGACTTCACCTCTGCATTTTTCCCTTTATAGACTGCAATACAGTCACCTATTAAAGCACCGAAAGTATAAGTAATACAGACACTTTATGTTTAACTAGCCACCAAGACCCAAAGGAATCTATTCTTAAGTTAAAAAGCCTACATAAATTATATACTTATAGGTATATTATTCTAGACTAAGATCTATCCTTGTAGCAAATTGCAGCTAAATCCGTTCAGACGCTCTTGGGTGAAAGAGTAACAAACATTTATACATCCATACTTACAAAATAATTTATAACCTTATGGTTATTTTTGTTGACTAAAGCAAGCTAAGCTAACCTCTTCACCATTTAAAAGGTACAGCGCCTGCGTATTTCGTTAGAGCTAAATTCAAAAATGTGCAATGTTAACCTTTTTTAGTTGCATATTGGCTATAATATCGATAATAATAATTATAATATAATTTATAATAATACAATAGTAATATAAAATAATTATAATTATAGTCTGGTAGATAATGCTTTTAGCATTAAGTTCGCCTTTGTACATAATTTTGTGCATAAAGTTTTAAATAAATAAATATCTAGAACCAAGCGGTTCGGTGCCTCTTTTCTTTGCCGCACCATCAAGACCTGGAATTCTTTTCCAGCTCACATGTTTCGTTCCTCCTACAGTCCCGGGTCCTTTAAGCGGGGCGTGAAAAAGCATTTGATGAGTCCGTCAAGCTGAGGCCCGCCACTGAGACACTATCGGTGTACTCGTATGTAGTTGTGACCCTCGGACCTAAGACTTTACCTTTAGCTTACCATCAGGCGTGGTAAAGTTATATTGACGTGTCTAACATAAAAAAGTCAGATTTAAAAAACAATAGGTTCGCAACAATTGCAATTGTGTTGATTAATAAAAATATAAAGTAGTGCTATCTATATATACATACACGTATGCTTATTTGGTAAAACCGGTTGAACTTGAATTCGTATGACGTAGACATAATTAACAAGTTCTGTCCGAGTAAAACCAGTAGCATATGTGTAGCTATGCTTAGGATAAATAGGTACTTATGTTAAACTAACATGAATCCACTAATATTGATGTTGTACACGTCCATAGGCCACGGTGACCGCTTCCTATCAGGCAGGCCGTGCGCTTGTCTACCACCTGCGGTTAAATACTTTAGCTTTTTTGTACAGTACAGGTTTAAAATAGCTTTATTATTTGATGGTATCCGAATCATCACTAAAAACATTTCAAAATTAAGAATAATGTCTCTAGTGTGTCCTTAACGTCGACTAGCCGTATTTCACGCGGGTGGATGCGCGGGCAACAGCTGTTTAACTATTCTTAAATATACATCTGTGATTATAGTAATTATAGTTGGAATAATAACTTTATAATGAGTAATAGATATGCGAGTGAATTTTATATTTTAAGTTTTCTTTTGTTTACACGCTAGATATTTTTCTAAAATAAAAGTAGGCTATAGTTCACGGCATCTAACTTGACAAGATTTTGGAGTAGTGTGGGCCCCATTACTCCAAAACCCTGCCAAGTTAAATACTGTACACTATACTTGTTTATATGCGACGCATTTTGCCACAAACCAGTATAGTGTACCTACAGCATTTAACTTGGCAAGGTTTTGAAGTAGTGGGGCCCACACTACTCCAAAATCTTGTCAAGTTAGATGCCGTGAACTGAACGCCTTATAATATTGCCTATCTGCCCTTGAAAAGCCCGTCAAAATCGGCCCACCCGTTCCAGAGATTATCTAATTCAAATAGGCAGACAAACATTCAAATACGGCTTATTAAAAACAGACACTTCAGTTTTATATATTTGTATATAAATATTTATTGACTAAAGCTGTTATTTTCATATCACAAACAAACACTTTTTATAGATAAGCTTGATTTCCGAAAACCGCAAACAGTTCGCAGAATATCTGCTGATAACGCGCCGATAACTTTTGACACGCTGCACTGTTATGTGCAAGCTAAGGTGATGTTCCACCACAGTAACTAAATATCTGGGTGTATGGAGGATATAACAACAGTAAATAAGAAGGCTATATAAGCTAAAGTAATAAATAAATTACACATGTGAAAATTTCAAGCCTAGCTATCACTGTACCTACTTACATGAAATACGAATACCTTGTTAAAGACAGTGTAGTTTTATTACCGTTTTTCCCCTTCAGGTACGGGATCTTAAAAATGTTAGATGTAGATTTGTTCATCCGCATTCTAGAATCCATAATACAAGCTAGTTCCGCTATGCTTTCTTTGGGTCTAGATATTAAATATTGCATTTGTGGATAGCATGGCTTGGGTCCCAAAGACCTTGCTGGATCCTCAATTTATTTACTACAGCCTAGCATCTCATCATCATAGCTGAATGAATAAAGACGCAGCTTCTTCTCAGAGGGATACGAGGTAGGTATGGAGTTCGAATCCGGCCGGACAGTACCAGTGTGAATTGACTCGTAACTTTGTGGAATTTATATTATGTGCTAATCACATGATTTACCATTTGTGACGGTGAAGGAAAAACATCGTGGGGAAACCCACAAGTCCTAGAAGAATTTCTAAGGATATGTCCGATCTTGACTTGAATCCGATGATTTGATGAGGCCGTCAAGCTGAGGGCCGCCACTGTAGCACTACCGGTGCATGTGATGGTGGCCCCGGTCCTGAGACTTTGCCTTTCGCTTATCATCAGGCGAGGTGGAGTCATTTTGACGTGTCCTATATAAAAAAAAAAAAAAAAAAAAAAAAAAATCTACAATATGGGGTTCTTCAAGAAGGGCATTAGAAGGTTTTTGTAGGGTCGGCAGCGCGAGTGTGACGTCCTTGGTGTTGCACACGTCCATAGGCCACGGTAACCGCTTTCCATCAGTGTGGGCCGTGTGCTTGTCTGCCACCTAAGTGGTATAAAAAAAAAACCACCAACCCGCATTAGGCCAGCGTGTATGGATTGAGGTTTAAACCCTCTCAGCTCTCTTGTAAGAGTAGAGGAGACCCGTGCCCAGCAGTGGGACGTAAATGGGTTGCTATCAGCCAAGCATCCTCCTTCTTCATTACTGAAGGTTGGCCGCTAAGCTTCCTGTATTGTTCTCTGTCTGCAGCATAGCATAGCGTATCTGCCAATGTACATACGCCCTGACCTCTCGACGTTCATAATAACCTTCCTTATCAAGTTAGTGCTCACCGCTCATAAGTTGATCTAGCACGGTTGTGTTCTCACCAGTACACTTACAAACACGCACTATGGCTCGTCTCAGCACAATTGTCCTAGTTGTCGCACTAACACTTTGTATACTCAATATAAATAGTGTGGAAAGTGCGTGTGGGAGTCACGGCGATGCGGTAAGTACCAGTCCAGCCTAATCGTCATTGTTAAACGTGAAAGTCTTTTATTCGTCTGTCTGTGTGTTAGCGAAATTCATTAAAACCAGACAAAGGATTTTGATGATGTTTTCATTAGTTTTTAAGTATTTTTTCACCGCAGGTTTATCTATCATTGAAATTGAAATATTTTAAATTAATGCATATGAGTACCTAGTTATTAGTTATTAGTAGTTATTACCAAAAAATATTTGTAACAAGAATGCAATTTTTAAAATTTTTGTCAGTCAGTCTGTCTGGCTCTTTTATAGGTATCTGTTTGATTTAAGTAGATAAATCTTTGAAAGGGTTGGGACGATTTTAACGGGATTTACGCTGACCGATAGGTAATAAATAGGATACTTTAATTTAATAAAAATATCTAATTAGGGTTCCGCACAAAAAAATATAGCCTTAAGATACTAAATCTACGCGGGCGAAGATGAGGAGTCTAGCAGTGTATTATCAGGAGTTATTAGGAGGTCACTTGGTCACCCATCCTAAAACGGATCGGGCTATTAAGTATCATTTGACCATGCATTGTGCTAATCTACTCAGATAACACTAGCCACTTATTCTCTCCTTTCCTGCGGATCCTTCACAAAAAAATCCCTACAAATACCACCCCCGCGGTGCCTGACCTTGCCTGACCCAAGGTCATCACCGACATCGAGATGACCTCCTGGTTTGGGAACCCACAGTTCTACTTACCCTACCTACACTGGGTAGGTACAAACTTTCCCTACACTGTAAAAAAATACAATATTTTTTTGTTTCAGTGTAATAACGACAGTCAATGTTGCGAAGGAAGTAAATGTCACAGGTACGCAAAGAAGTGTCAGACAACAATAACTCCTGAGGATTTAAAAGCACATCTGCACAAGCACTGACCGTCTCGGAACCGACCAGCTCCAGCATCTTCAGCATTAAATTTCTATGTTAAAGAGAGTTTTAAGTGTGAAAACTCATAATTGGCCTTCAATATGTTAGCCATAATCTCATTGTTAAATTGTTAGCTGTAAGTTTTCCGAAAACATTAAAATAAAATAAAATTGATGATATTTTAACACATATCATTAAAATAAAACATCAACGTCTTCTGATTAAATAAAAACAAAAAAATATAACTTCATTATTTTTAATTAAAATCATTGTATATTTATGAGTGTTTTGTTTTATCTGTAGTTGTTAACCTTCACGATTCCACTACCTGATGGACTCCAGTTGCCGTAGAAGGCAGTGCCAATCCTAAGAGGTGAGAAGTAGAAATGTAGGGTAGTTCCATCTCCAACGCCATCTATTGAAACGAAGTTATCATACTTACTTCATGGTGATATCAGTAGGTATCTCGGATCTCGGAGGTCTTTATGGATAGGTACTGATTTTCTACCTACCTATTCACTCACAGGGGAGACACTCTAGACGGCTCCTCGGAGGCTCTCCACGTATCCCTCTGATTAGCAGAGGGCAGTGGGGAGCGGGCTGGTTTTCTGAGGCTCCCCTCCTCCGGCGGAGGGTAATAGGATGGCATTTTATTTACTTGTATATAGGTACTGAGTGCTAATACCATTAATGACCCTAAACCGGGGCAACTATTCCACTGGTGCATCTATCCGGATTTAATCCTTACGATGACCCTAATTTCTACACCTTTAGCTCGTACCATCAGACGAGAGGAAATCATATCATTGACGGCCTCAATATAAAAAACATTAGTCTGTTATTTTATTTGTGTCAATATAGGCACACTATAATATAACGACCTTCAACATTAACTATTAGTGAAATAGTTACAAATTGAACTTATCAGCGTAGATAATACCTAGGTACCTAGTATTGCTTAAACAAACACCTGCATTGTCAGAATTGCCTCGAACCTGTTATCTGACCCAGTTTTCAAGGAAAAATACTTCTAATACCTATGTGAGTAAAACAGGCTACAAAATACAACATAGTACGAATTCTTAATATATTCAGAAACATGTACCTACCTATACCTTAAAAATCTACGGATGAAAAGCATTAAAAAGACCTTTGGAAAGGGCTGTGTCACAAAAATGACAGCGGCTAATGTGTGAGTGAATTTTGGATTGCTATGTGCTACCCTGAAATGTTGTTTTTTAATGATTCTATATCGGAAAAAGTGATCTTCCAGGACGGGACTTGAACCCGTGACCAGTTTTTACAGGGGGAATGCTCTGACCAACTGGAAGGTCACAAAAATCATTAGGATACTAATTGCTTCAAAATTTTATTGAATGATTGAAATAATGATTCCTGGATATTTTTGAAGTGAAAACTTCTTTAGCGGCGCTGAGCACTTTTTTTGTATGGGTAAAAACTTTCAAACTCGCGTCAGGGTCACGTGATGCTGATCGAAAAAGCGTAAGATCGAGGGGAAGGGAGAGGAACTAGTATCTCCCACTCTTTCTACCGTGCCTGAGTGTGCTGCTCTGTTTAGGCGGCATAGGGCGCTTGCGCGAATGACCGTGTGTGTTTATGTACAGCGTCCCACGCGTATCCAAGGATGGTGACAGCTGATTGCTTGACTGTTGTGTAGTAAATACACTGTTGTGTATTCGTAAATGTGAATAAATAACAACATATAAATTGTCATATTTGTGTACGATAGCGCAATAAATAAACATTGTATTCTACCTCATAAATGATAGTACTTTTATACTTATAACTAAACACAACGTTAATATTGAAGTTTTCACTTCTGCCGGCACTCCCGGAGTGCTATTTTTTTCTTACTGTTACTACGATTTTTACACTATTTTCATTTTATTTTATCTCGGTCCCGTCAATATGACTTCACCTCGCCTGATGGTAAACTAAAGGTAGTCTTAGGACTGGGGTCACCACTACACACATCGGTAGTGCTACAGTGGCGGCCACATCAAATGCTTTTTCCGGCCCCGGGACTATAGGAGGAAGGAAACACATGCGCTGGTAAAGAATTCCAAGTCTTAAATAGTGCGTAAAATAAAAGAGGCACCGAACCGATTGGTTCTTGGTAAAATTGATTGCACTGTGTGAGGGTGATACCTCAGCCTGGCACGTGTAGTTCTGTATAGGAAAGGAGAGGGTGGGATTAATTGGAAGAGCTCATCGGAACACTCGCTTGTGATACGGTCTCTGTAGTTCTGTCCGCAGGTTTTATTCCTTCATAATTATATCCTACTATCTCTAAATTAGTGTAGTTATATATATAACACCTAAAATGGTTTAAAAGTAATAATCCTTCTTCCTCAATGCTATTGCTCATGCATCAACCTTTGGTAGCTCCATGGTTAACCACAAGCTTACGACGGTTGAATAAATTGTACTGGCGGGACAATGGCGCGATGACTAAGTGAACCTACCATGATTCATGCTCTCGCCTTGTTTATATACACAATAGAATTGTTTATGTTTTTTGTATGTAGATACATACAAATAAATAGAAATGAGGTGTCTGTTTGTAATATAAAAATAATGGGTTTTAGTTTAGTAAGTACCTAGTGAGTGTATGTATAGGTACGAAACATGGGTATAAAAAAGCATATTTTAAATGTCTTGTCTATCTGTCTGTCTGTCTTTCTTTCTGTCTGTATTAATGAGATAGGTAATATCCTAAGGCGTTAAATGGGCTGCTTATATTAAAAAAAAAATTGGATGCCTAGCATAAAAAAATTAAAACCTCAAAAAATCGGAATCCACGCGAGCGAAATCGAGGGTAAGGTTAGTAGTGTTAGACTGGAAATTAAACACTGAATACTATCAGTATGATTATATTGAGTAACAAAGGTATAACACGTCACACTCCCAAGAACTCCTGAATAATTGTGTCCCATCGACCACTTCACACCGATCGATAGCGATGCCTGCCCTCATACGCATAACCATGCGCCAGTAGGGACAGCCATAGAATCTCGTTTACATTCGGCCTTCCTGACTCTCCTGCGTCCTCGTAGGAGTATTCAAGTGAAGACCGAGCTCGTAGCATTACCAGAACTTCAAAGATTGATCTCTTTGATAGTTATAAGCCCCTGAGGCACCTAAAAATGAATATTTATGACCCTGAAGGCAAGATCTCAATACTGCCCTCGTAATTTGTAAATGCAGTATTTGCAAAATGGCGGTTTCGAGAAAAACGCGTTTAAGGGTTTTTCAACATTCTATACAATTTCTGAAATCATAATATTTCATTTTAGACTCAGTATGTAAATAATAACTATTAGCTTTAACATTAAAGACAATTAATTAAACGAATTGATCAAGAAGATTAATTAGTTTATATTGTTGAATACTGCATTTTATTTTAAAGTGAAGTGCAGTATTTGTGCGTAGTAATGCCTTTATGTCTAGAAAATAATTCAAACTGCATTTATTTTACTGCATTTATAATTACGACAGAATAACGCCCTGCAGGCAATGTCACGTAAGTGCCTCGTTGACAATGTCATGAAAATGCCCCGTAGGCAGTGACGTAATGCAGTCCCTTTGTCAACAGCATAATAACGCTCCATTTACAATGTCACGAACACGCCCCGCAGGCAGTGACCTAATACAGCCCCATAGGCAACTGTAAAACAACGCCCCGTAGGCAATGTCACGAAAGCGCCCCGTAGGCAGTGACGTAATACAGTTCCGTAGGCAACAACACAACAACGTTCCATATACAATGTCACGAACACGCCCCGTAGGCAGTGACCTAATTACAGCCCCATAGGCAACTGTACAACAACGCCCCGTAGGCAATGTCACAAACACGCCCCGTAGGCAGTGACCTAATTACAGCCTCATAGGCAACTGCACAACAACGCCCCGTAGGCAATGTCACGAAACGCCTCGTAGGAAGTGACGTAGTACAGTTCCGTAGGCAACAACACAATAACAATGTCACGTTAACGCCCCCTAGGCAGTGACGTAGTACAGCCCTGTAGGCAACTGCACAACAACGCCCCGTAGGCAATGTCACGATAACGCCCCGTAGGCAGTGACGTAATGCAGTTCCATCGGCATCAGCACAATAACAATGTCACGTTAACGCCCCCTAGGCAGTGACGTAATACAGCCCTGTAGGCAACCTCATCTCGTTCCAGATCTAGATCTTACAAGTCTTCTCATCGGACACATCAGAGTTTGATTTTTATGTCGCGCAATCACATTCGCATGGCATAAGCATGCTTTACCATTTCATTCCTTTTGTTTCAATTTCTCACCATCGCTTTTAATCAATTAAAGCACCTCGTGAAGATTCATTCAGTCATTATCAATATCTTTCTCTCACACGATTGCCTTCAGTCAAATTCTAAAGCATGTCACAATTAACTGACGCCATGCCATTACAGGCGCAAGGATCGTCAAACTCTTCGGCAAAGGAGCTAATAAATTATTATCACTCGTTTATTCATTCATTTAAAAGTATAGATAAGTTAGTTGTGTATTCGCTTATTTTAAGCAAAGCTGAAACGATTTCAGTATCCGAACAATACAATCAGAACTTCCCAAATAAGCTGGTTTTGTCATTTTATCAATAAGTTTAAAAAAAACAAATTGTCCCTTGAACATTTATTGCAGTTATTACCTGCGCAATTTGTCATTATGCTTCACACTCGTAAAGCCATAATATTATATTTATTAGAATAGGTTCGGCTCTCATCGTCACGTTATCAACGCTTCAGCTGGAATTACAGCGGTGAAGCGATTGAGTACTCCTTTATAATCTATACTGTTTTCTTTTTCTTGCACTCATCTATAGTATGGCCATTGATATTACAAAACTTACATGATTCGCTTTGCTTCTTCTTTAGAAAACAATTTTTCTCAAGGTGACCTGGCCGACCACAGAATCTACATTTTCTTGCGTCTTTTTCTTTCGGTGGAATGTTGCCACAGTCTTTTGCCTTATAACCAACCTTCCCACAGGTAAAACACTCAGTTAAATTTCTTGGGTTACCTATACGACGTGACGCCAATGTTTGGTGTGATTCATTACTGTCGGTTGATGCTTTGACGCTTGCCAGGTATTTGAGCAAAGAACACGTATCATGGCAGTCAGCAGATAGTGCTCCAACCTCAAGTAATTTGTCTCCAAGAGTCCCTATAATCGATTGAGCGATCACTTCATCACTCATATCACATGACATGCCAATGCCCAATTTCTCATAATAAAATTTTATTGGGTCCTCTTCTTTTGCCCTGACACAATTCACAAGTTCTCGTATCTGTGACAGTTTATTTTTAGTAAAATGGGAATGCTCTAATCAACTTCTCCTTCCACTCATCCCAAGTGATCTCATAGGAGGCTTGACGCTCATACCAGCCCTTAGCATACCCACATAGCTTAGCGGTGCAATTACAGATTAGAGTTCGCTCATCCCAACCGTGCATCTTAGCCACACTCTCTAAGTTTCGAATCCAGTGCTCAATGGATACGGAAGATGATTGTGGATCAAATTCCGGAATAAAATCATTACGGCCCACATATCGAACTAATAAAGGTCTAGACGTTGATGTCTCCGACGTTGTTCCAGTGTGATGGTCATTTCTCTTCTGCATTTGTTCTATTTCGATCTCGTAGAGCTTTTATTCGCCTATCTTTTATTTGTAGGTTCTTTTTGTAACATTTCTTACTTTTGAAACGACTTTCCGCCTCACTCGAGCTCGACGAGGAAGAGCTATCAGACCTTCCCCTTTTACTGTGTCGTCCCATTGTGTAATAAAAATACTTCGTGAAATATACACAACAATACGATTATAAATCAATCCAGAACGTTCTTTTACTAGAACTCTTTATAAGCGTTTCACTGTACTAGTCAAGAATGTCAAACAATAATACTGAAACGATCTCACCGAGTCCGTTGATTGACGAGGGGCCGCCGCGATAAGACGACGCTGCGTAGGCGACGCAAGCACTTGAGAAACGGAGCTTATCAAAGCGCCGTTGCGGCCGCCGCCGTACCAAAACGCCTTAAACTTAGTTCTTTGTTCACCTCACTGATCCAGGTAAAGCCACAATTATGTACTTTGAATGTTCTTTATTTGTAGTACGTAACGTGTTGCAACGTTCAGTCAATGCGGATCACTCTGAACTGAACACAGCGTCCCATTGTTTTCTTCAAAACCAAAATGTGCTAAAACGTCTTTTCTCACCACAATACAGTACACCAATAGTACACTTATGGTATCAGAACTTGCTCATCACAATGACAGTACACCAAATAGTACACTTATGGTACAGAACATGGCCTGGAGCACCACATTAAAAGTTAGTAACATACACAAACGTCTCTTTTCGCCAGAATACGCTAAAACTTCACTTAAATTAATTAGCAACAATAGTTCTAATTAGGTGTCACTATAGTAGGCGTAGATATTATCCCACTTCTGATCTGTTAGACTGGAAATTAAACACTGAATACTATCAGTATGATTATATTGAGTAACAAAGGTATAACACGTCACACTCCCAAGAACTCCTGAATAATTGTGTCCCATCGACCACTTCACACCGATCGATAGCGATGCCTGCCCTCATACGCATAACCATGCGCCAGTAGGGACAGCCATAGAATCTCGTTTACAGTAGATAATGAAACAATGTAAGTAATATTTTCTTGATGCATATTTATTTTCATTTTGCGTAACCAACTATTTTCTTAACAATTCATATTTTTCACACCAATTCATAAAATATATTTTAACGTTACAGATTACTTTGCAACTTTGGTTACATAATTTAACATTTATTTAAAATTTTATAACAATTTCGTTATCATCACATTTATAGATTGTAATAAAATAGTACGCCTTTGCTGTTTCACAGCACGAAATACGTAGTTTAAGTAGACAAACTGTAAGTAGTCCGACTGTCACTGTAACCAGACAAATCGTCACTGTAAGAAGTTAAAATGGTCACTGTAAGTTGTGACAGTCAGTATACTTACAGTGAGTTATAGTCACTGTAAATAGACTATAATGTCACTGTAAGTGTACTGACTAATATTGCATATATGCAGACTGTCACTGTAAATAGGTGAACTATCACTGTAAGCAGACCGACTACAACTATCACCGTATAAGTAGATATACTATTACTGTAAGTAGATCGATAGTAACTGTCAATTAGTGTAGCCGCGATACTAATATATATACTGCTTTATCGAAATTTGCATACCAATGTTTATTTTCTGTTGCCCTTAATTGCATTGAATATGCTAAAATATTATCATAATCGTTTTAGTAAAAAAACATTATTAAACTCTGCACTTGCAGTGTATCAACCCTTTTCGGTAAGAAGGGTATTAGATTACATATTTATTTATATAGGCAACACTATTATTTTTAATTAATACATCTATTTTTAAAATACAATTAATTACGATCAGTATATGACATTTTTCGTAACTTTAAATAAAATTAGCCGCGTTACGTAAAAAAATGCGAAAAAAATGCTGACTTGAAGTTGTGGGTAAAAAATATTACATTCAAAACTAGGATGTAGATATTAGACTAGACTATTATTTTTGTTTATATTGTATGAAACAAATTATATTTAGATGTCCATTTTTACAAAATTGTAATTTGTATGTAAAAAATTCATGTAGGTAATTTTATTATTGAAAACGATTACAATATTCAGTACAAAAATATGACATCCTTCAAAAAATAATGGCAGTATAAAATACACTCGAGAGCAATGAATCCGGGTCACTTAAACGAAGAAACTGGTTCTAACCTACGCAGACCAGGAACGGGCAGAACCAGGTGTACCACAGCACGAGAAGACCGATACTTGGTGAACACCATGCTTCGAAATCGCTTTCTCATAGGAACTGAACTCACCAATCAGTTTCGACGCCTCGGAGGAAGTAACCCAAGTGCATGGACAGTAAGACGTCGGCTTGCTGAATCTAACTTAAAACCCCTTAGACCTGCAAACGGCCCTAAACTGGAGCGTGGGCATCGTATTTCGAGACTAAGATATGCCCTGTTTCCTATTTTTGTTTTAAGGAGAGATCAGCAGTTTTTTTCTTTATGTAATTTTGTGTTAATAAAATGTATGGTGACTCATATTTTTTTTACTTTCATTTAAGGAGTATTACATTGTCTATTAAATACAATTTATTGCATTAACCTATCATTTTTAGTTTCCGAGATTTTTAACATTCTTTAAGTGACCCGGATTCATTGCTCTCGAGTGTAGTTGTTTATCAACCCGCATTAGGCCAGCGTGTGTGAATTAAGGTCTAAACCCTCTCAGCTCTCTCGTTAGAGGAGAGGAAACCCGTGCCCAGCAGTGGGACATTAATGGGTTGCTATTATTATCAAGTACTTAACATTTTTCATACATGATTACTTAAATCTTATGCCTTGATATTGAGTGCATAATCTGTTGTGAATCACACACTATACTTTGTAAAGTTAAGAATTTTTTGTATGAGCTGTCAATATTATATCATAATGATTTTTGAGCGGAAAAAGTGAACATACAGACTTGAATCCACGACCAGTCCCTTTTTTATACCACTTGGGAGGCAGACAAGCACACGGCCCACCTGATGGGAAGCGGTCACCGTGGCCTATCGACGTGTGCAACAACAAGGGCGCTATCCACGCGCTGCCGACCCTGAAGCGAAAGGGCGGGGGTAGGAAAGGGTGGGGAGGCTAAGAAGGGGCGGGGAGGAGGGGTACAGTGAGCTCTGGCTACCCTACTTACCGGTGGGAACACAACACGATGGTTATTAAGGCCGCGGTGTTCTATAGGGCGGAGGTACTACCCCAGTATGACAGTTTATTTCGGACGGAACATACCGTCGTGTCCTACCTCCCTCAAATCCTTACAGGGGGAATACTACCTATATTAATTTTCATAAGTAAAGATAAATTGTACAAATACATATTTTATATAAATAAATTATTATAGATCTTAAAACTTAATATAAGTTGTTATTATGCTGGATGGATAGTTTCCGAATTGTACTTGGCTATTCATAGGTGTTAGAGGTGAGTAGTTCCGGACCGTTATAGCTCCAGGAACTATGTCCTTTCCCGGAGCTATATAGTTCCGATCCGACCGCTCCGCCTAAACAGTTCCACCATGTTCATGTCCGGAACGAGTAAGCGAACTCGGAGCATGGAATGAATGGAGCGCGTGCGCGGCGCGCGGCGCGCGGGGCGCGGAGTATACTCCGATGTGCATGTGCAGGTTCGGCCGGAGCGGTTCGGGTTTGCGAACAGCAGCCGAACCGGACCGAGTCGCATTTCGTGTTACGTAATTATCTACTTGCGCAGTGACTGCGGCGACGTTCGTATTTTAGCGTTTAGGTGCATTTATTTATTAGTTGCGAATGCGTGCTTGTTCCGAATACTTTATTTACACCATACTTTCCAATTATTTTTAACAAATTACACTGTCTTTGATAAGTAATAATAGTTTATTGAGTTCTATAATGAGTAAGTGAATAGATTTAAATAGTAAATTACTTTGCACATACCTAGGTAGTGCAGTTTTTATTTATGACAATTATTTCGAAAAAAATAAGGCTTTGAGAACTTTCTAATTATTTACTTCATCTGAAAATGCCATCTCATAGAAAAATCAGCATACCTACTTTGGGATCATTTTATTGAACAAAAGGACTCAAAAAAAGGAAAATGCAAATATTGTTCTGAACTGATCTCATTTTAAATATTAACTATATACTTAAACACATTCTTGTCTGCTACCTCAGTAGTACCTATATAAAAAAAATTGAACCTTTTCATATATATCTGCACATGTTATATCAGCGTGGATTGCATGAACTATGTCCGGAAAACGTGTCCGCGGACATGGTTCCTGAACATGGTGCCGACTGTATAAGGAACCGTTCCATGTTCAATCCGCTCCCGGACATGTTTCGCACATGCCTAATAGGTGTATAGCACGGTGGTATAGCTTGCCACGTCATGGTTAGCAGGTTCGATTCCCGCACAGTACAAAGATTTGCGTACTTGAATTATTGATCGGGGTATTTCTATGTATATTATGTATGTATTTACTACCACCTTAGTGTGTTTATCCAAAACCCATGATTGAGGATTTAAAAAAACATAACTGCCGATGGTGTGGGTGTAATGTTATAATATGATTGCTGTTTGTCGTTTTGGAATTACACAAGCTTATTATATAAAAGTAAGTATATAAAAATAATTTATTGGCATTGCTGCCAATTCTGTTGTTACATCTCTAAACTTAAAATTCTCTCAAATTTTCTAATTGCATCTTTTTCTTTCATTATCAGATAGAAAAGGACAGATGATTTATTTTAGTGAACACCTGTCAAATTAAGTCGGCGTAAATTTTTTTTATTGAATTTTATAGAATTTATAATTACTTTATAGAATTTTAAGTTTAGAGATGTAACAACAGAATTAGCAGCATTAAACTAAAAATATATTTTACATGCCAAATCTATAAAATGGAATGCTGCTTAACCCACTCCCCTAATCATAGCTAACGATCTCGGGCTATCTCGGGTGATCTCGGACTATCTCGGGTGATCTCGGACTATCTCGGGTGATCTCGGACTATCTCGGGTGATCTCGGACTATCTCGGGTGATCTCGGACTATCTCGGGTGGCCTCGGACTATCTCGGGTGATCTCGGACTATCTCGGACTTCGTTATCCGTTTTTATCATCAATTCCCCTTTGAGGATTTCGTAACAAACTATCACTATAAATATTAGAATAAATAGCAGCATTTATAGTATAGACGCCTGGTAGTGGATATACCACTTCCATATTTTAACCGATTTAAAAAGAAGGAGATTTTCAAACCGGCACTTAAGTATGTCATATTTGTAATTTTCTAATCTATCAATTCCATTGACGCCTCCTGTGGTAAAGGATTCGACGAGCTATTTCAGAGGTCATATGTTTGATTCCCGTTATGTGTAAATATTCATAGTGCATTGTTATGGGTGTTTCAATGTATAATTATGTAAGTTAACAAAAAATGTACTTAGTAAGTACTGTATTCTAGAACCCATATTTTATAAACTATACTTAGTTTGAGTCTAGATAACGCTTTATATCCTAGAATACAGTATTTATATCAAACACTACTTCACATTAACTCAAATAAAAAAAAAGAATATATAATTTGTCCAATTTGAGCATATGGCTACGTATCTACGTAATGTAACACGACTAGTTAGTGATGACGTCAGAACGGTGACGTCACCGTCTATGTGATGAGGTAGGCAGTTTCGCATTTGCAGTCGTCGTCGTTTTTCACCTGAAAGTTAAAAAACATGGGTTTCTATTAGGGCGCGTGTTCGGTTCCCGCTCAGTGCAATTATTTTGTAGGCATAATAATATGTCTTTTTGCATTGATCTGGGTGTTTTATGTATAATATGTATGTATTTACAAAAAAAAACTATATTTAAGTATGTTTATTCGTATTCTAGAACCCACAACACGCACTAGTTAAACTATGTTTACTTTGGGTCTACAGAGCGATATGTAGAATGTCATGGAATATTTATTTTTTATTATTATTTTTATGCCAATATCGCAGCAAGTGGAAATATGTTGTCTCTGCCTACCCGAATGAGAAAAAGGCGTGATTTGTATGTGTGTATGTATATTATTTATATTTATATTACAATTAAAATCGGGACCCAAGCCAACCTCACCGGAACGGTGATACTACATACATACATACACAAATGCTCACGCCTTTTTCCCATTGCGGTAGGCAGAGACAACTGCCCACCATCTGCCTACTAGTAATACTAGCACATATAGATAAATAATACTGTATTTACTTGTAATAATATACTAGTCTAGTATACCGCACTTACCATAAGAAAGTGATGTGGCGTGAGATCTTCAGCCCTCGGTCGAAGCTCGGAGTCGTGTGTGAGACACGACATACAGAACTGCTGGCCCTCTTCCGAGAGGGTCGTGGGGATCTCTGGACGCCCTCCACTCCCCACCAGAAACATTATCTGGAAGTTGCTGTCGTACTGGTGGAATGGTCGCTGCGGGGAGAATAATAACAAATTAATATAATCTATATCACGTAGGTGGCAGTCAAGTACACGGCCCACCTGATGGGAAGCAGTCACCGTGGCCTATGGACGTGTGCAACACTAAGGGTGTCACAGATGCTTGGAAGGAGAGGCTAGGTAGGGTGGGGGAGGAGGGGTACAGTAAGCTCTGGCTACCCTACTTACCGCCGGGAACACAACTCAAGGTTATTATGGCCGCGTTGTTCTGTAGGGCGGAGGTACTACCCCAGTCGGACAGCTCATTTCGGAAGGAGATACCGTCGTGTCCTACCTCCTCGTAACCTGATGGCAAGCGGTAACTGTGGTCTATGGACCCCGCGGCGATGCGGGCGAAATGCCTTTTGGACCACTCTACACCCGGAAGACCCGAGACGGCGTGCGGTTTTAGTCGGTTCAATTCCACGAAAAAAAAGGGTATCATACTCGCGCTCAAGACCCTGGTGGGCGGAGTCAGGGGGGAGGGAATTGGGAGGCGGTTGGGAGTTTCTGTGGTGACGCAGGAGATTTGGTCTCCCCAGTGGCAGCACAGAATCCCTCCAGTGAGCTCTGGCTACCCAACTTACCTTGGGGAACACAACACGATGGTTATTATGTGACGGTGTTCTGTAGGGCGGAGGTACTACCCCAGTCGGACGGTAGATACCGTCCGGTCCTAGAAGAAATATGAAGTATGGTGGTGTTACCTTGCCGGAAGCCATCTCGGTGACGACGCAGCCCAGAGACCAGATGTCTGCGGCGCGCCCATGGCCTGATGTCTTCATGAACACCTCGGGCGCCATGTACGCTGCACCAACAAAATATCATTGCATCAGTCTGTATATTAAACTAGCTATACTTGCGCGTCTAAACCCTCTCAGCTCTCTTGTTAGAGGAGAGAAGACTCGTGCTCAGCAGTGGGACACTACAATTAATATTTGTACAATTAATAGCCTTTTGTACTATAATTATTTTTGTAGTATTAGTACTAAGTAAAAATGTCTCGCCACCAAACTTAACAGTTTGGCGAGAAAAAATTAACAAGACGAATGTATATTGTTCAGTAAATAAATAAATAAAAAATAAAATAAAATGGGTTGCTATCTATCACATTACTTGCGCGTATATATAACTAACTTCTATACTGTTTTATAACTTTCACCCGCGTGGAAGTCGGTATCGCCACCAATAAAACGACTCTCCACTCCACTCTCCACTCCTCTGCACTCTACTATCCACTAAAAAAAGGATAAGTTCTAAACCCTCTCAGCTCTCTCGTTAGAGGAGAGGAGACCCGTGTCCAGCTGTGGGACAATCGGTTGAGTTGAACCAAGTTGAACTTACAAAATAGGACCAAAAACTGATAACAGTTCTCCCCACGGGGAGAACCGCGGGCATCAGCTTATTAGACAACTAGCTGATCCACTCCGGCTTCGCCCGTGGCGTATTTCGAACCCCGATGCACCCTTTTTAACTCGCATAATATGCTCATAATTTATCAGTTTTCCTAAAATGTATGGGAATCTACCGGAATTGTTCACATTTATGATTATTGCTCCGCTCCCTTGGGCAGTAGCGTGATGATATTCAGCCTATGACATTCACGGATAATGTGGCTTTCTATTGGTGAAAGAATTTTTAAAATCGGTTCATTAGATCTCGAGATTACCCCTTACAATTTAACAAATATACAAACACACAAACTTTACTTCTTTATAATATTAGTATAGATTGAGCCAGAACTATAGCAATAGTATAGAGAGTGGTTACCCTGCGTGCCCACGAAGCCCTGCAGCTCGCCGGGCGCGGTGGTGTTGGCGCGGATCTTCACGGCGCACCCGAAGTCGCCCAGCTTCAGGCAGTGGCCCTCGTTCGTTAGGAAGATATTACCACCTGCACACACACGTCACTTAATGAGGATACAGGTTAAATTAATTGGTAATTCATTAGATTAGTGGTTAAGGAGTATTTTATATTAAGATTGAGAGGTTGGAGGGAAAAAGAAATAAATAACCCCGACAGCGTAATAATCTAAAAAGACAACACACAATTCAAAAATTGTGCTCATTACATTACCGACATATCAATCTTGTCAAGCAGTTTTGTTTAGCTGTAGAGGGGAATATCATTTTGTTTGCTTATATTCTTATAAAAAAAAAATAACCTATACCATTTATTGTTGGTCGACTGATGGGGACGCTTGGTGGGGCAAAATAGTAGTAATAGGTAGTAATCATATTTTCTGATAAAATTGGTTGTGAGAAAGATACAGTATACGTGTGTGTGTGTGTGTTCATGGCTGTGTGTGTGTTCGTGGGTTGTGTGTTGTGTGCGTGTATGTAAGTACGTGCGTGTGTGAGCGTGTGTGTGTGTGTGTGTGTGCGTGTATGTAAGTATGAACGTGCGTGCGTGTGTGTGTACTCACTCTTGATGTCTCGATGCGCGATGGAACGCGCGTGCAGTTCAGCTACGGCGGACACGAGCTGCTTGCTGTAGCGCCGCACCGTGGGTTCCGCTAGGGCTCCCGACGTGGCCACCAGCGCCTCCAGAGAGCCCTCCACGCACAGCTCCATGAAGATCAGCATCTCCTCCTGCAGGTACAAGTGTAATCTGATATAGCATTTGTGGTAGTACCACCTGCCTCCATTTCACTGTGTAGTTGTATACTACAGACAAACTTCTTGATATGGAGGAACGGGATGTAATGTCCCTCCAACACAAAGGGAGGATCCTCTAACCAGGCAAGTTCACGCCTGGCGGACCACCCACCAACGGTTATCGTTGAGATGATGTGTATATGTTATGGCGGAACCAAACTTCGCTATTCGTTATTCGCCTATATTGTATTCGAGGAAATTCTTATAGATGACGAAACCCTCTACAATACATCATAGAAGAGTGACTATTCGTGCGAATAAAACAAATATACACGAATAAGCCTTAAATTTCGATTCATACACGAGAATATACCAGCACGCGAACTTCACTATCGCGATTCAGGATCGTAGTGACGTAGTAGTAGTATCGAAGTAGTTTATAGCGCTGTCACTAGATGGCGCTGATCGCCACAGTTTCAATGTACTGCGCAGAACGTGTTTTTCAATTTTGTTTTTAGGACACATTGTTAAAAAGTTAGTAAATAACTACACTAGTAATAATTATAACTACGTTTAAAAAACCGACTTCACAAACTAATATTTTTTACTTTTTAGTGTACAGAAATAGAAAAGTATCTATTTATGAGGTTTATCACGTACAAAGGCATCAAAACAGAATTTTTGCCGTAAATTTAATGATTTCCCCTCGATTTTCCTAAGATCCCACCATCAAATCCTGATACCCTGGATATGGGACCACCTCAGAAGTAGCCTCTTTCAAAAAAAAATAATATCAAAATCCACCCATAATTGGCGCCGCTATCACGTAACATACATACAAAAAAAAAAATAGCGTACGAATTGAGAACCTCCTCCTTTTTTGAAGTCGGTTAAAAAGACCATACCCGGTGCAGTTCACAGCCGTAGTACCGCACGAGGTGTGGGTGTAGTACTCCCTCTAACACTCGCAGCTCGTTGGCGGCTCTCTGCATAGCGCGGCGGTCACCAGCACCCACTGATAACTCTTTCATGGCTAGCAGCTGTCCACTCTCCGTATTCACTATCGTGTACACCTGTTGAATAATACACACGACTTGCAACTAACTTCTGCTGTTTTTATTTTTTAGGGTTCTAAACTCAAAGAGAAAAGCAGGATAGGTTGCTTCTAGGCAAGCGTTCTTCAACCACATCGTCACTTACCATCAGGTGAGATAGTGGTCAAACGCGAGCCTATCGACTATAAAAAGGACACTATTACTAATGACACTGCTGTTAATTTGTCTGTCTGTCATTGGAGTGCATCTCATGAATCGTGACAGCTAGACGGTGTATATTTTCTCTACTTAGTTGTTTACAATGATTACTATTAAAAATAATTTATTATTTAAGGTGGGTTTCCATACAACAAACGTTATTATGTCTACTATAAAATGTTTTGATCGAAGTTTAACAATATTGAAATAGTGCAACCCACTAAGTGTTTAGAGAGTAAATATTTTCGCCCTTCCCTCCCCTCTCCGCTAGGTAGCTGGAGTGGTTATGTCGGACCATAAGGCATTTCCCTTGCACCCCGTCCCTCGGACTCCTCGGGTGTGGAAACCACGGTGTCCCTATCCTACCCCGGGAAGGAGGGGAATGCTCCACACCCTACCACCCCGGACTTAAAGAGTAAGTAAGTATTTAAATTTTATTACTTTCCTCAGAAACTAATTTATACAATCTGAAAATGATCAGCTACTTTAGACCTTATCTGTACGTGTGTGTGGGTACCTTGCCGAAGCTGCCGGCGCCGATCTTGAGGCCGCGCTGCCACTTGAAGGTGAGCTGCCTTAGTTTGGGCTCGTACGTCAGCGCGGCGGCCAGGACGCGGCCCACGCTCCGCGCGGCTCGTAATCGTGCGTCTCGCGCGCGGTCCACGCTCGTAATCGCGTTCAACACGCGCTGTCCACGCGCTGCAATCATAGCAAGTGCTGGTTATAACTTAATCTTGTAAAATATCAAGATACGACAAATTATATCGGAAGATTAATTACTATTAATTACCATATTAATTTACAATGTATAGATGAAGTATCCGCAGATTAAAAAAAAATTATACTACATAGGTGGTAGATAAGCACACGGTCCACCTGATGGGAAGCGGTTTCCGTGGCCTATGGACGTGTGCAACACTAAGGGTGTCACACACGCACTGCTTACCCTGAAGGGAAGAAGGGAGGGCTAGGAAGGGGCGAGGGGTGGAGGGGTACAGTGAGCTTTGGCTACCCTACTTACCGGCGGGAACACAACACGATGGTTATTATTGCCGCGGTCTTCTGTAAGGCGGAGGTACTACCCCAGTCGCACAGCTCATTTCGGACGGGAGATACTGTCGTGTCCTACCTCCATAAATTAACATTAAATAGAACACTAGCATGCATCAGTTTAATGTATCGAAAATATACAATGTGTTGGTTTTTGCTTACAATAGAGATTAAAATGCTTATAACCATAAAAAATCATGTTAAAAATGGATTTAAAAAACATATTATAATTAGTTTTATTTCATATGCGTGTGATTTACGGGGTTCACTCTAGCAGTTGTAATCACTAGCACATGATGATTTAGATTCACAAATAAGCTCGACAGATGGCACTGCAGTCGGACAGAACAACCTCTGTCGGGTGCGCTAGTATATTATAAGTAGTCCGACCTCCCTATGAATTTTATTAATCTAATGTTAGTTTTAAAATCGGTGTACCTGTCATAGGCGTACAGGCTTCGTTGGCACTCTCTTGGTCTGAGAAATTAGCGCTAAGGTAGGGTTGTTCCACCTCCGCGGGTGGAGGCGTGGGAGGTGTCACCACCTCCCTCGATGAATTGTTGCTTGAAAACGGACTCTGGGGAAAGGACAGAGAATATTAGGCTCAAAGCACACGAAAAAAATATATAGAAGTAGGTACTACAACTGCACATATTTTGGTATGTGGATAGGTGAAATTCTTGTCTACATAAAACTACGTCTGCCTACCCTATGTGCAAAGTCGTGACCACAGAAATATTATCTAGATAGAATGGGCCGTCCCGCCGGCACCCGTGCCAAGAGGGTGCAATATATTGCATGCCTTCCAAATCGCGCTCTCATTAAAGCTACCGCTTTCGCGTTAAGTTAAGTAAGGACACAAAAATAGTAATTCAATATAGTATAGTTCATGGCATTTAACTTAACAAGGTTTTGGAGTAGTGGGGCCCTACACTACTCCAAAATCTTGCCAAGTTAGATGCCGTGCACTATATGGATATAAGTGTTCTGTGGTCGTAACTATGTGTGAGGTGTACTTACAGGCAAGCGCGGGCGGGGGCGCGGCGAGTGCGCGCTGGTTAACGGTGCCGGCCTCGAACCCACTACATGCGAGATGCAACCGTCCATTAGTGTCTTGAGCTCCTGTGACCATAGCACGGTTAATTAGCAAAAAATGTTCAAATTGGTTATTATAATCTATACTAAAAAACAGCACATAATCTATATTAAAAGACAGCCTCTGTAGCGTTGCGGTAGTGAACGCGACCGCTGCGCAGGAGGCGCGGGTTCGATCTCCGCTCAGTGCAAATATTTGTATGCATGAATATGGGTATTTGCATTGGTCTGGTCGTGCCTCGGAGAGCACGTTAAGCCGTCGGTCCCGGTTGCCATACAAACACTATGGCAGTCGTGACGGGTAGTTGGAGCCCTAATAAGTCCAACAACAACGGTCTAGCTGCAATGCTTCGATATCGCCTAATGTCACCATTGGGTTGTGAAGGTCAGATGGCAGTCGCTTCACGGAAAATATCGAGGTCCAGCCAAATCCGCAGTTAAGACAGGTAAAGCGGACCCCAGACTCCGAGGTGAAAGCTTTGGATGCGACTGGGATTAACGCTAGGTTGAAGAAGAAGAAGTGCTAATTTATTTATTTAAGTTAAATTAAACTAGTACCTCAAACTCTTCATCGCTGAGATGCTTGGTGTTGCGTGGATCGCAGGCCAGCATGAGGAATTCCAGACCTTGACTAGCCCATCTGTGTCGAGACGTACATTTTTACTAAGAATATATTAATTAACTACTCAACATGACAAGTTTTAAAGTTGTTAAAATATTTGAACTAGTTAAAATTTGGAACAGCGATAAACTATAGTCTGAAATAACACTTAAACTACTTTTTATCCTTGGAATAAATCGTCCTATTTTATCATTAGTGGTGAATTGGGAATAAGTTTTTCTCAGGTGACCACCAGTGGTGAAATGGAGTGGTTTCCGTCTCAATTGACAACCAGTGGCAAGTTCATTGTGGTCGCATGGTCCGGAGGGGAATAAGTTTCCATGGCATGCAGGATCGGGAACAGAAATCTAAGGTGACGAAACCGCGGGGCAAGAACTTCCTCTCTCCTTCTCTCTCTTTCTATAATTTTATTCAGACTAAGCATGGTATTCCTATAGTTGTCACAAAATAAAAGGCCCACTTTGACAGTTCGTGCCCATGAAGTTCTTATTTTTTTATCAATTGAAATGTTCTAAAGGTAATTACATTTTTCATTGACAGGTACCGCCCACTCGGCTAAGTGCTGTGCATAACGATTTTTTCATGTAGTCCACAGACTATTAATAATCAGTTGAGCAAAGAAAATATCGAGTGAGATATTTTTTTTCAAGCCCGAGTTAGGTAGTGGGCGGAGGCGAAAGGCTTTTTTAAAACACGTGTGTTGACATGTGCTCACGTTCATGAGCAGAATGAGACTAACTTTATTATTTTAATGTAAGCTTATATACTAGTTACACAACAATAGGACCTTGAATACAGGTGGGCTCTTGTGTCGCCGAATCCCAGGAGGTGATACGAGAAGTTTATCTTAGTGTTGTTTATCTTAATACTAATTACATAATAATGGCTGCTTGAGTACAGGTGGGCTCTTGTGTCGCTGAGTCCCAGGAAGTGATACGGAAAGTTTATCTTAATGTTCTTGTTGTTCTCGCGGCCAGTGTGTGGTCGAGATAAGGGCCGTGGTTACAGGGACATAACTCCTCCCCCCTTAAGATGGAGGCGCGCCGAAGGCTGCTGCTGCAACTGGACCGCTTCAGGTTCAGGCTGCTGTGCTGAGGTTCGCGTCGACTTGGGTAACCACCAGAGCTTGTAGGCTGCTATACCGGATGCTGCTGCGATGATGATGATGTATAAAAGTACTGAGGGCCAGCTGGGTGTTGTTGAGATTATTTTGAAGTCTTCGTCTTCTATGTTAATTTCATTGGTTTTTCTCAAAGTTTCCTTTAGGGTATCTAGTTTTACATTTTCCAATTCTATGGTGATTGGTGAAATTCTTTTATTGTGGCTGGATCTAGGTAAGGGTATTGTTGCTATTTGACTTATGTATCGTTTGTGTGTCATCAATACCCTGTCTAATATTTGCACCTTACAGCTGTTATCTGTGGTAATTAGGAAAACTCCTTTATTGCGTTGATATTGCACGTCGTCGTTGCAAATGGTTTTCATGACTTCCTCCTGTTTCATAATCACAATCCAACTGTTTTCTTTGATTTGTTCGATTACGTTAGTGTTGTAGCTTGCAGTTGCATAAGTGCAGTTATGCGGTTCTTGATGCTGTATCAGTTGCGCGATGCAGTCGTTGGAGTGTAGTAATGTCTGCCATTCAAGGTGTCTGCAGATGACGTTGTCTTCTCCAATCTCGATGCATGGCTCGTGAGGATATGCAAACTCATTATTTCCCAAGACTAGGAGAGGATTCTTAGGTATAAGTATGGTGTTGTTGTTATTAGGGATGGAGTAAAGGTGTAGTAGGTTATAGGATTGATCTGCAACTATTGGTATGTCTAGAATGAAGGTCAAAGTTCCATTTGTGCTGAAGGCTTTAACTGTTATTGCTTTTTCCCAAAGGTGGATAGAGTTTACGTTAGGATTGAATGGTAGTTTACCACTGATTTCATTCTGAATTATGTTTAATTCTTCTATTAGAAAAGTTGGGTCAATTATACTTGGGTGCATTTTATTCATGTGAGAGAACGTTAAGGCATTTTCTAACGTTTCTAATTTATCGTAAAGCTGCTGAAACGATGTCTCTATTTCATTAAAGATACTTGTTGTTAAATAGTTTGTTTCCAATTCGGTATTTTGTTTAGTATATTTATTGATTGCACTCGCAATTGTGTCTTGATTAGTTTTTATTTGTTTTAAGTTGTTTTCGTATTCTTTAATGAATTCCTGCATAATGCTGATTGTGCGTTTCTGGTTTGATTTATTATTATTTAAAGCCGACTGTATTGCTTTTAATTCGTTGTCGTATTTAATTGCATCGTTTTGATCTAAGTTACCTGTGATTGCTTTTACTACTGATCCTAGTCCGTCTATTAATCCACGTTTTTGTCTGTATCTAGACTTAAATCCTATAATCTGTAATCCTAAATATTGTAGCCTAGTTTCTATAGTATCTATGATGTATTCTATTTGTTTTCTAATAGCTACAGTACTTATCGAACTATTGTGTTTTGATCTAAAAGTAAAATAATTACTACATATTTCTAAGTAGATTTCTTTTAAACTAGTTATGTTATATGTTACTGCTAAATGATAGGTATCTATCTGAAATTGTGCTTTTGCTTCTGTTAGCACTAGCACTCCATTATGGTTGTCTATTGGCTGTATGATCGCTGTGCTTGTGGCGAGCCTGAAGGCTGCGATGATGGTGATGACACTCCTGAAACATTTTCAGGTCGCCTTAGTAAGCGGAAGTGAACTCTGATAGTTTTTGCGTTCACGTGTTTGCCAACTATCTCTGCTATTTGTTCTGGATGAATTCTAACTATTGTATAAGGACCTAGGTATTTAGGTTCTAGTTTGTTGGCTCTCGCTGTTTTTGCTACTTGCTTGTAAACGATGTCGCCAACTTTGAAGGGTGCTGACTCGGTGTGAGCGTTAGCTCTCTCAATTGAATGTTGTTTTTCATTATTCAATCTGGCGTTAATTAACTTATGTGTGTTTTCCATAATTTGTTTGTGTTTTAACACATATTCTTGATAAAATTCCTTAGGGCAATGAAGCTCCAATGGATTCCTGCTATCGGTGTGACCGTATAATAATTCAAAAGGTGTAAAGCCAGTTGCAGAATGAATTGCATTGTTGTATGCCATAATCGCGTATTTCATTAAGTTTGTTGGTTCATCTCTATCTGTGATTCTTTGTATTCTTATCATTTCAGCAAGGGTTGAATGCAACCTTTCGATAGGTGAATTTGAGTTTGGATTGTACGGGGTGGTAAAGTGAATATGTATATTGTGCATTGCGCATATTTCTGTTATTACTTCGTTATCGAATTTTGAATCGGAATCCGTAGTTATCTTTTTCGGTATTCCTATAACTGAAAATAAGCTCAATAAAGATTCTGCAATGTGTATGCTTGTTGCTGCAGAAAGTGGTATTGCTTGCGCATATTTTGTGAAGTTATCTATGATAGTCAAGAAAGTTATGCCTCCACTGCTGTACAGATCCATGAACATATGTTCCATAGGTTTATGTGGGGTTTCCGTAAGGGATAATGGTAACTTGAGGGGGTTGCGTTCATATTTACTTTTTAAGCACTTGTCGCATTTATTTATAAATTTTTGTATTGATGTTAACATCTTGGGCCAGTGATAATTTCTATGTATATGTTTGTATGTTTCTTGTATTCCTCTATGTACTGTTTTTCCTTCATGGTATTTTCTGATAATATCTACTTGTTCCTGTATATTGTCTATTAGTGTTACTCTATTAAGACAGCGTATGAGTTTAGGGCCTCGATTGCTGAATATCGTTCTGTATACTTCGCAAAATAGTTGATAAAAGTCTTCATGGTGAAAGTAGCAATGAAATAGTCTATCGGGTATAGTGTGTTCTTTCAGGAATTGTATAATTTGATTTTTTGTGTCATTAATTGGAATCCAAACGTCTTTTATTATTGTTTTACCTTTAGACCTATCGTCCACTCTATAGGTATTTCCTGGAGATTTTCTAATGTGAAATTGTTTCAATTGTCTATCTATTGCGTCATTTATTTCGGGTATTTTATTTATGTCTACTTCTAGTGCTGGTGCAACTGTTTCGTCTGTATGAACGTTTGTTGTTTGCTCCTGCTGCTGACTTAAGGGTTCAGGTGTCATAGGTATGAGGAATGGTTCCGGTGTAGGTGCTTCATTTATTTGAACATTAGCTGGATAATCCTGTTGTTGACTTAAGTTTTCAGGTGTTATCGGTATATCTAATAATGTTCGTATGTCTATATTTGCAAGTTCTGTGTCTATGGCTGAAGTACTAGGTTGTGGCTCATTTGAGTCAGTGTTGTTGATGCTTTTATTGTGATGTACTACTTTAATTCTAGAAAGTGCGTCTGCATTTGTGTTGGTTTTACCTTTTTTGTACTGTACATCAAAGTTATATTCTGCTAGTCTTAATCGCCACCGAGTTAATTTCGAGTTTGGGTCTTTAATAGACATAATCCATGTTAATGGTCTGTGATCCGTATATATTGTGAAGCGTTTACCATACAGGTAGGGCCGAAAATATTTAATAGCCCATACTATACTTAATAATTCTTTTTCAATTGTTGAGTATCTCTGTTCTGTATCCGATAATGTTCTTGAGGCATATGCCACTGGTTTATCTAAACCTAACTGTCCTTGCGAGAGAACTGCACCGATTGCTACGTCTGATGCATCTGTAGTGAGGATGAATGATTTTTCGAAATCTGGGTACTGTAAAATAGGTGCGTTTATGAGTACTTCTTTGCATTTCTCAAATGCGTGTATGTATTCGTCGTTTAGTTGAATTTTACTGCCTTTTTTTAAGCATTTTGTAAGTGGTTTAGTTAAGTTAGCAAAGTCCTGTATAAATTTTCTATAATAACCGACTAATCCCAGAAATGACTTAATTTCCTTTTGTGTTTTTGGTATAGGAAATTTCTTTACTGCATCAATTTTATCTGAATTTGGTTGTAGACCTTTGTCTGTTAATGTGTGACCTAGGAATCTGACTTCCTTTTGTAAGAATTCTGATTTGTTAAGTTGAATTTTTAGATTGTGTTCTCTGAATCGCTCAAATACCTGGTTGCATTTCTCTATGTGTTCCTGAAGTGAAGTTGAATAAATTATGACGTCATCAAGGTATGTTAATACGTTGTCTAGACCACGTAATACGGAGTCCATAAGTCGCTGAAATGTACTTGGTGCATTTTTCAGGCCGAAGGGCATCCTCAGAAATTCGTAATGACCTCTATCTATGCTGAAAGCTGTTTTTTCAATATCTTTTTTATGCATCTCTACTTGATGGTAACCTGATGCTAAATCTAGCGTAGAAAAATATTGTGCACGTCCTAGTTTATCTAAGATATCGTCAATATTTGGAAGTGGATATTTGTCTTCTATAGTCTTGTCATTCAGTTTTCTGTAGTCTATAACTAATCTATACTTTTGTTCATTTGATGCATCCATTTTCTTTGGTACGATATGCACCGGGCAAGACCAAGGCGAACTGCTTTCCCTGATAATTTTTTGTTCTAATAATTTATTAATTTGTTTTTTAATTTCTTCTTTTGTTTTAGGAGCCTGCCGGAAATTCTTTACATAAATAGGTTTATCCTCTGTTAGTCTGAGTTCATGTTTAATTTCATGCGTAAATGTTAATGGGATTTCCTCGCAGTGGAAAATATCACGATATTTAAAACAAAGTTTTCGGATTTCCCTATTTTCCTCTACGTTCATGTGTTCAGTGCGTAATCTGTCCATGTTTTTCTTTAGTAATTCGTCAAGCTTTTGTTTGTTCTTATTTGATATTATTTGTGGTGATTCTGATTTAGTTATATTTAATTTGTGTAAGTTTATATTGCATGATTTTCTTACCGAAAACGCTTTATTCGATGTGTTAATTATTGTTGTGGTGAGATTCCCATTATTGACTGAGACCAATGCAGGCGGGAAAATTAATCCTTGCTTTGTGTCTAAGCCATTAAAATAGTACTCACCTTCTTGATAGCTACATAAAAGGTTAATTGTTTGCTCACATTTCGGGGAAACTTTTTGTGTTGATTTAATATCGTCCCTTATTGGTATAGTGGCTTTTTCTGTTCGTAGTATCATATTTTTAATGTCTATTTTGCTTTTTAATGGTATTAATAAATCTAAGCCTAGCAAGCCAACAAAATCTGGGTCAAATTTAAATACTAGGAATTTATGTGTTATACTTTCGTTAAAAATGTTTTCTGGTAATTCTATGTATGCTACTTGTCTGTGTTTAGACGTTGCGTGTGCCGTTTTGATATAATGTGTTTCATTTTTAATTTTAATTTTTGCTTTATTAATAATGCTTAAAACTTTCGGGCTAATTAGTGATTGGGACGCGCCTGTGTCGATTAGAAATCTTCCTCCTAATTCATTTAAGTATATGTAAGGAAGACGACTTTGATTATTTGTATTCATAAAAATTACGTTTTCAGTTGGTCGGAAAACTCCTGAAGAAAATTTTCGTCTATTTCCTCGGAAGCATCGTCTTCCTGATCTTCGTCGTTAATTTCCTGATCGTTATCAGGTTCGGTTATTTCTTGATAATGGATTTTTTTAGGTTGCTCGGTATTAGAGATAGGTTTCTTAAAGTCTTTTTTCACAAAGGATGTGGGTTTTGTTTTGTTTTTCGACCCATTATATCCTGTATTATTTTTAGATGAGTTACCGGAATTTAATTGTGCGCGTTTTACCCGTAAGGTTAATTCTTCCTGTTTTGCGATTGTTATAGCTTGGTTTAAATCTGTTACGTATTTTATTTTCACGCAAAGAGCTGTGATTGGGTTTAATTTATTTAGAAATGTCTCAAGTGCCATTTCTTCATAAAATTGGGTTTTTGTTGGGTTTTTCTGAATAAGCGAAGATAAAATGTTTTTTATTTTGTCGCCTAAGGCGTCTAGGGAACTGCCGTCTCTAGTTATTTGTATTAACTCGCTAATTAACTGCATTTCTGTTCTATATTCACCGAAATTTCTTAATAATATTTCTTTTAAATCTGTCCAATTTTGTGTCATTGGGCTTAGAGATAAAGCCTCAACAGCTTTTCCCGTTATTTTGTTTCTAATTAAGTGGATCGCACAAGGGTCGTTTCGATCCACTAGCATGCTTAAAGCACTCTCTACTGCCTGAATATAATATGGTAGCGTTTTTCTATTCCCGTCAAATGATGGCAATATACGCGAGAATGTTGTAAAATCAGTGATTACTGGTTTTGATTCTATAATAAGGGATTTCTCACCCTGGGCTCCTGCTTCGTTGGCCATGTTAATCCAAAGAAATAGGTAGCACAAAAGTAAGGGAATCGTCAATTACTGTTTCGTGATTGATATTTACACAAAAACACTTTGTACCTTCACACAAACACTACAAAAATTGCAGAAAAGTGATTAGGACTAAATTGGGGGTCTCGGGAGTAAATGAGCTTGAACTTACCCCACGAGCATAGCCGAAGTGTAGGCTTGATGGTTTTGAGTCTGCTGCCGTTGCACGGTGTTTCTTGCTTTCTTGTGCTGCTCTGCACCACTGGTAGATTCTTTGCACGCGGCGGAACTGCTAGATCTTCCTGGATTTACACGAAGAACTCGGTTCTATCGTCGCGGATACCGACTGCGCCAGTTAGGTAGTGGGCGGAGGCGAAAGGCTTTTTTAAAACACGTGTGTTGACATGTGCTCACGTTCATGAGCAGAATGAGACTAACTTTATTATTTTAATGTAAGCTTATATACTAGTTACACAACAATAGGACCTTGAATACAGGTGGGCTCTTGTGTCGCCGAATCCCAGGAGGTGATACGAGAAGTTTATCTTAGTGTTGTTTATCTTAATACTAATTACATAATAATGGCTGCTTGAGTACAGGTGGGCTCTTGTGTCGCTGAGTCCCAGGAAGTGATACGGAAAGTTTATCTTAATGTTCTTGTTGTTCTCGCGGCCAGTGTGTGGTCGAGATAAGGGCCGTGGTTACAGGGACATAACTCCCGACGCGCACTTTTATTTTTATTTATTTTAATACTTGTGTTTAGATTCTGAAGACTGATTTAATTATTCTTGTTGTTTTTGTGATTGAGTGAATGCTATTGTAAAAAAAATATTAAATATAAGTAAATTGACCTTTAACAAAATTGTATTGTTTAAAAATACCTACAAAATTAAAGGTTAAGCAATTTTTTCTAATCAGAACTTTAATCCAATGCAGTTTACATACATATTCAAATCGATTAAATCCCCATGCAAACTGGATTCGATTCATCCTGAGTATCGAATACCAAATCGTATAGGTACATAACTAGTTACGCCACGAGAACAAACGTCAAAACGGGCCTTTTATTTTGTGTTGAGTATAAAGTTCTGTCCTGCCCGCTCACCTGGGACGCAGTCCCCGCCCTCGATCACACCTCTCGACCACAAACCGCATCCAACATCGCGCGAACTGTATGACGGCTCGCGCTACCCGCGCTGCCCACTGGCGCTCCTCTACACTCGCACAGCGCTCCACTAACGCCGGCCCTCGCAACTCCACCTCCTCTAAACGCTCGTCACGCCCCTGCTCGCCTGATAGCAGCAGCTCGATGCTGTTCTGAGTCTGACGACAAAAAAAATTTTGAAAAATAGAAACAAGTTTTGTAATTTTTTAAGTCGGTTAACTTCACTAAAACCGTCTTTAGAAGGTAATTTTTTTTTTGAAAACTGCATCAAACTCGGTTCAACGTAACCGTACGCAAAATAATCGCGAACAAACATACGGACGAAACAGGGAACCTTTTGAAGTCGGTTAAAAAGAGAAGTTATTATTATGTTTCAGTGGAGCCGATATGTTCACCATTGTGTTGTGTTCCCGACGGTAAGAAGCGTAGCCAGAGCTGATAATCCCCCCCTCATCCCCCATATTCCACCTCCAATCCCCCCAACTGCCCAACCTTCGTCCCTTCAGGGTGGTAGCACGAGTGAGGCGCTCCTGATGTTGCACACGTCCATAGGCTACGGTGACCACGCTTGCCACCTAAGTAGTATAAACAAACAGAAAGAGACCCAAGCCAACTTTACCTACTAACCAGTACACAAAAAGACGTGAGTATTTATGTATGCAGTAAATAACTATAATATTATAGTTCTATGCATACCTGTTTCTCTCCAAAATGATGTATATTATCAAACAGTCGTTCATCAAACACGCTGTTTTCAAACTCGTCCACGATGCTTTCGGTGCGCATGAACCGTGGCCGTCGCGGCGTCGTCGTGTCGGGTCCGCCGGGCACCCGTCGCGTCGTCGTGTCGGGCCCGGGCGGCGGCCGCCGAGGAGCCGTGGGGGCGCGGCGCGGAGGCGGCGTCGGACGCGTGTTCGTCTCGTTCACGAAGCGGTGGAGTTCTCTGTGCATCTACAATATTGATAATGCTTATTAATATAAAAAGTAAACTAGATCAAATTTTATCAATTACATGAAATTTTAAATTTTTATAAATATTTTTATGAGTTAGGGGCAGTAAAATGTTGACTTTTTACGATCTAAGCTTTTAGGAAAAGTTAGCATACCTATTGTATCATAATTTCGTTTAAAAGATTGATGTATTTATCAATGACTCACTATTTTTTAAGAATTAAGAATTAGTTTTTGATGTAACTTACTAACAGAGTTCCATTTGAATCCAAGGGACCAATAATTTGATAATTAGCAGTATTACAAAATTAATACCTTTAAATTTTTATATACTCGTATACCACAGTTTTTTGGTTTCATAGCAAGAAAAGTGTTTCTTAGAAATAATTATACGAAAATTATTTTCACTGTCTAAAATAATAAATTGTATAATATAAATACTTAAAGGCGATATATAATAAATAAACTACAGCATAACAATTGTGTAAAACAGATAAAAAAAATAATATAAGAGAAAACAAAATACCTGAAAAAAATAGGACAGAGCTAAGTGAACCATACAGAAAGCAACAATATACGACTTTATACATAGGTATATCTAAAGGACCCAACCAAGACAGGTGCAAATAGTTTCTACAATCCACCATCTAGAAGAATCAAGGAATGAGAGCAGGAGAGGAACACGAGGTGAAAAGGTATGAATGAAAAGGACAGCTCTATTTTAGTCCTTTTCGAGGATCACTAAGAAAGTTACCAGCACACGTGTTTCGGTCTTCCTACAGTCCCGGATCCTTTAAACCGCAGGGCGTAAGTGTAAACTTTTTCACGTGCAAATATGAACCTTATAGGAATGGTTTAAAGGCAAATTTGTAAAGTGCAAAGTATTGTATTTGGCGTGTTTGCCTTCTTCATATAGCCTATTGGCGCTCAGGTTATTATAGTGCGGTCACAGCTTACAGAGTGAAACCTCAGTTTTACACCTATTGTTCTTTATAGGAAAGGAGAGGGTAGGATTATTTGAAAAACCATAAATACGATAGACAAAGACGTAGACATGACACAAAACAAGCGGACACACAAAAGCACCCAAACCTAGCACCACACACCCACAAGACCCTACCAGGGGATTGAACTCGTCATGCACGATAACAGTCTCAGGCCTGCGCCGGCGCTCCACCACGGCGCTCCGGACAGGCTGCAGGGACACCGGGCGCCTCCTCCTCAAGGACAACTCCTCGGATAACTTCTGGGCGTGCACGAACTTGTACAGTTCTTTGTGCAACTGCGGACAAGTGCGAGACAGTGCGTGCAAATATATGTGCAAAAGGTTGGAAGCTTGGAAGTTGAATAATAGAATTTTATAATAGGAAAAAAATGTTTTTAGGTTGTGAGGATGTTTTTTTTTATATAGGACACGTCAAAATGACTTTACCTCGCCTGATGGTAAGCTAAAGGCAAAGTCTCAGGACTGGGGCCACCATCACATACACCGGTAGTGCTACAGTGGCGGCCCTCAGCTTGACGGCCTCATCAAATGCTTTTTCACGCCCCGCTTAAAGGCCCCGGAAAGTGAAGTTTCTTATACCGGGTGTTAGCAAAATACTTCCAAAAACAAAGGCGAGGAGTTAGTACTGAAAATAAAATATATTGGGGCAATTTTTTTTCGCACCAGTAATTTTTTTTTAATTTTATTAGCATTTTTCATGTTAGCGTGGTCATGATCATGTGATCATAGTTTTTTAGGTAAAGTAATGCATTTTTTTAATAAAATTATTGTTTTATTTAGCTGTACTAACACGATTGAGTGTGAATATTGAATAATGCAAATAAAAAGGCGAAAAAAATTATCGAAAAAATCGTACAATTTTTTACTTCAGTACTATCGCATGTCTACGAGAGCGTTTTCCTAATCCCCGATATAGTTCATTTGATCAACGAATGGTGCAATGTTTGAAGGTCTAATATTCAAGATGCTTTCTGGAAAAAACATTACCCTCGCTGTCGCAGTCGGGTTTTGTCGGCTAAGCTCGGCTTGCTTCGATTTTATAGAGCGCTTTCTTTATCACACATCGGACAGTTACATACTTTCATATCTAACGATCAATTGGATGTGATTTCATCGAGAATTAAAAACAATAATGATAAATACAACATCATTAGCGCTGCATACTGTTTTCTACAAAGTAAAATGAACCTTAACACCTTCACAACTAAGTCTAAACTTGCGCGCCGCCTTATATCCACGTTTATTGTGTTAATAGTACCTACTTACATACATGTTAGCTATCTATTACAAACAAATAATTAAACTTGCATGCAAGGTTTACTTGTGTCGACTAAGCATTCGTTATTAAACATTTTGTTCTACTATTATTAGTTAGGTTAAATATGCTAGCTTTGTTATAAATATACATGTGAGGCAGTGCATTTTATCGATATAACACTATTAGCACATGAATAGATAGTGTAATTAAGCATTGTGTAACAAGCAATTGATTGACATACATTATATACATAGGTACATAGGGTGCATATATTTTGGTATTTGTGCATATTTTTTAAATTATGCGACCTGTTTTTCAGGAAATTTTTTGTGTTCAAGACTCTGTGATTAGTTTAGGAACAATATCTAATTTATAAAATGAACGGCACGAAAATGTTGCCTAATTGAAAAATGTATTTAGGTTAGAGTTCACACAAAACTTGGAGGGCACTCAGTGATATATGCCCTACACTTCGGTCATTTATAATTTTTTTGAATTAATGCCCAAAGTGGTACAGCATTAGCCCATCACTGAGTACACTTCAGTACAATCTAATAGAACGTTTCGGGTGGTGGGAGGACCCGGAACCTCGACGTGGTGCACCTGGGCAACGGAGGCGAGCAGCGCCTCCCACTCGCCACGGGAGACGCTGCTGCCTGCGGCCAATCCGGCCGGGGTGGGAGTGGCCCTCTAGAGGGCTGCTCCGAGGCTCTCCACGTGTCCCTCTGACTAGCAGATGGCACAGTGGGGAGCGAGCGGGGGCGAGCTGATTGTCTGCGCGCCGATGGTTGGGTGATAGGACGGCCTCCTGTCACCCTACACCCCACCGTCGGCGAAGTGGCGCGATGCTCGCCCCACCCCCCTTTCGGGGGGTCGAGGGGGCCATCTTAAACCGTAGATGGCCCGGGGTCAGCTGGGGTGCGAGGGATATGCCTATTGGATAACCTTACACCCCGGTTACTAAGGCCCGAGGCGGCGTGCGGTTTTAGTCGGTTCGATCCCGACATAACTACCCCCGATGGCCGACGGGGGTGGTATCCATGGGGATTTCCGCACGATAGAAAAAAAGAGGGTGGTGGGAGGACCGGCCCAATCTCCGGGAGACGGGTTCGCCATCAGGCGCCATCTGGCACTATAGCGACGAGATGGACATAGTGAGATTAAGTGGGTATGCCTGTGGAGAGTTCTATCATGCGTAAGGTTGCATTCCTCACTCAAAGAAAAAAAGGATCGTGTTTTATATATTCGAGGAACCCTTTTTTTATATATAGGACACGTCAATTTGACTTCACCTCGCTTGATGGTAAGCTGAAGGCAAAGTCTTAGGAAAAAGGGTCACCATTACATACACGTACCATGTTAACAATGGTGGCACTCAGCTTGACGGCCTCATCAAAAGAGCTGCCCGGCTATGCACTTGCTGACCTCTGAACGCAATCCAACTGAGATTGGATTACTATGGCGGGTTTTCACAATCGTGCACGGTGGTACCTACCCGGCCGAATTTAGTGACAAAATTTGTGCCATCAAATTTCTACCACCCTCGTCGTCCAAAGCCATCATGGCCTATCGTTACCTCGAAGCCAAGCTTGTAGATCTGCAGCAGGAGTTCCCGCACCCTGGTGATGACGGTCTCGTCTCTGTAGTCATCATACGTGGCTGCCCGGCTTCGTTCCAGGATGAATGTGATGTGCTTCAGGATACAGTCGCGGATCGCCATCAGACCGTTCTGTTGGGGATATAAGTATTTTTATTTATATAGTAATTGATGTTTCACACATAGGATATGTGAAAAAGGGAGGGAGCTAAGAACTGGTCTGGCTCGCTGAGTTTTTTGAGCCAGTCGGTGGTATATTTGTTAAAAATTTGTAAAAAAATTGTTGACTTTCCGTTTTATTTTTAACTACAGAATTTCGACATAGCCAGTGGCTAGTGTAGGTGCATCTCGCTTGATGGTAAGCTTAGGTGGGGTCCTAAAAGTAGTGGTACATACAGCGTGCGTACAGCTAAGGAGTGGAATTCCTTGCCTGAGTCTGTGTTTCCGGAAAGCTATAACCTGGGAGTATTCAAGTCACGAGTGAATAGGTTCCTTCTAGGCAAGCGTGATTCATCGTAGACCACATCGTCACTTACCATCAGGTGACATTGAGGTCAAACGTAAGCCTATCATGAATAAAAAAAAAAAAAAAAAAAGTGGTCGCCATTTCCAAGGGATGCCCTTAGAATGATGCTTTCACGTTTCGCTTAAAGAACCCGGGTCTAAATATAATAGAGAAAAGGCTCGTAAATGAGGAGTGTAAGGTACTCACGAAGATATCGCCTCGCTCGCGCATGTAGGCGGGCGGCGGCGCTCGCGCAAGACGCGCGGCCAGCGCGCGCGCCCACTGCGCCGCGTGCAGCGCCACGTCGCGCGAGCGCGCGTACGTGCTCTGCGCCGCGCGGCACACCGCGTAGATCGCCTGTCTGCGCGCGCGCAACACATCATTATACCACGAGGATAGTTTGAAACACAATATTTTGTTATACCTAGATATATGAATTTAGATTGACATATTCATTTAAATTACTATGATATTATATTGTAAAATATTATAATATCTTAAAGAGGAGACGTCTATTATGTAAATGGATTTAATATCTTTTCAAACGTTATTAAAGTATAGATTTGGATTTTGATATTTACAGATTTGTTCTTTTTTTTTATAACAAGTTCAAGTTCTTTATTTGTTGAATATGGTACAATAAATAATGTTTACATTATAACACAGGATCACATATTCTGCCGTAATTACACATTAAAGTAATAATATACAGCAAAATCTCAAATTTAATAAACACAATCTTACCTATCGGTTTCCACTGATTTGTCATAGTTATCCATTTGTTCGAACTGCTTTAATATTCTGGTTAGTTGATTGCATGTGATATTTCTGCAAACAATGTAAATTGCCAATTGTCAAATGATTAATCTAAAAAATTAAAAACTAGGCTCACCATCTTCATACCAACACATGAAATACAGAAAAAAAAAATTAACGTCAACAAAATTTTAATATCAGAAGTGGACCTGTAGTTGTAAGAAATGGATCTGAATGTCGTTATAGTTGAATACAAGACAGGAACGCATAGCCAAAATCAATACGCACTTACAGTTCTCATTATAGCAAAGGGAATCATTGGTAAGTTGTTGCTTGTTCATAAGAAGTGGACCAAATATAAAGCCTTGTGGCACTCCAATATCTTATCATTGCTCGGCATGCAAGTTATACGTTTATTTATACCCATTCTTGTAATTTCCATTGTAATCTTTTAGTCCCATACTTTAAAGCATAGAAAGTTTATTTTCATTTACATACCTATTAAGTTTAGTAGTTATAATCTTATGATTGTTTCAGTTAAACGCTTTTCAAATATCCAATTTTTGAAGTGAAAACTTCTTTAGCGGCGCTGAGCACTTTTTTTGTATGGGTAAAAACTTTCAAACTCGCGTCAGGGTCACGTGATGCTGATCGAAAAAGCGTAAGATCGAGGGGAAGGGAGAGGAACTAGTATCTCCCACTCTTTCTACCGTGCCTGAGTGTGCTGCTCTGTTTAGGCGGCACAGGGCGCTTGCGCGAATGACCGTGTGTGTTTATGTACAGCGTCCCACGCGTATCCAAGGATGGTGACAGCTGATTGCTTGACTGTTGTGTAGTAAATACACTGTTGTGTATTCGTAAATGTGAATAAATAACAACATATAAATTGTCATATTTGTGTACGATAGCGCAATAAATAAACATTGTATTCTACCTCATAAATGATAGTACTTTTATACTTATAATTAAACACAACGTTAATATTGAAGTTTTCACTTCTGCCGGCACTCCCGGAGTGCTATTTTTTTTTGTAATAATTATGTTTTAATATTTCGTTATCTTACTAAAACTAATACGTAAAAGAGAAAGGTTATAAATATAATTTAGTATCAAGTCTGATATTATATTATACTGTTATGGGTTAGGACTAAATTTCATTTGGATGTCACCGGGACGCAACCAAGGATGATGACGATATGGTTTCTCTCAATAAAAATAAGGTAAAGTAGTAGCAATGACTCACGAGAAGGTGACAGGCGCAAGGACTGCCGCGCACTTGATCCGCTTGGCGAGCTGCGCCGTGAAGGCCCACTCGGCCTGAAGCCGCGCGCGCGTCAGCAGCTCTGTCTCCGACATCGTCGTCAGGTATGATAAGTATTGCTGCGGGGAACACAGAGTAATTTCAAAAGAAAGAAAGATAAAAAGAAACTGTAAGTGTGAAGTATACAGACTGTGGAAGATATTAACTTTAACATACAGATAATAAAAGATTTAATTGAATAAAAATCTCTTTAAATGCCTTCAGCATAGAAATTCCTTACAATAATAAATTTGTACGCCCGTGCACGTCAAGCCATCGATCCCGGTTGCCATACGTATATCTGTGGCAGTCAGAACTTGGATATCGCCATGAGTTGTGAAGGGCTAATGGCAGTCACTTCACGTAAAATATCGAAATTAAGCCATTTCGCAGTTACCTACACTGAAATATTGTGATTGGTACGGTACACCATTATATCCGGCAACGCTCAACATGAAAATCTCACTTTTTATCCCACTTAGGTGGCATTCAAGCACATGGTGCACCTAACGGGAAGCGGTTACCTTGGCTACGGATGTGTGCAACACCAAGAGGCGTTACAATAGCGCTGCCGACCCTGTAAATACCTACTAATGCCTGATTTAAAGAACCCCATATTATAGTCGTTTGGGAAAACCACACAGGGAGATCATTCCACAGTCTGAGAGAGTGAGGGTCAGATTCAATTGAGGGTGAAGTGTGAGTGAGTTGTACCTTGAGGATAGTTTCAACAGTAGTGTCAAAGGTCCGTGCTACGAGTGCTAAGTCAGCGGCGGCGTGCGGTGCCACGACTCGCCCGCCTAACGCCGCACGGACGTGCCGTGAGAAGTCCGCACGCATCTCTGAAGCGATATCTAGGCCCTCGCGCAACTCGTGGATTAGCTGGAAAACAGATAACACACACAAGGTTTTGTGAATCTCTTGTTTCACTTTAAGGGACCATTCGGAAAACTAGGTTTTGTTATTAAAATTTGGGAGCTTTTTTTGATACTACGTAGGTGGCAGACAAGCACACGGCCCACCTGATGGAAAGCGGTCACCGTGGCCTACGGACGTGTGCAACACTAAGGGTGTCACACACGCGCTGCCTACCCTGAAAAGTCATTTTGGTCTTTCGAGCCGGATTGATTGATATCTACGGTGTGCCAAAGACAAACTTAGCTGCTGGTCGATACGTCTGCTAATTAACGGACAAGGCTCTAAGGCAGGCTTCTCTCTTCTACTCTATTTTCTTAAACCAAATAATAAGAGTAGGAAAGCGGAGTCCAAAGTGCAAATTTTGGATGTAATCCAACAAAATTACAGTGTTACATACATACATCACGCCTATTTCCTTCTAGGGTAGGCAGAGACAACAGACCGCCATCTACTTCTGTCCTTACATACTTCATGCGCTTCCTCTACTACGGTGTTAAGTTTACCGTTCATAAACTTTTTGGTCTTTCGAGCCGAATCCGTGAGAAATGGAATATATTTTCAAGTCTAATGAAAAAATAACTTTACCTGTTTAACTGTTAGACAGCTGGGGTGTTCAGGTGTAGCCTCTAGCCTGAAGGCGAGGTAGTCATGCATCACCTCCATACAAATGCTGCTGATAAGCAGAAAATGTGAGCGGTATGATGGCAGCCTCATAGAGATACACTCTTTGGACCAGCATCCGTACCTATAACAACAGACCATAAATATGTGAACGATGGTAGCTGAATGGACGCGGCCTCTTCTCAGAGGTATCGAGTTCGAATCCGGCCGGACAGTACCAATGTGAGACAGAAATATGAATTTCACTTTGTGGAATTTATATTATGTGGTAATCATATGATTTGCCATCTGCTGACGGTGATGGAAAAAAAAATGGGAGGAAACCCACATGCCCTAGAAGAAATTCTAAGGACATGTACGATCCACCAACCCGTATTAGGCCAGCGTGTGTGGATTAAGGTCTAAACCCTCTCAGCTCTCTCGTTAGAGGAGAAGAGACCCGTGCCCAGCAGTGGGACATAAATAGGTTGCTATCAATAGCTTCACTCGCTTACCGTCTCAGCTCGTAAGTTCTGATCGCATCCTCGTCTTGTGCATCCGGTCTGCTGTCGTCATGCTGCGCATCCTCGAACATCTCCTCACTTTCTTCTTCCGTGAGGGTTTCTGAGTCAATTAGCTGTCACAATAAAATATCAATTGTCAGTTTATCCATTGATCGTCAGTGAGTTACAAATATCTCGCTAGACCGATTCCACCAGGCCCCGTAATCCACTAAGTGGATGACGTCATGAATTTGCTGGTAATGATGATGATAATGACGGCGATGATGATGTTAATGATGATGGCAGTGACCGTGACGATGGTAATGATGATTGAGACGATGGTGATGATTGTGATGATGGTGATGGTAATGACGCTAATGACAGTGACGATGGTGATGATAATGGTGATGGTAATGACGCTGATGACTGTGACGATGGTGATGATAATGATGATGGTGATGGTAAAGATGCTAATGACTGTGACGATGGTGATAATAATGATTATGGTGATGATTGTGACGATCGTGACGGTAATGACGTCGATGGCAGTGACGATGATGATGATAATGACGCTGATGATAGTGACGATGGTGATGATTGTGATGATGGTGATGGTAATGACGCTAATGACAGTGACGATGGTGATGATAATGGTGATGGTAATGACGCTGATGACTGTGACGATGGTGATGATAATGATGATGGTGATGGTAAAGACGCTAATGACTGTGACGATGGTGATAATAATGATTATGGTGATGATTGTGACGATGGTGACGGTAATGACGTCGATGGCAGTGACGATGATGATGATAATGACGCTGATGATAGTGACGATGGTGATGATTGTGATGATGGTGATGGTAATGACGCTAATGACAGTGACGATGGTGATGATAATGGTGATGGTAATGACGCTGATGACTGTGACGATGGTGATGATAATGATGATGGTGATGGTAAAGACGCTAATGACTGTGACGATGGTGATAATAATGATTATGGTGATGATTGTGACGATGGTGACGGTAATGACGTCGATGGCAGTGACGATGATGATGATAATGACGCTGATGATAGTGACGATGGTGATGATTGTGATGATGGTGATGGTAATGACGCTAATGACAGTGACGATGGTGATGATAATGGTGATGGTAATGACGCTGATGACTGTGACGATGGTGATGATAATGATGATGGTGATGGTAAAGACGCTAATGACTGTGACGATGGTGATAATAATGATTATGGTGATGATTGTGACGATGGTGACGGTAATGACGTCGATGGCAGTGACGATGATGATGATAATGACGCTGATGATAGTGACGATGGTGATGATTGTGACGATGGTGATGATAATGATGAGGGTGACAAAGATAGTGACAATGATGATGGTGAAGTAGATAATGATGATATTAACAGGAATGGTGGTGGTGATGATGATGACTAACTAGAACAGGCAGTGTACTCACGTCAGGTTTCTCGAGCGTGAGGTAGACCTTGTCGAGCACGAAGGTGCGCATCTTGTAGGTGAACATCATGCAGCGCCGCACGCCCTGCGTCTTCAGGATCTCCCGGTGGTACTCGCTGAGAGGTGAGATTAGTCCAATTAAAAAATAGACCCAATTCGTCTTTTTATAGTTCTATGAGTACATAACTGATGTCAAAGATGTTCATATGGTAACCATCACCGCCAATCACCGGTAACTTAACATGCTCTCCGAGACACAAATGGGACAATATTGAGGCTGTAGAATAATCTCCCAGCTGTTGTTTTCCCAAGCGACTACGATATGAGTTTCTTCAAGAATTAGAAGGTTTATACAGGGTAGGCAGTGTGAGTGACACCTCTGACGACGGTGATCACTTCCCATCAGGTGAGCCATGTGCTTGTTTGCTAACTTAGTGGTAAAAAAGCAATTCTCACCGGTACAGCGACTCGTGGCACTTGTCGAGCAGGCGCATGTGCGTGAGTTCCGCGAGGGCCCCAAGTTCAAACGCGTCGGCCGCCGGCGCCGCCTCGCTCGCGGACACGTAGCCGCTCTCCAGCGAGTCCTGGGTTCCGTACTTGTCTGATACCACAATCTCGGGCGTGCCCATACAACCCATACTTTGGCTATCTGAAAACATACATAAAGGATTTATGAAAGGAATTTTGAAATATACAAGTGAATTTCAACTGGGCGTGTATGAATGGCCAATCTGTTACTATGACGGAAACAGACGAAAAAAATATACCACTAAGTGGAAGAACAGCGCACGGCCCACCTGATGGTAAGCGGTCACCGTGGTCTATGAAAGTGTGCGTCCAAGGGTATCACACTCTTCTTTTCTTCTTTAAGAACTATAATATTATATATTTTTTTATATAAATAAATATTCTACACAATAGCAGGCTCACTAGACCCAAAGTATGCATAGTTTAACTAGCTTGTGTTATGGGTTCTAGAATGCGGATAAACATGTTTATATACTTTATTTTTGTACATACATACTTATTATACATAAAAACACCCAGACCGATGCAAATAGACATATTCATGCATACAAATATTTGCACTAAGCGGGAATCGAACCCGCAAAATCTGACAAAGCAATCAAACGGTCTACCACCTCAAAACTCATCAATAGATAGATATACAACAATAGCAGTACTTACTATTATAACTATTCCCACCAGCACAACTGCCCACACAGCAGTCTACGTCATCTTTCCCCGACTCTTTACTCTCAGTCTCTTCTTTGCTACCATCTTCTGCTCCTTCTTCAACTTCCTTCATATCATCGGGTGATTCTTCCTTGATATCACCGTGTGCTGAGTAGTCACTACCGCTGGAGTCGGATGGGTTGGTAGTCACATTGAATCGGACTTGGCACGGCCGGGATTCTGATGATTGTCTGGTGAAAAAAAAAACATAAACTTCACATCAGTGCAATGCGAGCTACCTTTATTTGTGTAATTTAAAGTATTTATTTATTTATTTATTTTATTTTTCTTTAATAGGAAAACATACAGTTTTTTACAATTCTCATTTACGCTATACGTACTAGTCTACTAGTATGCTAGTATATGTACTAGTACGCATCGGTGACACACTGAGCGAGTTACAAATGGATAACTATGTAGGTTATATATACAGGGGGTCCTGCGATTATGCCATATGGAGGGAAAGTATATCTATATCTATATCTATATCTATACTAATATTATAAAGAGGAAAGATTTGTACCTATTTTTGTATGTTTGTATGTTTGTAATGAATAGGCGCAAAAAGTACTGGGCCAATTTAAAAAAAATTTTCACCAATAGAATGCTACATTCTTCCAATTTGACATAGGCTACATTTCATTTTGAAAAGAATTAGGGATCCTTGGTAAAATTTGAACAATGTAACCGAAGGTGTAGAAAAATGAGTCTTAAAATGTCTTTCGTCGAATGCGCTGCCGAAACTATTAGCGATAGAACAAAATAATGTACAACAATATTGAAGAACATCATAATGTCTACAAAAAACTCCGCGGTAGCATATGTCCAACTATTGTAGTTATGTCACTGCTATACTTAACTTTGATTTTAAATATAATTTTAAACGGTATTAAAACATGTACCAACCCTTTACCTACATTTACAAATGAATTAAATAAATAAATGAAAGATTTTCTAATACTTTACTGTTATAGAATGTGTTGAAGAAATAAAGGTTCACTGCTCGTTCCCCGTAGGTGATAGCGTGATAATATGTAGCCTATGTGTTGACCCGACTTCTTAATAATATTCGTGCTAAATTTGAAGTAAATCCATGCAGTACTTTTTGAGTTTATCCCGGACATACAGACAAACAGACAAAAATTCTAAAAACTATATTTTTGGCTTCGGTATCGATTGTAGATCACACCCCATGTGTATTCTTTTCCAAAAATATTCAATGTACAGTTTTGACTTTCCTACCATTTTATTATATACCAGCTGTTGCCCGCGGCTCCGCCCGTGTGGTTGTTTTGCTATACACCTCACGGAGCCCGAGACCTTTCCAACGAATGCAAAACCGTGGAAATCGGTTCGTGCGTTCTGGAGTTATAGCGTCAGAAAGGAAAACCCGACTTATTTTTATATAATAGACTAGCAGCCCGTCCCGGCTTCGCACGGGGTTTTAAAATGAAAAAAGTTGTTGTAGTGACATAACTACAATAGTTGGACATTATGCTACCGCGGAGTTTTTTGTAGACATTATGATATTCTTCAATATTGTTGTACATTATTTTGTTCTATCGCTAATAGTTTCGGCAGCGCATTCGACGAAAGACATTTTAAGACTCATTTTTCTACACCTTCGGTTACATTGTTCAAATTTTACCAAGGATCCCTAATTTTTTCAAAATGAAATGTAGCCTATGTCAAATTTGAAGAATGTAGCATTCTATTGGTGAAAAATTTTTTTAAATCGGCCCAGTACTTTTTGAGCCTATTCATTACAAACATACAAACATACAAAAATAGGTACAAATCTTTCCTCTTTATAATATTAGTATAGAAGTATAGATATATAGATCCTTCCTAATTAGCTGTAAGTGTTCCACAAATGTTAAAATAAAATAAAATAAAATCTCTAGTTACGCTACCTGCTCAGAGTAGAGTCCATCGAAGATCTTTGTTGCACGCGGCGCTGCTTGAGACGGATGGAGCGCAGCATCCGCCTCATCATCACCAACTTCATCCGCATGTGCAGCGTTATGTTGTACCACAGGCACATCGCCTAACACAAACATTGAACTGGGTTAATGGGTTTAGCTGATAATTGTAGTAGAATCAACCCACAGAGCAAATAGAAAGATTAGGCGCCCTAAGTAAGAGTGCGGGCCGGAACCTCCACGCGGTGCATCTGGGCAACGGAGGCGAGTAGCGCCTCCCACTCGCCACGGGAGACGCTGCTGCCTGCGGCCAATCCAGCTGGGGTGGGAGTGGCCCTCTAGAAGGCTGCTCCGAGGCTCTCCACGTGTCCCTCTGACCAGCAGAGGGCACAGTGGAGAGCGAGCGGGGGCGAGCTGATTGTCCGCGCACCGACGGTTGGGTGACAGGACGGCCGCCTGTCACTCTACACCCCACCGTCGGTGAAGTGGCGCGATGCTCGTCCCAGCCTCATTCAGAAGCAATTGTCCACTAATGTATAGTGCACGCCATCTAACTTGGCAAGATTTCGGAATAGTGTGAGCCCCACTACTCCAAAACCTTGCCAAGTTAGATGCCGTGCACTATACTTGTCTATATGCGACGCATTTCGCCACAAAAAAGTATAGTGTACGACATCTAACTTGGAAAGATTTTGGAGTAGTGTGGGCCCCACACTACTCCAAAATCTTGCCAAGTTAGATGCCGTGCACTGTACTACACATTACACACGGGTTCACTCAAGCAGTTGGAGGCTGCAGCCTACCTTAACCCTGTCGTTGAAGGCTTCGGTGGCGAGTTGCGGGTGCTCCAAAGTCATGTTGCGGCTGGACGGGTACAGCGCCACGGCGTTGTAGAACGAGTCCAGTAGCGCCCCCACCTCGCGCATGGCCTTGCCGATAGCGTCCGAGCAGCGCTGGCAGTCCAGGTGCAGGCAGCCGTATAACAATTCCTCTGCCAACAGTAAATAACATTCATTTCTACGCACTTTAGTTAAGGTGAAAGAATAAGGTGCGATGTTCTTCAGTTATGATATGATGGGTTTTGTATGCTTATAATTTTAGCGTTTTGTAAGTGCCGTTTTAATGGTCAGTACAGAATAAATGATTTTTGACTTTGATACCTTGCTGGTCCTTCGAGCCGGATCATTAGAGTCGGCTCGAAGGACCATAATGGAACACCGCGGCTATCCAATTTAAACCTAGAATCTCGCATATTTAAAAAAAATTGTGACTTTTTTTATAGTCGATAGGCCCGCGTTTGACCACTATCTCACCTGATGGCAAATGACGATGTGAGACTTTATTGATCATCCTTTACATACCAGGCTAGCAAAAACTATGACTATATGATATCACTTGCTATCACTCCCAAGAAAAAAAAAACGATTAGCATTTTTAAAACAGTAAGCTGTCAATTAAGGTCTAAATCCTCTCAGCTCTCTCGTTAGAGGAGAGGAGACCCGTGCCCAGCAGTGGGACATAAATGGGTTGCTATTCTTTCTTTCTATTCTAAGCTGTCAAAAATACGAAAACATTTTTCGATTTTCGTTTTATGCAGATACTGGGTTTTGATATTACATAGCCGACAGACAATTTTTTTTTAAATTGCTTTTTTTGTCAAACAAATCGACATTGCTAAGTTATTTGTACGCACCTTCACTGGGTTCCACTTTGCCCTCAGACTCGTCTGAAACACCATCCTCATGTGGATTGCGATGTAGCTGCCGCACGCACGGGTTTGTGTTTACAAATCTGCAATATGAAAAATAAACTCATGGATAATTCCAATTGAATCGTAGGACATCAAGCAAATACAAAGAGGAGGTGTCTTAATTAGATTTCCCTGTGAAATATTATTATAATCCAGGTCACCATTTTAAATGCCATAAATTTTGATTATGGTCCATAGCCCCACAGCCTTAGCCTTGAAAAATGTTTTTACATCCCGCACAAAGAACCTAGAATTGAGTGGCCGTGAATATTTATTGCCAGGTTTACCCATTGTCTGGCGAAACTGGCAATAAAATGTGAATGTTGAATGAATATTAATAAAATATACGAAACCGCGGTAGCCTAGTGGTCTGGGTAATGGACTGCTGAGACGAGGTCTCGGGTTCGATCCCTGGTTCACCATGGCACACACCAATGACGTTTCGATGCTTTTCGAAGTTATGTGTGTATTTATCGCAGGTTTATAAGTGCCCGGTTAATGGCAATAGGTTCGCCACCTATTACATTGGGACCTAAACATAAACTGGCGAAATGTGGGTGCTAGCACCTCTGCCTACCCCTTCGGAGATATAGGCGTAAGTTTATGTTATATGTTATGTTATGTCATGAATGAATATTCTTGACGTTCATAAGTGTTACTTTGTCATTCAATGAGGAATAAATATATTTTGATTTTGTAAGCAGGCAATACGTGTGAATAAAGTATTTCAGTATTTTTTTTATTATGCGGCTAAAAAGGAAGTACCAAACCGTTTAGTTTGAGACGGTATGAGGGTGACACCTCTGATAGCAAGAGAGAGAGGGACTAATGGAGAATCAATTCAATATACGAACTTGTATTCAAATATATTGTTAATGACTGTTGGCACGATATTCCTCTGCGCGCAGAGGAACGCGTCCTGCTGCGCCAGTGTCCTGCCCGCCAGCTTCGCTTGCAGCTCCAGCCAGATTAAGTCTTTTAACTCGTTCTGCCATACCTGCTCCTCACGGCTTATCTGGAAACAAAGGTAAATAAAGAATTGCGAAGTAGGTCGGAATTGGTAGTGAAGCTATTAATCTATATATACTATTAGATATATTTAAAAAAAACTTGGGTTTTGTTATATGAACGACTTTGAACACGAAAATATTTTTTTTTGGAATTCTTGTCTGTTTGTAAATGGACCAAAAAAACAGCCCGCTCAGTTTCTTGCCGGAGTCTTAGGTCTGGGCCGCGTTTCGAACCGGCGGTGGTCCATTTGCTTCTAGTTTTAAATAATTTTGACGTGTTACACACTTCCATTGGCCACGGTGACTGCTTCCCATAGATAGCCCGTGCGCTATCTGCCACCTAAGTAGTATAAAAAAAACTACTTAATATCAAACTTACAGCTCTTTTACAACCCTTCTCCAAGTTCCCCATGTTGATGAGCAAACTGAAAGTCTTGTGGAAGCTGACCCTGCTCGGAGGCAGTTCCTCATCCCCGTCGCACTTCCACCGCTCCTCACCAATGACCTCGCCGAAGAACGACTTCTCAGGACAGGTCTGGCAGTTGGACTCGCGGTTCTTGGGCCGAGAGGTCAGAGACATGAAGCGGTTGCATGATTCCACCTGGAAGTTGTATAACTTGTGTTCATCCGCATTCTGGAATATAAGCAACGTTTACGACGTCATCTATGGCGTAGCGGTAGACCGATTGACCACTGAATCACAGGTCGCGGGTTTAATTCCCAGAAGACATAGTTTTTTTTATCGCACCATAAACTTGGAATTATTTACCAGCGCACATGTTTCCTTACTCCCATAGTTCCGGGTCCTTTAAGCTGAGGGTGAAAAAACATTAGAAGAGGACGTCAAGCTGAGGGCCATATTATAGCGCTAACGGTGTTTGTAATGGTGACCCCCATTACTGGGTATTTACCTTTAGCTTACCATCAGATGAGGTGAAGTCATATTGACGTGACCGATAATAAATAAGTCAAAATTCATGTTTAGTGTTTAGGTAGGTACTAAATCTAATTAAAATGTTTTATTCTAGCAGCTTTTTGTCGTTTAAGTATTCTTGAATTTTGTAATAATTTTTTGGCAAAGGTTCGTTTTATTTCGAATTTATTTAAGAGGTAGCCTTGTCAGAATGTCAAGAATCAAACCCGGGACTTCAAGTGTATGCACTTACTAGAGTTGGCACAGCCGGCAGAGGGTTCGGCGAGGGTAGAGAGTCAGCTCTGGCATCGTGGCTCATGTCTTGTTTACTGTCTCTCGCTCTGTTGCGCAGCATCTTTAAACTGGCCCGCTTCTTCAACCTGTCTGACGCTGTAACAGATGACACAAATTATATTTACAGTTGAATGCATACCGCGGTAGCCTAGTGGTATGAGTAATGGACTGCTAAGACGAGGTCTCGGGTTCGATCCCAGGTTACCATGGCACACACCAATGACTTTTTGATGCTTTTCGAAGTTGTTTATAAGTGCTCAGTTAATGGCAATAGGCTCGCCACCTATTTACATTGGGACCTAAACATAATCTGACGAAATGTGGGTGCTAGCACCTCTGCCTACCCCTTCGGGGATATAGCCTATATAGGCGTGACTTTATGTTATGTTATGTTGAATGCATTTATGTCTTTAAGTGCTTCGTAGAGCACGCTAAGCCATCGGTCATTCAGGGTAACTGGTCCATCTTCAGAACTTCGTGCAAAATATCGAAAAACGGCCTTCGTAAACTGAAAAACCAACCTCGACTTAGGAAAAGGCATGTCTGAAATACATCATTAAATTCAACTTCCAAGATTTGTTTATATATCGTTACAAGGAAATCTAATAAAAGTGCGTTAAAACACAATCGTACGATGAGAATTTTTTAGAAACATAAAATTAGATTTGTGTGCCAAAATAATGTTGGAATGTGTACGTCTACGTTTACTTTGAGATGTTCAATCGAATTTTAAAATAGAGTTCATTTTGTCTGCTGTCGTATCCACAGATTTAGAAATGGCTAGATATCGCATGTGCAATATAATACTATGATACGCGAATCCACTCACATCAACTCATACCAATTCACCTCGGACATTTTTTTATACCACTTAGGTGGCAGACAAGCACACGGGCCACCTGATGGGAAGCAGTCACTTTGGCCTATGGACGTGTGCGACACCAGGGGCGTCACACTCGCGCTGCCGACCCTGTAAAAATCTTCTAATGCCCTTCTTGAAGAACCCCATACTGTAGATGCTAGAAAAAACCACAGCAGGGTGATCATTCCACAGCATAAACGTGCGCGGAATAAAATTCCTCTCACACATCACATCGCGCATCTCTTACTCCTTCTCCTTCTTTTAGTCTAACTTTTTATGATGAAAGATGTAGTATTTATGTCCCAAAAACTAAGTAAAAACTGAATAACACTTACCAGGAGAACCCTGGTCATGGTGGTCAATGGCTTCTTTCTTCTCTCGCAGAATTCGGTGGAAACCTGGCGTCGTGTCCAAATGATTCCTGTAACAATATAAGCAAGGTATTAAACTTATGAAGCTGAATAACTTCAGACAGGGTTCAAAAAACCGCGCATAACACAAACACATAGATTAAAAAACATGTAGATTAAAAATAAAATAGTGCGTTTATGAAGAACGCTTCCAAAGAATATATAAGGGTAAACGCGTCGCTTAAGGTACTATCGGATCTGTGGTATTAATCATACATTTCATATTATATCAGAGTTAGATGCGTACAACGTAATATATTCACAACTTGACCCCACGCGCTAATCTGCCGCGCTGATACCGCGAAGTTGTGGTCCGGCTGTTGACCTACAATACAATAGACTGAACAGCTAATGTCGATAAACATACATACATACATACATACAAATCACGCCTTTTCTCATTGAGGCTGAGACAACATCTTTCCACTTGCTACGATCTTGGCATACGCCTCTCGCTTCTTCAACTTCCATAAATTGTTTTCATACATGCAGGTCGGTTGCGGGTACCAAGAGTACCTGCTATTAGCTACATCCACAATTTAATTACCTACGTCACTGGCTACCTAACAGTCAAAGAATTTGTTAAGTAAGTCAGGAATGCGGGTAAAGTTATGTAAATGAGAATTAAAACTCACACATAAGGAGAGAGTAATTCCCGATGGGAATTCCCAAATTTGGCTAGAGGCAATGAGAAAAATCTACGAAAACAATGTCCGTCACAATTTTTTTCTTGTTATTATTTATTATAGAGCTGTCATCTACGGTTTCGTTTTCGTGGAATTTGGTTCAAGTTTCCGCTTACCCATGGGAACCTATTTCAGGAATAGAAAGCAGTAATAAATTAGTAGCCTATACGTTATTCCAAACTATAATCTATCCCTGTGCCTTTCAGCCAGATCTGTTTACCCTTTATAGCGTGATTGATTAACAAACATCCAAACATCTTTACAAATTTTCGCATTATAATATTTGTAGGAAGTAAGATTAGTAAGATAGAAAATAGAATTTACAGCTAATTCATGAAACCAGTTTCATACTAGTTTGCACGGAACCCTTGATGCGTTCAACGGACTCACTTTTGGTTGACTTTAGAAGAAATTATGATCTTCGTGACGATAATAAGTTTGTAATTATGGCGTCAAACTAAATACCTTATAGAATTTAACTCTATGACACACAAGTCAATGAACTTCATTATCATTTCTAAGAATTGGCCGAATACAGGAAAATTATTTCAAGGTCGTCTCTATTAGAGGTTTTTATCAAATTATAACGCTAACCGTAAGAATATCTGATTAAAATATAGACTAGACTAATCGTGAATTTTGTGTAAGTAGTGTATGGTTTCTATTGATAAAAGCAACCAACAACATTTCCGTTCATAAAGTTCTTTTTAAACGTCAGTAGATGGCGTTGTGCCAGTCAGCTGAATCGCGATATGGTTTTGTAACCATCCGTTATACTAAACGAATATACGGAAAAGTCACGACGGGAATATATTTGATCGAGATGCTGCTGAAATTTCCCCACCTGGTGGGCATTTTTCTCTTTCTCACTGCAGGCACTACCAGCTATATCAAGTGAGGAGATTCAAACACCCCACTTGGGGGCTGATATCGGCCTCTTAAGCGAGGGTACAACGCCTGAAGAGAAGACGAATCGCCGCGATCTCATAGGTGACTAGCTAGATCTCTAACCGGAAAATCGACGAGCAGCAGTGAACCAACTCCAATGGTCGGTTTATAGTGATGAACTGTGACGAAGACCCAGGTGAGATAAACCCCACAAAGACAGGGAAGTGTATGGGTACTTCTACTTCCTCGAATCGATACCTTCTACAATAATTCCGAAAAGTTCTTCCAATATCTCCACAGCGATCTTGAGTGTAGAATACGGATAAAAGTCAAGATAATCAATTACTCATATTGTTTTTCCTCTTACAATCGACATCGGCCTTCCAAATTCTAGTCTAGATTTGTGATTGTATAACAAATACTTACTCAAAATTTCTCTTTTATCAGCAGGATATGTTTCGATATCCGCCTCGAGTCACGGACACCCAATTTACCTACTTATCATGCTAATAATATCCATTCACAGTGATAACTATACCTAATGTTTGTTTACGTCTGATAATGTACTATGAAAATAAAAACTGTGACGTCACCAAATCCTGCTTTACGCAATCTCAAACTCGGTAACGACTTGCAGAGTATGGAAAAAAAGGTTGTTGTGTAATGAAATATAGGTAGTTAGGGACGAGGCTCCATCGTTGAATTTATTCTAGGGGGGTTTAAGACTCATATTAATAGATGACACTTACCTTTGAGATATGTCTCAAACGTGCACTTGAGATGCTCTGCGGATTGCGCCATTTGGGCAGAGCATTTGAAGTGCAAGCTTGAGACTATAAGTACGAGTCTACATGAACCATTATGGAAAGAATAGACCCCGAACACCAAAATGCAAGGTTCAGATGCTATCGGCATTAGCAGTTGGAAGAAGAAGAAACAGTTTCGGACTTGAAGACTTACTATACAGAAAAAAATGGCGTTAGAGAATGTTTAACACCAAATGAGGTATTTTGCACGAGTAGGTATTAACAGAGATGTTTGCATTACAAATAGTGTTGGACTACGTACACAATCAACTAGTTATCCAGTAGATCTAAGCGTACACAGATAAATCTTGTTTCGCTTATCGTATACCGATGCTGGATAGTTTTTTAGCCAAAAATACAAAGTTCAAACGCCTCAGAACGTGCTGTGTATCAATAAATAGCAAACAGTTGATCTGACGTCATTTTCTATCCAACTTTAAATAAAATAAAGATGTATATTTACGTATTGTTGAATGTTGACCACCGTTATAGCTATGTAAGGTATTAGCTAATGTTTGAGACTCCATTTGCGTGAAAAACTAATCAAATCCTTCCTCTTACAATCCCGGGTTCTTTAAGCGGAGCGTGAAAAAGCATCTGTCAAGGCCGTCTGGGTAGAGATCACTACTCTAGGGACATCCCCTGGGAACGGTGACCACTACTTTATGCGTCCACACGAATCTATTCTCTAAAGATAGTCTATGACGCTATTAAGACTATAATCCATATCTGTGACATTCAAGCTCACACGTTGCATTCGACAAAGGGGCGCACTGTGAGGTATGAGAGGAACTTCTTTCCAAGCATAATTAGACTGTGGAATGCTCTCCTTGCTATGCTTATACCTATCGAGTACAATATGGGGTTCTTCAAGAAAGGCTTAGAAAGTTTTTACAGGGTCGGCAGCGCGAGTGTGACGCCCCTAGTGTTGCACATGTCCAAAGGGCACGGTGCCTCCCCATCAGCAGTGCCATTCTCTAACGTCCAACTGTTCAATCAGTGCCAATCCAAAATGAATGGATTCATTCTCATGAACTTTCACATTTTGTACGCAGGCTATTTTTATTAATAGTATTAAGTATATTATGAGTATTTATGAGTGTACCGATACTAGAATGAGTGAAATTATAAAAGGAACTAGGTACAAAGTAAAAATTATTGTTAATACACACGAATTACCAATTCGGTAGTTGTTTGACTACGTATTCAAGTTTAATTACTGAATTAGCTTCGAATTATTTGAAGGCTAGTTTGTTCTGTGCTAAGGTTGTTTCTAAAAGTTAGGTTTGCGTGTGAGGCGAACATTTTATTGTATAACTAAGTAGTTGTTTTTGATTTACAGTTGATTTCGAAGTCACGGATGGTAGCTGAATGGATGAGGACGCGGCCTCTACTGAGGTATCGAGTTCAAATTTGAATTTCACTTTGTGGAAATTATAAGTGCTAATCACATGATTTACCATCTGCTGACGGTGAAGGAAAAACATCGTAAGGAAACCCACATGTCTTAGTAGAAATTCTAAGGACATGTCTGATCCACCAACCCGCATTAGGTCAGCGTGTGTGAGGGTCTAAACCCTCTCAGCTCTCTCGTTAGAGGAGAGGAGACCCGTGCCCAGCAGTGGGATATAAATGGGTTGCTATTATTTTGAGTCATGTAATGTGGTCCTTTTCCGTATGGCTAGGTACTATTGAGAATCGTATTTGGAGGCCATTATAATACAATACAATCACTAACCACGGAACGTTACTGATAACCAACTCGACAATATGGCTTGACAAGTGTTTATTAATGTTAACATTAACTCGCATGGATACATTTTTATCGACATACGTGAGATTACGACGTGAAGTAGCGTATCTACGATTATTTGTAAATTAATAGCACATCGGTAAGTCGTTATTTTTTCATTAGTTAGAGGTTTAGTGTTTCATGTATAATCAGTAGGTACATAAATTGTATTTACAAATAAAAAATCTTTTTTAAGTTAAACAGTTAATTGTATTGTCATCAGAACTAAAGACTTCGGCTAATTATCAGACAAATCAGACAACTGAAAGGGGGTCAAATTTCAATTATTACTAGATTTGACGCAAACAAACAGGTTGTTGGTTAAATAAAACTGTTTAATAAAAAAGTATAATACCTATGTTTATCCGCATTCTAAACTAGTTAAACTATGCTTACTTTGCGTCTAGAAAGCACTGTGTTATTAAAATTATTACGGTCATTTCTTGAAGAAATTGCACCCGTGGGTGAAATCCACCAAAATAAAATTCGCACTTTCTGCTCAACATTTTGGTGTACATTCAAAAGATTTAAGTAAAATGTAATATTGATTGTACTTTTTTATCGTGCGGAAATCCCTACGGATCACTCACCCCTCGTCAGGAGCAGGGGCGGTTATGTCGAAGTCGAACCGACTAAAACCACGGTGCCTCACACGTCAGCCTGAGTGGCCGGGGAACTGGTGCGCCCTAGAAAGGGTATCTCAGAGACTAATATTGATTGCATTACTTACTTGTAAGTGATTTGTATACGTACTTTTGTATTCGTATTTTCTACTCGAAGGACTTGAAGTTGACACGCATTACTTTGACAAAATGGCGTCTTACAGCCATATTCTTAGTTTCTAGCATTGAAGTACGTATTTAAATCACAAAGCTTTACCACCATATATTTACACGAATATTGTTTTAAATCCAAACACATGTAGACAATGACTAGGTATTTCTATTATGAGCCGACATTTTTGATTTGGTGAACAAAGTACGGTTCGGCTAATCGCGCTTATCACTGCTTATCAAATGAATCAATATTTGTATTCTGTTTAACTAGACAGAATACAAATATAGGCCCACTATTATAATGTACACAAAAACCCACATTCAAAATTTTCTTGATCATTGGATTAAATAGAATATAGTTGCAGGTTAGTCTGAGGTTGTTATACAGGGTGAATTTTTCAAAAGGGCTTGGATGGCCAAATCCGAAACTATAAGGAATAGCGAAAAATGCTCAAAGGAGTTACGAGCCCGATTTTAATGAAACTTAAAACCTCATCATTAGATTTTTGAAAAACCAAATATCCTAGCTAGGAATAGAACCTGTAGATTTTGAAAAAAAAAAACACACCCTATATTATTTCACCATACGATAGTGTTGCTATTAAGGTTCTTATTCTGGGAAGTGGATTTGGCCATCCAATCCCTTTTGAAAAATTCACCCTGTATATCGCGATGGACGTTAAAACGGCTGAACGGATTTTGATGCGGTTTTTTTATTAGTAAGGTCTTGGTTAGACTCAAAATCTTACGCATATTTGATCACAATCGGCTGATTAGAACCAGTGATATAATACAGTGATAGTAAATAAACGATTATGCTTATCAAGAGTCAAGAGTGCCAGTTGCCCCGATGAATGCTGACCATCATTAAGATGGTACCACAAGAAGAAGAATATGTTCAATAAATACTAGACATAAGCACTAATTGTACTTTTTTATACTACTTGGGTGGCAGACAAGCAGACGGCCCGCCTAATTGGAAGCGGTCACCGTGGCCTATAAATGCGCGCAACAACAGGGCCAGGGGTGCCGGGTGCCAAACTTGCGCCAACCATGGATGGTGGGGGAGGTCGGAGAAGGGGATTGGGGAGTTGAGGGGAGGGGGGGGGGGGGGTTGCGAGCTCAACACAATGGTTTATGGACGCAGTGTTCTGTAGGGCGGAGGTACTACCCCAGTCGGACTGCTCATTTCGGACGGGAGATACCGTCGTCTCGTCCATAGGCCACGGTGACCGCTTCCCAACAGGTAGCCTAGTGTGCTTGTCTGCCAACATACCTACGTAGTATAAAAAAAGAGTATCTGCTATCTACTTAGAGGGGAAGCCTGCGTCAGGGCTTCGTCCGTCCATAAGAAGGTCCAATGTAACCCGTAGGTACCTAATACAAAGGTGTTATAACTAAGAAATTATCATCTATACCAACTTCGCCCACGAGTACGAAATATGAAACTGAAAGCAAACATAATTTATTTATAGACTGATTCTTACACAGTGTAGATAAACAAATCATTCGCTTCGCTAGTGAGCAATTCCTCGATAAATTCCTATTTACACATTCGTTATGAATAATTAAATTTTATAACACATCCTCTTCAGTTTATTTGTTTTAATAACAAAGAAAATATAACGAGGTACTTAACTAATTACTCACCCCTTGCAATAATTCACACGCACGCACACACGCAAAACAAAATTGCAACAATAGGTATATCTTCAATATATCAAGATTTATTATATATCGCATTCATAAGCTAAACGAAAACTGGATTGTTTTTGCCTCAAGTAAGCAAGTACCAGAAAGTACCTAGGTACCCTAGAGAGGAGATCCCTGGGTCTCCCACCGGCCTGGGCTGCCAACGTTGGTAACCACACGCGAGAACTCTATAGCATAGCCCTTTTCATCGCCGAACGACCAGACGTACTACGATGCGCCATCGTTATATATATAATATGGTGGACATTCTGCTCATACGCACGAATCGCTTCAGCAATACGTTCATTATGCGTACAGCTAAGGAGTGCAATGCCCTGCCTGAACCTGTGTTTCCAGAAAGCTAAATCCTGGGAGTCTTTAAGTCTAGACTGAATATATTACTTCTAGGCAAGCGTGATCCAACGTCGACCACATCGTCACTCACCAATCAAACGCGAACCTATCGACTATAAAAAAAAAGTTTGGGCAAATCGTCAGATTTTTTATCCTAATTTACTTCCATCTAAAGTACAAGTATCACTGGCGAAAGTTATTTATCGCGAGTGAAGTCAAATGCAGAGCAGTTATACACTCGCCGCTGTTGCCATCTGCCTGTAGGTGGCCCTGTGGGTGCGTGGTACAGCACTGATAACATTATCTGTCTCCTCGTTATATTTATAAATTATGTATCATTCGTGGTTGCGGAAATTACTGCTATTTAAAAAAAATTGCAGAAGAATTATATGCGGACCCTTTTTTTTACATAACATTACATAAACTCACGCCTATATCCCCGAAAGGGTAGGCAGAGGTGCTAGCACCCACATTTCGCCAGTTTATGTTTAGGTCCCAATGTAATAGGTGGCGAGCCTATTGCCATTAACCAGCCTTTTTTTTATCGTGCGGAAATACCCATGGATACCACCTCCGTCGGTAATCGTGGGTGGTTATGTCGGGATCGAACCTACTAACCGCACGCTGTCTCGGGGTCTTAATTACCAGTGTGTAAGGTTACCCAATAGGCATATTCCTCGCACCCCAGCTGCGCGCCATTTCGCCGACGGTGGGGTGTAGGGTGACAGGCGGCCGTCCTGTCACCCAACCGTCGGCGCGCGGACCGCTCGCTCCCCACTGTGCCCCCTGCTAGTCAGAGAGACACGTGAAGAGTCTCTGGAGCAGCCCTAGAAGAGGGCCACTCCGGCCGGATTGGCCGCAGGCAGCAGCGTGTCCCGTGGCATGTCTATTACTTTACCTCGCCTGATGGTAAGCTAAAGGTGAAGTCTCTGGACCGGGGGTCACTACTACATACACCGATAGTGCTGCAGTGGCAGCCCTCAGCTTAACGGCCTCATCAAATGCTTTTTCACGGCCCACTTAAAGGACCCGGGACTGCAGGAGGATGGAAACACAACGCTGGTAGAGTTTCAAGTCTTCATGGTGTTTGAAATTCGAATCACTTTTACTCATGCTTAGTTTTTACCAGTTTTTTACGCATCAAGAGCACCCTTATCAAGCCGCCGAGAAATCGTTATTAAGAATTTTATGCTTATTAAATTAATTTTCACACCTTCAGCCCGAAATGTTGCAAGGCACTCAGACAACAACAACGCTAAGTTGATGAATCCTTTCAACCTCGTCACCATCTAATGCAAAAGCAGAGAGGACATACAACTCGTACAGCGGTATTCGGTTATTGATGCTCCATCCATTTAGATAACACGGCCGCGATAATTCGTGTGAAGTGTATTGTAATCGCGCGGCGAACTGTGAAGCACTCGTTACATATACTTATCTAATACTCTTCTGCTTATATTATAATAGTTCATAGGTACGGTATTATTGGGGCCTCATCAAGATGTTTGAACCAGTCAACCTGGACCTCTATTCTACTATTTTGTGTTAAAAACTGCCATTCAATTTTAAACTTTAACTGCATGAAAATAAATTCTAAAAAAATTAAGCTCAAAATGAAAATGTGTAATGAACAGTCTTCATTTAATTTAAGACTTTAAATGTATATCGAGAAAGTCTAGAATTAAATGGCATTTCTTCAGTGTCCGAAGAACAGTGGTGACCGATGAGCGAGGCTCTGTTAAAAGTACTATTTTCGGGGAGATCAGACAGTAATTGCCCTTACATATTATTGACCAAATTAGCCAAATTATAACAAGCTGACCCTGGATCCGAGGTGAAAGCCTCGGACGCAACCGGGATCAACACCGAGATGATGAAATAAAAAGATAAAGTTACCTCATTTACCTGCTTAATTTTAATTGAGCTACTATTATAGCGTTGTAAATTATCTGTATCTGTACAGTGGCAATATTTAAAAAAAAACTTAGGTAATGTTAAATTTTCACTCCTTAGCCTGCAGTACGCATGATTAATGTGTCTGCAAAGCGTTTCGTGCGTATGAGTGGAATATCGACCATATAGCGGTGTCGCGTCGCTGTTCGTCTGGTCGTTCGTTGATGGAAAGGATTTGGAGGTATCAGGTTGTGCATTCCGATATCTGTAAATAGCAATGTCTAAAGTACCTCTTAATAATAAGCAAACTCACGACATGTTTATCAATACGATGAATTGATAACATATCGGCATTCCAGCGATAACCTACTATCGATCGATCTTGGATATTAAAATGCAATTTTTCGTTTTCTGCCAAGATGCCTATTGAAATATATTGGTTGTTGCCTTATCGTATTTGACACTGAAAATTTTTAAAGGTTAGAAACACCCGAGACGCTCGTCGCTGTAAAATATCTCGATTCGCAGCGAAAAATCGGAGTTGCGAATAAAAGAAATAAAAACACTTTATTCTACCTAACTCCGGGGACTCTATTAAATGGATGACCTTCGTAGGGACAGAACATCATTGCAACGCCAACGTGGGGATTTCCACAGAACAGGAAAATTTATCTAATTTTTATGATTTAAAGGTGAAAAAATGTCAATAGTTTTATAGATTTTGTATAGCTTAGTTAGGTCCTTAATACCACTAAGGCATATATTCCATGATATTAACCCATTTACCTATGTCCCACTGTTGGGCTCGGGTCTCCTCTCCTCTAAAGAGAGAGCTGAGAGGGTTTACACACACGCTGGCCTAATGCGGGTTGGTGGATCGGACATGTCCTTGGAATTTCTTCTAGGACATGTGGGTTTTCTCACGATATTTTTCCTTTACCATCAGCAGATGGTAAATCATGTTATTTGCACATAATAATATAAATTCCCCCCTTATATTCCACCATGGTGGTGTCAGTCGTGTTTGTATTTGTCTGAACATCTATAAATTAGAGAGAAAGATAGATAAAGTGCAATGTTTTCCCAAAAGTGCAGAGTATTATATAAAAGTTCTTAGAAGAATGACAATAAAATTCTTGAGTGAATCTATATCAACAGGAGAACCTCATGATTGATGGGCAGTGTTTAGAATAGATGATAAAAATAGGACAGTTTGACAGTTGAGTGGACAACAAAATAGGAGAACTACAGAGAAAAAAGGAAACTATTTGATTAGATTTCTTATAAACTAAACATGCTGAAGATTAAAATCAAACGGAAACACAGGTGAGATAAAAGGCATAGATGTTATTCTTACTTTTAATGTGAGATTAAAATGGTAAAATAATACACAACACAGAAGCACACAAAATAACAAAGCAACTAACTTCCTGCCCCTCTCTTTGTCACGGATCCTGGAGCGAGGCGGAGTGGTCCCCAGGAGATCCGCCTCAGCCCCATCTCCGCAGTCGGCGAGCAGGAACTTCGACGAATGGCGAGGGTTCCTGAAGACCACGTCTTTGGTGTCGCTGGTGGAAGAAGTAAAGAGTATATGAGATGGAAATGCAGAAGCAAAAAGCTTTGTACAATAAATTATTTTTGTACCTATTTATTTTGCGTTCTCTTTTCGCAGGTATTTGATATTAAACAAATAAAAGCATGATTATGACGTCATAGAATCGATAAAATCGATGGCGAGAATTATTTTGACTGATATATTGAAATGCAAAATCTTGTGAAAATTATATTAATACATCGGCCATCATGATCATTTAGCATAGCGTGAGATTTGATTGTATGATTTCATTTTAATACGATCGTAAGCATCTGATATGTATTTCTTATTGTGTACAATGTATCACAGGTAGGTAGCAAGCAATATAAAATAGGTCTGAAAAAAAAATAGGTGACCATACTTCGATATTGTCACTAGATGGTAATCGAAAAATCAAATAAAATTTACCTAAATACACCTTTGAAAAAAAATCTACTGTAAGTATATCATAAAATCATAACATAACACATTATTCTATGAAAAAAAAATCTCACATGCCGACACATTATTTACCTAATTGTGCGAGGGAAATTAACGTTTCAAATTGTCAAGTTGTACACATCATTGTAATTTTACATAGAAGTCATTGAACCAAATATGTTTATCCGCAAACATTATTTTGGTATCTAGATATATATCGTTGTGTTGTGCAATATCGAAGATGTTATGTCTTTAAACTAATTACACCTCCTCAAAATGAAGGAGAGGCGGCAAGAAAGAGCTGGAAAGGTGTTTAACAGTTCGGCCGAATCTCAGGGCCGGTGCTTAAGGGCTATTGGTAGAACCTTCGGACTTTCCGGGCATTTTTATTATTTGTTTAACCCCCGATGCAAAAATTGAAAAATGGGGTGTTATAAGTTTGACGTGTCTGCGTATGTCATCGTATTGCCCGAACGGATGAACCTATATTGATTGCTTTTTTTTCGTGAAAGGTGAATTAATAGAGTCAAGAGTGTAGAAAATTGGTCTGGGTTTTTAAATTTCGAGGGGGTTAGGTTAAGGTAAAAGTTTTAGTATGTAACTAGAATCATCGCTAGTACATATTATATATAATAGGTAACTAGAATCATCGCTAAATTAGTGTAGTGCTAATATTATTTATTTATTTATACTTTCAAGGTTAAATTTCAGACCTCTGACATTTTCCGACTTTCATCCAAATTATACACAGCCAATTTAACAGCCACGTCAAACGTAGCAATCAGTTCCATTAACTAATAAATGCATAAATACACTTATCAGTACTGATATCAACGTGGTATGTACACAGATTATGTGGTGTGCTGATAAAAAGTCTCCTGAAGGCCACACGAACCAGGTTATGACCTTTTTCATATACCTAGTATGGTGTCCTTCAAAAAGTACCTATCTAGAAAGTTCTATATAGAGTTTTGCCTTTCTGTGGAGTCTGCGGTCTGGCGGTCTGCTACCTGCTCCTTATCTTAATCATAACGAAATTAAATTGTGGACAGGAGTGGAGTGACATGTTAACGTAACTTATCCGAGGTGACACCTGGGAGTCGGTCCTTTAGAACCACTTCCTGACGTCAGATTGAACTCAAATATGGTCATACTAAAGTATGTATTATAGTCCGCGGTCCTTTAAGCGGAGCGTGAAAAAGCACTTGATGAGGCCGTCAAGCTGAGGGCCACTACTGTAGCACTATAGGTGTATGTAGTGGTGATCCCGGTCTTGAGACTTTTTTTTATACCACTTAGGTGGCAGACAAGCACACTGCCCACCTGATGGGAAGCGGTCACCGTGGCCTACGGACGCGTGCAACACCAGGGACATCACACTCGCGCTGCCGACCCTTTAGTTTACCATCAGGCGATGTGAAGTCCTGTTGACGTGTCTTAAAGCTAGCTAGTTCTTAGTCTTTTTAACATTAAGTAATAGGTACTATTCTTCTCCACTTCGCACGATTTTGGGCATCTATAGTAGTGAGGCCATTGTCATGTCTTACGATTCAAACGGATTGGTAAGATGAAGACAATTAATATATCGCCCGAACAGTTCTACGTTTCCACATTTTAATAATAGGTACCTAGTTAAATTAGCTCCTTGACAACCAAAACACGAATCTATTGTGACGACAATACGGTTTTAAACAATTCGTCACGCTTCTCCACCACTACGTCACAGCTGCTATTTTAATATGCCGCCATCGCGCGTCGCCCTCGGAAGTCTGTGGGGCTTCCCCGGCTTCGGTATCATTACGACGTGATTGTCAGCCTTGATTGGTTTTGTAATACGTATCTATATGAATACAAGTGGTCAAATTAGTAGGATAAATTGTCAAAGGATTTTTACTAAGTACGTTGCCTGGAGAATGATTAAGGCATCCTGATTTTTTTATATACTAAGTACGTAAGTGGCAGACAGGCACACGGCCCACCTGATGAGAAGCGGTCACCGTGGCCTATGGACGTGTGCAACACTAAGGGTGTCACACGCGTTGCCTACCCTGAAGAGAGAGGGAGTGGGCTAGGAAGGGGGGGGAGACTAGGGAGGGGGGGGGGGGAAGGAGGGGCCCAGTGAGCTCTGGCTGATTGATTAAACGGCAGTCGCTCTTATAAAAATCCGGGTGCGAGGAAAGTGTCTCTTTGGTACCTTGCATCTTGCGGTTTTATAGTTGGTCTGTGTCCGATATAACCACCCTCGATGGCCGACGAGGGTGGTATGGCATCCCCATTTCCGCACGGAAAAAAAAGGATGAATTTAACTTTTGAACTTCAACTAAGCTTGCAATTTGGCGGGATGCAGCCACACATACAGACTAAAAATAAGAAAAACCTACTTCATTTCCATTTATTACCTTCGTGACATACCCAAGCCGTTTAAAAACAAACTAGTTTTGGACTGTCGGCTGTGCTGTCGGTCGATGACCTCTGTGAAGGAGACAGGTTCAATAAATACTTATATCTTAGGTTCTTACTCCATATAACTGGAGTTCTTAACTGGACTGATTTTTAGGGCAGCAAGGTTTTTTATATATTTTTTTATAACTACGTATGTGGCAGACAAGCACACGGCCCACCTGATGGGAAGCAGTCACTGTGGCCTATGGATGTGTGCAACACTAAGGGTGTCACACACGCTTAGAAGGGGTGGGGAGGCTAGGAAGGGTGGAGGAAGGAGGGGTCAGTGAATTCTGGCTACCTTACTTACCAGCAGGAATACAATACGATGGTTATTATGGGGCGGTATTCTGTAGGGCGGAGGTACTACCCCAGTCGGAGTTCTCATTTCGGACGGGCGATACCGTCGTGTCCTACCTCCTTTAAACGTTTACTTATGTAGTTGCCCAAGCCCGCTGCGAAATACAGACTGAATTCTCGTGATTCACAGGAACTTATTTCCGAGATAAAGAATAGCTCTAAATTGGAATTTTGCCTTCTAATTTTGAGTTTTTAGCCCTGACATATAGAAATTCCCCTCCTGGGGAGCATAACAAGTAAATACCTATTTATATCAGGAAGCATAAGACTGGTTATATCAGAAGCAGTAGGTAGTCTTATAAAACAAAACAGTCACTATGTGTTGCAACTGTGACGTCAATATAATTATAATGACAAATAAACTGCAACTATTATTACCTATACCTACTTAATGACAAGTTTCAATATCAGTAACATATTTGTTCCTTTGTGAAAACTTCTGAGCAATATGTCATTATAGTATCTAGAGGGGGGGTAGGGTGGGCTCATCCCAGAATGTCCCAGTGCCCATCTCAAGATGTTGGTTTACCGATTCAAAATACTAGGGTGGTCACCTAAACAGCTTTACAAAGAATTACACCTGGGGGTCACAGCAGTGCTCCCGCCCAGATAAGACAGCGGACAGGGAATGCCTTCTCGAAGCATTTGCTAGAGAGTCTAAATTTTCAGGATATGATGTCAATAAGAGTATGTATTAAACATGACAAAGCTGAGAATACCTACATGGCTAGTCTGTTTTAGATTTTTTTATTTAGCTGGGGTGTGAGGAAAATGTCTATTAGATAATACTTCCCGGTAATACCCGACCCGAGCCTATTATTTGTACCTAACACCCCCCCTCCCCCGATACGAAAAGGGAGGGTTACCCTGGAAAATAACTCTAGATACGCCAATGTATCTCACTGATGATGGCACTACATAAATTGAGACCCATTGGGGGTTGTCATTATAGGAATCGAACCGATTAAAATCTCATGCCGTCTCGGGTCCTTATTACCGGGCTGTATGGTTACCCAAAAAAGCAAATCCTTAGCCATTTAAGGTTTTAAGATGGACCCATCATTACTACCTTATTTCGGCAATGGTAACTGAGTCCAGAGAGAACTTATAGGTACATTGACTTAAAATGCTTGTGCTAGAGTTACATTTGTCAACTGTCCATCAGGTATACCAGCTTATAGGTGATGTTGGCTTGCCCATGAAGGCTTTAGTGGAACTCTAAATACCCAGAATACCATTCACCACACCAGAATAGGAATCAATGTGTATTATCAATAATTTAATTGATGATTGAATGAATTTCCTTGTAATTGAAGGAATGTGCAATAGAAGTTAATGGAACTCATGTTTGATATTGTTTCAATAACCAGGAAAAAACAGGATTGTTTTTCTTGTTTACTAACATTAATTTCTTCTTAATGATGCAGTCAATTATCCTGTATCGTAACATATCTTGTTTCCCTCCTCCTACAGTCCTGGGTTCTTTGAGCAAGGTGTAAAAAAGCATTTGATGAGGCCTTCAAGTTGAGGGCCACCATTATGGCATTGTCAGTGTATGTAATAGGGACCTCCTTCCTGAGACCTTTAGCCTACCACCAGGCGGGGTGAAGTCATATTGACGTGACCAATATAAAAAGAAACCCGGGTGGGTTTCAAATAGGATAGCAGCCGAGTTAGTTAAGGTATGTTAAAACATTATTGTGGAACGTATCCATAAACCAAGTCATCATAAAAGAGCAGTTAAATCTCCAAATTGCAGATTAAAACCTTGACCTCCAACTCTGCATATACACGTGCGTAGGGGGCCAGATCCGTGTATCGTTGTATTTTAGCAGTTTTTAACTTACGATATCTGAATGAAACATATATATTCATAATATGATATGGTGCCTCCATAGTATTATTTAAATCTTTTTCATTCATAATACTTACAGTCTTCAAAAAAGTTGAAAATATTAAGTAAAGAACTTATTACCTTCATTTTAAAATATAAAACTCCAATCATGGACCTAGGAATAACTATGGACGGAGCCATGGGAACAAAAAAGTGACGCTGCATAGTCAGCCAACTTTCGTATACGTATACAGTCACCACGCACACTCTCACATCATAGTCAGCCACTTCGCGGCAAACGTCGGCCGAATCGGTCGATCTGTCAATTTAAGCGGGAAGAAAAAAAAATAAAATACAACATGTCTTGTGCAGTGAAATGGTGTAAAAACCGTAGTGACAGGAAGAAAATAAATCCAGGGATCACATTTCACAGGTTAATCAATATTTCAATCACTTAATGTTTATCTAATAATTATACATAAAATGTTCATTCAATATTTCAAAACAAAATTCAATTGTTCGGTACAAAACCAGTGATCCCAACATAAAAGTGTGCAAATTTCCCCATATTTTGGGGAAATCTGTAAATTGTGTGACTTTATGATGAAATAGCATAAACTATTTATTAGTAGTGATAACCGTAGTGACTTAACTTCTTTTTAATAAATACATGGGATTGGGAATCGCAAAAATACAAATTGTGACTAATATGATTTTTTAAACTTTTTTTGTTAATTAGGTACCTAGTTTAATCGTGTGAATATTCCCCACGGTTACCATCCATGTAAGTTTTTTTTTATAGGTGTAATGAAAAAAATAATGTAAAATATAACTAAAATATTATTTTCATTAATTTATGATGAATATAATACTTTTAAAAATAATGCACGAATCACCCTTAATTATTGTTCATTTATATATATTTTAAAATTTACCAAATAATTCTCCCTATTCCGCAACTAAAATAATAAAAAATGGGGAAATTTAGGTAAAACCTCGCATCCCTACAATTCACTCACACAATGATTGATGCCCGCCATTTTTCGACACAGACTAGTTACTCTAGGCACTCCGTCCATACTTTTCCTAAGTCTATGACTCCAATAAGATGAATTGGATAAATCTAACTGGATTTTAATATCCTATTGATCATACAATTTGTTTATTTTTTATTTAATAGCACTTACTGTTAATGACATGGCCAGGTAATAGCTGATAAAGTTAATTGCTATGTTGTGATAAGCTAATCTATGGTTTAATAGTCCGTAATGTACATCAAATGTACCATGCAAAGTGAAGTACTTTGATAGTAAAATATACTGCCTATAGCTAATAGCTATTCAGAAATATGAAAATAATCTTTATAACATTAAACTGCTACTTCGTAGCTGTTTGTTCGCACACCTGACTTGTAGTATCTTCTAGGTTATGTTAAATTGCAAATTTAGTAGTAATAATTACATTATATTTATGGTTCCTAAAATCCAGATTCGAGTAATAATTCCTCGTTTGGCTTACGTCAACAGACCTTTCAGTATAGCCGACTAACAATGCTTATTACTATACACAAAGTGCAAATAATGTAGCAGTATAAGATGTCCTTGATTATTTTTGAAACTTTACAAATAAAAGCAAAGAAATAATTTAAAGTTTGCACACTGTCTGAAAAAGTGCACCAAAGACAAACTTACTTCCTACATTTACCTTTATCATTTAAGGAGTAATGCTGCAATGGATATACTGTAGTAAAAAAAAAGATGTGTGTATAATCTGTGATATAACAACTGTAATTAAATTAATTTTAAGACATTTTTTTGTAAATTTTTGTGACGCAAATTGTATGTGCGATTGAAAAATCTCTCTATTGAAATGAAAATTGTTACTAACCTGATTAAATAGTACAAAAAAGATTCAAGTAAGACGTCAATCAAAAGTTTTCGGGCGCCAAATGGAAGACAAGATTGGACTGAAATTATCTAACAAGATAATTAAATTAACACTTACAACTCATCGTCAGAACTTGAGGAACTATAGTTGATCGGGAAACCGACGTTCCTCTTCCAATCCTTATCCTCGGACGCATCCATTTTAAAAAAACACAAAAACTTTGGAATTGTTATTATGATCCTTACTTCACTAACACTATCTCACTAAATAATATAAATACGCACTTTAATCACCCACAGAATTGGCACAGCACTGCTTAGAGACAAATTCAAGAATAAAGGACATTTTCTACAATACTTTTGCACAGAACCGGTAATTCTTTATATATTTTAAAATGAACGCACAAGTGTATTTTCACGTCTTATCATCACGCGACGGCTGACGTGAATATTATGGATGTCAAAATTGTCAAATTTGTTTGAAGCGGAGCCATTCACGCAACAGATAATAAAATTCTTAAATCGATAATATCCACTTCGACGTCGCGTACTCAGAGAAATAAATGTTGCTTTGAGGTCGCGTATCATCATAATTATGTAGGCGGTAGGCCATGGTCACGGGTTTTTTTTTACCACCCATATAATGATAATAGGTAGTACCTACCATAGAACTTTGTGATAGGTATTAGTGCATTACGTGGCCTAATCCAGTTTACGAGTTGCCACGTGCATCCGGGTAGGTAAAGGAAAGAAAGATTCCTCAAGTCGTAACGTAACGTAACGTACCTACTTAAGGCCCAGTGTACAATATTACGAAGTTCATTTTTAGTTTTATGGTGTTTTTTCGTGTCAAGTAGGTAATAATAAAATTGGTTTAAGTCTAGCCTTGTATAAGAGCACTGAGTAGCAGCTCATTTTACGACTAAAACATGCCTGTACCACCGATATTACTGTTAATACCTTAGATAAAAGGAATTACTTAGTTATAGAAAAATAGTTGACTAAAGGTATTTGAGCCTATAAAACCAATTTTACCTCATAGAACCATAGGTATCTAAAAGATTGGTAATTGGGATTCGAGGACTAGAAAATACCTAAGAGTCGGGAGGTTGCTTTAAGATTGTGGGTGCGCCTAACATTTATTAAAAAGTTATGTAATGCAACATCGTCTTCGTTAAAATGTCAGGCGCAAAGAAAGACATTAATAAAATATTTATATTTTTTTAATGTAAATTCATACAAAAATAAAGTACCTACCTACCTATTTTACAAACATAAATATACCTACTTACTCAGTTACAATACAAATTATTATCTACCTGAGAAGAAGAGACAAAATCGGGTTAAAAACGATTTACCTACTTTTAGAGCACTTTCTCTAGCACACAGCACATGACAGTCTACAGTTTGAAAGCTTTTGTTACAGTTAACTAAACTTAATTTTATAAACGAAAAACGGTTTTGTCTTCTCTAAAAAGGTATCAAACTATCAGTCCAATGTGCTTTAAAGAATACGCTGTCCAAAACCGCTTTACCAAGTACCTGGTTGTTTTAAATAAAATCTATCTTCCAGAAAAATATAAGGGCCACACATAATCTTGTTTATCGCTCTGGTAGCCTGGCAGCCAGGGCCAGTACTGTCTTCGTTCTACTTCGATGTTGAAACCTTCGGGAAGAACATCGCATCGTCTGCAATTCTTATAACGCTTCAACGCATCACACGTCTGCACCACGATGATTATAAAAAGCTTCAGAAAACGCATCTGTGAAAGTAGGTACGCTTCAATTAGGATAGTTAAGCTAGGTTCTGCCCTTCCTTTTTTTTTATTATTATACAACTTTAGTGGCAAACAAGCACACGACCCACCTGATGGCAAGCGGTCCCCGTGGTCTATGAAAGTTTGCAACACCAGGGGCGTCAAACTCGCACCGTCGACCCTAGAGGGGAAGTTGAAGTGGATTTTGGAAAGGGAGCGGCTTGAGATAGTTTCTGTCCTGGCAACGACTTGTTCAGGTAGCTCAGTTACTCAGAGTAATCTCCTGTAAGGTACTGGTCGCGGGTTCAAGTCCCATCTTCAAAGTTATAAGGAAAAGTCACATAAATATAGAACTTACTTCTATAGCACCAATTAGGTATGTCCGGTTCCATTCAAAAGTTCGACTTTATTGAACGACTTAAGAAATCAATGTCGGACTTTATATAAACCAGCTGCATTGTTCTGATTGGCCACTGTTACGAGTGCTTATATCACAAAGTAATAGTTTGCACGGCAAGCACATTGACATTAAACAATCACTATAGATCAATCTATCAGTCCATTGCTGGACATAATAATGCCTCTTCCAATATATGCACCATAATACCTACTACTCCAAAAAATAGAATAAAATTAAGGTGAAACATCTAACATTCTTACATAACATAACATAAACTCACGCCTATGTCCCCGAAGGGGTAGGCAGAGGTGCTAGCACCAACATTTCGCCAGTTTATGTTTAGGTCCCAATGTAATAGGTGGCGAGCCTATTGCCATTAACCGGGTACTTATAAACCTGCGATAAATACACACATAACTTCGAAAAGCATCGAAAAGTCATTGGTGTGTGCCATGATGGTAACAACCTGTTCGTATTACCATAAGTACATTTCCATTTAGTCAACTGCGTGTTTTTTTGTTCCTGTTCTCGGGTTATGGGAAGCCATAGTAGGAACTTAAACCAGGTATAAAAAGTTGTCGATGCGTTATTCCAGACTATAGGTAATTACATCTAGATCCGTTAAGTCATTTTTATGTGCAAAAGTAACCAAAACACTAAAAAACGTAGGCGCTTTAACTGTCTGAGAGACTCGTAGTTCCACGGGCCCACCCCCGCTGGGGACGAGGGTGGTATCCCTGGTTGGAACCGCCGTGGAACTACCACAAGCAAGCCAAATAGTCTAAGAACCTTTCAATATATCATCAATAAAAAACCAAAAATGATGTGGGTAAAAAACGAATACCAAAACTTTATTTTTACGTTATTAAAAAATATGTACAATCTAATGGTCATGGTCGTGATGCTTTTTGCTCCTAGAAACTTTCTCGAAGAACTCCTCACTGTGATCCTTTGAAAACTCCAGCCAGTCCTTTGCCTTCTCCTTCTTAATTTTCTTCTGATAAATCACGTAGCCATCCTTCGTCACATACGACACTACCGGTGTCAATATTTCCTGTCTTTTCTTCTTCGAAGTCCTCACATCATTTTTATTTCGATACTCATTCTCTTCTGAAGAACACGACTCTTCGTAAGAAGAAGAAGCAGCTTTATTCCGCTTGTGGTTACGTTTCCTTGACTTCTTAGAGTCCTTTCTTCTCTTATCGTTCTTTTTGGTGTAATGCGGCATAACGACCATTGGTAACCGACCTCCGTTTAATGGTAATTGCATTGGGGACATGTGTACTTGAGGCTGCATGCCTGGTAGATGTGGCATATTCGGCATCATTCCTAGCGGCATGGCACCAGGTAAACCGTTTTGTATTTGTACGGGCATTGGTTGCTGTGGACCATTGAAGAACGGGAAGGGAGCATGGCCAGCTGGCATTTGTTGTATTTGAGGCATAAATTGGCCCATAGCCGCTGGGAGTACGAACAGTAATATTGGAAACATGATGTAAACAGTCATCTGAAAAGGATTAATAATGTTAGGAGCATATAGATTTATGTTAGGGAAATATAACTATTTTAAAGATATGAATTAGTTAAACTATAATCATAAACTTGTGAAGTAGGTTTGTGCCTAGACATTGGTGATGTTAAAAAAATACTTGGGTTATGTTATATGAACGATTCAGAACATAAAAATATTTTGTAGTTTGATCAAGACCTTTCATTTTGCATATTTGCATACATCAATCAAACAGATAAGAATTCCAAAAAAAAAATAATATTTTTGTCTTCAGAATCAATAATAACCAAGTTTTTTTTAATCTCCAATTTACAGACAAATAAACTTTTCAATTTTATTTTATAATAGCGACCCGGGACCCGGCTTCGCCCGGGTGTAAATTCCAGTTTTCTAATAAAATATATAGCCTATGACACTCACGAATGATGTGGCTTTCTATTGGTGAAAGGATTTTTAAAATCGGTTCAGTAGATCCCGAAATTACCCCTTACAATTTAACAAATATACAAACACAAACTTTACCTCTTTATAATATTTATTTATTTATTTATTTTTTATTATAGTTTTATAATTTAGTATAGTAGTACCTATAGAAAATTTATAAACACGTACATACCTTTACTTTTAAATGACTTTTACGTCATTATGAAACAGTTACAAGTTGGAAATTTGGGTGTCGATTGTGAGAAATACAAAAATTTGACTCAATAAATACCTTGGCAAGGTTACAGCACAATGAGTTTTGAGCAGAATTCCAAACAAAGTTATATAAATATTCCGTAATCGAAATAACTCAGTAGCTGGGTACCTACAGTAAAAGAAAACTAAGTTTTTTTATACCTGTGTTTCCAGTAAGCTATAACCTGGGAATCTTCAAGACGTAAGTTAATAGCATTAATAGGTTCCTTATGCAAGCGTGATTCATCGTAGACCTCATCTTTACTTACCATCAGGTGAGATAGAAGTCGAACGAATTAAAAAAAATCCATTTATATTTCCTTCTTCTATCGTATCTATATCGTTACTGCAGTTAGATTTTGCTTTACGTGTAGAGCCTTCGAGACGCCCTCTCCTCTAGAGGGCTACTCCAGCCTCGGCCGGCATTTGCTGCAGACAGCAACGTCTCTCTTGCAAATAAGAGGCGCTGCCGTATCCGTTCCAGCCCACATCCAGATTCTAAAAACCTTGCTAGCTGCCTAGCTTTGAAATTGAAGCAAATTATATTTTTACTTAACTTAATTTTATCTAAATAGTGGCTTTCATCCGCGGCTTCACCCGCGTAGAAGTCGGTATCGCTACCAATTAAACGACTACATTCGACTCTCTACTCCACTCTCCACTTTCACTCTCCACTCCACTTCACTCCACTCTCCATTCTACTCTTCACTTCAAAAAAGGATAAAAAGTATTTTATGTCCGTCTCCTGGTTTTAAGTTACCTCCCTACCAATTTTCGGCCAAATTGGTTTAGCCGTTCTTGCTTTCTTTTATAAGTATAAAGAGAGGGAAAATCTTCAAAACAAAATCTTCCTTAAACTATGTTAATGTGGCTTACGATAGTTTGGAAGGTATAAAATAACTTTTCCATAAAATCATATTTAATTGCTGCAGGATCATCCGCATAAATATGTAAAGGTTTATATAATCTCGAATTAAAAAGTAAACTTCAACGGCAATACATAATCGGCTTGCTATTGTGGGTTCGTTACATAGTGGTATTGTGGTGCAATGCGGTACCATTGTGTTTCCACCAACACCTGTTCAGAAATATCTTACAAAAGGCGCAGTAAACGCCCGCAGAAGTATTGTAGATCCTGAACGGCATTGACCAATGGAAGCTTATAGGTAGGTGCTGTAATTATTTTTTCTAATAATATTCAATACAGATGTGTTAAGAGGATATTCTCGTTAGAACGCATTATGCTAGATGGGTGTAACAATCTATAAAATTGTAATGTAGCTGTGTCTGCACATTGGAGATAGTAAATAAAAAAAAAACTGGGGTAATGTTTATGAACGATTCTGAAAACATTTTTTTTTTAATTCTGTTCGGTTTCTCTGTATGTGTATTACGAATTATTTTAGGACAATTTTATTCAAGGAACTAAAAATCTTTTTGTTAGTAATTAACTTTATATTATGTCAAAAAATTACGTCTGAAAGTATATAAATTATAAATGGTATAATCCACCCTAAGTGCAAAATGAATGTGTAGGTAATCTATATCTATACTAATATTATAAAGAGGTGAAGTTTGTGTGTTTGTTAAATTGTAAGGGGTAATCTCGGGATCTACTGAACCGATTTTAAAAATTCTTTCACCAATAGAAAGCCACGTCATTCGTGGGTGTCATAGGCTATATATTTTATTAGAAAACTGGAATTTACACCCGGGCGAAGCCAGGTCCCGGATCGCTTGTCTCAAATAAACAAAACATACGTAGGTATAAGATTTTAAAGAGGTATATTATTATTTCTTACTTTTCAGATAAACATGGCGCGACCACTGCATCTGTATCAGATCCTCATTAGTATATCGTTAACTTTGGCTAAAAAGGACGACCTCAAACTACCGCTATGCCCGAAGTATCTGGATTATTTCCCACAAGAGCTGCCCATGCATTGCAGGTTACCAAGAAACGTTGACAACGAATCCTTTGGACTACCACCAGATAGCCCGTTTCCGGACTATCGTAGAGCAGGAAAACAACCACCTCCCCTCCCAATTCAAATACCTCAATTTCCAAGCATGCCAAATATGCCCTATCCCTTAAGAATGCCTAATATGCCGGGTCCACCACCAGGAATGCCAAACATGCCGGGTCCCCCACCAGGAATGCCAAATATGCCGGGTCCTCCTCCAGGAATGCCAGGTATGAATCCTGGAATGGTAGGTATGCCTGGTGATTCATCTGGAATGAAAAACCCTTTACCAATGCCAATGCAAATGCCGATGCCAATGCCGATGCCGATCCCAGTGCCAGGAGCCCCTCCCCATAAGCTACCAGTCATTGTTATGCCTTTTTACTCACCTGATCCAAGTCCGTATAAACGAAAACCACCTCATCATAGGCATCAATCCAAAAAACCACGTAAAAGGCGACCTCATCATCACTCTTCAACAGAAACTGAGGATTCCGATGATTCTGATGGCTCATCCGATGACTCATCGGACAGTGGATGGTGGAAATCATCTAAGAAACATAGGGGTAATAAGAAGTATGGCATATATAGGCGGTCCAATAAAAATCACAGTTTTAGGAAAAACAAAAAGAAGGGAGAATTGCTTACACCTATCCTCCAGTATGTGACCAAGGATGGCTACGTTATTTTCGAGAAAAAGATAAGTAAAAATGAAGCAAGCAATTGGCTAGGGCCAAAAGAAGAAGCCAAAGCAAAAGAAGAGATAAATTTTAAGAAAGAACTTGAAGTAGAATTAGAAGAGGCTACTACAGAACCCGACGAAGAAGAATTACCTCGGGAAGATACTCGAAAAGTGAAAGAGAAGAAACAAAGTTTTGTGGACGTTAAAGAAGTAAATGAGGTAGAAGAAATAGAAGAAGCACCAAGACAATATCCTTTTCGACGACATAAACCAAACAGTATGATTGAGAATTCGCAAAGGTGATTTGAATATTATTTAAGCTTTGTATTTTTGTACAGTCAAATTATGACAATAAAATTGTGATACTGATTTTATTTGAACTTTTATTATTGAATGCAAGATATTAACAATAAACTAAATATTAGTTTTTCCATCCGTCTATCTGTTTGTTATTGGTTATTTTCTGGAACAGCTGGACTGATTTTGACTGGACTTTCGCTGACAGTTATTTAATATTATAAGGCGCAACATAGGTTACTTTTCTAGAAAAATAATTATAATTCGGCGCAGTTGTTATGTCGGATTTGAACCGACAGTCAACTGTCTACTTTGCTAGTGAAAGGTGCTGCCGTCTCCAGTGGGTGTACAGCGTGAAGGATCCAGCCCACACCTACGAAAATTTCTTAGTTGAAAGTTCTTCACAATACTTTTGAAGTATTTCAGTTTATATAATCAAGATTCTGCTAGCAAGTCGACAACAGTATGTCCTTTGAAATGAAATCGAATCTATTAACATAGTATTTTTACTATGTTAATAGATTCGATTTCATTTCAAAGTTTCAGTTCTGCATTTTATGAATATGTATTTATTGAAACTCGCGACCATGGCTGCTGAAAACTGAAACATCGAGTTATATGTAAATAATAATAACACCAAATACATAAGGCGCTGCGCAGACGTAGATACTCGTTGTTGCTGACACGATATGGCACACCATCACAGGAATCCGTGGTTGCTGTATTCTATAGCGGCGATCAGACACAGTCGCCTGTTGCTACTTTACTTATTACTAGTCACTGGTAAGAGTACGGTGTACGGAACACGACGGTATCTTCCGTCCGAACTGAGCAATCCGTCTGGGGTAGTACCTCCGCCCTACAGAAGACCACCCCACAATAACGATCGTGTTGTGTTCCCAGCGATAAGTAGGGTATCCAGAGCTCACAATCACCCTCATCCCCCAATCCCCATGTCCAACCCTCCCCCAAACCTCCCAACCCTCTCCTCTCCACGTCCATAGGCCACGGTGACCACTTCCTATCAGGTGGGCCGTGTACCTGTCTGCCACCTAAGTTGTATAAAAAAATACAGTGGTTGCTGTATCCGCTTAGTACACACAGTGTCTCCAACTGACGACTTTTAGTTTCCAGTTACAGACTCTGAATACTTTTAGATTGATAGGACACACCGCACACAGTTGAGTCTTTGGTCTCATACTAAGCGATTCAGCGTTTCTTTTCTATTTTGTTAAGAATTACTAAAACGCTCTACTCGCACACGCGTTTTCTTCTTATTACAACCCCGGGTTGTGAAAGGTCTTGTCTAGGACGTAAAGCTAGGGACTGCCGTTTTTGGACGAATGATTTCTAAAATGGCGGCCCGTATCCTCTGGTCTATACCCTAGCTTCTTATCGTCCAGCGGGGTAAAGTCAACTGATGGACTGATGATAGAGGAAAAGCAACTGGACACAAAAAATGTTGATTTCATACTGGTTTATACATAAAACCAATAATCAATTTGTAGCTTGAATTCTACACAAGACACAAAAGTGTCTACGTTTGCGCAACGCCTAACTCACAATAGAATTCGTAAATTCTTCGACAATATCATTATAAAGCGAATTTATTTCAAAATTTATTGTTTTCAGATTACCTAATGTACTAAAAATCAATCGTTACATATCGATATGCTAGTGACTCAGGATCGCATTTTGCTTGTAAATAAAATTTGTTTTGAAATAAGCTAATAATAATGATTTCTTTTTACTTATTCAACGGTGTGATGATGACCGTGAGTTGCTTTAATTTATATCCCTTCTACGTGAACCCACCGCTAACACAAGTTAAGTAGCTTACCATCAGTGCTGTTCCATAAGGATACAGCCTTGCGTTCGTCGCTGCGATAGCGACGAACAGCTTAGGTGATATCGGGCAACGTGTCGTCATAAAGCAGCCTATCACGACGCGTTGCCCGATTATTAAGGCCTGGAGCCACTGCTCCGTTTGATTTTACAACTAATCTTTATCACATAAGCAGTTCGTCGCTGTCGCAGTAACGAACGCAAGGCTGTGTCTTCAGAGAATAGCATTGCTGGACAGGATTATAGGGGAATATTAGTCATTTCTGTTACTAATATCATTTTTTTAAAATTTGGAAAACATGATAGAACATGTAGTATTTAGTAACGAAACGAAACACTATTTAAAAATGAATACCTATTATAATTATGTTTCAGATACCGTTGCACAAATGGTCAATATTAGTATTAGTGACTATGGGTCTAGCAGCACCTCAATATCCAATGCTATATGCTCCACTGTCTGGAATGCTCCGCCAACCACCACCGCCGCCGCCTCCACAACCAATACCAGTACCAGTAGCTATGCCCATATCCATACCTGTGCCTATACCCGTACCAATGATAATTAATATGTCAACCGAAGACACTAAACCTTCCACTACCACGACAAAGAAACCTAAGGTGAATTGTAACTTTTTCCTTCCCTACCCCTATCCCATGGCCATTCCAGGCCCTCCACCAGTTCTTATGATCCCTTTTCCACCCGCAAACATCTATAGACTTGACCCAACTTCTTCAAGCAGCGAAATTTCAAAATATTCATCATCAAGCGATGATAGTTCAGATTCGGACTCTGATTCAGATAGTAGCGGCTACAGAAGGAAGAGAAGATCTAGGAGGAAAAAGAAGTACGGTATTTACAGAAGAAGTTACCACGTAGCTAACGATGATGGCACTGATGAGGAGCTGAAACCCGTGCTTAATTACGTTTCAAGAAATGGAGATGTTAAACTAAGAAGGCACTTGAGCAAAAAAGATGCAGCATTACTGTTGCAAAACGAACTGGGTCCGCAACAGTTGCATAGAGTGCATGTCATGCTTGGCGATGACTCCAATGACAAATCAAGAGTTAAAGTTATCGCTGAATCAGCAAACCTGCCCAATGAAGGTAATCAGAAGAAGAAACAAATTGTAATGAGGAGATCAGCGCAACAGGTCGTAAATAGCAATAAGGAGCTTGTCTTTAAACCTCCGAATAACAAAAAAATTAGTAACATTTCAATATCATTCAATGTGGCCAGATAAATATGTTAATTATTGTAATTTTTGTAAATAATAAATAAGATTATTTTATCAAAATATACAATTATTTTCATTCAATAAACAGACATGAATGACTTGTTTGTAAGCTTGATATTAAGTTCTAAATAATTTTATACTTGAATAATGATTTTTTGAGCCAGAACGAACAAAAAATATTTAAAAACTGGGTTATTATCTCTTGCAACTTACCAACCATAAGGACATGAATGGAGAAATATATTTAATCAAAGCATGGTATATTCACATAATATATAAAGCCCAGAGTGCATAAATTCCAATTCTAAGAAGAAGAATATACTAATTTGAACGAATGCACGCTGTGGAGCCCTTTTGGCACTGTTATACAAGAGGTCACCTTGGATGTTGCAAGATTTTACTGAAATTGTTATCATTGTCATTAAGTACCACTATCTCTGTCATTATCCATCTTAATATGGTTAAACAAATGAAAATACCTTGAAAATAATGAAACAACAGATTTAGAAATTCAATTTTTAATTCATGTTTCTATAAAATTAAATAAATAAAAAAGTTTAGTCATAAACTGTTTCTATGTGTTAAAAGAAACTGAAAGATTTCCTATTGTCATGTCAGAAGGAGGTCTAAACACGAGGTGCTTCCTGGCTTTATCTAGATGTTCATATGATAAGACTTGTTTCTTAGAATTTTTACCTTTCCTTCTAAATTGATAACGTTTGTTATTAACCTGTTCATCGTTTACCGGATTATTGTGAATTAAATTTTCATCGTCACTCATTAATATAGAAGCATCAATTTTATTCAAAGGTCTTCTCATTTTAACTGTTCCATCGGAAGTTAAAAAGTTAAGAACTGGCTTAGCGAACACATTATCATTACGCTTAGCATCCATCCGTCTAGTACTTCTTCTGTAAATGCCAAAATTCTTGTGTTGGTTATTCAGCCTGCTATTTCTTCCCGCTTTGCTTTTCCTTAAATGAGAATCCTCACAGCTGTCCGACTCACTAGTTTCACTATTTGATTGGTCTTTATTATGCCTGTGGTGAGGTGCGAATGGTACAAATACCAAATTGTGTTGCCTAGGCAGGTAGCCTGGGTAGGGCATGGGATAAGCTGGTCCTGAGAACGATAAATGTATTTGTTAATTTTTGTCACAAAATACAACTTCTGAATATGCAATGTAAAGAAAAAATCTGCTATTAAACTTCATAATCACAATTATTAAGGCATTGTATCATTATAAACTACATACAATTACAAAGTGGGTGCTCCCATTACACAAGAAGTATGACAAATAAATTGAATTCTAACATTATTATACTGAACTTCTGTGTACAATGGAAGCATCCAGTTATATTAAATTTATTTAAAAACCGACCAAATTGTAGACCATAGGAAAACTAAGTTACAAGACATAACTACACGCACTTTGAGAGAAGAATAAGTTCCCATTTTTCTTGGTAATTAAAAGAAATAGCACCTTTGATAGACTCATGACAATAATAAAATCTATATATTGAAATTAGGGATCTGTTTTTGTTTAAGCATCACACAATCATTACTGGTTCCAGTTTGATGAACCTTTTAATGATTAAAATTTATGTCATGACTTTTACCTCACTACTAAGATGGAATTTGGATTTTCAACCACTTGTCATGAAAGGTTCTGAGTATTTTGCATACAAAAAAATTATTAACATGTTTCTTAACAAACCTGGAAGAGGACATGGTGCCTTAGGTGGTGGAATTAGAGGCACATCTGCAGGCTTTCTACATCTACATTGCTGATGGCATTTCGAGCAATAAGAAAAGAATGATGGTGTACATGGACTACAAGTGCATGGCGGACATGGAGGACAATTTGGGTGTTTTCGGTTCTTCTCGCAAACTGACGACATCATACCCGGGACAGCGTATAGGACGGGCGACGGGGCTGGCATCGGCATCGCTGGTGGCACGTGCAGTGGTAGAGGCAGCGACATCGGTGGTGGCATAGGTAGTGGTATAGCAATAGCAATATTGTCTTTTATAGGTTTAACTGTCGTCGTGGTTGGTTTCTCGGTAGTTGTCTGTTTCTCCTTTTCCTCAGCTGAGACTATTGCTAGGCCCACTTGCATTGGCATTGGTAGCGCCATAGGCATTGGCATAGGCATAGGCATTGGCATAGGTCGAGGTGGAGGTGGAGGTGCAGGTTGTGGCATAGGGACCATCGGAGGTGGACCCTGCATTATTGGAAACATTTGTGGTTGCATAACAGGATATGGTATTGGAATTTGTGGATTTGCCATCGCCAGTGTCACAAATATCAATGGCCATTTTGGATACAAACCCTGAAAGAAAAAGAATTAAATAAATACATTGCTACTGGTAGGACAGTTTGTTGATAAGGTATAACTTAATTATCAGTTTGATACACATTTCTGGGAAAAAAAGACAATAGATAGGTTCTATTTAGAGGGAAAAAAAAATTATGTTTTTAAATAAATATAGGTATACCTATACAAATTTTCAATTTTTGGAATTTATATGTGCTAATCACATGATTTACCATTTGCTGATGGTGAAGGAAAAATATCGTGAGGAAACCCACATGTCCTAGAAGAAATTTTAAGGACATGTCTGATCCACCAACCCGCATTAGGCCAGCGTGTGCGAATTAAGGTCTAAACCCTCTCAGCTCTCTCGTTAGAGGAGAGGAGATCCGTGCTCAGTAGAAGGACATAAAATGGGTTGCTATCAATCAACTCTTAGTTTTATATTCACACATTGCAGTAGATAACACAGACACAGACACTAAACAGAAAAGCAAAAAAGAAAAAAATATAAATTTAAAACAAAATAAACTTACGGAAATCATTCCTGCACCGACACATGCCGGTTCGTCGATTTCGTGTAGTGGATGAAAAACTACCACTTTTATACACTTTACTGAAATACATAATCGTGTATTGTGTTAGAACTAGTACTCTTATGTCATAATGTTAAGAATGAAACAAAAGTACGCAGTAGCATGTATACATTCAAGAATTTATGTAACCAAAAATTCACCATCTGCTGACGGTGAAGGAAAAACATCGTGAGGAAACCTACATGTCCTAAAAGAAATTCTAAGGACATGTCCGATCCACCAATTCATATTAGGCCAGCGTGTATAGATTAAGGTAAAACCTCTCAGCTCTCTCGTTAGAGGAGAGGAGACCCGTGCCCAGCAGCGGGACATAAATGAGTTGCTATTACATCTATAGCATCTAAAAGTTTGGCTAGAAATTATCGCTATTTAAAAGAAAAAACTGCTAGTAGCTCTCTATCAATATAGTAAAATGGGACCATAAACTGTCCAGTGTATCGAATTAAGTACACGCTGTGCAGTCTCATGATCAACCCATGATGCATAATTGTTCAAATTTAAAATAATTGGATAAGGGTATTAGGGGTTGTTGAAAAAAAAAGTATACGGACAGTTACTTATTAAGATCAGTATCCAATCCAAATGTAAGAGAATGAAGATGATATTATTATAGACTTTCTTGTCATAGAAACTTATCTAGGCGCGTTTAATAAGACTAAAATATATTCCCAACTTTATATTGTTGACAATAGTAAGGGTATGGTATGATATAATGTTCATTGCAATTATTATAGGTATCTTTACAACAAAATAATCAACACAAAACTATTGTTACATAAGGTAGTGCAAAACATCAACAAAGCTAGCTAGAGTGTTACGCAAATTAGTCCAAACAATAGTAGGATTACTTACAAGACCTAAACAACTGGTTTTTATATAACTGCCTTTATTTGTACCTTTATACTGAAATCTTGTTTGCCGGTCAGTGTTATTGGGCTAAGAGCGTCGAAGCATCGTTGTATATTTTCTCTTCTAAAACAGGTTTTGTGAATAAAACCCAATGAAAATTAATGTAATACAAAGAACGTAAATAAGGACTGAGACTGAGTTAGAAAATTCTTCAATATATTCGGCAGTCAACAATATCATGGAAATACTATGTGTCGTAATACATCTCATAATTATTGGAAAAAGCGTATCATTTCATTTTGGTAGTCTTATACAAACGTTACCACCATCAGTACCAGAAGATTTCAAAATGAAAATCCTAGAGATGTATTCAAAAAATCCTGAAATTTTTGGAGATTCAGTAGCCAAGGATAAACCTGTTCACAAAATGAAGTTACACAAAAGTAAGAAAGTACCGGAGGCTCTTAGAGAAACATTGACATCACAACAAACCACCGCAATACCAGTGGCTACAAGTGCTTCTCCAATGTTCCAAATGCAGATGTTACCAATGCCTGTTCCTGTGCCACTTCCAATGTACCCACAGTATCCACAAATAGTGCCCATGCGATCTTATTTTGAACCTGTAGTACACGATCACCCTCCTTTAAATGAAATTAGAAGAATTATAAAAGAAGATGAAGCACGGTGGGCGAAGTATAACAAAGTAAGGACAGGGAAAAAGCATCATCGATATCATTCAAACTCTGATACGGACTATATAGACACTTCAGAAGAACATAGCTTTCACTATTACGATGATGTTTTTAAAATAAGAGGGAATTAAGAACATTTACTTCAACATAATCAGATATACTAACAGTGCCAGATAACTACCAAATTCACAAAAGATCTTTAGATTGAAATAAATAAACAAATATTACGTTGGAAGTACCTAAAATATGACATCAAGAAAACTTCAATGAACATGTAGCAAATAATATACCATGATGTTTAGCTAGATCCCTTATCGAGTGCTGCGTAAGAGAGTCCGAAAGTGTTGACTGACGGTACGGCATAGCCAAAGAATTTTACCTATCTGATCACCTTTTATTGATAAATATAATGAATATTATCGAAACTTCAATGATGGTTATCATAGCCACAAAACCAAGGACAGTGGTATCATTATTTTTCAAATTTCTACGTTGTTACGATCTATATTTTATTCGGTAAGTGAAAATTATAATGCCATGACGTCAAGGCAACCGGTTGGCCCGAAGCATGTGTGTTGATCGCCCAGCCAGATGGACGGGCGACTTGAAAAGTTTGCACATTGGGAGAGGCATATGTCCAGAAGTGGACGTCGACAGACTGATTGATTGATTGATGTGTTTGAAGGTATCTTGTTATGTGTTTGATAAGTAGTGAGTAGGTATACTCTGTCACCAGCATTCTAAGGCTAATTTAAAAAGGTGAAAGTGAAAGAATAATGTTCTTTTCTTATTAATTTTATTTGTTTAGGTAGAGGAATCTAGCGACTGGGACCGCAATTACTCGGACCGCGGTTCCAGTTGCCGGTTCTATTAAATATTAATTAATAACATTTTTTCACATTAATATTATGGCATGGAAATGTCTTCACATCAATTTAATTTTAAGTTTACATGTTTGTATATTTTCATAATTAATTATGATTTTAATAAAACTCTGTCTTTAAAAAATGTGCATTGCTTTTTTTTATTTCTTAAGTTTATTTCAGTACTTATAGGCTTCCTTCGTCACGTTTGTTTATTGTATCCTTTATGTTTTTTCACAATACCTACAACTTTTTTTTTCCATTCCATTATTCGAAATTATTTTTTTTAATATTAAAATAACCTCTTTTTTTACTAAGTACATTTGAATGTTTCCACGTTAAGTACATATTATACGAGGAACAAAATATTTTTTTTTTACAATTTTTGTCTGTTTGTCTTATATATCCCTCTCCATTTGTATACAGAACAACACGTGCATGGCTGAGATATCACCCTCATAATGGTGCAAACAATTCCATCAAGAACCAAGCGGTTCGGTGCCTCTTTCCTTTGCCGCACCATCAAAACCTGGAATTCTTTACCAGCTCACGTGTTTCCTTCCTCATACAGTCCCGGGTCCTTTAAGCGGGGCGTGAAAAAGCATTTGATGAGGCCGTCAAGCTGAGAGCCACCATTTTGGCACTATCGGTGTTTGCAATGGTGACTCCCATTCTAGAGACTTTGCCTCAGCTTACCATCAGGCGAGGTGAAGTCATGTTGACGTGACCGACATAAAAAAAAAAATCTGAAATGGCTGTACCGATTTTGACGGGACTTCCACTGGCAGATAGCTGTTGTAACATAGAGTAACTTACTTTAATTTGGAAAATTAAATAAGGTTCCGAGTAAAAAAAATACAACAAAAATCTAAAAACACGTGATTTTTTATACTACTTAGGTGGCAGACAAGCACAAGGCACACCTGATAGGAAGTGTTCACCGTAGCCTATGGACGTGTGTTACATCAGGGGCGTTACACTCGCGCTGTCGGCTTTGGAGTGTGGGAGGGGGGTACAGTGAGCTCTGGCTACCCTACTTACCGGCGGGAACACACGGGAACGATGGTTATTATGTGCGCGGTGTTCTGTAGCGCAGAGGTACATATATACAAGATACGCGCGAAAAACATAACCCTTCTTGACAGTCGGGTAAAAAGCGATTATTTTGAAATTACAAACCGACACTCCAATTTTATTTAGTTACTAGCCTATGCTCGGGGCTCTGCCCGCGCGAACGTCCATTTTCGCGTTTTTTGTATATCTCCGGTTCTACTAAACCGATTGTGATGAAACCTGCGTAACATTCTATGTCTGACCAAGACCTTTCAAACAAAAAAAAACACATCAAAATCTGTTCAGTAGTTTATAAGTGCCCGGTTAATGTCAATAGACTCGCCACCTATTACATTGGGACCTTAACATAAACTGGCGAAATGTCGGTGCTAGCACCTCTGCCTACCCCTTCGGAGATATACCTAGGCGTGAGTTTATGTTATCTTATGTTAGTTTTTGCCTCCATCACGAACAGCAGCAAGACAAGAATGCGAAAATATTTTTGTGATCCTAATAATTCGTGTAACATAAAATTAGTATTTTTTTTTAAATCTCCATGTACAGACACAGCTACCTTACAATTTTATGATAATACCTTATAAATGTGGATTAATTATAGATGCATAAGTACATACAGTACCTAATTGTATCAAACATGTAACTACTTATAGACTCTGTATTCTACGACAAGCACATTAATATAATTTAGTTAATAGTAGCGACTCATGCGCTTAAGTCAGCGCGATTATTGCGTTTATAGCCGATATGAACAAAGTGTCTAGTGCAGTAAGAGTACTTTTAGTGTAAGTCTATGTACCTACCATTATAAAATCGATTCTTCCTCATAGTCAAACTGTTTGGTCAAACTGGTTTGACTATGAGGAATTACGTTTCCTCGTGGTCAAACTTGTTTAACGACCCTCCCTGTATAGCAGTTTAGTTGAAAATGGGTACAGTATAGTCAATCAATAAAGTGTATTAATATTATTTGTTATACGATTGGAATTGGAATTCTTGGTTTCGTCTATAACTGATCGGTGTCTGTACATGGAAGATATATGAGAAAAAGAAATATTAGGGGACTTTATGAATGTAATAGATGCCAAAACAATGATTTTTAGAATTTCTGTCTGTTTGTCTGTCCGCACCGGATTGTGCGCGGTCGGATCAGAAACTACTGAAGGGATTTGATCAAACGATTATAGTTCATAGTTCTGGGCAACATATAGGCTACTTTTTATATAAGCTGATGCCCGTGACTTCGCTCACGCTTCGTTTTTAGGTCATTTTTGGTCATATCTCCGGTTCTACTTAACCAATTATAACCAAACATGGTTAGAATCAAAATCTTATGTATATTTGATCACAATCGGCTGATTAGAACCGGCGATAAAAAACGCGAAAATCGACGTCCACGCGGGCGGAGCTGCGGGCAACAGCTAGTTAAATATTATTGTAGCTAGCTGTAATATTTCTGTTTCCAACAGAAAGTAGCTGATCTAAAACTGAAGGAAAGTTATGAAATTCAGGGTACATTAACATGTAAAATGGCGCTTTTGATAAGGAGTACCACCGGCTCAACAAGTCGACAAATCTCAAAGAAAAATAACCGGATAACACAGAGAGACAAAGGTATAAGCAGGTTAATTAGATACGGTAGGTGCGGGCCAGAACTTCACGTGGTGGACTTGGGCAACGGAGGCGAGCAGCGCCTCCCACTCGCCACGGGAGACGCTGCTGCCTGCGGCCTATCCGGCCGGGGTGGGAGTGGCCTTCTAGAGAGCTGCTCCGAGTTTCTCCACGTGTCCCTCTGGCTAGCAGAGGGCACAGTGGGGAGCGAGCGGGGGGCGAGCTGATTGTTCACGCGCCGACGGTTGAGTGACAGGACGAACGCCTGTCACCCTACACCCCACCGTCGGCGAAGTGGCGCGATGCTCACCCCACCCTTCTGGGTACATTACCAGCTAGTGATGATGATGCGAAGGGATCTTACGACGTAAAAAATGTTTTTCTTTGGCTTAATGTAATGTAGGTATTAATATAATTTCAACTAATTAATTGTAAAAAAAATTGGGACCTAAACATAAACTGGCGAAATGTGGGTGCTAGCACCTCAGTCTACTCCTTTGGGGATATAGGCGTGAGTTTATGTTATGTTATGTTAAAAAAAAATTGGGACAGAAATTAGTTTACTAAACTTATGAGAACAGATTTATACCATACGTTTGACCAGTATTGCATACTTTTTAGACATCAAACCTCTGGACTGTGGATTGTGAAGTACTTAATTTTTGTTGCAGGTAAATTTTTCATGGCAATATTATTATCCATTGTTTGTCTTATAGCTCTAGTCCTCTTAACAATCATGGATCCCATTCATGCAATGGTTAATTACGTAAGTATGTTTTAAGTATATAAATATTTTACCTAGAATTGAATGCGAAGTTTACCTTATAAATTATTTTTTTTTAAAATGTGCTATTTTCCACAATAGGTAGGTAGGTACATTATTAACTTAAAAAAACTTTTAAAAATAAGTTTTATAGTAAGTGCATAACCAAACAAATCAAATGAGCCCAAACATGATGCGTTTAGTTCAGAAGTTCCTATGAGCTTCTTCCGTCTCCGTTTTCAGACCCTGGATATCATGTAGTATCAATCAGTGTATTTACAGTGTAGTTCAGGCGTTCCTATGGACATCTTCCGACTCCATTATCACACCAGTTTATTTTTCTTTTCAGAATTTACGCCTCCAGCCAGGGTCCCTTCTCTATAACATTTTGAAGAGTGGATTCGAAGGGCCTCGTTTTTCTTTTTACCTGTTCAACATCAGTAACGCTGACAGGTTCATGGCTGGGGAGGACCTCAAGATGAAACTGGAAGAAGTCGGCCCTTTTGTGTATCTGTAAGCTGCTTTTTGACATTCAAACTGGAGGAAACTCTTTTATTAGTCTTACGCTTCTGTCATCTTGAAAATCATAAGGCGACGTGGAATGGGCAAAATGCCTGCGATGTGCTCTTATTATTATAGTCATTAGGGTGAATTTGGCTCACGTGTTTTGCTAGGCGATTTGCTATTACAAGCACAAAGTGCAACCTTATCATCGTACTGATAAGAGCGCCCCATGGGCATTTTGTCTGTACCGAGCCGTCGTTTGCGCAGCGACTAATCCAAATTTGTAGGTAATTTCTCCCCCTTCATCTTCATATTAACACTGACCACGGTTGTTCTACTTCTTTTATTGATGGGATGGGATGAGAGGTCTACTCCAGGAGGAAAGCCTTGGCCAAAGCCTCATCCATCATTCAACATGTGTAACAGCTTGTAAGTGAGGTTAGCCTTACCTTTTTTTTATCATAACCACCCCCGTTGGCCACCGGGGGTGGTTTTGTCGGGATCGAACCGACTAAAACCGCGCTCGGGTCTTAATTACCGGGGTGTAAGGTTACCCAATAGGCATATCCCTTGTACCCCAGCTGACCCTGGACCATCTACGGTTTTAAGATAGCCCCCTCGACCCCGGAGAGCCTCGGAGCAGCCCTCTAGAGCGAGTTATGGCGAGTGGGAGGCGATCGCCTCCGTTGCCCGGGTGCACCGCGTGGAGGTACCGGCCCACACCCAGGTTAGTAAGGCTAACCTGGGTGTGGGCTTATAGATCTTGGTGAGGGCACCATATTGGTTAGGATTGGTTTGGGTCTACGCGCGTAGTTAAGACTTAGTCAATATGTAGGTATTAATTTAAATTTGGTTTTTAGAGAACATCATTGGTATGAAGATATGGAGATGAGTGAAGATGGTAAAGTGATGGCAATGACCTCCAGAATCATCTGTGAGTTTGTGCCTAAGGAGTCTATCGCTAATCCAAAAGATATCAACATCACAGTTGCTAGCTATCCTATGCTAGTAAGTTTAGATTTTATCTTAGGTAAACACAAAAGTCCCTCACCCTCACAAATTCCCTGAGTCCTGTAGAAAGTCACAAAAAAGATCATACATACATACATACATAAACTCACGCCTATATCCCCGAAGGGGTAGGCAATTCCCCGAAGGGGTAGGCAATGTGGGTGCGGGCCGGAACCTCCACGTGGTGCACCTGGGCAACGGAGGCGAGCAGCGCCTCCCACTCGCCACGGGAGACGCTGCTGCCTGCGGCCAATCCGGCCGGGGTGGGAGTGGCCCTCTAGCTAGAGGGCTGCTCTAAGGCTCTCCACGTGTCCCTCTGACTAGCAGATGGCACAGTGGGGAGCGAGCGGGGGGCGAGCTGATTGTCTGCGCGCCGACGGTTGGGTGACAGGACGGCCTCCTGTCACCCTACACCCCACCGTCGGCGAAGTGGCGCGATGCTCGCCCCACCCCCCCTTTTCGGGGGGTCGAGGGGGCCATCTTAAAACCGTAGATGGCCCGGGGTCAGCTGGGGTGCGAGGGATATGCCCATTGGGTAACCTTACTCCCCGGTTACTAAGGCCCGAGACGGCGTGCGGTTTTAGTCGGTTCGATCCCGACATAACCACCCCCGATGGCCGACGGGGGTGGTATCCATGGGGATTTCCGCACGATAAAAAAAAAAAAAAAAAAGGGGTAGGCAATGTGGGTGCTAGCACCTCTGCCAAAAAAAATCAATGAATATAAATTATTTCATAATAAGTACATTTTTTTGTCGAAGTCATACAAATTAATAAAAACAATTAGACATCGGGTTCCATAGTGCCAACTTTGGAAGCATAATGAGACATGAATATGAGGGAAAGATAGCGCGTACCCGTGATACGAACTACGAAATTTTTCGTTACCTTGTGAACTTAATTAGGTACTAAATACTTAATTGTCTGAATTTCATTAGTGTTATTTTGTTATTTTCACCTTACTGAACAAAATCATTTCGAGATTATTTATAATTATTTATTTATGTGTGTGAGACAACTGCATGTAGCGGAGATGCGAATGTTAAGATGGATGTGTGGTGTGAGGAGACTACACAAAATAAGGAATGAGTATTATTAGAGGAAGTTTAAAAGTTGCACCAGTAAATGCGAAATTGATAAACGAGCGACTGTCGTGGTATGGAAATGTTATGAGAAGAGATGAAAGTAATGTTGTTAAAAAGTTTTAAGTATGAATGTGGACGGCTTTAAGGGTAGAGGAAGGCCTAAGAAAAGATGGATGGAATGCGTGAAAGAGGATATGGCAAGGATGGGAGTAACTGAAAAGATGACATCTGACAGGAATGTATGGAGGAGAAATACATATTGCGCCGACCCCAAATAATTGGGACAAGGGCAGGTGGATGATGAATATTATGTGTTCCAGAGTTTAGCGACGCTAATGTCAGGCTACCCCAGTTTCATGCGTTTCATGTTCAACAACGTAGCTGCCCAGACAAATTCCAAGGCTATCATAACCATCGATGTTCATAGTTTGTTATGGGGCTTCAAGCACCCGCTTATTAGCCTACTCAATAAACTTCTACCTGGTGTAATATACTACGAGGTATTTGGACTCCTGGATCGGGTGAGTATAAAATGTGGCGATGTTGAGAAGTTTTTTTTTATAATCAGTCCGTCAATTGAATTTACCCCGCTGGATGGTAAGAAGCTAGGGTACAGACCAGAGGGTACGGGCCGCCATTTTATACACCATTCGTCCCAAAACGGCGGTCCCTACCTTGACGGCCTTGACAGATGCCTTTTCACGCCCCGCTTAAAGAACTCGGGGTAGTAGGAAGAAGGAAACACGTGTGCAGGAAGTGCATTCCAGGTTTTAATCGTGCGACAAAGAAAGGAAGCACCGAACCGCTTAGTTCGAGACCGTATACCTACTATGGTTATCGCAACTTTACCATAAGTATCTATTCCTGTAAGGAACTGGTTGCAGATTTGAAACTGCAACCAGTTGGTTGCAGTTTCAAATCTTGCCCTGAATGTTTATATTTTTACAGTTAAATCCTGTTTTCAGTTCTACGACAAAGAAAGGGATTACAGAATATTGGTCGGTGCGACAAGCCAGGACCGATTCAGGATCAAATCGGTGAAGAAATACCGACATATGAATAATGGAGGCAATAATGCAGTCCAAATGAGGTAACTTTACTCAAGCCCCACAGAATTTTATACGAGTAGTACGCTTTTTATTAGGAGAGTTTTCTTTTAACAATATTTTTAAATTTACTTACATGTAAATTTCTAATTTCGCTTGGGAGTTTGTTAAATAGCGTATACAGTTACTCCGGAAAGAATTACACATTTTTTGGAGCCTACTAACACAGGCTACAAGATTATTTTTGTGCCTGGTATTTATATTGTGCCTAATAAAGTCTTGGCTCCAAGTCCAAGTGCTGACGTTAACATGCTAATGACACAAACTTACATCAGTCAATTTGAATAATTTAATTTGACGTGACGCCCTTGGTGTAGCACACGTCCCTAGGCCACGGTGACCGCTTCCCACCAGGTGGGCCGCGTGTTTGTCTGTCTACTTTCTGGTCCAAAACGATTATAAAACCAGCTAGTATAGATTGCCTACCGATTGTTGCAGCGAACAAAATTTCTCGGAAACTTACGAAGGTATTGGTTACCCTCCAGAGCTAACACCAGATGTACCAATTAACTGGTTGCATATTCCATTCTGCCACACATTCAAATTGGAGTACATAAAGTCGACGAAAATGTACTACGGGGGTGAAGGTCTGGTCTATACGTTAAGCAACAGTACTTTTGTGAACAATAAAAATTCTGTAACGGAGAAAAGGTATCCTGATGGATTGATGGATGTTTCTGAAGATTACTTTGGTGCGTATAAAAAAGTTACTCTTTTTAGGACAGGGTGATATTCAAATTCAAATTCAAATCATTTATCAATTTAAGATTACATTCCATTAAAAAAAAATTTTTTTTGAATAACATTAATAAATATAAATGAGTTGCAAATTAAATAATGACAATTAAATTAAAATTATAAAATATCCATAAAATAAAATATGATGTTGTAATGTCTATACAATTAAATAATGTCCATAATAATAAATACCTAATATCCAAAAAATTAAATTTACATAGGTAATAAAAATAAAGTTTAAATTAAATTAAATAATATAAATACAACCAAAATTAGTTATCAATAAAATGCCTGCCTCTGAGTCATTTGTTCGTTTAGGTGAGGTAAGATAGGACCTCGTATATCAATACGAGGTCCTACCAAACTCACCTGTCAGCCGGCAGATAACTTTAGGATATATAGCTGTTGCTCGCGGTTGCGCCCGCGTAGACGTAGGTTTTCGTGTTGGACTATTATCTCCGATTCTTCTTAACTAATTGTGATCAAACATGCGCAAGTTTTCAAATCTGACCAAGACCGCACCAAAATCTTATCGGATATTGTAGTCGTTTTGATTTCCTACAGGATTGCCATTCGTTATGTCCAAACCTCATTTCCTGGATGCAGATCCAAAATTATTGGAGTCCATCGAAGGATTGAAGCCTGACAGAGAAAAATATCCTAACCAAGTAATCATAGATCGTGTAAGTATTATCATAAATATAAAATGTCTGATGTTCATTAAAACCGTTAAATTCTTAGTATTGGATAGACATACACCACGTTCCAAATAAAATATTCACCGATAGTGCTACAGTGGTGTCCCTCAGCTCGACGGCTTTATCAAATGCTTTTTCACGCCCCGCTTAAAGGACCCGGGACTATAGGAGGAAGGAAACACAACATGCACTGGTAAACCTTTATGGTGCGGCAAAGAAAAGAGGCACCGAATCGTTTGGTTCTGGATGAAATTGATTGCACTGTGTGAGGGCGATACCTCAGCCTGGCACGTGTAGGAAAGGAGAGGGTGGGATTAATTGGAAGAGCTTATCAACCAACGCTCGCCATGATAAAGGCGCTAAAAAACTACTAAAGAAGTAATATCTCGACATTGATTACTAACCGCGGTAGCCTAGTGGTTTGGGTAATGGACTGCTGAGACGAGGTCTCGGGTTCGATCCTAGTTTCACTATAGCACACATCAATGACTTTTCGATGCTTTTCGAAGTTATGTGTGTATTTATCGCAGGTTTATAAGTGCCCGGTTAATGGCAATATGCTCGCCACCTATTACATTGGGACCTAAACATAAAGTGGCGAAATATGGGTGCTAGCACCTCTGCCTACCCCTTCGGGGATAAAGGCGTGAGATTATGTTATGTTATGATTACTAAGGTTTGTTTGCTGCCTACCCTCCTTCAATGATATTTATTCGGTATTTATTTCAGAGGGCTGCCATCACTTTCAACACGTTGCTATCTATGCAGCTCAACATGATAATGGATGATATCAGTTTCAATAAAGAAGTGAAAAAGTTCTCCAATTCTATTGTACCGATCCTTCGAGCTCAAGTGGTAAGTCATAGAATTTATACCATTTAGCTGGCAGACAAGCGCAGGGCCACCTGATGGGAAGCGGTCACCGTGGCCTATGGACGTGTGCAACACCAGGGGCTTACACCTGTAAGAACCTTCTAATGCCCTTCTTGAAGAACTCCATATTGTAGACGCTAGGGAAGCAGGGAAGAAGGCAGTGTCGCTTCACGGAAAATATCGAGGTCAAGCCAAATTCGCAGTTAAGACTGGTAAAGTGGACCCCAGACTCCGAGGTGAAAGCTTTGGATGCGACTGAGATTAACGCTAGGTTAAAGAAAGAAGATTCATCATCTCGCTCATGAGGTTCTCGCTCAACCGAACGAGTTGGCGCCTTCCAATTTATTATTTTTTGGTTATCGTCAACTTGCTTGTCGAATCTGTCATTTGTGTACTCAGCTATCTAATTTATCAGTTTAAGTTAATTCCTAGTTCCCTAACTTGTCTGTGGGAGTTTTGGCGCCAACGCTGAAAAAGACACATCGCGGCATTGTATCATTTCCTTAAATTAAGTGTAAAATGTAGTTATTATGTGTAAAAATGGTGGGTTTTTAAACATAACATCTTCGGCAACGTGCACGAGTTCGGGAAAGTGGTATAATACCGTGAATTGTGCTTTTCAACGTTGATTCCAAAACTCCATAGAAGCCTCTAGTAAAGTCTCCTCTATTTTACTGGGGTAAGACTATGACTGACTGATTTGACTATTGACTGACCTTGACTATGACTAAATGACGAAAACGCTGCAAATTATTGCATTTGTAATTAATTCTAACTTGATTTATCAATTAACTTGACACTGGCATTCATACAATATTTGCCAAAGTAGGAGAAAAAAAAACTTGTCTGTGGCCAAATGCGCTTCATAAAGCCAAAAAATTCAGTTGTTTTAAAGTCTCAACTATTACTATTATTTGTTTCAGGATCAACCGGAGTTGCCTCAATACATATTGACATCATTCTACGTAGTATACAAAATTTTACCCTGGCTTTTAATAATAGTTCAATCAGTACTATTTATCGTAAGCGTCCTTCTTATGGTTCACTCAATGAGGTCAATGTGCCATCACAGGCAATTGGATAAAGACGAATTGATTTTGCGAATCTCAAAAGATGATAGCATAATTAATGAAACACAATCTGAAATACCTCTAATAAGTAATTAGGGTTGTCAATTTAACATCTATCACCGTAGAATTAAACAATTTTAATAACATTATTTTCTTTTATTATATTAGTGTGTCCATCATTACCCGAGCCCAACGGTTAATGATGTTTCGATTCCTTTTCAGCTGTGTTTTTTACACTACTGAGGTGGCAGATAAGCACTCGGCCCACCTGATGGGAAGCGGTTACCGCGGCCTAAGGACGTGTGCAACACCATAGGCATCACACTCACTCTGGGAAGGGGGGGGGGGTTTAGGGAGGGATTGAGTGATGTGAGGGAGGGAGTTTGTGAGTTCGGAATCAATCAATCATTCTTATTGAGCTTCCATGATGTTAATAATTATCTATATAGTGACAAGCAGACAAACCCACAAATAGATAAGGATTCAAAAAAAAATGTTTGTCCAGCTGGAAGAACCCTATTTTTCCACTTGGGGAGGCTTTCAGGGTCAATACAATAATAAAATCGTAAAATAGTTGAATAATAAAGGCTATTATCATTTCCTTTATTAAACTCGAATATAATATTAATTACATTTTTAAATAAGTACATTGTATAAAAATATTTATTATATTCCTCTTTGTTGCACTTTAAATAGCTTATAATTATATTATAAATACATTGTATAACAATTATTTTTAAATGTTACGATTTTATACTACAGTTATAATAATAGTTATAATTTTATTTACACACTTCTATTCCCTTAGTTCTACCTAATATACCTAGAATACTTATAAGATTATATCTTATGAGAAAAATAATTTACAAAGAATAATAATAGGCACTGGTGAGCATACAATGAATATTTGTACCAATAATCGAAATAGCTTTTATTTGTAGGTACCTAATATAAAACTTAGAGTGATATTCAAAAATATTTAACTTAAATACTAGGTGTTTAAAATTTGCCTAATGGGTGGGTAATTAGGTATATTACAGGAAGTCAAAAAATTCTATTCGTAACGCATCAAGTGTTTCAGATTACTGGAAATCTCATTATTACAGTCATGCTACTAAACGTTTTATTAATGTGCTATTAAATTAATTTCATGTAGTGCAATCAAATTTCTCGTTTAATGATATTATATTCATTCGTATTTGCCGCACCACAAGACACAATAATAACACTGAATGGAGGTCTTGACCACGATTCTGGTCTGGAGGCCTGAGTCTGTATTTCCGGAAAGCTACAACCTGGGAGTCTTCAAGTCTAAAGTGAATAGTTTACTTCTAGGCAAGGGTGCTCCAACGTCGGCCACATCATCACTTACCAACAGGTGAGATTGTGGTCAAACGCCAGCCTATTACCAATTAAAAAAAAATTAGCTCCAATACTCGATTAGCCTCCCTCCGATTAGCGACCCTTTCTACAGAACAACACGTGCAAGGCTGAGATATCAACCCTCATATGGTGCAAACAATTCCATCAAGAACCAAGCGGTTCGGTGCCTCTGCTCTTTGCCGCACCATTAAAACCTGGCATTCTTTACCAGCTCGTGTTTCCTTCCTCATTCAGTCCCGGGTCCTTTAAGCGGGGCGTGAAAAAGCATTTGATGAGGCCGTCAAGCTGAGGGCCGCCACTGTAGCACTATCTATATTTCCAATGGTGACTCCCATTCCAGAGATTTTATCTTTACGTCCATAGGCCGCGATGACTGCTTCCCATCAGGTGGGCCGTGTGCTTGTCTGCCACTTACGTAGTATAAAAAAAAGTCTCAGGACCGGGGTTTACCACTATATACACCGATAGTGCTACAATGGTGACACTCGGCTTGACGGCCTCATCAAATGCTTTTTCACGCCCCGCTTAAAGGAACCGGGACTATAGTATATTTTTTCTTCGCCATTGCCTTTTCTACATAATTTAGACCTTATAATCTCTACCTATTATATAACTGACTGATTTTAAATTAACTACACTTTATTATTACTATCCAAAAGTGGTCCGTCACGTTGTGTTGTTGAAACTATTTTGTTGTCCATTGGAGTGACGTAGACCATCCCTGCGTTACTGAATACCCAGTTGTGGTATATAGACTTAATAGAATAACCCATTAATAATAAACCTGCAACTATTAGCACTATATCTATAATTATCACGATCCAAGGTGCTATTGTGTATACGAGGTAGAAGAGAAAGAGTATGTAGCTTGTCATCTTTGGTTGCTCCTGAAACAGACATGAAAATTGTTATTTTTATTTCTGTTTTTATTTTTTTATTTTTAACCGATTCTATCGTAATACTCAAACTAAAACTCATTTATTGCGAAAATGGGTAATTTATAGGTAACATTCAGCAAATAAAGTGGTCCCTCCATAATCCACCTGAAGGCATGCAATTTTACAGGTATTTTAAAATTAATATTGATTATGCGCTTGTAGTGATTATACAGGGTGTATTTTTGAAACGGGGCAGTATGGGCAAGTACCTTAACCGTTGCAGTTACAGCAAAACGTTCATAGAAGACCTTCCCTAACTTTTTGACATATTTTGAACTGCATTCACAGATTTTGTAAAAAACTTACAGTTGGCAAAAAAAATGCAAAAAGTCCAAAAAAATTTTTTTTATGCCAATCGATTCTATTTCATGTGGGGATCAAAAAACTCTATGAGACCATTTTAGCTTTCAGTACTAGGAAAGACAGAAATCGCCAAAAACGTTTCCCATACATTTCGGCAACAGAAACAAACTACGATGGTCTAACTTTTTGTTTGGAAACGTTTTTGGCGATTTCTGTCTTTTCTAGTACTGAAAGCTAAAATGGTCCCATAGAGTTTTTTGATCCCCACATGAAATAGAATCGATTGGCATAAAAAAAATTTTTGAACTTTTTGCATTTTTTTTGCTAACTGTAAGTTTTTTACAAAATCTGTGAATGCAGTTCAAAATGTACCAAAAAGTTAGGGAAGGTCTTTTAAGAACGTTTTGCTGTAACTACAACGGTTAAGGTACTTACTTGCCCTTACTGCCCCGTTTCAAAAATACATCCTGTATAATTTTTTTTCCGTGCGGAAATCCTCATGGATACCCACCCCGCGGCCAGCGAGGCAGTTTATGTCGGACTCTTACCGACTAAAACTGCACGCCGTCTAGGGTCTTCTGACGCCAGGGAATGGGCACCGCCTGCTATCAAACTTGTTTCAGGCTTTTCAACAGCAGTCAGGTTTTTTTTTTTAATCATTTTTTATACAACTTAAGTAGCAGACAGGCAACCGGCCCACCTGATGGGAGGCGGTCACCATGGCCTATGGACGTGTGCAACACAGGTGCGTCACACTCGCGCTGCCGACCCTGTAAAAACCTTCTAATGAAGAACCCCATAGTAGATGCTAGGGAAAACTACGGCAGAGAGATCATTCCACAGCCTAAGCGTGAGCAGAATAAAATAATCTATAGTATTACCGCTTCTAATCGAAGGATGGGTAGGGTAGTATTGGCGAATCTTCTCACTTCCCTATTGTAGCTGACGTCAGCCACTGCAATGTTAAGCTGGAGAGATATTCGGGTTTTGTATGTTACTGCTATTCTCTGAAACGAAAGAACAGTGTCAGTCTGACTTCTAAAAATGAAAAGGACCTGAAGCAAGTAAATAAAATAGGAGAATGCCACTAGCTATAAAAAAAAATTATACTACGTAGGTGGCAGCCAAGCACACGACCCACCTGATGGGAAGCGGTCACCGTGGCCTATGGACGTGTGCAACACTAGGGGCTTCACACTGGGTGCGGAAACTCCACGCGGTGCACAGGGCAGGGCCATCTTAAAACCTTATATGGCCCAGGGTCAGCTGGGGTGCGAGGGACATGCCTATTAGGTAACCTTACACCCCGGTAATTAAGACCAAAGACGGCGTGCGGTTTTTGTCGGTTTGATCCCGATATAACCACCACCGATTGCCAATGAGGTACCCATGAGGATTTCCGCACGGAAAAAAGGGGCGTCACACTCGCGCTGCTGATCCTGGAGGGAGGAGGGGTTGGGAAGTTGAGGGGGAGGTTGGACGTGAGGATTGGGGGATGAGGGGAGGTTTGTGAGCTCTGGCTACCCTACTTACCAGCGGGAACACAACACGATGGTTATATGGTCGCGTTGTTCTGTAGGGCGAAGGTACTTCATACGTAACCGGGAACAAAGATGAAGAGTGTAAGAAGCTATACCCCTTGATACTTACACGATCTATGGTTATTTGGTTAAAGTATTTTTTCCTGTCTGGCTTCATTCCATCGATGGCCGCTACCAGTTTGGGATCCGCATCCAGGAAATGTGAGAAGGAGGCAACGAATGGCAGCCCTGGAGAAGGTAAATACATAAATACTATGTGTTATCTATACTATTATAAAATTGTGAACTGTCTGTATCTGTAAGTACAGCATAATTAAAGTTATATGAACGACTAGCTGTTGCCCGCGGCTCCGCCCGCGTGGACGTAGATTTTCGCGTTTTTTACTATATCCTCGGTTCACTAATATGCGTAGGATTTTGAGTCTAACCAAGACCTTTCTAATAAAAAAAAACCGCATCAAAATCCGTTCGGTATTTTTGACGTCCATCGCGATAGCGTCATTCAACATTCGGGAAGTGATTTGAACTCGCAACCAGACTCTTTCTAGGGACAATAGGTACTCGGTTGTGTAGTGAAACACACGTATGTTGGTTCAATACTGATTTATTCACCGATACCCACATATACATTATTTTATCTGACGGTACATAATTAAACATACTACATCTTCCTCCTTCAAAGAAAACAAAACAACAATACTAACAAACTACTGAAACGTACGTTATACCAAAATATAGCAACATAGGTAGGTAACTACAATACACAACATAGGTAACTTAATATAACAACATAGATACCTACCTACTGTTAATCCTTTTATAAACCTTATATTAAAAGTAAACAAAAAAAATCCAATATCCAAACTATAGGTAGTAACTAATAAATAGTAACATAACTTGCACCGCTTGATTTTATATAAGTACCTATTCTAAAACAAAGGCCATACAATTTATATTATTTACGAGAAGGGTTAGGTTAGGCAGTGAAGTGTAGGTACACACATGTTACATAAGGTACTTAGTTAATCGACTTCCGGAAACATGTGATGAAGCATTCGTGCAGTTCTCTCAGTCGACCTAGTAATAGGTACGCTCGGTGGCGACGGTGATTGGTCACTACTGCTTCCACCTGGAGTGTCAGAGGTGCCACTGATATCTAGCAGTAAAGGCTGACTATCACTAACTACCTGAGACTTATGTGACAAGGAAATACTACCATCACCGTCACGATCTAAAACTACACTTTGTTGTCCAGTCATGGATAATTGTTTGCGCCTACGAATAACCGGGCGTACCGAGTTTTCGGCATTGACAGTACCAGATGAACTAACAGTTCGCTTTGGAAACTTCCTAACACTAGCTATAGGTTCGGCTGAGTGGAGTACCAACTGACCACGAGTACGCCGAAGATGTCTGCCCAACTCATCTTCCACTATATATGAGCGTGGTTGCGATGCCTGTGCCACTATCGAAACCGGTTTCCTAGCGCCATTGGTGATTAAGGTTGCCTTATCACCAGGTAACAGATGCCGGAGCGGCTTCGCTGACCTATCGTAATGGTTTTTGATAGTATCCTTGTTTGACATCAATACATTATAATTTTTTTCATTGTCAACTCTCTCACATAATAACTCCGAACTTATAGGTAACTTTGTGTTTAAACGTCTACCCATCAAAATTTGTGCTGGCGAATCTAGACCGTTACGTGGTGTGGCCCTAAAATTTAACAAAGACATGCTAAAATCCTGACCGGAGTTCACACATTTCTTCAGCATATTTTTTATTGTTTGAACAGTTCTTTCACTTTTCCCATTTGATTGAGGGTAATGTGGGGATGACGTTTCATGCCCTATTTCCCACTCACGCATAAACATTTTGAACTCTCGTGAGCTATAGGCCGGCCCATTATCAGTAACTAACTCCTTTGGTATGCCGTGTCGAGCAAACTGTTCCTTCATGAAATTAATAACCTGTTTAGAATTTATATTCGCCAATTGTCCAACCTCAACAAAATTAGAAAAATAATCCACCAATACAATATAACTTTTTCTTTTATATTCAAAAATATCAGAAGCTAGTTTGTGCCAGGGCAAGGGAGGAACAGTGTGCTGCAACAGCGGCTGTCGGCGCGGCCCGGGCGCATACAGCCGGCACGTGTCGCAGCGCCGCACCAGGCGCTCCACGTCCTCGCACAGCCCCGGCCAGAACATGACCTCGCGCGCGCGCCGTTTACACCGTTCGATACCTAAATGTCCCTCGTGCACGCGCAACAACATCTCATCTCTCAATGCCTGTGGAATAAACACACGTTCGCCTTTTAAAATAATTCCATCCATATAATGAAGTTGCTCCCGGTAAGGCCAAAAAGCATTTACTTTTTCGTTAACATCACGCCTATGCTTTGGCCAAACGTTAGTTATGTACCTAATCAACCACTTACAATGACCATCTATATTTGTTTCATTTCTAATGGCATCCATTTTCTTATCGCTATATGGCATATGTTTTATCATAAAACATGTTTGCGTCTCAACTTCAACAGAGACTCGGTCATGCATCACTTCACTCAGAGGAGCTCGGGACAACGTGTCTGCTATATACATATATTTACCCGGCGTATACACTACTTTAAAGTCATAACCTTGCACTCTCATCATCATTCTCTGTAACCGGGCTGGAACCGAGACTAATGGCTTAGCGAATAGAGCCTCCAGTGGCTTGTGGTCAGTATGAACAGTGACGTCACTCCGACCATACACATATTGCCTGAACCGTTCGAGGCCGAACACTATGGCTAGCATCTCCTTTTCTATATGAGCATACCTAGTTTGTGTCTCGGTAAGGGTAAGCGAAGCGAACTCCACCGGCCGGCCCTCCTGCAGCAGGACCGCACCCAGTGCCACGCTAGATGCGTCCACAGATACCACTATAGGAATATTCTCGCTATAAAGTGCCAGAACCGGCGCGCTACTGAGTTTATTCTTTAAATTATCAACGGCTTCGGAGTGCTGCGATTCCCATGACCATAAGGATTCCTTTTTTAATAGAACTCTTAATACATTCACACTCTCTGAATAATTTTGAATAAACTTTGCGAGATAATTAACCATACCTAAAAACCTTTCTAGGGCCTTTCTATCACTTGGATATGGCATCTCTGTTATGGCTTTAATTTTAGTGTCATCCGCCCGCATACCATTCGCATCAAACTTGTGTCCCAGATACGTAATTTCCGGTACACTGAATTTACATTTTTCACGATTAAACCTAATACCTACATCCCGAGCTCGACGCAAGAGACACTGTAATCTGCGGTCATGCTCGCATACAGAACTTCCCCAGACGATGACGTCATCGATGAATGACTCAACCCCATCTAAATCTTCTAAATGCTGCCTAAGCTTCGCGTGAAAAACTTCCGGCGCACAATTTATACCGTACGGTAATCGTAAAAATTGGTACCTCCCATTCGGTGTGCTAAAAGTGCATAGGTCAGCACTAGCATCATCTAGTTCCACCATCCAAAACCCGCATCGCGCGTCTAATACACTGAACACGGTAGCACCTCGCAAACGCGCTGCCAGCTCGGGTACAGTCGGTAGCGTGTACTGTGCGCGCCGTACTGCACGGTTCAACGGTCGAGGGTCTAAACATACACGAATACTTTCATCCTTTTTCGCGACTAAAACAATAGCACTCACCCAGTCGGTCGGGTGTGTTACCTTCCTAACTACACCTAACCCTTCCATTCTATGTAATTCATCCATCAGTTTACTCTTAAGTCCTATTGGGATTTTTCTGGCAGGACACACGACAGGCTGTACACTTTTATCTATTACAATACTATATTTACCAGGTAATTTGCCAAGTCCCTTAAACAAATCAGAGAACTCTTCAATATTTATTGCATTGACTTGATTAATTAACCCTAACGCAATACAACTTTCTAAACCGAGTACATTCTGACAAGGTAAATCAGCCACAACAAATGAGAAAGAATAGTGCTTATTATTGTAAACAAATGGTAACTTGTCAATGCCTATAATCGGCAACCGATTACCTGTGAAGGAATGTACACGCTTCGTAAACGGTTTAAGGTTCAGAATCGAAAAACCCAAATTAACATAATCGTTTTTCGAGATAACGTTTATCATAGAACCTGTATCTATTTTTAAAACAATATTTTTTCCTCGGCATTTAACAATTTCAACCCATTCATTAAAGGTCTTACATAATTTTCGGTTACCATCAATAGTATTGACATAAAAAATGTCTCGACCGCTGTCCTCACTGCCACTGTCCTCGGCACTCACACTCAAATTTAAAACCTTGCGAATTACCTTCTTGTGCTCACATACACGTGAGAAATGTCCCGCCTTATTGCAAACATAGCACGACGCGTTTCGTGCCGGACACCGCTCGTCGCCTGCGCACCGCCTGGCACCGCAGCGAGAGCAGGCGCTCCGGGGCGCGCGTGACTCCGCCGCATGTTCGCGATTGCCCGCGCTGCTGCCGCTTGCACCGCGCCGGCGGCCTCTCGAAGACCGCCCGCCTCTATAGCTACTTCTACTCTGGACTGCGTTCACGTGCACGGTGTCTGACACACCGTCAATGCAGCTACTTTCCTCCCGAGACATCTCGGCCGCCTGACAAATTCGGACTGATTTTGCCAAACTTATGTCTTCAGTGCGAAGAAGTCGATCTCTCACCGTATTGTTTGCGATACCGCACACAATCCTGTCTCGCAACAGACTTTCATGCAAGTCACCGAACTCACACTGTTGACTCAGTACCCTCAACGCAGTTACATATTGATCGATGTTTTCGCCGTCTTCTTGATTGCGAGTAAAAAATTTGAATCTTCTTACCGTGATATTCGGCTTCGCATTGAAGTAATTTTCAAATTTTTTCAACACACAGCTGATGTCATCCTCGCTTTCACCTTCATCAAAAGTAAACGTCGTAAACGCCTCGTAACCGGCTGAACCAATGAGATTGACCAACAAGCTAGCCTGAACTTCCTTAGGCTCTTTGCTCACTCCTGAAGCTTTGAGAAACACCTCGAACAGTTTCCGCCATTGCCGCCACGCCTCGGCCCGTGCGGCCGGACCACCGTCAAGTGCTAACTCTGCTGGAGGACGCGCGTGTTCCATGTTTGCACTAAACTACAGTGTACTAATGCACTAATAACGAAAGTCTACTGGTTTGAGTACTTTTTACTAGTTAAATTTGTAAAAATAACGCACCGCTGTCACCATGTAGTGAAACACACGTATGTTGGTTCAATACTGATTTATTCACCGATACCCACATATACATTATTTTATCTGACGGTACATAATTAAACATACTACAGGTTGTTCATAAAAATTGCCGCAGATGGCTCCAGCGTCGCCCTGAAACGTATGCAGAAAATATCATAAGTTTTTGTAAAGCCACACGTTTCAAAAATGCAAATTTAATTTATAAAGGCAATCAAAATCCTTTCTTCTCCTTCTTCCTACATTCCCAGGTCCTTTAACCGGGGCGTGAAAAAGTATTTGATGAGACCATCAAGCTGAGGGCTACCACAGCACTATCGGTGTATATAATGGTGACCCGATTCCTGAGATTTTACTGAGGTGAAGTCATATTGACGTGACAGGTATAAAGAAGAAGAAGATGATTTAATACGCACCATAATAACAAGCAGAAATGTCCATCAATCCATCAGCATGCGGTTTTTTCGTGACTGGATTTAGTTCATTCATAAAGGTACTATTATTTATGGTGTACATCAGGCCCTCGCCGCCATAGACCATTTTAGTAGACCCCGTGTATTGCAGATCTAAGTTTCGACAGATTGGGACACGGTACCAGTTGATAGGCACGTCAGGTGTCAGCTCTGGAGGATAGCCCAGACCCTCATAGGTGTCCGTGAAGATTTGTTCACTGGAATAATTAATTACGATATTAAAGGCAATCTTTAATCTTTAATCTTTTGCAGCGCCAGCTTTTTTTGTTGTTCAAAGCCCTACTAACCGCCTTGAAACCCAAACCAACCCAGGTCCAGGGTCCAGGTGTTGCACGCGTCCATAGGCCACGGTAACCGCTTTCCATCAGTGTGGGCCGTGTGCTTGTCTGCCACCTAAGTGGTATAAAAAAAAGGGTGACAGGCGGCCGTCGGTCCTGTCACCCAACCGTCAGCGCGAATAATCAGCTCTCCCGCCACTCGCTCCCCACTGTGCCCTCTGCTAGTCAAAGGGACACGTGAAGAGCCTCGGAGCAGCCCTATAGAGGACCATTCCCACCCTGGTCGGACAGCGTCTCCCGTGGTGAATTGGAGGCGCTGCTCGCCTCCATTGCCCGGTGCCATGTGCGCCGAATGGAGGTACCGGCCCGCACCAAATGTAAAGTCCTTGATGTGGCACACATCCATAGGCCAAGGTGACCGCTTCCCATCAGGTGGACTGTGTCCATTTCCTCCACCTAAGTGATATTAAAAAAACATTACATACCTCATTCGCACGCTTCCTTGGGACCCCTTCCGCAGTAACTTCTTCACCGACTTGATTCTGAAGCGGTCTTTGCTGGTCGCACCCATCAGTATCCTGTAGTCTGCTTCTTTGTCGTACAGCTGGAAACAGAAACACTGGGTTTACACCACAGAATTAACATAGAAAGGAGGTGTGATTCTCAATGACGCCAGGGCCTGGCTTGACGTCATCACAGTAGGCGTGTCTTTACTGAAAGTAGCTGAACCTAATAACTTCTACGGGTTATAAGCTAAGAAAGACTTTATTTTCTTTAACAAAACGTTCCTGAAGGTCAAGGTAACAAAATCTGTAAATCGGTCTTAGGAGCTTATATAACACTCATCTTTTTTTCTTGCGGGGAAATCCCCAAGGATAGCACCCCCGCTAGCAGGAGTAGTTATGTCGGAATCGAACCAACTAAAACGGCACGCCATCTCGGGTCTTCTAAGCGGTGGATTATCAGGTGGCCTAAAAGGCTTTTCCCTTGCACCCTGGCTGTCCCGGCTTATCTCCGACTTCGATATGGGTCCCTCGGATTTGGGAACCGCGGTGTCCCCGTTATGCCCCTGGAAAAGGGTGGTATACTCATGCGCTTTGCCACCTCGGCCTGCTTCTGCTAGGGTGGCAGGCGGCTTCACCCGTCACCCCCAAAGAAACTCACCCTGTCAAGTAATCCTATCGAGTCAAAGTACACCAACCCGGGCAGAAGTTTATTGCTCAGCGTAATTAATGTGTTCTTGTAGCCCCAGTAGTAGCTGTGCATGTCAATGTTCATGATGGCTCTGGAGTTCATCTGGGCAGCCACGTTGTTGAATATGAAACGCATGTAACTGGGGTAGGTGGAGAAAATACTGGTTGCACTCTGAAATACATACAATATTCAAATTAAAAAAGAAACCGACTTATAAATATTCAAATTTAAAAAAAACCGAAGCTATCAAATAAAAAAAGAATCTACAAAATCAATCAAACGAACACACGGCCTATCTGATGGAAAGTGGTCACCGTGGCCTATGAACGCGTGTAACATCAAGGCCGTCACACACGCGCTGCCGAACTTGGAGGGGGGAGGTTCGGGAGGTTTGGAGGAGGGGAGGATGGAGGAGGAAATTAAGGGATGAGGGGGAATTGTGAGCTCTGGCTACTCTACTTACCGCCGGGAACACAACACTATGGTTATTATGGCCGTGGTCTTCTGTAGGGCGGAGGTACTATCCCAGACAGACTACTCAGTTGGGACGGGAGATAACGTTGTATCCAACCTCCGTAAAATATTATAATGTACAGACACTACTTTATAATTTTAAGATATTAGTATAGATAGACAGATTATAATGAAAAGAATATAATTATCGTTAAAGGATTCATATTCAACAATTTTTACATGGGCTCTCGTTTGACCACTATCCCACCTTTTAAGATAAAAGTCAACTTACCAGCATGGGTAAATTAGCAACAGTCAGATTGAAATTTTTGGGGTCGCCCACAGAATCCTCGGGTACAAATTCAGGCCTAAACTTAGAGGTCAATCCCATCTCTGTACCATCCTCGCTCATTTTAATATCTTCATACCAGCGGTACTCTCTGAAAACGATAATGGAACTTGATATCGAATTGGTGGAATTCGAATAACATGATCTCGGTTTTCGTCATGGATACAAGCGGATTTTATAGTCGTTTTGTACCCGAAAGGGGGTTATTCCGTATATTATATGATCCCATTTTGAAATGTTCAAATTGCTGTAGGTACTAGTTATGGTCCACCTGTCATCCTTCCCCCTTTTCTGGACAGGTTGGGGACACCGTGGTTCCCACACCCCTGAGAGGGGCCATCTGAAACGGTAGATGGTAGGGTCAGTCGGCGTACGAGGGAAATGCCTTATGGGCCACCTTATACCCCGGCGCATATAGACCCAAGACGGCGTGCGGTTTTAGTCGCTAGGAGTCCAACATAACCTGCCCCACCCACGCCGCGGGGGAGTTATCCATGAGGATTTCCGCACGAAAAAAAAGGTACCTACTAGTTATGGTAAAAAAGTTCTTTGAATCTGTAATCTTTTTCACTCGTTCGAGTAAAAACATTATTAGCGTTTCGATAAAAATTCACTGTCAAATTTTTAATGAATGAAGCTGCACTCCCGGGGGGGTAGTTTGAGCAGTTTGAGTCGCAACACGTCGGTGCAGGCGCTGTCGCGGTCGTCCAATATTCGTTGTGATTGGTCAGTGTTCGACGTTTTTATGGCTATTGTTTTTATGGCTACAATGATATCGAAACTGTGTCCAAAATATTTCGCTCCAAAACGACTATAAAATCAGCGTGTATAAACATCCGAATTAGGAAACTTCCTCTTTCTTCAAAGTCGGTTAAGAACCACTTACTGGTACACAAAAGGGCCGACTTCTTCCAGTTTCAGCTTGCTGTCCTCCCCAGACATGAACCTGTCAGCGTTACTGATGTTGAAGGGGTAGATAAAAATACGAGCGCCCTTGAATTCTTTGTTCAGAAAGTTGTACAGAAAGGATCCTGGCTTGAGGCGTAAATTCTGAAAAAAAAAACCACTTTTATTTAAATCGCTATACTTTATATAAAGAAAGAAATAAAGTATTTATTTAAGAAAACATAACGTACAGAGGATCAAAAAAAATCATAAATATGGGCCACCATCTAAGCATGAATGCTTCGCACTCCGAGGTAGGTATGCAGAGCGTTGTTTTCAGAGGGTGCCACTATGGGGTTGGCAACTGTCAAAGTGGCGCTGGTGTAGTTGGTTCTTAAAACATTGATCATTTGTATGGAGTTATTTACAAAATAATTTTTAAACCCAAGATGACTAAATGTATAGTAGCGAAATGCTCAGAATTTGGAGTACACCATATCCCAAAAGATTACAAAATTCGTCGACTTTGATTGAAAGACATTTGCCTACAAAATTTTATTTCTAAAAATAGTTAGAGGTTATGTCGAAAACATTTCGTGGAAAATGATTATAAAAAAATTGTGAATACACAGGTGAGTGTTGCTTATTCAACATTATTAGTAGTCTTAATACATATGTACTTGATATACCTACATAAAATAACATACAAATTGATTTACTCCTATGATCTTAATAATAACAGTCATTTCTATATTCTAGGAGTTGAACACCAACATAAATATATGAAGAAAAGTGCTGTACCATCTATATCTCCTTGAAACACTTAACCACTATCAGAAACAGCAAGAACAAGAAAAGATATATTGGGAGTCCGGAACATGAGGAAATAGCTATTTGAAATGCCATCAACTTACCAATCCTGTGAAGGCATAGTGCCATTAAATATAGTGATAGTATATTATGATGATTTTGCAATGTATCTCAAGAGCATGAGATTGATAATGACACCAACAACTTGCTACACTCATCGAAGTACTCAAGCATCTATTATATAGTTCACAGCATCTAACTTAATAGTGTGGACGGTGGGCCCCACTACTCTAAAATCTTGCCAAGTTAGATGCTGTACACTATACTTATTTGTGGCAAGGCAAAATGCGTTGCATACAAACAAGTATTGTGTACGGCATCTAACTTAGCAAGGTTTTCGAGTAGTAGGGCCCACAGTACTCTAAAATTTTGCCAAGTTAGATGCTGTACACTATACTTAAGATTATTTTCCACAGAGCTACTACTTGCAGATGATGCAGGTATTGTAAATAAAAAAACTAAGATGACATAAAGTGTTTTATTTTTAAAAGCTTCATGTCTCCTATTCACGTCCAAGTATTATGTATGTCCACTTCATATTGAACATTTTTCATTGATTTTCTGCAATATCCCTTTATATAGGTATTATTACCAACAACAGAAGATCTTACCATCAATAAATGACGGGTTTCATACAGGTGCATAGCAATATTGTTCTTTTTGTGTACTGAAAAGAAAAAATATAGTTGTGAATAAGTAATGGTGAAAATGGGCTAGGGTCTCAGTTAAAATTTCACTTTGGTTTATATCCTACCTCAATGCAGTTTCCTATTAGGTATAAATCTATACTTAGTTTAAACGACTTACTAGCATAGATAATGCCTTATGATTATCTTATCAAGAGGTAGTAGAGCCGTGTTACTGTTAATATCACGATAGGTTTCTGGCAATGGTAACTATATTTCAGGATCTTCGTTATCAGCCCTTTATAGGTGTTCAAAATTGAAGTTTTGGTCATAAATCTCCAACCTGAAAGTAAAAGAATGTATATTATTATTATCCCCGTAGTAGTAGTAGTAGTAGTAGTATCCTATATGCATAAGTATTACAAGTCTGTTACATTTTAGGTAATAGTATCTTCAAAACAAAAATGTTTCTGAATACGAAATTTGTGAATATCGTGGTAATTTATTCAAAACAATATACCTTTCCACAAGATCTGCTTTTTTTCCTCGTAAAGAAGCACCACGTTTTTTAAGTTCATCTTTGAGCTCTTTCACTCGCCAGTGAGAATACATAATTTTATAGTTCTTAGACTACAAGTTCGCACAATTTTAAGTCCGTTTTTAAGATAATAAATTATATTTCAAGCAGGTTTCTTTTGTAAACAATAACGACACTGAATATGGCCGTCGTACACAAGAGAACCAAACTCGCTAGCGCCATCTGCGATTAGCTTTCACCGGCCAACCCCATTGGCTTCGCCGCCACGCAAACGGGTCAGTGACGCACTGAGTTCAAATGGTTTATTACAAAACATAACACAAAAATTATAGACCTTAAAGCTATGCTTTTCTATATTTTTATGGTTAGAGATTTGAGAGGTTAGAGAGAGACTTTTTTTATTCTCTTCTAATCTTCTTTTCTACTTAATTTCCACGTTTTTTTACCCGACTGCCAAGAAGGGTTATGTTTTTCGCGCGTATCTTGTATATGTATGTATGTATGTAGGTATGTATGTTTGTAAGATTCTTTATTACCTCATATATCTCTCAAACCACTTACGTTAGATTCGTCACGGTAACCCAAGTGTTCTTTTCTTAGATAGGTGACGTGAAAAAAAAAACCAACATGGCCGCTGTAATACGATAAAGTTTGAAGGGAAAAAAATAAAAATTAATTGTATACGGCAATATGGGTATCAAATTAAAGGGGTTATCACGAGGATTTCAAAAACCAGATTTTAATGTAAAAAATGATATTTTCACCGAGGTCACGAGGTCCTGTAATTGGCTTAATTATATTATGTACTAACTTTAATCTAGTTGAATAAGCTGTTGGACCTCCATAAATAAATTAATTAAATTTTTTTTTTTAAATATTTGAAGAACATACTCACGAAATTGGCTATGGTGTGAATGGGATCTACGATGACTATTATAATGGGAGCTATTAAGCAAGCGATTGCTGATAATAAGGCTAGAAATATTTTACCTGCAACAAAAATATCAATTATTAGTAAAGTAAGTATTAACTCCAGCTCAACCAGATCCATACTAAGGTTTGTCTGGAAGAAATCGCTGTAAGCGATAAGACCACCCATTGTACATTATAAAAAAGTTAAGTTAAGTACCTAATATTTCTGTAAGGTTTGAAAGAAATTTTATTCCGCACACGCTTAGGCTGTGGAATGATCTCCCTGGCGTGGTTTTCCCTAGCGACTACAATATGGGGTTCTTCAAGAAGGGCATTAGAAGGTTTTTGCGGGGTCGGCAGCGCGAGTGTGATGCTCCTGGTGTTGCACGCGTCCCTAGGCCACGGTGACAGCTACCCATCAGGTGGGCCGTGTGCTTGTCTGCCACCTAAGTGGTATAAAAAAAATTTGGTCTCAAAATTTATACCGTCTTCGTCAATGATTTTTGGTTCTACGATAAGTCGTAGACGTAACTTAAGAGTTACGATACTAAAGTTGTAGGGAATTTAATTTACAACAACAGTATTTGTAAAACCCGCTAAGTAAAATGTAAGCAAATGTTCAAAACTGATTTTTTATAGACCTCGTCAAAATTATTTTATCCTGCTTGATGCTAAGCTGAAGGTAAATTCTCAAGAAGAGATGCCCACCATTATTATTAATGGGAGCCATGATCAACGTTAAAAACGCAGGCACTTAGTTTGACGGATTCCATAGATTTTGTTTCACGCCGGAACAATATATTGGGCCTCGTTTCTGCTAAAGGCAAACCACTGTCATTTCACTGACACTTTAAAAATGTTATTTAATTGTAGACTTTAGCATAATACAGTTAAATTCTAAAATCAAACGAAAATAATTCATTAAACGTTTACATTCGCTCTACAAAATATGATTTAAATTTAGACTTTAAACTGATAGCGATAAAGTCTCAAATTAAATGGCATTTTTTTGAATTGTTAGTGTCATGACAGTGGCTTGTTTTAACAGAATCGAGGCTTTGGACTTATTAGTTTTTATGTAATTGTTTGCACCAGTATATTATAAAAGGTAATGCTCCCAATTCTGTTGTTACATCTCTAAAACTTAAATTTCTCTAAAAAAATATAATTGCATCTGTTTCTTTCATGATCAGATAAAAAAGGACAGATGATTTTATTTAAGTTAAGACCTGTCAAATTAAGACAGCGCCTTATTGGTGCGTAGTAAGTTAAGTCGCATGTTCGTAGATGTCGACTAAAATTGAAGGGTACCGTCAAGGCTCGCCTTAATTTGACAGGTGTTCATTAAAATAAATCATCTGTCCTTTTCTATCTAATAATGAAAGAAACAGATGCAATTAGAAAATTTTAGAGAATCTTAAGTTTACAGATGTAACAACAGAATTAGCAGCAATGACATGTATTTGAAAAAAATATCGTAAGATGAATGATGTCAGAGTTTCAATCATTTTCTTTTTTGTAATTGAACACAAATTATCTAGAGACTCTACTATGTAAACATACTTCCATAATATACAATGTTTTATAAGTAATTTTCTTTTTTATCACTTTTCTTACCATCGGCCGCGATTATAAAACGATCAACTTTATCCACAGATGTTATAGTATATGTTCTGTTTTTCTATGTTGTAATTAGTGTATGAAAACTAAGTAGACAATTAATTAGTTACGTGACTGCGCTTGCGCACGTGGATGCGCACATGACCTTACGACATAGAGTGATTACCACTATTGCTACGAAAATGAATCTTTATCTCTAAACAGTTATGCGTACACAAATACATAAAATGGAAGTATGTTTGTAATATCAGATTTTTTTGATCGCATATAAATTTAATTGAACAGAATAATTAATTTAATTCACTTTAATCGGTGTTCATTTGGTCTGAGCTACGAGTAACTATTGGCAGTTTATTGGTAATATTTTGTATTCGATACTATTAAACTTTTTTTTGTATAGGCCCGCGTTTGACCACTATCTCACCTGATGGTAAGTGACGATGTGGTCGACGATGGAGCCCGCTTTCTGGAAACACAGACTCAGGCAGGGCATTCCACTTCTTAGCAGTACGCATAATGAACGTATTGCTGAAGCGATTCGTGCGTATGAGCGGAATGTCCACCATATAACGATGGCGCATCGCCGTATGTCTAGTCGTTCGGTGATGAAAAGGGCTTGGAAGAATCAGGTTATGCAACCCCAGCGCCACTCCCCGATTGCACTAAGATCTATTATATTTTAATACAATGTAATATTCTTCAGGAAATAAATAAATAAGTAGTTAATTTACATACATAGCAATTATTTGAAATCAAGTCGACATTTGATGTAAGTAATAAGTATGTTATGCTGTTTTATATCCATAAATTCAATGCTTTTAATTGTTGTTGTTATTTTATCGCACAACAACTATACTATAATCATAATCTTACATTGTTTGACATGTTTTTTAATCGACTTCAAAAAGGAGGAGGTTATTTGATAGCTAGCGCTTCCCCTTTGGTCCCATTTCAATTTGGTTGAAGGTGGTTTTTCTCCCTGAAAAGTCTTTATAAGTTTTGGCAGTACGTTCATCGTGCGTACAGTTAAAGAGTGGAATTTCCTGCCTGAGTCTGTATTTCCGAAAAGCTACAACCTGGGAGTCTTCAAGTCTAGAGTGAACAGATTACTTCTAGGCAAGCCTGCTTCGCTGTCGACCACGTCATCACTTACCAACACGAGAATTACCAATAAAAGAAAATGTTTTAACGTATTACCAGTATGTACTCTTGTGTTTTTCAAGATCTCAGAGGAAACTCCATCGGTTTAGACAGTTTTTTGATTATTCATGTGGTGAAAAGCAGTCTAGACTTCTGTAGCTATCGCAAGTGGAATGTCGCAGTCATGGTCGTTGATTAAGAAGAAAATTTTAGTGGAGAGAAAGGAGTAGTTTTGATTGTACGCCTTTGCAGGGTCGGACTGGGCTGGAAGGGTCCGGGTGGCTGACTGACCTATAGCCGTAGCCCGAGATTGTGATCAGCCACCCGGATTATGACATCAAAACCAGGTGCAATATTGAAAACCCGAGTTATCGGATTAAACTTAAGCAAAAGCTCAAAAAACTCAGGGGCTTGCTGCGAGTCAGGCCCGTAGGGGGCCCGGGTTGGCAGGGACCCGGCGGCAAATACCACCCTGAGTATATGGCCTGTCTGATGCTGCACCCGTGTAAAATAGAGTGTAGCTAGAAAATAGTAGAGAAGCAAGGTTTAAGTTTCAGTATTGGTCACATGACAACTTTTTTTGCGACTTCATTGGTCGATAGAAAGGTGGAGTTAAGTCTACGGATGCTATGCTGACGGCGGAGAGAGATATAGAAGATTAGATGGACTTACTTCTATTGGTGATTTGTCTACTTATTGGCACTGAAGTCCTCCTGTTAATGAGCACCATTTTAACTGTTTTGAACACTGGTTGCCGTGATTATTGCTTCTATAATATGGGTTCAGAATAACAAGAGTCAGCCATATCAATCTGCAACAAAAATGACAGTGTCATCTATCTGCTTTGGCCATATTAAAATAGCTTTAAAAATAAAACTAACAAATAAAAATAAAAATAAAAATAAACTGTTGCACACGTCCATAGGCCACGGTGACCGCTTCCCATCAGGTGGGCCGTGTGCTTGTCTGCCACCTACGTTTTAAAAAATATCACTAGCAATCCAATCGTGAGTTTTCACACATAACTTGATTTTAAACAGAAAAAAGAACGATAGCGAAGATTAAAATAGACTCAAACCTACAACAACATAGTTATTTCATTAGGCAAGTAACGTTTTTTTTCAGTTGGAAATTATTGTGGCGGGTATCGATCCAATTGTTTAGCTGGGTAGATCTTGGTGAACTTGGGGGGTACTTGTAGCAACTGGTATGCGGGTAGATCGAAAATCACTGGAAAAAACGGCTGTGAGTTTGTTTGCAAGACAGCTATGATGGACCCAACACAGCCAGTCACGTTTAGAACTTCGTACGCGTTAGAAGTCTTAGCTGCTAACCACTTTCGGAGCACTATTATAGTGTTTCGCCTAGGGTCCACAGCGGATTTCCGAGACGCCGCATCTGAGATAGCTGTGGAGACGAGATAGGTAGGCAGCCACCAGCAGAACCAGAGAAGCGGCGGAGCAACCAGCACTTGGTGAGTAATTTGCCCTTTATACCTAGTTGTAGCATGACCTCCCTATGTTCCTACAGGATTCAATCTCGGTAAAGACATTGGATTGAACGCCCTCCACGTTTCAATCGTAATTGTTCTCAACCCGCTGGAGAACACGGCTATTTATACGCCTGCTTCTGCAGAGATACTTGTGTAAAATATATATTTTTTATCTATATTAACATTCCGACATGCTGAACCAGGGTTGGACTCGGCTAGAAGGGCCCGGGTGGCTGACCTCAAGCCCGGGCCCGAGCGAAATCGGGTGCAATGATGAAAACCCAGGTTATCGGTTTTAAACTCAATCAACACCCGGGTAATCGAAATTATATGTATTAAATCTCTAACGAAAAGAATAGAATAGGTCGACCAATCACATCCAAGCTCGTCGCCGGCGTACGATGCGCGCGCCGCGGTGGGATCATGAGCTTGGGTGTGATTGACCTATTCTATTCTATTCCTTATCGATTTACGCTGTGCCACTTGTCTATGAGCCCAGTTGTTTTGCAGATCTGTTAAAGATAGACATTAAGAATGCCAAATCCGCTATTTTGCAGCGCTCTACTAGAGGGAAAATGTGTTTTTTACAGTGAATATGATAATCAAGCAGGTAGCAGTTTGACTGAAATTGAATGTATTCTAGATACCTAATTAGCGAGCTTGCGGTCTGTTTCAATCTTTTTTTATAGTCGATAGGCTCGCGTTTGACCACTATCTCACCTGATGGAAGTGATGATGTGGCCGATGATGGAGCACGCTTGCCTAGAGCAACCTATTCACTCCTGACTTAAAGACTTTCAGGTTATAACTTTCCGGAAACACAGACTCAGGCAGGGCATTCCACTCCTTAGCAGTGCTCATAATGAACTTATTGCTGAAGCGATTCGTGCGTATGAGCAGTCCACCATTTAACGATGACGCAACGCCGTGCGTCCGGTCTTTCAGACGTTCTTGGCTATTCTGAGCCTCAGTAATTACAGTTTAAGATAATTTTAAGATTCCGCACAAGGAAAAAAAGATGTTGCTATCAAATAACCTCTTACACAAGAAAACAACGTAAACAATACTAGATACCTACAAACATACTACGCTATTGGCCACTGTAAGGAAAATAATGGCAATACTGTGCCCTCTGCTAGTCAGAGGGCCACTCCCACCCCGGCCGGCTTTCCCGCAGATAGCAGTGTCTCCCGTGGCGAGTGGGAGGCGCTGCTCAGCTCCGTTGCCCGGGTGCACCGCGTGGAGGTTCCGGCCCGCACCCGCGCTGCCGTCCCTGTTTGTAATTTTTATATGAATGTAATTTCAGCTACATCCGTGAACTATAAATCTAAATTTTTTCCGATCTGTTCCGCCGTTTTGGTGTGATTAAGAACACGCATTCTTCATACAAATTAAATGCATTTAATATCGACTAAGTATTCATTCACACGGGTTCCGTCATTGACGATTCATTATAAAACTTGATACGTTATGTCGGATGGGCGTTCACATCACATGAATAGCTATGGTCACATTGCGTAGGGAATGTTTTATCACAATTCGGCCAAATAGCCGAATTGATATTTTTTATGTCGGTCACGTCAATATGATTTCACCTCGCCTAATGATAAGCTAGTGTTTACATTCGAACTCAGCGAGCTATAACGAGCGCATCAGCAAATACATCACAAGCAATCACGATTCATGTTTTTTAACGAACTACTATTTTATATATGGGGACGTGCCCGTACAACCTCAAAGTTTGGACCTTTTTACAAAAGTGCCCTTACGACCTCTTTTTTGGTACGCGTACGATCTTCAAAATTATTCAAATTTTAATTTTGAAAATTAAAATTAATAAAAAGGGGCCCGTACGACCTCTTTTTTAGAACTCGTTGGGCCTCCAAAATTATATCAAGGGCGGGCTACTAGTATTAAAATATATTTGGGTACCTTATGGAACTGTTTCACAAAACTTCACAGAACACTTCCAAAATGAATCCAACTTGTTGTATTACGTCATTGACTTGAAGGCCGTGGTCTCTAGGACGCTTATCAACCAACTGGTCGCTAGCAACCTCCTGTCGTCGTATATATGAAACAATTACAGCGATCAACGTAAAACTTGTATGAGGTATTAATGCCAATTAACTTCACATTAAACAATTTTTTTTATGTTACTTAGGTGGCAGACAAGCACACGGCCCAACGCTAGTACTATAATGGTGTGGGCCACCCATTATAGCACTGTCGGTGTTTGTAATGGTGACTCCCTTTCCAGTGACTTTACCTTTAGCTTACCATCAGGCGAGGTGAAGTCATATTGATGTGACTGACATAAAAAAATACTGATGGGAAGCGGTTACCGTGGCCTATGGACGTGTGCATCACCAGGGGTGTCACACTCGCGCTGCCGACACTGTAAAAATCTTCTAATGCCTTTCTTAAAGAACCCCATATCGTAAGAAGGGGTGGGTGGGGGAAAGAGGGGTGAGCTCTGGCAACCCTATAAGCCATCAGGACCACAACGTGATGGTTATTATGGGGGCGGTGTTCTGTAGGGCGGAGGTACTACCCCAGTCGGACTGCTCAGTTCGGACGGGAGATACCGTCGTGTTCTTCCTCCTTCTATATTTAATCCTTCTGTATTCTGTTTATAGTACTTGCTGACCAGACATACGTAGTCTATGCCATAACTATGAATAATTAAGTTGATATAAAAATATTCAAACCATTGTGTTTATTATCTTAACGCTTTATGATGTGAATGCTCAATGGTGTCAAGATGTTCAATATAATTTACATTAGCCAGAGCTCACAATCCCCCCCCCCCTCATCCCCCAATACCCATCTCCAACCCTCCCTCCCAAACCTCCTAACGCTCCCCCCCAGGGTCGGCAGCGCGAGTGTGACGCCCCTGGTGTTGCACACTTCCAAAGGCCAGCGCCTCCCACTCGCCACGGGAGACGCTGCTGCCTGCGGCCAATCCGGCCGGGATGGGGGTGGCCCTCTAGAGGGCTGCTCCGAGGCTCTCCACGTGTCCCTCTGACTAGCAGATGGCACAGTGGGGAGCGAGCGGGAGACGAGCTGATTGTCTGCGCGCCGACGGTTGGGTGACAGGACGGCCGCCTGTCACCCTACTCCCCACCGTCGGCGAAGTGGCGCGATGCTCGCCCCATCCCCCCTTTCGGGAGGTCGAGGGAGCCATCTTAGAACCGTAGATGGCCTGGGGTACGAGGGATATGCCTATTGGGTAACCTTCCACCCTGGTAATTAAGACCAGAGACGGCGTGCGGTTTTAGTCGGTTCGATCCCAACATAACCACTCCCGATGGCCGACGAAGGTGGTATACATTGGGAATTTCCGCACGATAAAAAAAAAGTGTGACCACTTTCCATCAGGTTGACCTTGTGCTTGTCTGCCACCTAAGTAGTGTAAAAAAGGTGGCCTCAGGAAAGAGGGTCATAGTACCATATTCTCGCATTGTAATCGAAGATACGCAAGTTTTTCCTAACGTCTACAATATGGAGTTCTTCAAGAAAGGCATTAGAAGGTTTTTACAGGGTCGGAAGCGCAAGCGTGACGCCCCTGCTGTTGCACACGTCCATAGGCCACGATGACCGCTTCCCATTAAGTGGGCCGTGTGCTTATCTGCCACCTAAGCTAAGTGGTATAAAAATTGTGAGTTCAATCTAACGTCCGGAAGTGGTCTAATTGGGCTTCCGAGTTTCGATGCATCCTACCAATAAACTATCATACAAATTAATAAACAAACATAAGCTTGTAATAATAATAAAAACTAGTTTTATGCTAGTTAATAGTAATGACTAAGATATTATGATATAAAATGTTTTTGTGTATTAATATTTAGATTATTATGATAATAGTACAAAAGCACAGTAATTTAAAACGGTTTTTGTACAAAAATCAGTACTGTGAAGAGACCACACGCTAATTCTATTGTTTTATGTATAACATGGGATGGTAAAAAAACCTAGATTTGAGCGCTAAATTCTCGCCATGTTTGTAATGGTTTTTTTAGAATATTCAAGGACATCGCTTGTCAGCCGCCTAAGTAGTATAGAAATAATTATAACTACGTTTAAAAAACCGACTTCACAAACTAATATTTTTTACTTTTTAGTGTACAGAAATAAAAAAGTACTTATTTATGAGATTTGTTTTGTACGAAGGCATACAAAAACGGAATTTTTGACGTAAATTTGATGATTTCCCCTCGATTTTCCCAAGATCCCAGCATCAGATCCTGATACCCTGGATATGGGACCTCAGAAGTAGCCTCTATCAAACAAAAAAAAATCGCAAAAAATAATTTTATTGGCACTGCTATCTTGTAACCTCCTCCTTTTTGTAGTCGGTTAAAAAATCAATTCTCATCATGTATCATCAGTCATCTTTATTCCGTATAGAGAATGTGAAAGATGTTAAATACTTATTAGCAAAAGAATCCTTTTTTTCATGCAGAAATCCCCATGGACTTTTGAAGAGGTAAGACACGACGGTATCTCCCTTCCGAAATGAGCTATCCGACTGGGGTAGTATCTCCGAACTCAGAACACCGCGGCCATAATAATAATAATAACCTTCGTGTTGTGTTCCCGCCAGTAAATAGGGCAGCCAGAGCTCACTGTACCCCTCCTCCCATCACCCCTTCCTAGCCTCCCCTTCCCTACAGAGTAGGCAGCGTGTGTGTGACACCCTTGGTGTTGCAAGCCAAGTATAGCTTATAATAGGGGTTGTAGAATGCGGATAAAATAAACAATTTTTTTTTATTCTACTTAGGTGGCAGACAAGCACACGGCCCACCTGATGGGAAGCGGTCACCGTGGCCTATTGAAGGTGTGCAACACTAAGGGTGTCACACACGCGCTGCCTACCCTGAAGGGAAGGGGGTAAGGGCTGAGAAGGGGTGGGGAGGCTAGGATGGGATGGGAGGAGGAGGGGTACAGTGAACTCTGGCTACCCTACTTACCGGCGGGAACACAACACGATGGTTATTATGGCCGCGGTGTTCTGTAGGGCGAAGGTACTACCCCAGTCGGACAGCTCATTTCGGACGGGAGATACCGTCGTGTCCTACCTCCTACGATTACACTTTGGGACAATATGGGGCGATTCGAAACGATCAGTAAAATTGAGATGTTTATATATTAATATGGTCTCTCCATTTTCCTTACTAGAATTTGATCTCATGTAATTGCTTCATGAAACACGTGATTTTCATAATATGACGCGGAAGGTGACCCATGTTTTGCTGAAGTAGTTTTTGTTTTAGTGAAAAAATATGGTTCTTGTGACCTAATGTGGTTATAAACTATTGTAAACTTACGTAACACTTATAGAACAACAATATTATAGAAACGTGACTGAAGAAAAAAAATAGCTGATGGGGCCTTCCGACACCTTCTTTCCCATTACAAAAGGTTACCCATGGAAGGTACCCTGACTGGATCACATGGAAACTGACACAGGTCGATCGCAGCAAGGAAAACCGGTATAGGTGGAGTTTTTTTTATACCACTTGGGTGGCAGATAAGGGGTGGGGCAAGCATCGCTCCACCTCGCTGATGGTGAGATGTAGGGTGACATGCCGCGGCAGTCCTGTCACCTAACCGTTCATGCGCGGAGAATCAGCCCGCCCCCCGCCTGCTTCCAATTGTGCCCTCTGCTAGTCAGGGAGATACGTGGAAAGCCTCGGAGCAGCCCTCTAGAGGGTCACCCCGGCCGGATTTGTCGCAGGCAGCAGCGTCTCCGTTACCCGGCTGCACCACGCGCCCAATTCTCCGATGACTTCAAACTTTTAGTATTATGTATCATTTCATTTATCCGTATTCACTAAGAAAATTTTTTTTTGGGTTTTTGCGAATTTCACATCCGCTTAAAGTATGAAAGGCATAAATTCCGATAATTTTAAGGTTAGTGCCCTTGTCGTTTAGGCCCTGCGTACGTTAAACCAGTCAATAAGGACAAGTAATTGTATTGTTACATATCCTTATATAACTCACTACATAATAATCTAAAGGCTTTTTTTATTGTATACCTACCTATCAGCAGAGATTAAAAAAATATTCAACGTATCGGAAAAACCTTACGGTTTTTAACTTTATTGTATGTAAACCACTAATTACTGTGTACCTATAATCACGTGGCAAATAAGTAAATACTTACATTATGTTTCAAGAAATATGATTGCAAATTGGAATTGATGACAAACCAAAAACGGGTTTTTATTACATTTTTTAAAGTAGGTATACAATTATGTTTACGGGAAGTAACGCGATTTATACATACGTACAACTTGACATGCTTTTTAATCACGCATACCACCCTCGCTACCCAACGGCGGGGCGGTTATATCGGTCTCGGGTCTCAATTACTAAAGGGATATAAAGTTTTTTTTTTATATAGGACATGTCAAAATGACTTTACCTCGCCTGATGGTAAACTAAAGGCAAAGTCTCAGGACTGGGGTCACCACCGCAGTGCTACAGCCCTCGGCGGCCCTCGGCTTGACGGCCTCATCAAATGCTTTTTCATGCCCCGCTCAAAGGCCCCGGGACTATGGTTATCGTTAAGGAGTAATAAGGCAATTTCCTTGCTCTCTGGCTATGACCTTCGGCAATCTACGGTTTTAAGATGGCCCCTTGAACCCCAGAAAGGAGGAGGTAGTTAGCATCGCACCATCCGCCCTCCATGGGGGACGACTGCGCTTGGAATCCACTCCTGCCAGCTTTCCACTGAACCCTCTGCTAGTCAGAGGCACCTCGATCGGAATTGGCTGCAATTGGCAGCGTCTCCTCTGCGATTGAGAGGGACTGCCATCTCCGCTGTCTGGGGTGCACCGCGTGAATGTTTTCGACTACGCACCCCCCTATATAGTTACCTTTTTTATTTGTTTTTGTACAGAAATCCCCTAGGAGACCCTCTGGAACTCAATCGTCTATAATCACACGCCGTCTTGTGTCTACAAACGCCGGGGTTTAAGGTGGCCCATAAGGTTTTTCTCTCGCGCCCCGACGGGCCCTGGGCCCTAAATAGGTACCTACCTAATGCATATTTTAATAGTGTTTAAAATATGCATTAGGTAGGTACGAGAAAAATCACAACGGGATTCAGCGCTTTATAACATGCGTACAGCTAAAGAGTGGAATGCCCTGCCCGAGTCTGTGTTTCCGGAAAGCTATAACCTTTTTTTTTTTTCCGTGCGGAAATCCTCATGGATACCCACCCCGCGGCCAGCGGGGCAGGTTATGTCAGACTCTTACCGACTAAAACCGCACGCCGTCTAGGGTCTTCTGACGCCAGGGTGTAAGGTGGCCCAAAGAGCATTTCCCTCGCACCCCGGCTTGACCCGGGCCATCTCCGGATTCGAGATGGCCCCCTCGGGTTTGGGAACCGCGTGGTTGGGAGTCTTTCAGTCTAGAGTGAATAGGTTACTTCTAGGCAAGCGTGCTCCACCGTCGACCACATCACCACTTACCAACAGGTGAGAATGTTATCTGTCAAACGTGAGCCTATTACCAAAAAAGCAGAACAACTTACGTGAATTCCCGTTTAAATTCACTCTTCGACTATGTTTTTCCTCCCGACTCGCCCACGTCCGCTAATCTTCAATCTCAGTGGATGACTGACAGAAATTTTCACATTCATCAGCCCCAACTAACCCCTTGCTCTGACCTCCCCCCCCCCCCCTCCCCACACATTTGATGTTTTTTTTATGTTTACAACACAAAGAAAACGATTTAGACCTTTTTTTTTATAAGCACTTGCCGTTAACCTATACATAGCTATTCACACAACTTCGCCCGTGTTTTTTTATGCAGAACCCAATTTTTTTTTCATAACCAAGTAGCATAATGATACACCTTGTAATATTTCGTATTTGCCATTGAAAGTTTCTATCAAATCGGTACAGCCTTTTCAGAGATTATTTTTTATACGATATCGGTCACGTCAATATGACGTCACCTCGCCTGATGGTAAGCTAAAGTCTCAGGAATGGGGTCACGATAACAAACACCGATAGTGCTATGGTGGCCTTCAGCTTGGCGACTTCTTCAAATGCTTTTTCAAGACAGACAGACAGACCGATTTTTTTTTAAATAATTTGTTTTATTGTACCTTACATCAAATTGGTTGAACCTTACGTTGATTTAAAACCTGTTACTTTAAGATTACAAAAAGACATTTCAATTTTATTTCTTTGTACGGAAGATAAGTAATTTCTATAGGATATTCATAAGTCATTGTACCATATTTAAATAAATGAATAATTAAGTATTATGACTTTCAAAAGGACTCTTAAGTTAAAGATTTTTGACTCTTCTCCATTATTCAGTTGCGTCCAAATGTTACATCTTCGAGCCTGGCGCGCGATTCAAAACGCGATTTCAATTCGATAAAAAAGAAAAAAAAATACCTAGGTACTTGGTTATTTGGTACGATCTGTCAAATTAAAATCTACCTACGCTTTCGTGAAAACATAGTTTGATTCATTTTCAATTAGATTTTGAAAAATTAACATACTATAAGTTTTCATAAGCATTGAAATCACGCGTTAAGTTAAGTTTATTTAATCTTTTTTTAAATCCCCACGGATGCCACCCCCATCGGCCATCGCAGGTGGTTATGTTGACTAAAACCGCACGCCATCTCGGGTCTTAATTTACCTGGGTGTAAGGTTGCATAATAAGCATATCCCTTGCACTCCAGCTGACCCCGGCCCATCTACGGCTTTAAGGTGCCTTTGAAGTCCCTGAAAAGGGTTGGGGTGAGCATCGCTACACCTCGCTGACGGTGGGGTGTAGTAGGGTGATAGGCCGCGGCCGTCCTGTCACCCAACCGTCCGCACGCGGAGAATCAGCCCACCCCCCGCTTGCTCCCCACTGTGCCCTCTGCTAGTCAGAGGGACATGTAGAGAGCGTCGAAGCAACCCTCTAGAGGGCCACTCCCACCCCAGACGGAGGTGAGTAGGAGGCGCTGCTCACCTCCGTTAACCGAGTGCACCACGTGGAGTCCCGACCCGCACCCAGTGTGACGCCCCTGGTGTTGCACACGTCCATAGGCCACGGTAACTGCTTCCCATCAGGTGGACCGTGTGTTTGTCTGCCATCAGGCAAGCTGAAGTCATTTTGACGTGTCCTATGTAAAAAAAACTGAGTAATTTAAAAAAATGCGATGCGATGCCTATTTTTTTTTGTATCGTATAGCCAGACTACAAGACACTCAATTTATCTACACCGAGTTAGTAATTGTACCAGATTTCACGTGATGATAATAGTATTTAATTGTAGCTACTTCTCTTTTTGTTGTATCTACAGATTTTTTTTAGATAACACGCACGCGCAAAGGTTTTTCCTATGATAAGTATGTAGCGCTTCCGATAGTTTAGTTTTAATGTGCTTGTAAGAAAAATACTCCATGACCTACGTTATTTCTCTTAAGGTTCAGTATGAAATCAATGCATACAATACAGGGGCGGCAGTCTCTACATTTATCGCAACGCCGCGCCGCAGCCACCGAATTCGGTCGCTAACTCGTAGCGTTGCGAACATGTTTGACAAGTAGAGACTACCAAATATCGATGTGTTCGCAACGCTACGAGTTAGCGACCGAATTCGGTAGCAAAGTCGTAGCGATAAATGTCGAGACTACGGCCCCAGGTGCCAAAATTCTTTTTATATGGGATGTTTTTTTAAATTTCATGTTAATTTAAAAAAGCCATCTACCGTAATTCGTTCGAACTACGGTAACAATAAACAATATTGCAATTGTTTTTAAACATTATTTTTAGATTCTCCGCCCGATTAAAATCTAGGAGAATCTAATATCGGAAAGTTCTCTGTGTTTTATTCCATTTCAAAGTTCAATACCTCTAAAAAAACACCCGTTAATATTTGTTTAGATAAACTTGTAAAGTACAGAGCCCGATTAATGGCGCGTAATATGAACACGTGATCTCGACACGTGTACTATATTTATGTTTTTTTGAAACTTTAATGAGCAATCATCATCATCCGATATTCAGTCCCTGATAGCAACCCATTTATGTCCCACTGCTGGGCACGGGTCTACTCTCTCGGGAGCTGAGAGGGTTAAGACCTTAATCCACACACGCTGGCCTAATGCGAGTTGGTGGATCGGACATGTCTTTAGAATTTCTTATAGGACATGTGGGTTTCCTTACGATCTTTTCCTTCATGGCAGCAGATGGTAAATCATGTGATTAGCACATAATATATAAATTCCACAAAGTGAAATTCACATTGGTCCTGTCTTGGCCGGATTCGAACTCGATACCTGTGAGAAGAGGCCGTGTCCTTATCCATTCAGCTATCATCGCATTTTTAGTCCCTATTGCATCCATTATTTTAGTGCCTGGAACAGTTGAATTTATTTAAGCGTTTATAGGAGCAACTCCCGTTTGATACGGTTATAATAATAATATATTTAAGGCCACCTTATGCAAAAAAGCATAATAGGACTGTCGATTACCTTGAAGACAAAAATGTCTGGCTTGAGCATGGTGCAGGCCCCTCCTAGAATGCTAAAGTGCTACAACTGCAGAATGCTGTAGTTGTGGCATTTGCCTACTACAATATATTGATATTGTGGTAGGCACGCGACCGTTTTTACTATTTTTTGACATTTTCAATTATTTTATTGTTTAACTTCGGTTAAAATTTATTAGGTATATCTTTTTTTTTATATACCTTTATTTATATTGACACGAGACAAAAATGTACATTCGTCCATATTTAGTCTTAAGATATCTATGTATAACCTGACGTCTCAAAATGCAGCAGTGGAGTTTGTTGCGCCGTTTCTTCTCCACTAGCGCCTAGGAAGCGGTGGTAAACTTAGTATTAAGTAGTTTTTGACGTCAAAAAGATGTAATTACGTTACACTATTTTGAGAAATAAAGAAATTGAAATTGAAATTGAAATAAAAACATGGGTACCGTTAGTCTATTTTTTTATTGACGTTTTACCCGCACACGTGTTTCCTTCCTTCTACAGTCCCGGGTCCTTTAAGCGGATGGTGAAAAAGCATCTGATGAGGCCGTCAAACTGAGGGACACTGCTGAAGCTACTATGGGTAAGAATTTTCGTTCATTGAAGAATGAAGAAAATGCTTATCTTAATATTTTTAGGCATTTGAAGTACAGGTGTAGTGCTCCCTCTAACAGGGTGAACACAGTATAGTAATCGGCTCGTTACGTCACCAGTAGCTGGGGTCAACACGTCCGCTCTCGCTGCGCGCTCTCACGTGACTGTCTCCCCACTACCCGTGAACCCGAGACTAGGGGGTAGTTCGATAGGACAAACACTACATCCCTTCCTCATCACATTTTTATTTCTAAAGAAAACAATTAACACATAGGTAATCAAATTCATAACTGATCGACCAACTACCATCAATACTTTGATTCTTCATTTCCTTTTTGATTTAACCGTTCGCTTCCGTCAACCCCATTCCTCATTTTCCATTCGCCCCACTATCTCTTTTTTTTTTTTTTTTTTTTTCGCTTTAGCCTTTGACCATTTTCCTCATTATGATAACAATAGGTACTTACTAACTTTTTAATCTTTATGTTAATCCACCCTATATGGAGCCAATAATTTCGTGAAAGGACGTCACCGAAATCCAAGTCTAACTACTCCACTTCTGCTCACATCTCCGGCCCCACCAAACCGATTGCAATGAAACAAACGCAATACTTCAAGTCTGATCAAGACCCCCAAACAAAACCGCATCGAAACCTGCCCAGCCGTTCCAGCGTCCATCGCGGTCATACATTTCTGGTGGCAAAATCCGCCATTTTGATCTTCTAGAAATCCTAATACACCCGGCGTCACCCACACAATCATGACGAATCAAATGATACCTCGCATGCCGAAATCCGTCAAGCCGTTCAGGCTGCGGCCGTGACAAAGAAATGGACACACATACATACACACAGTCGAAAAACATCACCCATAGAAATAGAAAATTCTGCCCTCGAAGGAACGCTTTACTATTAACGAAGTTAACTTTTTCAGTAACGGATTAGCGATTAACGAAGTTAACTATTGATTAACGGTGCCCAGCTATGGATATCCCCCAGGACATGCATAGGAACCGTCAAATAAAATTCGCAACCTCGCCCCTGTCAGGGTTTAAATGAGATGGTTCAAAGAGGTTAAATACAAAGCTTTATAATCAGACAAAGTATTGAACATGAATGCCAATGAAATAATGAACCACATCCGCAACGCATCTGAAAAGTAATAGATCTTTTCTTAGAATATTATTACTCGAATATAGTTATTAGACACACAAGCATTTTATGAAACAAGCCATTTGATCGTCACCATAATTATGGTTAGGCACATTTATAGGCAAGTTAAGAATTATTAAAGTGACATTCCAAATTGCCAAATAAAGCCGGATCTTAAATGCTTAGCACTTGAAGTGGATAATTGCTATAAACCACGTAAAAGAATAAGCTCAAAAGTATCAACTTATAAGATCTATCCACTAAAAATGCTAGATGGATTGACCATTATCAAGTATCACGAACCAATTATTTGTACAGGAAGCAGGTAGAAGACACAATAACGTGTATACGTATAGCGTTGTCATTAGCTAAGTACAATTACCTACAATAATCCCCATCATTGAAAAATGAAGAACTTCAAGTACATACAGAAAGTGCTACACCGTTATGTGGCGAATGATACAGAAGACACCAAAGTGCATTCTATTTGCCACGCACTATGCAAAACGATATGGTGATCCATGTCAAAATCAAATATGATACTATTGCAAAGAAACGAATCTTAATCACTTGCCTTTTTTTTCATGATTTCAGTCATCAACCAATTCATAAATACGCTATTAGGCACAGCATCTTATTAAATGGAGAAACAAGTACAACACCGAACCCCTGCACATAGCAACAACTTCAACCCTCATATGAGGTGTGAATCACCCTGCTAGACACAGTGTAGACAGCGCAGCCCCGCCAGATACTACAGCAGCTGATTGCTCCGTCAGCCAATAATGCTGGAATGGTTGCCGAACTCCGACCACCACGAACTGCTGACACATGCGTCGGCATGACACCCGTCCCAATAGGCAAATAATATTATGCAAGGCACAAACCTCGCAGGAGTAGATCCAATCTGAAACACACACCTTTCCTAGCAATCACACAAAGCATTGCCTCAATAAACCATGGTTCCATTATATACTTGCCCACATAAATATAGGTTATACAGTACATACACACCGTCAGGACACATATAATGTGAATGACAACCATCAATATAACTTGAGGAACATCACAATATAATAAAACAGCAAATACACTGTCCATCATTTACTCAACCATAATCGAGCCATGAATTATTCAAGGATGGGTTAGGAGGGCATAATACAAGGCATCAGTTCAAAGTGGACACTATCTGCCGGGAAAAGAACTGACAAGAAACCAGCCCGTCTCCCCTAAGAAACACTACAAATACAACACCCGGCCTGTAGCCGAACACTGCAACATAAATACACACCGGTATCGCACCAGTCATCAGGCCTGCAGCCGACGCCACGACACAGCAAGTGACACATACCATATGCCATACTAGCATCGAACCAGTCCTTTATACTCAACAGTATCACAAGACTGGTATAGTCACTATTATAATATGAATATCACATGAATTACAATACATATAGGTACCCCGCACCGGGACCGAACCAGCACTTATGAGTCTTATGACCATTGGCAACCCACTCGTATCGCCAATATAGTCGTCACTATTATAGAATACCTAAACTATCCCCGAGGCATGTAGCCAGCACCACCCAATACATCCCACTATTTATTACATTTACTGTAGTACCTTATTTATTTTATATAATCTGCAGGTAGTACTACATTAATACGTAATGAGTGGGATTACACTAAAACACTAAATATCTTACTATACCGTAATACATTAATAATGTAACAAAAGTATAACATACCCCCGTCTTTTAACATTATAAATAACTGTCTGCAAATATTACTACACAGGGTGTCACTATAATAGCTCACTTATGACAAAACGGTTAGGTACAAGTAAATCACCGCACCATCGCAGATCGCACCCTGAAACCCTGGAACAACCGAGCTACTGACATTTATTTTATTTTATGGTACAAAAAGTACATTTTTTTTTCATGAATTTGTACTACATGAAAATTATGATAATCATCCGGGGTCGTGCTAGGTAGAATCACACGTGCTCGCCCCCTACACCTTCGTGAGCGTCGATGGAGCACACGGCACCATCGCACGATACTTTGTCTACCCGCGCCAACGATCCGTTCGGATAAAATAATATTAAACTGATAACACTGCAAAATCAATGGTAAACACATACCGGACACACACCATGTCTATATCTCCTCTAATAGTAACAAGGCTCTCCTCTACGCCGAGTCTCCAGTTTCCGTCGCCTCCAGGAAGACACTCAACGACCCATTCCATCTTTCTAAACGCAAGGCAATGGTGGCGTTGTCGCTTTCAAGGTCAAGTTTCTCCGGCGGTGGAAGCAAACCTGTCATGTTTGGTACCCGGGGCCACCCGACCCCAAAAGCAACCAATGGACAACGCCATCCACACACGTATGGTTTACACTTAAAAGTGATGGCCCATACTGCCTGTACTATCTACTTAACCTTTACCGTATACCTTATTTACCTTATCGTACTTTTACTTTACATTACCGTACCTTTGTGTACGTACAGTTTACAATTATATGAAGGCCTGTACTGCCCACCACATATATACGCACAGTTTACAATTTCATGAAGGCCTGTACTGCCTGTAACTCAATGAAAAACGGTTTACAATTTCATGAAGGCCCGTACTGCCTACCACATATATACGCACAGTTTACAATTTCATGAAGGCCTGTACTGCTTGTAACCCAATGACGCACGGTTTACCATTTCATGAAGGCCCGTAGTGCCCACCACATATATACGCACAGTTTACAATTCATGAAGGCCTGTACTGCCTGTAACTCAATGAAAAACGGTTTACAATTATATGAAGGCCCGTACTGCCCACCACATATATACGCACAGTTTACAATTTCATGAAGGCCATACTGCCTGTAACTCAATGAAAAACGGTTTACGTTTTCATGAAGGCCCGTACTACCTACCACATATATACGCACAGTTTACAATTTCATGAAGGCCTGTACTGCCTGTAACACAATGACGCACGGTTTACAATTTCATGAAGGCCCGTAGTGCCCACCACATATATACGCACAGTTTACAATTTCGTGAAGGCCGGTACTGCCTGTACTATCTACTTAACCTTTACCGTATACCTTATTTACCTTATCGTACTTACCTTTATTACTTTACCTTACCGTACCTTTGTGTACGTACAGTTTACAATTATATGAAGGCCTGTACTGCCCACCACATATATACGCACAGTTTACAATTTCATGAAGGCCTGTACTGCCTGTAACTCAATGACGCACGGTTTACAATTTCATGAAGGCCCGTACTGCCCACCACTTATATACGCACAGTTTACAATTTCATGAAGGCCTGTACTGCCTCTAACTCAATGACGCACGGTTTACAATTTCATGAAGGCCCGTACTGCCCACCACATATATACGCACAGTTTACAATTTCATGAAGGCCTGTACTGCCTGTAACTCAACGACGCACGGTTTACAATTTCATGAAGGCCCGTACTGCCCACCACATATATACGCACAGTTTACAATTTCATGAAGGCCTGTACTGCCTGTAACTCAACGACGCACGGTTTACAATTTCATGAAGGCCCGTACTGCCCACCACATATATACGCACAGTTTACAATTTCATGAAGGCCTGTACTGCCTGCAACTCAATGACGCACGGTTTACAATTATATGAAGGCCCGTACTGCCCACTACATATATACGCACAGTTTACAATTTCATGAAGGCCTGTACCTACTGCCTGCAACTCAATGACGCACGGTTTACAATTTCATGAAGGCCCGTACTGCCCACCACATATATACGCACAGTTTACAATTTCATGAAGGCCTGTACTGCCTGCAACTCAATGACGCACGGTTTACAATTTCATGAAGGCCCGTACTGCCCACCACATATATACGCACAGTTTACAATTTCATGAAGGCCTGTAGGTACTGCCTGCAACTCAATGACGCACGGTTTACAATTTCATGAAGGCCCGTAGTGCCCACTACATATATACGCACAGTTTACAATTTCATGAAGGCCTGTACTGCCTGCAACTCAATGACGCACGGTTTACAATTTCATAAAAGCCCGTACTGCCCACAACTCCTGTACACACAGCTCACATTTTCATGGTAGCCTGTACTACCAATTACGTAGGTATTTATAACAGTGTGCCTACATTACATTTCCTGACCCGGCATCGCCTATGCCTACAACTACCTGCATTGTTTATTTAAAACTTTGTCCCATAATATAAATAAACGCTAGGTAGATATATTGTCCTTGTACCTCACTGCCTATATATTCATTACATATTATATCATTTTGACGTTCAATTCCTGTATCCAATGATATTTTATACACAAGATATATCATGTTCATAGTAACTGACTCCTCAAATCTGATCCCGCTGTCTATGACATAACTATAGGTAAAGTGCACAATAGTTGTCAATTAGCGATAAGTAGTACGAAAGATGGGATAAGCACGTGAGTAAAAAGGATAGCTATAATTCGGATGATTGCGCTTTTGTCATGTCACATCAAAAAGTATCTCTGTCTCGTTTTTTATCTCTTTTTGCCGCCGCCATTATTTTAAAAATATTATTTAACTAATTTAATTAAAATACACTAATAAATCGGTAATATTGTATGTACTTACATGTGATAGGAGATCCCTTGTATTTTATTAATATTAGTGTCGTAATTTGTACAGTTTTTAAAACACACGATGGCTTTTTTGTTGCAATTTTATTATGCGCTTTACACAATTACACGCGTGTCAACTTGGCGTTTGCTAGACATGTACTAAAGACAAAATGTCCCAATTGGGCCCTTTTCGCGTCTTCACCAGACGCGCTCTAATAACATGTCTGCCTCTTTTTACATATTATATAATATCTTTGCCTGTATCTAACTACGTAGGTCAATATTAATCTTTCAATGGAACGCTTAAAGAAAAGTTGGCGGTCGCAAGTAGTTTGTTTTTCTCTATAGACATACGACCCTACGTAAGCTATCTATATCCTAGCTTAGGTTTTAAACAATAAAACTATAGACCGACGCTGCTCCTACTTTGTAGACGAGTGTCGCTTTGTTTACCTTAATATAACACTAGTAATGACTATGAGATTAGGTACGGCTATTCTTTGTTCGTGATGTTACACAACACGACTCGATTTTGAATTTATAGATTGAACTTAATAATTTCATTTCATTTCATTCCATTCCATTCCATTTCATTTCATTTCATTTAAGCGATGTGTTACAGATTTTTATTATTTTAAGTACCTACTGTTAACAAAATAAGCACCCAACACGACTCGATTTTGAGTTTATAGATTGAACTTAATAATTTCATTCCATTTCATTTCATTTCATTTAAGCGATTTGTTACAGATTTATTATTTTAAGTACTGTTAACAAAATAAGCTGCATACCCTCTTTACTTTTTCCAAAATTATTAACATCATAAAGTACAGAATATTTCATTTTGCACTGACCTTTTTACTCGTCGCCACTTGTAGTGCTCCCTCTAACAGGGTGAACACAGTATAGTAATCGGCTCGTTACGTCACCAGTAGCTGGGGTCAACACGTCCGCTCTCGCTGCGCGCTCTCACGTGACTGTCTCCCCACTACCCGTGAACCCGAGACTAGGGGGTAGTTCGATAGGACAAACACTACAACAGGTATAGGTTTAATTAGATTTAATAAAAAATACCTATAACTACGTTTAAAAAACCGACTTCACGAACTAATATTTTTTACTTTTTAGTGTACAGAAATAGAAAAGTAAGGCACTTTTCTATTTCTGTACACTAAAAAGTGTACAGGAATAGAATTACAGTACAGAAATTATGAGGTTTAACTGTGTACAAAAGCATCAAAAACAGAATTTTTGCCGTAAATTTGATGATTTCCCATCGATTTTCCCAAGATCCCAGCATCAGATCCTGATATCCTGTATATAGGACTACCTACCTCAGAAGTAGCCTCTTTCAAACAAAAAAATAATTTTCAAAATCCATCCATATTGGCGCCGCTATCGCGTAATATACAGACAAAAAAAATAGCGTACGAATTGAGAACTTCCTCCTTTTTTGAAGTCGGTTAATAACTAGTTTTTGCCGGTGACTTTGCCCGGGTGAAACTCTGATCCTGTTCCAGCACCGCATAGGAATCTATTGCAGAGATAAAAGTACCATCGGCACATTTTATTATCATTTGATTTGAAATAAAAATAGGTAAATATCAACAAGCTAATAATTTAAACGTTTTGTACAAATTATAGAAGGAAGATCAAACAAACAATAGTTCCATATACGTCACTATTATTGAAATTGGAGCGTTGTACCATTATTATGGCACAACCATAAATAACTATACGATATTAAAGGAAAAACGTTCAGTCATTTGCAGTTAGATACCAAACATGTTTGTAAGAATATCCATGTATTTAATTACAATAATATTTGTAATATTACATCTAGCTATTTTGGTGAAAATCAAGTTCGCTTTCAGTCAATTGAAAACGGCCAACCACTGTACGGTCTTGGCAGATTTACAACTATCGGAGTTCAAAGAATATGTGACAAAATTTAATAAGACGTACCACTCCAAGAATGAGCTTGAGACGAGATTCAAGAATTTCAAGGTAAGTTCTCGTTAATAAACTTTCTTAGGTGCTTAATTTGAGCATTTGCCTGTATTTAGAATTCATGCGAATGTTACATCCTAGTAAAATTTATAAGCGGAAAGTTTGTAGGAAAGTATGGATGCATGTTTGTTACTCTGTCACGCAAAAACGGCTGAATAGATCTGGCTGAAATTTGTTACAGAGATAGATTATAGTTTGGAATAATATATAGGCTACTTTTTATCCCGAGATCAAGTTACCACGGGTTGCGGTAGCGTGAAAAGTAGTTTAGGATTTTAGGATTCACCATCTGCTCCACAAGTGAATAAACATCTCTTAAGGCAATTTCTACATAATAAATATTTATTGCCGACATCTTCTCTCGTGCCGATGTTGCCATCGTGTTGTAGTAATTGGTTTCACGGCAATGCCGCTACTTACAGAGAGGGCCCGAACATATAGGAATTAATTTTATTAGTGTCACACAACACTATTAGTTGGGGTGTCGTTTGATTTTAAAAAACCCATGATACCACCAGGGGGGTATCGCCAGCGGTATCGTGGGTCCGAAGGGGGTACCTATGACGATATAATTCATGCAGCTTACTGTTACAGGTTTCTCTAAAAAAAATTGCTAAACTGAACGCAATTGAAAGAAATGCTGTATTTGGATTAACAAAATTCTCTGATATGTCTGAGCAAGAGATATCGGAATTCATGCTTCCGAATTACCGAAAAATATGTTATGATTCTGAAGTGGAAAATTGTTCATATCGAAGAAATAAAACTTTGGAATTTCCTACGCTTTATAATAAAATCCCTGATAGACTAGACTGGCGGGAAAGAAATGTTATAGGCCCAGTATTGGATCAAAAGAAATGCGGAGGATGCTGGGCATTCAGTATAGCAGGAGTGATGGAATCCATGGCAAGAATACAAAATGTCAGCGATGAAGATTTAAGCATACAAGAAGTTCTAGACTGCTTCAAACTGAAAGCTGATGGATGCAAAGGAACCAACGTTTTTGAAGCCATTCAAATGGCTTGCAACGCCGACTGGCGAGTGATAAGTGCAAATAAGTATCCACTGACTTTGAATAGTGAGGATTGCCAAGTGCCAATAAAAAAACAGAATGGAATTAGGGTCAAGAGTTTTAAACACTTGTGTAATATAAACGATGAAAATTTACAACTTGCTCTTTTACACGGGCCTGTAATTGCTATAGTCAACGCCGAGATTTGGTTTTCTTACCAAGGAGGTATCATACAACGAGCTTGTGTTAGAAGTGATGATAGTCGTGATCATGCAGTACAGGTGGTAGGGTATGACAAAACCGGTGAGATTCCTTACTATATAGTGAAAAATACGTGGGGGAAGGACTTTGGGATTGATGGCTATGTGAAGTTGGTGATGGGTAAAAATATATGTGGGATCAACGAAGATGTAAGTTTGCTTGAGGTGGAGAAAATAGCTGTATAAGATTTATGTAGGCATTTTCTTTCTGCTCAGGTATAACTGTATAAACCTATCATATCATATAGTAGTTAGTAGTAAAGGAGGTAGGTTACGACGGTATCTCCCATCCGAAATGAGCTGTCCGACTGGGGTAGTACCTCCGCCCAACAGAACACCGCGGCCATAAGAACCATCGTGTTGTGTTCCCGCCGGTGAGTAGGGTAGCCAGAGCTCACTGTATATCTATATCATTACGCTACAGCCCAGATAAGCAGGGTAGTAATCATTATATTGTCAACGAATCGGGAAAATTTCCATACATTATTGCAAATCTTAGAAATTACGGGCATAATATATATGGGTACCTAAAATAAGTGCCACGTCACGGGTCACCACGGGGGACAGTTAGTGCAATATGTATTTAAATGTTTAGAGGTTTAAAATAATTTGAATGAAAATATTAAATTAATGCTTAGTTTAGTATTTATTATGTTTAGTGATAAATTATACCTACGTTTACTTAATTTATGGTGATAAAATAAACAAACAAAATGTTATCAAAAATAATTTATTATTTACAAATTGAACTTAAAATTATAATTAAAAATATTTACCTACTTAATCTTTAATTATATAAATATATATAAATATATTCTATAACATTCTACACATCGCTCCCTAGACCCAAAGTAAGCTTAGTTTAACTAGCTTGTGTTATGGGTTCTAGAATGCTGATAAACATACTTATATACTTTTTTTTGTAAATACATACTTATTATACATCATACATACAATTAACTGCTTTATTCTAATAAACTTTCTTCTAAAGCCGCGATGTAAATACAAAATACAAAAATACAACTACAATGGTACATTACTACAAAAATTGTTAACATTGTTATTGATGTTGTTAAAGTAGAGGCTGTTGTCTTATTTAGGGAATCGAGTGTAACTATGCAACTTACGTATACCTAGGTATTCTATCCTTACTTTACCTATGAATCTAACCCATGACAAGGCTTATCAATCCAGTAGGCAACCAACCACGGAACGGAATAGACATACACAATACATTAAAACAAATACAAACACACGCACACACACACATCTAAAACCTCTTCGTTAGGTTGATTCCAGTTTGAAATCCAGAAGCAGATTTTTTGCACCTTTATAACCAATCAAACCACGCAAGATAGGTACTAACATTCTTCTTCGTTTCGATGGCAATAAATGCCCGCCGGACCACCTGTACCATTTGAATATAAACTAAATATAGCCGGCTCAAAATTCGGCCACGTTGACAGCTTTTTTGCCTCCTTAAGGTCTCCAGCTGTGCAGGTGTCAGGGCACAGTGGGCACTACAATAGGTGGTCCATTGTTTGCAGAGGCGCACCTCAGTCACAGCCTCCTCTGCCGGCATCCAGGTAGCCCCATTTTACCCGGCTAGCTTTGCAGCAGCCGACCTAGACCCTCAATCTATTAAGCCCGTTTCTGTCCTAGCCATTTGGCCCAGGGGGTAGGTTTTCAGCAAGTTGGATGTAATTCGAAGGGCGAGGCCATTCGACGTGCCACCTCTGATAATAACATTGTGAAGACGGTTAGTCAATCGTGTTGCAAAATTTTATTGAACATCTACACAGAATTATTGCACACAAAAAAATAGCTACGGGCTACAGGCACATATTATTAATAGTTACTCTACAGGGCACCTGATTTTAATTTTATTTCGTGAAATAAAATACCAACTACTAGCGCCTCCATCGGAAAAACTTTGCACCATTTTTCCTTTAAAAGTCTCACTAGTTAAATCACATACCAACAGATGGCGTTAAATTAAATATAACTACATCACAGATTCAAGAGTTTGTTGCTCGCTTCTTTCATTTCTGTCGTTTGAAAATCTAAAATTATTCTTTTTTTTCTGGGATAGATCCACTCCCAATACAGTATTCTGAATGCATAGGATATTAATAAGATACCAGCTGTTATAAGGACTATTTGAATTGTTAATAGGATGTATGGAGAGTAAATGTGGATCAATCGTAGGGCATCTACTGTTTCTTGAACAATTTTCGGCTGTACCTGAAAAACAAATCTAGATAAATCGAAAGTCAAGGAGTAAAAAATATTCTATTTACGATATTTTACACAGCGATATCTATACTCAACGTAAGTGTAGCTCTAACTTGTATTACGAGTTCTGGAATGTGGATAAACGTAAAATGAACCTAAGTTATATTATGGATAGATATATCTATATTGAATCCTCCTACAGTCCCGGAGCCTTTCAGCGGGGACGAAAAAGCTATTTTTGCTATATTTATAATCTATTATTTTAATATTACAAACAGACATTTCAATATTTATTTATATATTTACCTATATTATTATTTTTTAAATTGGACACGTCAATATAACTTCATCTCGCCTGATGGAAAGCTAAAGGCAAAGTCTCAGAATCGGGTGTCACCATTAGGTACATACACCGGTAGTGCTACAGTGGCGGCCCTCAGCTTGATGGCCTCATTAAATATTTTTTCACGACCCGCTTAAAGGACCCGGGACTATAGGAGGAAGGAAACATTATGCGCTGGTAAAGAATTTCAAGTCTTTATGGTGCGGCAAATAAAAGAGGCACCGAACTGCTTGGTTCTTGATGAAGTTGAGTGCACTGTTTGAGGGTGATACCTCAACCTGGCACGTGTAGTTCTGTATAGGCAAAGAGTTAGTAAACTTAAAAATTTCATTAAAATACTTACAACTTTAAAGTACCCGACGGGCACGGCCATGTCTGAGAATTTGCTGATCTTGGAGTTGAAGCTCACATCGCGCACCCATACGTTCACTTGGACGGAGAACCTGGTCGTAACCACCATGCCTATTGTCTAAAAGTACCAATTATATTTTTGCACTCATTATTTTGTATTATAAATAATAGAAAGGAGGTAGGACACGATGGTATCTCCCGTCCGAAATGAGCTGTTCTACTGGGGTAGTAGTTCCGCCCTATAGAACACCGCCCCATAATAACCATCGTGTTGTGTTCCCGCCGGTAAGTAGGGTAGCTAGAATTCACTGTAGGTACTCCTCCTCCCACTCCTTCCTAGCCCTCCCCTTCCCTTCAGGGTAGGCAGCCACCCTTAGTGTTGCGCACGTCCATGGGCCTTGGTGACCGCTTCCCATCAGGTGGGCCGTGTGGTTGAATGCCACCTAGGTAGCATGAAGGTTGTAGAACAATCAGCAGACGTCTTACCTCCTCAATGACAAGCTCGCTTCCGTGTTCCTCCTCATTTGGTGCTAGACCATCGATCTTGCTGTAGAGGTTTGGATTGGTATCTTTGAAGTGGGTGTTGGACAAAACAATTGGCAAATCTGAAAAATATAGAACCAAATTAACCTAATTTTTGGAGTCGGTTAAGTATACTTCTAATTCAGAATGTAAAAAATACTTTTCTGAAAACCATGATATATCAAAATTGGTTCAAACAAACGCGAGATAATCACGAACAATCGTGGTCGAACAGTAAAGTCGGTTTGGTAGCAATAATAGCAGTTAAAATCTTGTCCTTAATTTTTTTTCATCTTGGTCACGTCAATATGACTTCACCTTGCTTGATGGTAAGCTAAAGGTAAAGTCTCTGGAATAAGAGTCACTATTACAAACACCGATAGTGCTACAGTGGTGGCCCTCAACTTGACGGGCTCATCCCGTCCAGCCAGGCCGTCAAGTTGAGGGCCACCACTGTAGCACTATCGGTGTATATAATGGTGACCCCCTTCCTGAGAATTTACCTTTAGCTTACCACCATGCAAGGTGAAGTTATATTGACGTAACCGAAAAAAAAAGATTAACGAGCTGGTCTTATGGGTTCTAAAATGCGAATAAACATACTTATATACCTTTTATTTGTAAATACATACATATAGATAGAAACACATAGACCAATGCAAATAGACATATTCATGCGTATAAATATTTGTACTGAGCGGGAATCGAACCTACGCCTCCTGTTGTAGCAGTCGAATACACTACAGCTACGTCATAAAAAGTAGGTATCCCATCTTTTCTAAGGACTTACCATATAAACATGGCGACAGATCCGAAATCCCATCATAGCAGATCCCTTCACCACATAAACACTGATTATCTGGTATATTCCTATAAGTCCTGTTACTCATCTTATACAGCAAAGCTTTGACCCCAAAGTCTGTCATGGTGGTGCCCTGGTAATCGAAATCTATCACCCTGCAGAGGATGCTGCGGTAGATCCTGATGGGGCGAGCTGGGGTCAGCTCGGGTGGGTAGCATAGACCTTCGTATGTGTCTGTAAAACTGTTGCAACGGGATCTGAAACGAAAATAATTTAAAAGGTATACTTTGGGTATGCTAATGGTTTAGATTGGACTTGAACCCGTGACCAGTTCCTTTCAGAGGGAATACTCTGATCAACCGACTTCGCTTCACGTAAAATATCGAGGTCCAGCCAAATCCGCAGTTAAGACTGCTAATGCGGACCCCAGACTCCGAGGTGAAAGCTTTGGATACGACTGGGATTAACGCTAGGTTGAAGAAGAAGACTTTGGGTATGCTAATGGTTTAGATTGGAATTGAACCCGTGACCAGTTCCTTACAGAGGGAATACTCTGACCAACCGAGTACGGTAAGTACGGTAGCCAGAGCTCACCTCTCCCCCATCCGCCCAATCTTCCAACCCACCCCCCAAACCACCCCTCCAGGGTCGACAGCGCGAGTGCGACACCTCTGATGTTACACACGTCCATAGGCCACGGTGGTGCTTCCTATCAGGTGGGTTGTACTTGTTTGCCACCTCAGTAGTATAAAAAAAAAAGTAGATGGCTCCAAATGGCGGGCACCTCACCGTAAAAATGTATCAAAGAATTTCAAATATAGGTAGTAAGATCTCTGGGATGTCCTTTCAAGGGCGCACCAGACTTCCCGACCACGCAGGCTGATGTGACGAGACACCGTGCGGTTTTAGTCGGTTCGACTAAGACATACCGCCCCTACACCCAGCCGGGGGGAAGGGGGGGGGATCGTGGAGATTGCCGCACAAAAAAAAGGTATAAAAAGTAACCTATGATTACAATTTTATATAGTTTTAAGGCTTTAACAGTTATTGAAATTAACTGGTTTTACGGTACAGAGATACCGGTTAAATCGTTAACAGTAAAAAACTGTTTATAAAAATAGTTTGTTGATCAGCGCCTATGCCTGTCCCAAGACTTGTTTCTATAAGTATGCGCTCAGCCTATCAGCTAGAATTTTTTCCCTAGCATTTACATTATGGGGTTCTAAGAAACGCATTATAAGGTTTTTACAGGGTCGGCAGCGCGAGTGTGACACCCCTAGCGCTACACACGTCCATAGACCACAGTAACCACTTCTCATCAGGTGGGACATGTGCTTGTCTGCCACCTCAGTAGTATAACAAAGGTGGAAAATGCGATTGTTTGCCTCCTAAGTGGTATAAAAAAGTTGGTGAATGAAAATTCAAATCCTTACCTAGTTTCTGGCTTCTCGTATCCCCACGCCGGCAGACCACCTATCCCGTTGGCAGATTTGATCATGAACTTGTCCTCATTTCTGATGCTCACTTCAAACCGATGAGTTTGTTTCTTGTCATATAGCTGTAATAATGATTTAATCATGAAAAAAAATCACGTTCAAATAGGAACCTTATAACTATGGCCTAAGAGAAAAGAAAGAAGAAGAAAGAAGAAGAAAAAAAGAAGAAGAAAGAAGAAGACAGAAGAAGGCACTAAGCAGGAATCGAACCCACGCCTCCTGTCGTAGTAGTCGTAGAAAAAAGGAATAGGGCTTCGCGCAATAAAAGTTGACACGATACAAATCGAAATTCAATCTTTTTTTATACTACGTAGGTGGCAGACAAGCACACGGGACCTGATGGGAAGCGGTCACTGTGGCCTATGGACGTGTGCAACACTAAGGGTGTCACACACGCGCTGACTACCTTGAAGGGAGGTGGATTAGGAAGGGGTGGGGGTGGAGGGCTACAGTGAGCTCTGGCTACCCACTTACCAGCGCGGGGGGAACACAACACGATGGTTATTATGGGGCGGTGTTCTGTAGGGTGGAGGTAATATACCCCAGTCGGACTACTCATTACGGACGGGAGATACCGTCGTGTCCTACCTCCTTCTAATCTAAATCAGATCGCTGTTCGGTGCACATTTTAAATGTTTTTATCCTCATACCCTATCTAACAATCCAAGTTTCTCAAAATTGATCCAGCCAGGCAGGTACTGGTTGCCCATTCGGATGAGGGGTTCGTCGTAACCCCATAGGTAGTCGTGGACATTCTGCGAGACCGTGGGGGTGCTCCGTAGGCGAGTCGCCAGCATATTGAAGGCCACCTTCGCCAGATATCCATAGTTGGTCACTTTGGAAGCCATCGCCTGGTAAACAAAAATCCATTAAGAAAAGATTTTTAGAAATTCCACTTCTAAGGTGGCAAAATAAGCGATGAACGTTTGTATGAAAGTCCAATATTTTCAAAGTTAAACGCTTGAAATTTCATACACCTACTTCTGGTTAGAAATAGATAAACACGTGTAACAGTGTTTTCTCAAATTTTACCCCCCAGGGGGTGAAAGAGGGGTTGAAAGTTAACGATTCTTAATGAACATTCTGCGATATTCTACGCAGTGATATCTAGGTCTAAAAGTAAGCATAGCTTAACTAGCTTGTGATATGTGTTCTGGAAAACAACATAGAAACACTCAGTTGTAGAATGTCGTAGAATGTCGTAGAGTGTCGTAGAATGTTGTTAGAGTGCCGTAGAATGTCGTAGAGCGTCGTAGAATGTCGTAGAATGTCGTAGAATGTCGTAGAGAGACTAATTAGTGTCGTAAAATGTCGTAGAATGTCGTTGAACGGCGTAGAGTGTCGTAGAAAGTCGTAGAACTTAGTAGAGTCGTAGAGTGTCGTAGAACGTCGTAGAACGTCATAGAAAGACGTAGAAAGTCGTAGAGTGTCGTAGAATGTCGTAGAGTGTCGTAGAATGTCGTAGAATGTCGTAGAATGGCGTAGAGTGTCGTAAAATGTCGTAGAATGTCGTAGAATGTCATAGAAAGACGTAGAACATCGTAGAATGACATAATAATAATCTTTAGGGATTTTTGGACGCATATTTTTTCACACTACGTACGGAAGGAGGGCTAGGAAGGGGTGCGTCAGAGGTCACGAGTCAGTAAAAGTAGGTGTATGGGTAAATTGCGCTTACCAACATGGCAAGATTTGGTAAAGTAAGAACGATCTCCTTTGGGTCACCAATGGACTCCTCGGGTAGAAATGTGACTTTATGCCGCGGAGTGTACCGAAGTACCTGCGCTTCATGATCGATCTCCAAGTCTTCATTAGTGCGGTTCTCCCTGGAATAAGAATGATCATACAATATATTTGTGGGGTAATGATAGCAACCCATTAATGTCCTATTGCCGGGCACGGGTCTCCTCTCCTCTAACGAGAGAGCTGAGAGGGTTTAGACCTTAATCCACACACGCTGGCCTAATACGGGTTGGTGGATCTGACATGTCCTTAGAATTTATTTTAGGACATGTGGGTTTTCTCACGATGTTTTTCCTTCACCGTCAGCAGATGGTAAATCATGTGAACATATAAATTCCACAAAGTGAAATTCAAATTGGTATATTAGGCCGGATTCGAACTCGATAACTCAATAGCCTATTAGCCTTCCTCGATAAATGAACTATTCAACTCAAAAATATTTTTTCAATTCGGACCAGTAGTTTCTGAGATTAACGCGTTCAACCGTACAAACAAACACACTATTCGGTATCATAATATTAGTATAGATTATTATAAGTTAGTACTGTTTATGTAAATGGGAACAATTACACTGGTATCGTCTTATGGAGTTGAAGGGCAACTAATATTGAAATTAAGTTTAATCGTGTTGATTCAAACTCATGCGCATCCTTTTGCTATAGATCGATTTTTATGCTAATAGTATAAAACTGAAGAGTTTGTTTGAACGCGTTAATATCAGGAATGACTAGCTCGAATTGAAAAATTCTTTTTGTGTTTGAAAGCCTGTTTATTATTGAAGGTTATTATGCTAGATATCATCATGCTACAATGCTACAGCCCAGAGCAGTAGCAATAATATGTCATGAAATCACCTGTGTCTGTACATTGGAAATGTAAAAAAAAACATTTGGGCCATGTTAAATGAACGATTCAGAACACAAAAATATTCTTTTTTAAATTTATTTTTGGAAAATTACTGAACGGATTTCATTGCGTTTTTTTTTATTTGAACGGGTAAGATTTTTAGATTTAAAATCCTAAGTGTTTTATCACAATCGGTTGAGTGGAAGCGGAGGTTATAATAAAAAAAATGCGAAAACCGACGTCCACACGAGCGGAGCCGTGGGTATACGCTAGTGTTGTAATAAATACTAGGGAGTCTTACTTTAAGGAAATCATAATATTAAATCATTTTTGACAACTTTTCATAACAACATAACTATACTTTACATAATATTTATGCATAATTCGTATTGACCTTTAATTTTTAATAACAAGATTAATATTTAAACTAATAATTTAAATGTTTTGTCGAATGAACATAACAACTAATCCAACTAATATATTTTTTTTTCTTTTATACCACTTAGGTGGCAGACAAGCACACGGCCCACACTGATGGAAAGCGGTTACCGTGGCCCATGGACGCGTGCAACACCAGGGGCGTCACACTCGCGCTGCCGACCCTGCAAAAACCTTCTAATGCCCTTCTTGAAGAACCCCATATTGTAGCCGCCAGGGAAAACCACTGCAGGGAGATCGTTCCACAGCCTAAGCGTGCGCGGAATGAAATTTCTTTTATACCTTACAGTACGCACTGCAGGCGGATGCAATGTGTGGGGATGAATTCCCTGCCTGTGGCGAGCGGTGCGATGATAGAAAGTGGCTGTAGGCATCATCTATACTTATAATAAATCTGTAGAAGTGAAAATTCTGTACATTGAAAATAAAAAAATAAAAAATAGCAGGGGGTGTTACTAGACTGACACCGATCCCAAATATGTGATTAAAAAAATTTTTGTCTGTCTGTCTGTCTGTCTGTCTATCTGTCTGTCTGTCTGTCTGTCTGTCTGTTTGTTCAGGCATCACGCAAAAACTACCGGTTCGATTACGATGAAACTTGGTATAATTATTCTTCAATATCCTGGGCAGCACACTGGATACTTTTTATCCCGGAAAAGTACATACAATAAAAGACAAATTTAATTTTGCGGCTCAATTCCTAGACCCGATTACTGTACCAACCGCAAATAATAAGTTTGTCGTAGGTTACGTCACCCACAGTTCAAAATTCAAAATCCAAAATTGATTTAAAGGTCACAGGTAGATAGAAGATGTTTTCAATTATAAAAAAGTATCACCGTAGCACATGAATAGCTTATGGTACTGTCGACCGTAGCATGTCTGATAAGACGTACAATATTATAATCATATGAACCACATCACATACAAATTAAATTGTGATTTTTTTTTTCTTATTCATGATAGGCTTACGTTTGACCTCAATCTCACCTGATGGTAAGTGACGATGTGGTCTACGATGAATCACGCTTGCCTAGAAGGATTCATCGTAGTAATATAATAATTGTACTATTCTTTCCACCTTCCATTTTCTTTACTAATTAACATTGTGTGTGCATAAATATTAAATAAATAAATCAATCAATCAATTATTTAGATGAAATTATGTTTTTTATGAGTAGGTTAATTTATGAGTGGGGTTCAAGTAAGATTAGTGGATAGTGGTGTTATTAGTTTTTAGGGATTTTGATTTGAGTGGGAGTGGGGGTGGGGGTGGGAGTGGGAGTGGGAGCAGGGGTGGGAGTGGGAGTGGGAGTGGGAGTGTGCGTGGGGGTGGGAGTGTGAGTGGGAGTGGGGTGGAAGTGTGAGTGGAAGTGTGAGTGGAAGCAGAGCGGGGGTGGGAGTGGGAGTGTGCGTGGCAGTGGGAGTGGGAGTGTACGTGGGGGTGGGAGTGGGAGTGTGAGTGGGAGCGGGAGCGGGGGTGGGAGTGGGAGTGGGAGTGGGAGTGGAAGTAGGAACTGGAGCAGGAGTGGGAGCAGGAGTGGGAGTGGATGCAATAAGCGACTTCCACGCGAGCGGAGCCGCGGGCAACAGCTAGTATCAAATAATTCGTTTGAACACAAACCATATTATAAACGCGAAAGTTTGTAAGAATGTCTGGATGTATGTTTGTTACTCTTTCACGCAAAAACGGCAGTATGAATCTGGCTGAAATTTGGTACAGAGATAGATTATAGTCTGTAATAAAATATAGGCTACTTTTTATACAAGCTAATACCCGCGGCTTCGCCCATGGGATTCGATCATCGGTCCTGATGTCTGGATGAATGTTTGTTAATCTTTTACGTGAAATCCGCTGAATGGATCTGGCTGAAATTTGGTACAGAGATAGATTATAGTCTGGAATAACATATATGCTACTTTTTATCCCGGGAACAGGTTCCTATTCCATTTCATGCGAGCAGAGCCGCGGGCATCAGCTAGTATATCATAGAGTTATTAAAATTTTCTTAGTCTTAAATTAGGGAATTATCTTAATATATATAAATCTCGTGTCACAATGTTTGTCCTCAATGGACTCCTAAACCACTTAACCGATTATAATAAAATTCGCACACCATGTGCAGTTCGATCCAACTTGAGAGATAGGATAGTTTTTGAAACGGATTTCGACATCCACGCGGGCGGAGCCGCGGGCAACAGCTATTTTATTATAAAATTGTAAAGTTTAGGTGTGTCTGTAGATTGCAGTCTTCGAACACATAAATTTAAAAACGATTCTGAACACAAAAACATATTTAAATTTTCTGTCACCAATTTACTGTGTTTCGTAACCAGTTACAATCAAAGTCTTTTCGGTCCTTGGTCGAAACCAGTTCGAAGATATATTATTTTCCTCCTAGTTTGAAACCAGTTGGTGATCCCATCGGCCACCGTTGTAACTGTGTTCGAAACTGGTTTTGAACTAGGAACAAAACATCTTCGATTGTAATTAATTTCGATCAAGGACTACAGAAGACGGCGGCCATAATAACCATCGTGTTGTGTTCCCAGCGGTAATTACGGTAGCCAGAGCTCACTGGAGGGATTCTGTGTTGTCCGCACAAAACCTCCTTCAACCCCCGCTCCTCCAACCTCTCGCCCATTCCCCCCTCCGAATCCCTTCTCTAGGATCAGCAGCGCGAGTGTGATGCCCCGACGTTGCACACGTCCATAGGCTTCCTGTCAGGTGGGCCGTGTGCTTGTCTGCCAACGCGGCTACAAAAATAAAAAATTCAACTTAGCATCAACTTACTGGTAAGTAAATGGACCAACTTCTTGAACACTTAGCTTCGCATCCTCCCCGCTCGCAAACCGCTCCGCATTTGTGATGTTGAACAGGTATACTTGTAGGTGGATGCTGTCCGTCTCCTTGCTAAGGGCTTCCATCATCACAGTGCCGTAATCTATCCTTGTCATCTGTCATCAAGCGGAATGTTTGTGTTAATTTTAGGACTCTTTAGCGGTGACTCTATCGTCCATGAGTGGAAACCTGGGAGTAGCAGGTAAAGCCGCCTATCACCATCAGAAGCAGGTGGTATTTTTCCAGGGACAAGACAGGGACACTGTTGTTCCCAAACCCTGAATTATCGGGAGTAAGGTTACCCAATAGGCATACCCCTCGCACCCCCGCTGACCCCGGCCATCTTGACCCCCCCGAAAGGGGAGGTGGAGTGAGCGTCGCGCCACTTCGCCGACGGTGGGGTGTAGGGTGACAGGCAGGTCGCCCCCGCTCGCCCCCACTGTGCCCTCTGCTAATCAGAGAGATACGTGGAGAGTCTCGGAGCAGCCCTCTAGAGGATCACTCCCACCCCGCTCGGGTTGGCCGCAGGTAGCAGCGTCTCCCGTGGTGAATGGGAGGCGCTGCTCGCCTCCGTAGCTCGGTAAAGCCGCCTAACACCTAAGCAGGTGGTATTTTTCCACGGTTAAGACGGGGACACTGTGGTTTCCAAATCCTGAGGAGCTATCTCAAAATTTTGAGTCGGTCCACGTGCGGTAGAAATGCTTTTTGGTATAAACTACCTTATACCCCAATGTCTGAGGACACGAGACGCCAGGATGTGGTTTTAGTCGGTTAGAATCTGACATATGCAAATTTGCCATATGAGTCTATGGCATTTTTACTTACATATATAGATAAAATTACGACAGGGTTCCGGATAATGGTGAGAGCTGCACATATCAGAAGTATACCGCCAAGTGTGAAGCAGATGAACAGCTTTACTGTGAAAGGAAAAAATAAAATTATTGCTTTTAAACCTCATCATCCACCTGCCCTTGTCCCAATTATTTGGGGTCGGCGCAACATGTATTTTTCCTCCTACTTTTATTTATTCCTCATACTAAGTAGGTACTATCATTACAGGGTGTAACTTGATGCAATAGGAGACCATTATTAGCACATTTATTAAAATAATAATATGTAAACAAACTATTTAGTCTTACTAAATATTAAAAAAAACAACATAGACAAAAACATTGTTTTTCTTCATGTTGTTTGTTTGTTTTTAAATTTTTTTATTTATGTAGGTATAGGAAACCCCGCATTAAAATAAATGAATGATAGACAGACTCACATAACATTAAAATTTTTATTTGTTTTGTGGACAGACTTGTAGAATCAGAAATATTTTTCAGATTTTACCCAACTGAAATCTGAAAAATGGAAAAACAATGTCACCAGCCATTCTGACGTCACAATGGTTGGTGACATTGTTTTTCCTTGTATTTTAAAAATTAATGAGATAGCAATTATTTAGTTGTAGGTAGCAAATAGTAGCAATTAGGTAGCAATTTCTCATCACTGTCTCGATTGGAAACGAGGCAGGCAACCAGCCATTCTGACGGACATCTGAAATCTCTATAGGTATAGCTGTAATGTATATCTTTCTTTCTTTTTCTTTCTTTCCTTTTTGTAAGAAAACCCGTTTAATGACAGATGCATAAATATTTCTTACCACAGCTTGCTTTGGTGAGGTGACCCATATTGTAAATTATTGCTTTTCAATAACATCTAGTATTCCATTTACATCACTTTAAAATTTTCTGAAAAAAAAATGTTATTGGCTAAGTTGAAAATATTCTCTCTATTAAAAGGTAAAATTCGAGGAATTAAATTTCCAAAATTAAACTATTATTAAGTGGCAGACAAGCACACGGCCCACCTGATGGGAAGCGGTTATCGTGCCCTATGGACGTGTGCAACACCAGCGTTTTCCGGGGCATGACGGGAACCCCGTGGTTCCCAAACCCGAGGGGGCTATCTCGAATCCGGAGATGACCCGGGTCAAGCCGGAGTGCGAGGGAAATGCTCTTTGGGCCACCTTACATCCTGGCGTCAGAAGACCCTAGACGTGCGTGCGGTTTTAGTCGGTAGAGTCTGACATAACCTGCCCCGCTAGCCGCGGGGTGGGTAACGGAAAAAAAAGGGTGTTAAACGCTGTTTACTCTCTCATTATTACTAGTCAAACAAGACATTATAATTTGATTAAATAAACCTGTTTGAAATATTATATACTTAAATAAAAAATCAGCCTATGTAGTTCCTTATCGGAGTCTTCTTGGCGGGTCAACGTTTCAAACCGGTGGTCCTTTGCTAACTATTAATTTTTTTTGACGTTTCATAAGTCCATATTAATGGTCTATACAACATAATAAATGATGAATTGGGCCTTTGAACTTAAAACTACACGTAATGGGCTTCGAACTACAAATTATTTAGAAAATTTTTTTCTTTTTTACATATTCCAGTTTTTATTCCATTAAATCAGAATTTTCGATTGAAAATTAGGGTGGTTTTTCGATATTTAATCAAAATAAGCTGAAAAAAAAGAGTATTTCAAATCAAAAAAAATACAGTGTCTTTGGGACATAAAAAGCTAAGTTTTCACCAAATTTCGTGGAAAACAAATTTGTTTTGCTTAAGATAAAAATAAAAAACCAAAAACTTGATTATTTGAATTTTTCACATACATTTTGAGGTTATGTGAAAAAAGTGTAAATGAAAAGTTGTAGGTCTCTTTATTACCTACAACTTTGTCATTTAACTTTTTTCCATAGGACTTGTAGTTTTGCCGGAAATCGAGATAAACCGTTTTTACCCTTAAAACTCACCCCCCTCCCCACTTCCCGACCTCAGATCGCCCGTAATTTATTTTTCCTATCATTTTTATTATATTCTCTTCCTTTTACAACAGGTTTCATCCTACTATAAATTTATTTTGTCTCAAACAATTTCTGCACTGGTCTAGTTGTCGTGTAAGAAAAAGAAACAATATAGATATTTTCAAATCACGACTAGCTAAAATAAATTATTAATTTTAAAAAGACTTAAAACCAACTTTCTAGTAACTGCATTTTTTTATACCTACAACTTAGGTGGTAGACAAGCAGACGGCCCACTTGATGGTAAATGGTCACCATGGCCTATGGACGTGTGCTACACCAGGGGTGTCACACTTTCAGCGGGCGCGGACGCCTAAGGCGTCGGAGGTCTGACGACCTCCGTCCTCCATGAGCGCTGGCTTAGGGGTGACGGGTGGAGCCGCCTGTACCACCACCCTAGCAGAAGCAGGCCGAGGCGGCGGCGTGCGACAGCGCCCCCCCCCCCCCCCTATACCGGGGGCATGACGGCAACCACGTGGTTCCAAAACCCGAGGGGGCCATCTCGAATCCGGAGATGGCCCGGGTCAATCCGGGGTGCGAGGGAAATGCTCTTTGGGCCACCTTTACACCCTGGCGTCAGAAGACCCTAGACGGCGTGCGGTTTTAGTCGGTAAGAGTCCGACATAACCTGCCCCACTGGCCACGGAGTGGGTATCCATGAGGATTACCGCACGGAAAAAAAGAAAAAAAAAGCGGGTGGCACTCTCACGCTGCCAACCCTGGAGGGATAGGAGGCTGACCTTTCGACTCTATATCTCATCATTCTCTGAACCTTTTTTTTTTTTCCCAACTCAGTTGGGGTCGGCTTTCCAGTCTAACTGTGATGCGGCTGAACTTCGATATTTTCCATGGAGCGACTGCCATTTGACCTCCACAACCAATGGTCGTTATGACCAATGGCGATATCGAAGTTCCAAGTTAGACTGGTTGGACTTTTGAGGGCTCCAACTACCCGTAACGACTGCCATAGATGTTTGTATGGCAACCGGGACCGACGACGGCTTAACGTGCTCTCCGAGGCACTGATAAACCTGCGATAAATACACACATAACTTCGAAAAGCATCGAAAAGTCATTGGTGTGTGCCATGGTGAACCTGGGATCGAACCCGAGACCTCGTCTCAGCAGTCCATTACCCAAACCACTAGGCTACCGCGGTTCGACTCTATATCTATATTTATTTATTTATTTATAGCTCGGTAAAACATACAAATAAATTATATAATGTAGGTTCTGTTCTTTGAAATAGTGTCCAAATATTTACCTAGTTATAATGTTGACCTCAGATAACATTGCAACAATATTAGTGTTATGAAGTTAAATTAGGTTAACTTAAAACATTGACCCTATCATCGGTCAAAGCCCGTTAAAATAAATAATATATCTATAGGTATATACTATTGATAGCAACTCATTTATTATGTCCCACTGCTGGGCACGGGTCTCCTCTCCTCTAACGAGAGAGCTAAGGGGGTTGAGACCTTAATCCACACACGCTGGCCTAATGCGGGTTGGTGGATCGAACATGTCCTTAGAATTTCTTCTAGGAAATGCGGGTTTCCTCATGATGTTTTTCCTTCACCGTCAGCAGATGGTAAATCATGTGATTAGCACTTACGAGTATATTATAAATTCCACTTCTTAAACTATTATAACCTACCTACTAACCTATACTATCATAAAATTGTAAGTGGGTTGTGTCTGTAAATTGAGTTGTAAATTGACACGTCAACATGACTTCACCTCCCCTGTTGATAAGCTAAAGGTAAAATCTCAAGACCGGGGGTCACTACGGTCAGCACTATCGGTGTACACACACCGATAGTGCGAAGTCAAAGGGCTGCCCCCTTTGACTTCCAGGTCTTTTTGGTGCGACAAAGAAAAGAGGTATTCATTATATAAATGATTCGGAAGACACAATTTTTTTTTTTGAAATTTTTGTCTGCCTGTCACCTAAACTACAAAAAGGATTTTGATGCAGATTTTCTATTAAAAAGTGTTTGGTCAAATTTGATATCTGATGTATAGTTTATCAAAATTGGTTAAATAGAACCGAAGATAATGACCAAAAACGACATATCTGATAACTACGAGGGCGGCGGAGCCACGGTATTATCTAGTATTGTCTATATTCTTAGTTGTTAATAATCTTCTAAATTTAGAAGAAATTATCGATTTTAAAATGCATCTAAACTTGGCATTGTATTGGATTTTAACCCTTTTTAGGCGAGCAATTAGCCGATAGGAACTTGACCCCTTTTTTACCAGGTTTTTGGTGGGAATAATTTTCCCACAATTTTTGAAGTAAAATATACTTTTTAATTATACACACCCGAAATATCACACAAATCGATCACAAACTTTAATCCTGGATAAAAACTAGAACCGAACTGACTCACCAGGCTGTTTATCACACGAATACTCCGTAACTACTGATGCCGGTCACACGCTGTACGTACGTAATATACTTAAACAATATCTAAAAACCATAACTAACTGATTAATGGCATACTAACGGTAAAAGTTTATAGATATTTTTTAAATTATCGGAAAATATTCTATTTTCGACCATAATGGTCAACTGACCACAACCTGAGTTTATTGTGTGCTTAATTAACCGCGATGCCATCTATCTATACTAAATTAGTTGTGTCTGTATATTGGACATAGATATTTAAAAAAAAATTCGCTTCACGGAAAATATCGAGGTCCTGCCAAATCCGCAGTTAAGACTGCTAAAGCGGACCCCAGACTCCGAGCTGAAAGCTTTGGATACGACTGGGATTAACGGTAGGTTGAAAAAAAATAATAAAAAAAATGGTTTATTTTATGAACGATTCTAAACACAAAAATAGTTTCTTTTTGAATTCTTGTCTGTGGAAGCAAAAACTACTGAACGTATTTTGATGTGGTTTGTTTTATTAGAAAGGTCTTGTTCTCACTAAAAATCTGTGTATGTTTGATTGCAATTGGTTAAGTTGTTGTTACCGCGCACTCTTGTCGGCTGGTCTAGAGAAATTATCTATATATGCAGGCGAGGCTGCAAGACCCAGGGTCAAGGCTTCCATGCAGACCATGTTGCACCTGATTTCGTGCTCTTTGTACCCCATCTCCTGCACTAAACAAAACCTAAATAAGGCCAATGATGGTGCGGTTGCAATGGCAGAATTTTACACCGAAACTATTTAATTTGAAGTGAAACTTTGACACCAAAGAAGAAGAAGAAGAAAGAGCTCAATGTACCCCTACTCCTTCCACCCCTTCCTAGCCTCCCCACCCCTTTCAAGCCCTCCTCCCTTCTCTTCAGGGTAGGCAGCGCGTGCGTGATACCTTTAATGTTGCACACGTCCATAGGCCACGGTAACCGCTTCGCATCAGGTGGGCCGTGTGCTTGTCTGCCACCTACGTAGTATAAAAAAGGAAGATTGGTTGAGTAGAACCGGAGATAAGGCCAAAAGTTGTGATAACTGACATCCACGCGGGCGGAGCCGCTGGTATTGGCTAGTGTTAATAATTGAAGAAAAATATGCGTCAAAAACAAACCAAGTCGAAAAAAAAAACAGGTTTGATTTTTTTATTGATAGCACTTGAGGCCCTTGCAAACCTTATTTGGTACTTTTGCTAGGTATCTACCAAATAATGGACAAGGCTTTGGCCTAGGGTTTCCTTCCATAGTACGGCAATGAGAAATTTTCAACCCATTGGGGCATATTTGGAGGTGGGACACGACGGTATCTCCCATCCGAACTGAGCAGTCCGACTGAGGTAGTACCTCCACCCTACAGAACACGGTCAACCATCGTGTTGTGTTCCCGGTGGTAAGTAGGGTAGCCAGAGCTCACTGGAGGGATTCTGTGCAATCAGCGGGAAAACCAAAATCTACTGCGTTGTCAGCAAAGAAACTCTTTCAATCAATTCCCCCAACGTCTCCTCCAGGGTCAGCAGCGTGAGTGTGACGCCCCTGGTGTTACACAGACAGCTTTCCATCATGTGGGCCGTGTGCTTGTTTGCCACCTAAGTCGTATAAAAAAACCGAGACACATTAGCGTTAGGATGAACAAGAGAAACTAAAGTTCGTCAATAGCTTTGAGGGTCGGCAGCACGAGTGACATCCCTTTTTTTTCGTTCGGAAATCCTCATGGATACCCACCCCGCGGCCAGCGGAGCAGGTTATGTCGGACTCTTACCGACTAAAACCGCACGCCACCTAGGGTCTTCTGACGCTAGGGTGTAAGGTGGCCCAAAGAGCATTTCCCTCGCACCCCAGCTTGACCCGGGCCATCTCCGGGTTCGAGATGGCCCCCTCGGGATCGAGTGACACCCCTGGTGTTGCACACGTCCATAAGGCTAAGGTGACCGTTTCCCATCATGTGGGCCGTGTGCGTGTCTGCCACCTAAGTGGTATAATTAAAAAAACAGGTAAACAACAAAAAAGTTTTAGGTTGGCATAATAAATAAACACAGTGCGTTTCTAGCAGATTTTAGGGTTCCGTACTCATAAAGTATCACCCCTTCTCATCCATCACAAACATGAAGCATGGAGCTAGACAGTTGAAATTTTCGCAGAAGTATTCCTCTCATCTTTAAATACCACTTAAGTAGCAAACAAGCACACGGCCCACCTGATGGGAAGCGGTCACAGTGGTTTATGGACGTGTGCAATACCAGGGGTATCACACTCGCGAAGCCGACCCTGTAAAAACTTTTTAATGGTCTTCTTGAAGAACCCCATATTGTAGACGGTAGGGAAAACAACAGCTTAAGCGTGTGCTGTCATTTTAGCGCTGTTTACCGAAGATAATGTTTTTTGTTGCCGCCATAACAAATACTTAAGTACTAAAAATAAAATGCATATTTAAGAGGCCTCCTCTCTTGAAATATTCAAAGAATATTTAGTTTTTAACCTATTCTTCAATCTAGCGTTATTCCCAGTTGTATCCAAAGCTTTCACCTCGGAGTCTGGGGTCCGCTTTACCAGTTTTAACTGCGGATTTGGCTGGACCTCGATATTTTCCGTGAAGCGACTGCCATCTGACTTTCACAACCCAATGGTGACATTAGGCGATATCGAAGCATTGCAACTAGTGCTGTTGGACTTTTTAGGGCTCCAACGACCAGTAACGACTGCCATAGATGTTCATATGGCAACCGGGACCGACGGCTTAACGTGCTCTCCGAGGCACGTAGCTTTTAACCCATTATTTATTTTGATTATTTCTTTTTATAGTGATAAAAATAAATAATCAAAATAAAATAGGTACTCTACAAAAACGTCATTTTTCGCTGTTTTGCCGTATAATGGTACGGAACACTTCGTGCGCGAACCCAACTCGCACGACAGTATGGGGAGACCTAGACCCTACGAGCTACAAGGAAAATGTGTTATGTTATGAACCATTAGTTATGTTTTTTCCTCTAATTTTTATAGCGATTCGTCTGGGTTTTGTGTAGGATCATTTTGTTGTATCATAAGAAATATAGATATTATAGTTTTAATCACAATGACTCACAAGTGAAATGAAAAGTTGAAATATATAGTTACCCAATCAATCAATCAATCAATTAGCCTATTGCAGTCCACTGCTGGACATGGCCTCTTCCAATGTACGCCATAGCACCCGATCCTCCACCTTGCGCATCCAGTCTATCCCAGCTACCCTTTTCAGGTCGTCCGTCCATCATAGTTACCCACATCACAATAAAATATCTGCTTGTCTGTCTGTCAAGTCTAGACTCCAAAGCTCTAGAGCAAAGTTAAGTTCGTTCTCTCAATCCAGTTTTGTACGAACACGAAGTGTTATTCGTACCTAACCTGTTTTATGGAGAGCTCGCGCTTCTACAAAAAAAGAAGGAAGCCAAAATTATTTATGCAATGATTCTTACAAAAAAAAAACTTCAACGGGCCAAATTGAATTGGAACCACAAGGGAAGCGCCAGCCAATAAAAAAGAACCATCAAAATCGGTTCACCCAGTCGAAAGTTCTGAGGTAACAAACAAAAAAAAAAGAAAAAAAATAGTCAAATTGAGAACCTCCTTTTTTGAAGTCGGTTAAAAAAGGTAATATTATAGTAAAACTCAAAATCTATTTGTTCTGTATAGACCATTATATTTTAAGAAAAAAAAATCGCGCTGCCTTGCCGACGGTAGGGTGAAAGGTGGCCGTCGTGTCGTGTCATCCGTCCATCTGCTCTCGGCGAAGCAGCCGGCCCCCCCACCTCTGCTAGTAAGAGGGACACGTGAAGAGCTTCGGAGCATTTCCTTTCGAGGGCCAATCCCACCTCGACCAGCAGTTGCCGCAGGTACCAGCGTCCGGTGAGTGAGAGGCACTGCCATCTTCGTTGCCCAAGTGCACCGCTTGGAAGTTCCAGCCCACACCCATACGAGTATACTGGAGGCGAGCCGCGATATTTTTGTCATAATTTCCTATCAGATTACATTAAAATTTTGTACTGGTTATAATACGATTAATCTCACAACCATACCATAATTACTTTTAGCGGAACATATAATTACTTTTTATAAGAATGTGATTTAGTATTTTGTTTTTGTTGGTATTTAATGTAGGTATCACAAAAGGTTACATAACTTTTTGCAAAAAATTAAAATGTTGCATTATTTATAAAAATGTATAGTGATATTTTTTATAACTTAAGTAGTCGAATTAGTACTTACTATAGTCTATTTTTTAATTAGAGATACTAAATTGACAAGTGCAAAATGTCAAACTGTGAAATAATGATACCAGCTTTGTGTTTAGTGGTGTACTCGAAACTATCGGCAATGTTTATTGCCTCGATACAAGTGGTTTGGCTATAATATATTTTAGGAGAAAAGTTAAATATAACATGACATGTTTATAAGTTTCTTTTATTTACATTAGAGTAGGTACACCTATAAAAGTAGGTACCGTATACCTATATACCTAAATTTTGTTTTATTTACCGAATTCAAAATTCGTTTTTCATATATTTTGTAGGATACCCTACAAATATCTGTACTTCTTCTTTCGTGTCAATGATTTGCTTCTTAAAATTATTCGGCCATAAATATCTGTACTTTATTTAATTTATCGATAACATTCGATAACTTTCGATACTGGTGGCACATGACTATTTTTTAATTGCAAAAAACCGGCAACACAGGTCAATGTCAATGTCAATTCAGTACCTTTAATTAAAAAACAGACTATAAGTAATCTTTTTAGAGTAGGTAGCCATTTATCAACTTTATATAGACTATAAATAAACCACAGTAAATCATTACCTATGCTAGAATAATAAAAAAAGTTATCAATAATTGTAGGTAACTGTTTCTCATAAAGCGGGCAATGACTGGTGGTGTGGTGGGCAATCACTCCCTGGCTTACCTACCCTATGACACGATACCACAGATTAACTACTTATATTAGTTGATTATACTCGCCTTTGTGAATATGTTGTGAATTTATTGTACCTACATTGACATCGACAATTTATTTTTAACTACACTAGTCTAGTGGTAGAAATTTGAAGGCACTTTGTCACAAAATTCGGCCGGATAATAGGTACCACCGTGCACGATTGCGAAAAACACTCTCCATAGTAATCCACTCTCGCTTGAATTGCGTTCAGGGGTCAGCAAGTGCATAACCAGGCAGGAAGGGATTGTGGTCGCAGCACTATTGGGACCGGTGGGTGTCACGCGGTGCTGCGACGACAATCCTCTTTTGATGAGGCCGTCAAGCTGAGTGCCACCATTGTTAACATGGTACGTGTATGTAATGGTGATCCTCTTTCCTAAGACTTTACCTTCAGCTTACCATCAGCCGAAGTGAAGTCAAATTGACGTGTCCTATATATAAAAAAATACCTAGCTTATGCCCACGGTTCCGCCCGCATGGAAGTCGGTTTTCGCGTTTTTTAACTATCCGGTTTGATTCTTCGGTTCTACTCAACCGATTGTGATCAAATAAAAAAAATTTTTAAGTCTGGCCAAGACCTTTCTGATAAAAACTGGCATCAAAATCCATTCAGTAGTTTTTATGTCCACCGCTAGTCATGAGATGTTATAATCATTTTCAAACATAATTTTTTCTAGATTCTCCGAAGTCTGGGCGCGGGTTCAAGTCCCGTCCTGGATGATCACTGTTTCCGGTCTAAATGTTGTTATAAATTACGAATTTAATTTACAAATTCTTACCTTAATGGTGCTGTATTCTTTTAACACGGGTTATCTATAATGTGTCTAGGAGACAACTCACCAAAGTTTTAGGATATACTTAGATACTCAGTTAATTTATTTAATGCCTAATATTTCTTGTGTACCTACCTACCTAACAAAGTATTATTTAATGTGTGAATTCTACGTTTAAAAATCTTATGTGTAATAATAGAAAAATAACTTTTTATATTTAATCACTCGCATTTGGGTAACTAGGTACTTCTATAACTAATTATTTAGTAACACTGTATGTGCCTGCGACTTCGCCCGTATTTAGATTTTTAAGGTTTTCCTTTCTATGTGTGGAAACCTAATTCTTTTTGTGAAATAAAGTAAAAATATTATTGTGGAGTCAATTTAATAGGCCACATTTGACAATTCATCAAAATTCAACATCGCAACCTTGTAACGGCACGCCGCGGTGGGCATCAAATTATATATTTTTTGTTTTGTTAGAACTGGACAATTGCTGAACTTTTTTCAATTACTATTACATATTTATTGTAATAATGACAAATACATGTAATTTTACGTTTTGCTTTCACCAATAAACCATTCTAAACATAATAAACAATTTCTGATCTAAAGAACTGAACGTCATTACCTTGTCATTACAATGTTGTGTCTGTTAATCCTTTTTCTTTTTAAACACTAGGCATGTTACTCCAAAAATCGAAAGCTGATAAGTAGAATCGAATGCAATGATTACTTGTGAAGAAATATCATCATAAAATTAATAACCACATTGTGACAAAAAAATTACTGATTGCATTTTTTGCATTATAGTATCGATCACCAATCATCTTCCAATAGTTATTTTGTAAATATATTCAACGAACAGAATTGACCTCTCTACAGTTTTATTATAAGTATAGATCATGTACTTGTCTTATTTAGCTCCTTAAATTTACGAAAGAAAAAAAAATAACGAGACAGGGATGCCAATTAAAATTCTTGACGCATGTACATAGACATAATGTACGGGGTCTAGTACCACCCGTTATTGGCTATTTAATTTCTGTCTTACAACAGACTAACGTCGGTTCAGACACGTATCGCACTTCTATAACTATAATTATTCCTGTGGTCCTATCCAATCCGAGCATCGTGGAAGCCAGGAAGATAATTATACAAGTTGGTATGTCCCTAACTTCCAAAGAGATGTAGGTATTATTTCAAGATATTTTTTTTGAAGATTTCAAAAATATAATGGTTTTATATCGTAACTACAAAGTATAAAATAAAATAAATTATAAAAAAATTAATATTGTATTGTTTGAGCTTTAATGGAGCTGACATGTTAATAACATGGACCTATAAAAACAAGGACGGAATACAACGAAGAATACAACTGACGAAACTAGAACCACACATGGTTAGCTGCAGCCATTAGGTATTATAAAATAGTCTCACTCGTCTTCGGCGCGTTTTTTCTGATCATTTCTACGTTCATTAACCATGATTTATAACCAAAAAATAAAAACAAAATGGTCACCGTAGTGGTTTCATCTGAAATCAGCACTGCCCATACTTGATGGTATGGGCAGTAATTATGCTGAGGTGGCGACCAGATTCAGGGACACACAAGGGAATATGTTTTTTAGAGGGGTACACTACATAAATACGAAAAACTTTATTCCGACAGGCACAAATACGAATTTCAAAATACCGATTTTCATAATTCCGAATGGTTCAAATTTCCGATTATAACAACTCCGATTCATCATTACCCTTGTTTTTATAATTCCGAAATTTCAATATTCCTAACGTTTATAATTACTATTTTCAAAATACCGAACTTCAATAGATCGAATAACAAAAAGTCCGACTTAATGATAATTCGAAATATCAGAAATTCGAATTCCGATTATTAAAATACCCAAATATCAAGACTAACCCATATGCTTCACCAACAACAGAAGGGATCTGGCACTATGCGGCTGCTGTCGCGGTACGCTCGCCTAGATTACTCGCCTTTGCACTTTAATAGTCAAAGTTCTAACCTAACCCAACCGAAGTGATTCAATAATACAAAGAGATTTGCAACAAGCATGCAGCATGCAAGCAGGCATGCAACATGCAGCAATCATTTTGTTTCTGTGACGGCTCCGGCGCTGTGGGGTTTGGGCGGCCCCACGCGAGCTTATCGTCGCAGATGGTTTTAACGCTCACCACCGCAGCTTCGGCTTGCAGCCTCAGCCGCGGCGGCGGGTATTCAAACCACCTGCTCCTCAGCTCGCGGCCCACCCCACCCCTCCGCGCCTACGCGGTTTTAAATTACACTCTAGGGTAGGGCAGACAAGACTGCGTGAAGGTGGTTTTGCAGCGATTCGTTTCTGTCACTCAATTTTGTAGCACAACATATTGACTTTTAAGTTTATTCGAAGTATTGAAAATCGGAATTTTGTGTTTTGGACCGAGAACCCTTCGAGCATTTGACTCTTCGGACATATGAAAATCGGAAAACTAACAAATCGCATTTATGACTTTCGGTAAAATAAGTTTCGTCATTTTTAATAATAGACATTAAAATTCTTAGGTATTATGAAATTCGGACTTTTGAAAGTCGGAACATTGAAATTCGGAATAAAGTATTTCGGAGTATTTGGGTGTTCCCTGTTTTAGAGTTAAGTTAGATCATAGAGTAAGTAGGGTAGCCAGAGCTCACTGTACCCCTCCTCCTCCCATCCCTTCCTAGCCTCCCCACCCCTTCCCAGCCCTCACCCCTTACCTTCAGGGTAGGCAGCGCGTGTGTGACACCGTTAGTGTTGCACACGTTAGTGATGCACACGTGGGCCGTGTGCTTGTCTGCCACCTAAGTAGTATAAAAAATAAATCATCATCTTCATCTACCTGCCCTTGTCCCAATTATTCGTGGTCGGCGCAACATGTCATTCTCCTCCATACATTCCTGTCAGATACCATCTCCTCAGTCACTCCCTTCCTATCCATAATCGTCTTTCACGCATTCCATCCATCTTTTAGAGTTAAGTTAGTTATAAACGGTTTTTGTTCTTGTATGTGTCCATAGAATAAAGCGGTTTTCTTTTTTTCTTTCTTCTAAAACATAAACAGATTCTACAATTTTATTTATTTGTACTTATGTGTCTAAAGAAGATGTATAAAATTATTATTATAAAATCTGTGGGAAATTTGCAGTTCACGGTTTGCTTTTTGACTAAAATAAAACGATAAATATAAAACTGGTTTGAAAATAAGCTTTTAATAAAAACTTGGAGGTGACCAGTTCTACACAACATCTTCAATGCACAGACATAGCTACTGTATAGATAATAATATAGATAAATATATTATTATAAATGGATAGAAGATCAAGTTCTTTTTTTTATTTAACAGAAAAAATACAATCAATTTATGTACTAATAGTAGTGTTACAAAAACAAAAAAGATTAATATTCGTACATGGTATTTTTCAATGCAAATTACAACCGCAGTAGCCTAGTGGTCTAGGTAATGGACTGCTGAGACTTGGTTTCTGGTTCGATACCAGGTTCACCATGGCACATACTACCAATGACTTTTCGATGCTTTTCGAAGTTATGTGTGTATTTATCGCAGGTTTATTAGTGCCTCGGAGAGCACGTTAAGCGGTCGGTCCCGGTTGCCATACAAACATCTATATATGGCAGTCGTTACGGGTAGTTGTAGCCCACAAAAGTCCAACCAGTCTAACTTGGAACTTCGATATCGCCATTGGTCATAATGACCATTGGTTGTGGAGGTCAGATGGCAGTCGCTCCACGGAAAATATCGAAGTTCAGCCGCATCACAGTTGAATCGAAAGCCGACCCCAACTGAGTTGGGAAAAGGTTCAGGGAATGATGATATTTTTCAATGCAAATGGTTTAATAGAACCGGAGATATGGCCAAAAAACGGTAACCGGACTTCACGCGGGCAATGCCACGTGTATTAGCTAGCAAAACATAAGTCTGTGTATGAAACCACTGTCAAATATATACCATACACTTTTTTAGGAATTATTTGTGACTAGATATGCCGGCGATTTCGTAATTTTTAAGCTTCTAATTTTTTACACGGAACTCTAATTATTTTTCAAAAATAAAGTCAGTTACTCCATATTACAACAGCTGTCTGCCAGTAAAAGTGCCGTCAAAATCGGTCCAGCCATTTCAGAGATTAGACTTTATCTGTTGCAATTTCTCCTTTCAATTTTCTCTTCAATGATGTTTTTGAGAAACAAATCGTGTCATATCAGGTAGTCAATCATTCCTTCTCTTCGGTTCTCTATTGTTTTTAAGACAAATCTTTGTTCTCCCACTCTGTTTAAAACCCTATTAGATATTACGTACAGACACTCTAAATTTATTTATTTGTAGTATCGGTAAAATTAGTTCAATAAGAACTAGTTTACAAGTATACCTAATTAAATTTGTAGACTGCTCAAAGTACCTACCCAATAAAGTTGTTGTCTAGATAAACAGAGAGGCCCTGACCTGACTTAGTATCTACATGCAAATTACAACCAGTTCATATATAATCCTACTATGTAGCAAATTTACGTCGCAAACGCACTATTTTCCTGCTAACACTATTATTATTTCGATATGACCGGGGGCCTTACCATAAACTCATAAAGCAGTATTATTCAAATATTACTTTTTTATACTAAGTATATAATAACACCGCGGTAGCCTAGTGGTATGGGTAATGGACTACACTGAGACGAGGTCTCGAGTTCGATCCCCGGTTCACCATGGCACACACCAATGACTTTTCGATGCTTTTCGAAGTTATGTGTGTATTTATCGCAGGTTTATAAGTGCCCGGTTAATGGCAATAGGCTCGCCACCTATTACATTGGGACCTAAACATAAACTGGCGAAATGTGGGTGCTAGCACCTCTGCCTACCCCTTCTGGGATATAGGCGTGAGTTTATGTTATGTTATGTTATACTAAGTAGGTGGCAGACAACCACACGGCACACCTAATGAGAAGCGGTCACCGTGGCCTATGGACGTGTGCAAGACTAAGGGTGTCACACACGCGCTGCCTACCCTGAAGGAGGGATTGCTAGGAAGATTCTGGAGTAGTGTGGGCCCCACTACTCCAAAATCTTGCCAAGTTAGATGCCGTACACAATAACAATACGGCCGCGTGTCACTCTGCACTCCACACCGTCGCGACAAAAAGGCGCGATGCACTCCATCCCATTTCTGGAGGTCGAGAGGGTTATCTTAGTTCAAGGTCAGCTGAGGTGGTGACTTTTAGGTAACCTTACTCTCAGGTTATTGAAACCCGAGACGGTGTGTGGTTTTTGTGCAAATTAAAAACTTTAGCGGTCTTATTACAAAACACGGACTAAAGTCAGGTTTAAACCCAGACTATGAAGTCCAGGCTTAATTTTAAGACCAAGGTTTAAACTTCTTCTTATTACAAAAACAGAATAATCCGTGGACTACTTAGGCCATGGTTTAAATCTTGGCCTAATAACAACCACAGATTACTCTAAACTTTTGTTCGTTCATTGTGATATCATTCGGTCGCAACGTTCCGTTTTCTCAGAAAGCAAAAATTTTCTGAAATCGTTAATAAATATTATTTACTAAAAAATGGTGAAAAAAATATTTACAACATTATAATTATTAAATTTAAAGTCATGAACGATAGTTGGACTTTATTTTATAGTAAAATATCATTATCATGCCTTTATTTAGCAATTATTGTTATAATATTGGACGATCTATGATGAACGTTAAATGAAGCGTAGTTTTTCGGAGCCCGCGCGTTGTTCAATTTTTTTTTTAAATTTTTATACCCACTTTTGAATCATTTCAATACCCGTACTAACTTTTACGTTTTCAGTGGTTTAAACTTTTAAATTTGAATTAAATAATGGAAGGAGAAAAGAAAAAGAGGGGCGAAAATTGGACTGCCGAGGAAAAAGTAAGCCAAAATATGATGTATTTTGGTATTTTCCACAATCAAATCAAAATGACAAGTTTGACGTTTTATTTTCGTGGTTTAGATACTTAGACCAACGTTAAACTAGGTGTCACGCAGGTTTATCTTTAGACCAGAGATAGTCCCAGGTTTAGTACTAAAACGCGTTTTGTAATAACATTTTCGTTAAACCATGGTCTAAAGACGTTTTAAACCTGGGTTTAAAGTTAGTCCGTGTTTTGTAATAAGACCGTAGGTGTTGCAAAAATCTAGTAAGAAGTAAAATTAAACTACGAGTAGATAAATAAAACAAAGTTGTTTATTTTTATATTAAGTCCGTCAGTTGCACGGGTCAGTTGACTTTACCCCGCTGGATGGTAAGAAGCTATTTTTATACTACGTAGGTGGCAGACAAGCACACGGCCCACCTGGGCCTCGATTCTGCTAAAGACAAACCACTGATATACCACTGACACTTTAAAAAATGCCATTTAATGTTAGACTTTATTGTTATCAGGTTAAAGTCTAAAGTCAAATGGTATTTCGTAGAGCGAATGAAAAAGTTAAATGAATTCTTTTCATTTGATTTTAGACTTTAAGTGTATAACTGTAAAGTACACAGTTAAATAGCATTTTTAGAGTGTCAGTGGTATTACAGTGGTTTGCCTTTAGTGGAATCGAGGCCCTGATGGGAAGCGGTCACTGTGACCTATGATGGACGTGTGCAACACTAAGGGTGTCACTGCACACGCGCTGCCTACCCTGAAGGGAAGGAGGGAGGGCTAGGAAGGTGAGGCTAGGATGGGGTGGGGGAAGGAGGGGTACAGTAAGCTCTGGGTACTTACTGGCGGGAACACAACACGATGGTTATTATGGGGGCGGAGTTCTGTAGGGCGGAGGTACTTCCCCAGTCGGACAGCTCATTTCGGACGGGAAATACCGTCGTGTCCTACCTCCTAAAAGCTAGGGTAAAGTCCAGAGGATACGGACCGCCGCGCGCCATTCCCCCATTGCATGCAATAGACTAGTGCGGTTTAGTAGTAGTGTAGTTTACTAGTCGAGCCCGACATAACCTGTCGCGCTGGTCATGGGGTGGGTATCCATAAGGATTTTCGCATGGAAAAAAAAGGGGTTGGTTATTTTGGCCTCAAAGTGATCAAAAGCACAGGGTCTCTGGTCTAATATACCTTCGCATTCCCGCTGACCACGGGCCACGTTATGGGACCACGGTCTCCCCATCTAATCAGCTGATAAGGTTTGCCATCAGTTAGTAACAAAAGGGAAATATTTTTAAATAATTTAATTTAATTAACATTATCTTTCAGTATGTAAAATTATATTTATTTGCGCAGTTCATTTGTACTATTAATTCTTACTGGTATATTATATTTATACATTACATAATACTATTAAAATAATACTACAAGGTAAGTTAGAGCGTCTTCACATACAGGCGATTTAGTCGCGCGACTGCAGCGCTTGCGAGTTGCGTTGCAGTTGCGGGGCTGGGTAAATATTTTTAAGCAGTGAAACCATCACACACGTTTTTATTTGTTTACATAAAAAAAAAACTAAATTGTATAAACCAAAGTATACAAAATGATAAAAAAGGGAGGAGGAAGTACGTACTACATAATGTACGTAAATGAAAAAGTTTAGATGTCGATTGATTGATTGATAGTATTGAGATTACGAAATGAGTGAAAATGGACTTTCCTTATCTAAATACAATTTCGTATTGGTATGATTTTTGTTTAATCTCATCATATTATCAGTCCCTGTAATCTCAGTCTTCATCATCATCAGGTAATGGGAGCGTTTATAGTGTGTCTCAAATTTTCTACACCAACATATATTTCGATTGGAATCCATATAGAAAAATAACAAAAGTAGCTAGATGTCTAATCACGACCGAACCACGCATTCATAACGCCAGCCTATTGACAGCACCCGCTTTAATGTGAACGGTTCTGACAACGCTGCAGTAACGCAATTAAAATGGCTGTATGTAAAAGTGCTCTTAGAATTAATACTAATTAAATATTTTATTGTCTGAAGGCAAGAATATTGCTGCAAGGGCACCACCTGTAAAAAAAATCGCAATATTAAAAAGACGTTATCTGATGAAGAAATAGAACAGGGCCTCGATTCTGTTAAAATAAGCCAATATTTATCATGCCACTGACACTTCAAAAAATACTCATTTAATTTTAGAGTTTAACTTTATCAGTTTAGTTTAAAGTCTAAAATTAAATGGTATTTTGTAGAGCGAATGAAAAAGTTTAATGTAATGTTTCATTTGATATTAGACTTTAACTATAGGTATTATGGGTAAAGTCTACAATTAAATAGCATTTTTTAGTGTCAGTGACATGACAGTGGTTTGCATTTCATTTTACATGCTTTGCTTATTTTTATTCTGGAAAACGCTATGTACTTTATAGTTCGTCCCAGAATATTACCATCACATGCTTTTTTATTCAGAATAAAAAAATCACCATTAATGAGTTTAGATTTTGTTTTACAACAAAATAATTAATGAAAAACCTATTATCATTTTTTTTCTGAAGTTTCATCCTGTGTCTAATGTTCATTAATTTAGTGAGATCAAATACTTACTGAGAACAATTGCAGCGCCGCTGTACAACGCTGTAGTGCAGTGAGTAGTCATGGCTCCGCTGAGTACGTTGGTTCCCGCGAACGCGCTGAGTCGAGCCACCATCATCCCCAGACAGGCCACCATACCTCTATGGAAAAGAACATTTTTCTTATATACAGGACACGTCAATTTGATAAAAACATAACCGTTCGGCAATAAGCCGACGGCGGGGCGGGACGGTCAAAATACACTTCCTTTAAGCGGGGCGTGAAAAAGCATTTGATGAGGCCGTCAAGCTGAGGGCCGCCACTACCGGTGTATATGGTGGTGGCCCCAGTCCTGAGACTTTGCCTTTCGCTTACCATCAGGCGAGGTGGAGTCATTTTGACGTGTCCTATATAAAAAAAAAACTCTTATTTGTACGACTATAAGGTTGTATTTGTCCACGCTTGTCAGTCATACGCGGGCTAAATGCGATCTCATGATGAATAAGAGTGCGCCTCCGTCTGCTTAACGCCTTAGGTTCATAATCCTAAAAAGAACATGTAAAACCCGAACCTGTATGACGTAGGATACAGATCCACGAAGTACGAGGATATGACTCCGAAGACCATAGCAGTGGTGAGGAATACGTAGAAGAGAACCAGCCCTGAGACGGCTTCTCCAGTGCTGTTGATGCCCACAGCCGCTGCTGCTGCTATCACCAGGATTATGATAGACATTATCTGAAAAAAAAAAATTATACTACGTAGGTGGTAGATAAGCACACAGCCCACCTGATGGGAAGCGGTCACCGTGGGCTTTGGACGTGTGCAACTAAGGATATCACACACGCGCTGCCTACCCTGAAGGAAAGGGGGAAGGCTTGGAAGGGGTTGGGAGGCTAGGATGGGGTGGGGGGAGGAGAGGTACAGTGAGCTCTGGCTACCCTACTTACCGGCGGGAACACAACACAATGGTTATTATGGCCGCGGTGTTCTGTAGGGCGGAGGTACTACCCCAGTCGGACAGCACATTTCGGACGGGAAGATACCGTCGTGTCCTACTTAGAGATCTGAAAAAGGTAGCTTGGATGGACTGGATGTGGAAGGTGGAGAATTTTTTTTTACACTACTTTGGTGGCAGACAAGCACACGGCCCACCTGATGCGTACGGCGCACATTGGGAGAGAATCGGTGAACGGAAAGTAGGATCACAATGGACGGATGACCTGAAAATGGTGGCTGGGATAGACTGGATGCGGAAGGCGGAGGATCGGGTGCTATGGCGTACATTGGGAGAGGCCTATGTCCAGCAGTGGACTGCTATAGGCTAATTGATTGAATAGTATCAAAATACATACCTTTCTTTTACTTGCGCACTGGGAGATAAGCGCGTTGAGTATGAAGAAGGACAGTCCATGGGCACACCCAGCCCATATCGTGTTGTCTTCAATAGGGTTGGCGCAGTTTATCGTGTCCTGGATTATACCAAAATAGGGAGACAATTAGATCCCTTCTATTTATGGGGGCAAAACGGGGACTTCTAATGAGGCCGTCAAGCTGAGTGCCACCATTGTTAACACGGTACGTGTATGTAATGGTGACCCTCTTTCCTGAGACTTTACCTTCAGCTTGACGTGTCCTAAATATATTAAATAAAAAACTAAAAAGAAAAAAAAACAAGCACTCAGATGTTCGGTGGTCTAGAAACATAACAACTTAACAGTCGGGATCCACTATTCAACAGCCAATCTTATTTTTCAATGGATCCCGACTGTTAAGTTGTTATGTTTCTAGACCACCGAACATCTGAGTGCTTGTTTTTTTTTCTTTTTAGTTTTTTACGCAGTCGGGTTTTTTAATTTTAAAATTATATTTTTTTATTTTATAATTTTTAGTTATAAGTGTCCTAGCCAGCTATTTACCCGATTGGACTTTCTACTGTCTATAATAAAAACCTATGAATTGTTGTTACGCAACTTTAAATCGCTATAGATCCTAAATGGTCAATGGAATCGGAAAATGTTGAAAGGAAACTAAAAATGATTTTTAAATACCTATTCAACGATACCCCACTTGACATAGTTTACTGACTTTAATTTTTTTAATTTTCACAATATGGCAGCCAGTAGTCGCCATATTGAATTTCATGTCTTTAGTGACACTCGCCGGACTAAGAGGAATCGATTGACGTGTGAATCATGAAGGCGTTTGGTCTGTATAGTGCTTCAAAGGAACATACAAACATACATACATACATACATACATACATACATACATACATACATAGGCTGTTAAACACATTACCACTCCTTTGCGTTGCGCAGTCGGGTAAAAAGACACCGTGGCTCTGAAACCCGAGGGGCCATCTCCCTGAAAGTCTGAAGTTCCAATAAGCCATGTGGTTTTAATAATTGGTCCGAGTCCAAATTAATCACACCCGGAGGCCGACGAGGTTGGTATCCATGGTAAATTCTGTACCTTTTTCAAGATGACCCTTTTTTTTATCCTGCGGAAATCCCCATGGATACCACCCCCGTCGCAATCGGGGGTAGTTATATCGGGATCGAACCGACTAAAACCGCACGCCGTCTCGGGTCTTAATTATCGGAGTGTAAGGTTACCCAATAGGCATATCCCTCGCCCCCAGCTGACCTCGGGCCATCTACGGTTTTAAGATGGCACCCTCGTCCCCCCGACGACGGTGGGGTGTAGGGTGACAGGCGGCCGTCCTGTCACCCAACCGTCGCACACTGTGAGATTTTCCTAATCTATCTCGATTTAATTATTTATTATGACAAACTAACGATTTAACAAAATGTTTTAGTTATTTAAGATGAATGAAACATTAAATTCGTGAAATAAAAGATATTTACTGGATTTAAATATTTTTACTCGAAACTGAAAACAAGATTTTGAAAAAAAATTAATAAAACGCTACAGAATTTTTTTACAAATGAAAAAAATATTTTATTAATTACTATCTGTCGGCTGTGTAAGGGAATCATTCTATTGACCTACTTGTATTACACCATACATCAAAATATTCTGTTCTTGTTATTTGTACAGCCATTTTTTTGCGCAACTATGCGCAATAAATTCTAAACGAATGCAAAAGCTCAGGGTTCTGGCTAAATTATTAAATAGTTAAGAGAGGTGAATAACCCTGAATAACTATTTTTTTTATCCAATTTACTTTGACGATTTTTTATGAAAATGCCCTTATTTTATTATTACCAATAAGATATTAAATGCAGTTAAAACAATTATCCTTTTAACGTACTATGTCGCACATACCTTAAAGTATCCAATAACAGAAGTTTTGTAACAATAACATTAATGAGGATATTTATTTTGACTCAACAACTATCATCTCACGTATTACTAAGAACAATAAAATGTACTGAGTTTAGAAGTGTGTTATTTATTTTCCTGACTATCCAGCATAAAGAATAAATTAGTGTCTTTACGAAGAACTTATCTGCTGTATAATATAACATTTTTACGAAAATTGGAGCAAGTACACATTATCAATTAAATCGAGCTAGATTAGGAAAATCTCACAGTGTGCGTCGGCGCGCAGATAATCAGCTCGCCCCCCGCTCGCTCCCCACTGTGCCCTCTGCTAGTCAAAGGGACACTTGGGATGCAACTTCAGATGTATTATAATTACAAGGTAGGTATAGTACAGTTCAGGTATGGCATAGATTTGCAAAGGCCTATTTTTTTAAATATTAAATACCTGTTCTATATTGATATCGCTTTCGATGCTAGTAGTATTGGTGAGTTGGAAAAGATCGCAGAAGGATGCGCCTGCGACGCTCGTTGCGTACGACGAAAAGAATATATTCAAGATGGTGGGCAAAATAATTGCGAAGCTGTTATTTCTGTAAAAAAGCAAACGCTCACATGGAATATTTTTAATTATTATTATTATGTAGTAATTCCTGTAACAAATTATTTTTTTGACATTTGGGATATCCATATGAGATAGTCTAGAATGAGACTAAATTTTGAACATATTATATTACGAGAATTGGCTCATCATCATTCTCTGAACCTTTTTCCCAACTCAGTTGGGGTCGGCTTTCCAGTCTAACTGTGATGCGGCTGAACTTCGATATTTTCCGTGGAGCGACTGCCATCTGAGCTCCACAACCAATGGTCATTATGACCAATGGCGATATCGAAGTTCCAAGTTAGACTGGATGGATTTTTCTGGGCTCCAACTACTCGTAACGACTGCCATAGATGTTTGTATGGCAACCGGGATTACGAGAATTGGCACTCAGTTGGAAAATTTTACCTGCTATAAGATAAATATGCTGCTATAAAATCTACTATTGAGGCTGACTGTACATGGTGTGAACGTTTTTCTTTAACTTACGCGATATAGGTGACGAATGTCAGGTAGAACAGCAGAAAGGTCTTGGAGAGGAGAGGCGGCTTGAACAGCGGGGCTATCTGAACCCAGAGGGAACGGAACGAGAAGTCGCCTACTTTCTCCTTGCTGGCGTCGTCCAGGTACACGTGTTTTATCTGGAAACAATTATATAAAAATGTACTTTACTTGGAGGAAAGCTCTCTCTGGTGGTGTGGCCTCTTTGGTGATAACGTGGGGCACGACAGCCAATTGGAACAGAGTGCCTATACTGAGTTTTTTCGTTTGCCATTTCACACTCGCTAGTGAGCACGTAAACGCAAATTTGTATGGGATTGGATTAGCGCCTGGTGGCAATCGTGGGAATCATTTTTCGGTGAGCAAGTTAGCTCCTAACGTGACACTCCGATTCACTTAACTTAGTGACAACTTCTGTCAAAAAATTTTGTCAACTCAGTATAAGCACTGTTCTTCGGAGAGCGATACCGAATGGACTGTTTGTCCAAACGATTCGTTTATTTCCGTTTACCTAGCAGACTCTTTCACCAATTGACCTATAGGATTTCGGGTTCCGAGGTGAGATCCTCATTGCTAAGATGAAGATTGACATTATTGGTCTACCTCAAGGTTTGTCTAACCAATTATAATTATTTTTGGCGTAAGCCGGATGTCTGCCTTTTACACCACTAATCGATATTTTATTCTAAACACGAATCTATCCATGGCTTTCTGTTTCATTCACAGCTATGTCACGTATTGTTTTGTATAGTTCATAGCTCAAACTATAATCTTGTTATGAGTTCACGTGTTAAAAAGAAGTATTCAAATATAGTGTTATGAAATTGAATTGGGAAAGCACCAGTTTTCAAATAAAAAAAGAAATATCAAAATCGATTGAATCCATAGAACAGTGGAAAGTTCAGAAGGTAACAAACATTAAAAAAAAAAAACAAATATACCCTCGAATTCAGTCGAATTAAGAACTTTTTTCTTTCTGAAATCGGTTAATGAACTTATATAAACCGAAGCAAAGAAAGGCGACATTTTTTGTCAGTGTAAAAAAAATAAATGAAAATTCTCAAACAATACTTACAGGAAACTTGTCGGCCTCTTTCCCATTCACCTCGTACATTCTCTTTAGCGCCGCCACAGCTTCTTCCCCCCTCCCCACATTGGCGAGGAACTTGGGGCTCTCGCTGAAGTACCAAAGGCACAACGCAGCCATTCCCAAGGGAATGGCCATCAACAGGGTGAGGAGACGCCAGGGTCTATAAACTATACCCAGGAGGTATAGCGAGAAGTCCAATTTCATTGTGAGGTAGGCCGTTACTGGAATATAGATAATTAATTATTCAGTCAATATTAATAGAATTAGGTACATAAATTAAGGGTACCTACATGGTTTGGAAACTCCCCGCGGTGCACCCACGTCACTTATACGTAGGAAAGACGCTGCCACCTGCTGCCAATACCTGCTGAGAGCTGTTCAAAGGCTTTCCACGTATTCCTCTGAGTAGCAAAGGGCATAGTGGAGAGAAAACAAGGGGTGTGCTGGATCTCCGCAGGCGTTTTGGTGACATTACGGCCGCACGTCACCCTAGAGACACTGCCAATGGTGCGATGCTCACCCCTTTCTGGGGTTCGATAGGGCCATCTTGAAAACGGTAATGGCCGAAGGTCAGCCGGAACCGGTACTAAGAAGTTATAATGATGATGATTATGAAATAAATATTGATATCGCCCCAGTATTAAGGTCAGATGGCAGTCGCTTCATCGAAAATATCGAGGTCCAGCCAAATTCACAGTTAAGACTGGTAAAGTGGACCCCAGACTCCGAGGTGAAAGCTTTGGATGCAACTGGGAATTAAAAGAAGAAGAACAAGAATAGATTCTTACTGTAATAAAGTGTTGGAGTCAACATCAGTGCGCTGGTGATGAGCAGCATGTACTTCGCACGAACCTTTGAACTGCAGCACTCTCCCAGCAGTGCATAGGTAGCTGACTCGGCAGCACTCGACCTGGAAATTTTATTTGATATTTAAATTGTCCAGAATTAGGAATGGAAATTTTTGAGCCCTGGTTGGGCGTCTGTTCAAAATGAAACTACTTACGAAAGATTTGTTCGATAGTATCATTTATTCTGTACAGTAGGCACTATAAATTGTTTACATTAAGAGAAAATAATAACTAAGTATGTACAAATAAAAGTTTAGGTGTCGAAAAATTCCTCTCCATCGATGTCGACTGGTAACGTACCCAAAAGGCCGGCGGCATTACCACGTTGGATGGCAATGCCGATTCTCTGAGCAAAAAAGAAGCCAGCCCTTTGGTCACGTGAAGCGTCGACCAGGCGCTTTACGATTTCTTTATAAAGCGACCGTACGCTCGGAGCCCACGAACCTAATGTTTCGACCCCAAACGGCTCAAAGATATAGTTGTTTGATAGTAATAAACTGTCATGGGGTTCGGACTAATTTGTGTATATAAAAGTAAAATAAAACAATATATCAACGTCATATCATTATAAATCTATAAGCAAAAATATATTATAAAAAACTGGTGAATTTGCAGCTCGGCATCGATGATTTCATTGACCGACAAAACGACAATACAGAGTCGTGCATTCAGCGTCTATGTCAAGGTTGATTGGCGCTACCTACGATGCGTGACCTGATAAGAGTATTGTATTCTTGTATTGTATGTAAGCAAACATTTCAACGACCTAGATCAGTTAAATGAAATTTTAAAGCAATCGCATGTTAACTATTCCAATGATTTTCTGGTCGGCCTCTTTTATTTGCCGCACCATAAAGACTTGGAATTCTTTACCAGCGCATGTGTTTCCTTCCTCCTAAAGTCCCAAGGCCTTTAAGCGGGGCGTGAAAAAGCATTTGATGAGGCCGTGAAGCCACTGTAGCACTATCGGAGTATGCGATGGTGACCCCAGTCTTGAGACTTTGCCTTTACCATCAGGCGAGGTAAAGTCATTTTGACGTGTCCTATATAAAACAATAAAATAAAAAATAATCGAATTGGATCGGTTGAAGAAGCCGTAGAATATTATCGGAAAATTTCGAGCATCTAGAATGGGTCCAGGTAGCTCAGTTGGTCAGAGCATTCCCCCTGTAAAGGAATAGTCACAGGTTCAAGTCCCGTCCTGGATGATCACTTTTTTCGACCAGAAAATCATAGAAACCTAGATCCTAGACCTAGATCAAATTTAGCAGTAGGTATCTATACAATTACAAAATTGTAAATATTAGCTGTGTCAGTACATTAGAATAAATACTAAATAAAATATAATAAGAAAGTGCTACGGAGACCAAATATGTAACGGACGAAGCCACGTGGGATAACTAATAATTTAAGATTTAAAGAATAAAATTTTGAAGTTTCATGCTTCAAGTATATTAAGGACACGTCAAAATGACTTCACCTCGTCTGATGGTAAGCTAAAGGTAAAGACTCAGGACCGGGGCACCACTACATAACACCGATAGTGCTACAGTGGTGGCTTTCCGCTTGACGGCCTCATCAAATGCTTTTTCACGTCCCGCTTAAAGACCCGGGACTGTAGGAGGAAGGAAACACATGCGCTGGTAAAGAATTCTAAGTCTTTATGGTGCGGTAAATAAAAGAGGCACGGAACCGCTTGGTTCTTGGTGAATATCGAACACGCAATAAACTGTTATCTTGTGGAAATCCTTCACTTGGAATGCTAACAATTTAAATATGTACGATAAGACTTGTATTAACGACGTTTTATGGTTTTAGCTGTTGAGTTCTTTATCTTTTTGTTTACTTTTGTTATTTATTCAGACAGAAATTATTAAAGCCTTTTATTAATTTTAATTTTTGATCCGTCTTCCTACTTAATGAAAGTTTGTGAAGGTGTTTATGTTTGTTACTTAATGTTGATCAAACGGCTGAATGGATCTGCCTAAAATTTAGTATACCTACTGGATAGATTTTATAGTCTGAAATTAAAGCACATACAAGTTCGCATGGTTTGCGGGAACAGGATTAGAGTTCTACGCGGATTTATCCGGGGCCAACAGATCTAGTATAAATTTAATCTAAAACTGACAACTGACTTGGGCCCACAAAATTCCCTTTTTAGGCCGTTATTTACTACTCTATCAACTGAATTCAAAGTCAAAGTCAAAGTCAAAGTCTAAGTCTAAATCTAAGTCTAAATGTAAGTCTAACTCTAAGTCTATACAGAATAAATCATTTTTTACTTTGACTTTGACTTTGACTTTGACTTTGGTTTTGACTTTGACTTAGACTTAGACTTGTCTAAGTCAAAGTTCAAAAAATAAAAGTCACAAATTATCTATTTGTATAGACTATTAAACGACACTTACAAAACGTCAAAACAAAAATAAAAAAACTACTTGAACTTATCCTGAATAGCTGAAATTCTCGCACATTTTATATCTTACGGCTATACAGGTGCCATCTACCGAAATTCTCAAGAACTATGTAGATAAAGAGTGACGTAACAACTTTAAAATATCACTTACATGGCCGAGCTGATGAACCTCAGAGCAGCGAGGACCTGCCAGCTTGGAGAGAGACTGCTGAGTGCTGCGCTGATGAAACTGCCCGACATGGCGTACATGAGCACCAGCCGTCGACCCCTCGTGTCGGAGAGGTAGCCCCAGGGGTACGACATAAGTATGATACCTGGAAATGATTAATGCTAATTAGTTTTTATTTCACTTTTTTTATACTACGTAGGTGGCAGACAAGCACACGGCCCACCTGATTGGGAAGCGGTCACCGTGGCCTATGGACGTGTGCAATCACCATCAGGCGAGGTAAAGTCATTTCGACGTGTTCTGTATAAAAAAAACACCAAAGGTGTCATACACGCGCTGCCTACCCTGAAGGGAAGGGGGAGGGCTAGGATGGGGTGGGGATTCTAGGAAGAGGTGGGTGGAAGAGGGGTACAGTGAGCTCTGGCTACCTAATTACCGACGGGAACACAACACGATGGTTATTATGGCTGCGGTCTTCTGTAGAGCGGAGGTACTTCCCCAGTAGGACAGCTCATTTCGGACGGGAGATACCTTCGTTTCCTACCTCCGTAAGACCTACCTCAGACAAACTAAGGTATACATGGCGTGTATTTAATGTATTGATATTTATTGTAATGCATCTGTATTTGCCTTTTAAATTACACTTATTCATGAACAATAAATTGCAAATTACTTTGTATTTGTTGAATAAAAGATGCACTTGAATGTTTCTGATCTGCCGGCCATGGCAGCACGCGCGCACTATATTATAATCTTAAGGAGCCACTTTGCCCAACTGGGCGAAATCTATGTAGGTAATAACAAAAAAATCTAAATACACTTAAAATATGATTTTTTATATTTAGTTCGTCAGATTGACGCTTCGTCGCAGATTCGAAATCGCCTAATGTCACCATTGGGTTGTGAAGGTCAGATGGCAGTCGCTTCATGGAAAATATCGAGGTCCAGCCAAATCCGCAGTTAAGACTGGTAAAGCGGACCCCAGACTCCGAGGAGAAAGCTTTGGATGCGACTGGGATTAACGCTAGGTTGAAGAAGAAGAAATTGACTGCACATTGACTGATGGTAAGCTTAAGTGAAGTGTGAGAAGAATTTATTAGATCGAATATTATAACCTATGTTTGAATCTGTATGTGTAAAGTGACTTCACCTCGCCTGATGGTAAGGCGTAGTTAAGGTAAAGGTAAAGTCTCAGTACCGGGATTACCAATACACACAACGATAGTGCCAAAGTGGCGGCCTTCAGCTAGAGGGCCTCATCAAATGCTTTTTCACGCCCCGCTTAAAGGACCTGGGATTATACTTGTAGAAGGAAGGAAACACATGCGCTATTAAGCTTGCTAGAAAGATCCTGTGTTATATCCAAGGTCATCCTTCAAACAAATTCTCTATTTCGCAATTTACTTCCGACTAATATTTATTCAAGGTTTGCCCGACATTGTAAACTATTGCGAAAAGGGAAACCTAGATTTTTTTGTGTACCTGCGTATCTCAAACGGAAGGCTTAGTATTTTCCAAGTTTTTCCTCATTTTAAACGATTCTAGGTTTTTACTTATTATGAGGAAAATGGAAATTAGAAGTAATCATATTTATTTTTAAATAATTAGTCCGTCGGAGTTATTGCACCCCGCCTGGTGGTAAGCTGAGGTGGAGTCCAAAAAGTACTAGCCAAGCCATTTTTTTTATACTACGTAGGTGGCAGACAAGAACACGGCCCACCTGATGGGAAGCGGTCACCGTGGCCTATGAACGTGTGCAACACTGAGGGTGTCACACACGCGCTGCCTACCCTGAACGGAAAGGGGTAGGGCTGGGAAGGGGTGGGGAGGCTAAGAATGGGAGGGAGGAGGAGGGCTTTTTCACGCCCCGCTTAATGAAACTGGGACTATAAGAAGAAGGGAACACGTGCGAGGGTGAAGCATTCCACTTCTTAATCGTGCGATAAAGAAAGAAATTACCAAACCGCTTGGTTGCTATCTTCTTCTACTACACTTACCAGCGAAAGGCATTGATGAGAGTATTCCTATCTGACTCAGCGACATCTTGAGGTCGCAAGTGGCGGCTGTGACCACGATACCCAGACCGAAGATGTCGGTGCCCATCGCGATGATGACCAGGAAACAGGTCCATAGCAGCATGTAGTTGTATTTCCCATGACCTGAGGAAGAAATTGACAATATGAAAACTTGCATGATGGTGAAGATTGATAGGAGTAGAGGCGAATGGAGTCAGCTTTACGATCAAGAGGTTCTCGGTTCGAATCCCAATGTGAACTCAATCGTAACGTATGTTATTCAATATTTTCTTTTGTAACTTTAAATATTATTTTTATTATGATAAAAATACAATGAAAATTAAATAATATTAATATTAAAATAAAAACTAAAAACTAAACAAAAGAAATATTTACATTGCGTCAAAAAATTCCTCCGCATCATCGCTGACTGGTAATGTGCCCAGAAGGCTGACAGCATTGCCACGCTGAATGGCAATGCTGATTCTCTTTAAAAAAAGGTCAATGGAGGTAGGACACAGCGGTATCTCCTGTCCGGATAGAGCTGTCCGACTGGAGTAGTACCACCGGTAGTACCTCCACCCTACTGAACACCGCCCCATAATAACCATCGTGTTGTGTTCCCCAAAGTAAGTAGCCCGTAGTCAGAGATCACTGGAGGGATTCTTTTTTTTATATACCACTTAGTATAAACTCACGCCTATTCGGGCCTATTCGGGGATATAGGCGTGAGTTTATTCACGCCTATATCCCCGAAGGGGTAGGCAGAGGTACTAGCACCCACATTTCGCCAGCATATGTTTAGGTGCCAATGTAATAGGTGGCGAGCCTATTGCCATTAACCGGGGACTTATAAACCTGCGATAAATACACACATAACTTCGAAAGGCATCGAAAAGTCATTAGTGGGTGCCATGGTGAACCTGGGATCGAACCCGAGACCTCGTCTCAGCAGTCCATTACCCAGACCACTAGGCTACCGCGGTATTATACCACTTCGGTGGCAGACAAGCACACGACCCACGTGATGGCAAGCGCTAACTGTGTGTGATGCTCCTGGTGTTGCCTACGTGCAACACCAGGAGCATCACACTCGCGCTGCCGACCTTGAAAGGGGTAAGGGGGCTAGGGGGAGAAGGGATGAGCTCTGGCTACCCTTTTTTTTTCGAATAGTTTCGAGAGTGAACACGTGTACGTGCTTACTAACGTCACCTGCTAATGATCTTTTTAATGTTTTTAACACGTTTTGTTCACACAATAACTAGTATATGTTAGAACGCATTAGAAAAATTAATCTATTACTTAAAACACTTAAATATAGATAATAGTTAACGTCGTTAATAGTCAACTAACATAGGTATCACAAAAGAAGGAAGTAACACAAAAAACAATGAAACATTTGTACCTACGCCGCCATTACGGCTAAACATGTAGGACTTAATAAAATTAATAACCTAACATCTTGCATGCACATGTATGTATACATGTATAACTCATGTTTAAACAAATAAATTTGATTTGATTTGATTTGATTTGAACACGATGACCGCTTGCTTTTCTGACACTCCTTCCCTATACAGAACAACACGTGCAAGGCTGAGATATCACCCTCATACCGTGCAAATAATTCCATCTAGAACCAAGCGGTTCGGTGCCTCTTTTCTTTGCCGCACCATCAACACCTGGAATTCTTTACCAGCTCACGTATTTCCTTCCTCATATAGTTACGAGTACTTTAAGCGGGGCGTGAAAAAGCATTTGATGAGGCCGTCAAGCTGAGTGCCACCATTGTGGCACTATCGGTGTTTGCAATGGTGACTCCCATTCCAGAGACATTGCCTTTAGCTTACCATCAGGCGATGTGAAGTCATGTTGACGTGACCAACATAAAAAACCCAGTAAGGTATTTTTTAGAAATCACTTTTTTTGAGAAGTGATTTCAGAAAAATGTCACTTAATGCGTTTTGATTTGTGGCAGCCGATTGCCAAGTGGCAAATAACTTCTACTTACAATCGGTACATCGTCTGTTGATGATACCCGCTGATACAGTGCGATCTATGTTGTATAATGTTTAGTCCAAGTATTTACTCTTATATAACTTATTTCTACCTAGAACAGCTGGCTCTAGTGATAATTTCCGTCTTTGTACTGAATCAAGGACATTTTAATAATGTTTATTAGATTGAGAATTGAGGGCACTGTTTCCTTACAAATGTCGCTCATTTAACTAAACCCGTTTGAATTTTTTGAATACTTAAGTATATTTTATCCGTATTCTGCAACCCATAACATAAAGCTAATTAAGCTACTTAACTTTGAGTTTAGATAGCGCTGTTTAAAAAAGCTGATTTTTATAGCTTTTTTTTACTTAGCCTTTCAACCAAACATAGACAGCGCTGAAATTGGTAGCATTTGGGTGTTTATATACCTCTGTAGACCTCTTCAGGGATATAAAAGCGTCAGTATATAAAACAGAATAGCCGGCTTTACACGGGCAGTCTATCGAGAGTGTAAACGCGAGTGAAAATCGATTCGCATGTGAAAAAAACGCGCGTGTAAATAAGGTTGGAAGAGAGAGGGTAAGAGCGTGCGCTTCATGCCTGTCGTGCACGCGCATTCACGTTCTATGTTGTTGTCTCTCTTCCCTATACACAGACTATACACAGATTTTTCCGATACGTCAAAAAGGATCGCACGTTATCGCGCACGAAAGATTTAGTTTATTTTTTTTATTTCTTTAACTTCATGCACAAGGTACATTGGCGAACTTAATGCCTTTTTTGAGTTTACTTTGATCTTAAAAAGATAATCGCGCACGATTGCGCGTACGAGCATTCCGTCATGCAATCCTGGACGCTCTTAGAACGCGCGATAGACTGCCCGTGTAAAGCCAGCTATTCTTACATCATAAGTGCAATAAGAGTTCATCGTTCTAAAACCAGTTTGCACCTGTAAGTAATGGGGTAATTAACCTCACTAACTACACTACAGATAAGGTCCCTTCGATAATATTTTAACAAAAGCAAAACTATTTCATAATTAAATACATAGCGATTTTTAAACAGTCTATTCTATATGTGAATGAAAAAAAATAAAAAAAAATCAGAAAGTCTATTCTATAGTCTATTACTATTTTAAATCAGATCAAGACCTTTTCATTAGAGAAAACCGCATCGAAAACCGTTCAGCAGTTTTTGCGTCCGTCGCAAACAAGCAGAAAAAATTCCAAAAAAATAATTTTATGTTCAGAATCGTTCATTTCAAGTAACCTGTTGATTTTTAAATATCTGCAATGTAACAACTAATTTTATATAATAATGTGTGTATTGTGTTTCTCAGAATTAATAAAAGTTCTACTAATTTCTTCTATGTATTTAAAACTGTAGAGGTAAAAACTAAAAAATATAGGGTAAAGCGCCTTATATGGCAAAATAGAGCAACAAAGGAGATGTTTCACAAATGTATGGACCTTCAGACCTTGGGCCCCATAATTGTACACTACTTAGAAAAATAGCAATGTACCTAGTTTTCATTTTTCATTATTCAATTCTTTTAATATTGCCTTGTATTATGGGCGGAATCTAACTAACTAAATAAACACTTTCTTGCAACACAAACAAACATGGCGGACTAACACTATAAAAATGTACTCATAATTTATTTTTTTGAAACATTTTGAAACAAATTTATTTCCAAAAAACAATTTAACATTTTGAAAAAGCTTCCCGTTGGGATGGGAAAGGATCCCGTTAATTTATGCCCTTGAATTTCGGAGGCGAATAAATATAATTGTATTTTTGCTAATAACTGGTATTATTTCTCTTTTTTTCTATATGGTGTACAATTAGGGGGCCCAAAATGAAACATCTTCTTTAATAACAATCGATGAATATTTCAAATAAATGTATTTTTAATCTGTCTACCTATAATAATAATAAAATGACACTAAATAAAGGGTGTATCCCATCTGCCCCGGTGACTTGGCCCGGTGCCGGGCCATATGGGAAAAAAAAGTTTTAACTGGCCCGTTGATATGTTGACCGGGCCAGATGACACAAATCAAGTGCCAACGTCCCCTGTGAGGGGAAAATAGAGGATACGCCTCGTAATTTTTTTTATAGGTATATAGGACTCGTCAATTTGACTTCACCTCGCCTGATGGTAACTTTAACTTCAGCTTACCATCAGGCGAGGTGAAGTCAAATTGACGTGTCCTATATATAAAAAAATTACGAGGCGTATCCTCTATTTTTCCCTACCGGGGACGATGGCCCTTTATCTGTGTCATCTGGCCCGGTCAACATATCAACGGGCCAGTTAAAACTTTTTTTTCCCATGTGGCCCGGCACCGGGCCAAGTCACCGGGGTAGATGGGATACACCCTAAATAAATACTCAAAGACAGAATCCATTAAAAGCAGTTTTACTTTATTGTCAAAAAATATCATAAGATTATTTTTTCTTCACAGGCTCTAGTAACTACACATTAACAGGTGTCACGCTAGTAGTAAACTACACAATCTAATTACATATTCACTTCACAGATAAAATATCATAAACAATACTGCCGTAGCTAATTATATGTCATTGTTACTGAATACAACATTGTTCTTGAAGGTAATTACGTCTTGCGGCCATCTTGCGGCTGTAATTTTACAAAAAAAATATATTTCTCAGTTGCCTGTAATGGTGGAAACACACTTCGCTATTTCGCCTTTATTCACGTGTACTTATAAATCGAAATGGGGAGGGTTTATTTGTCTATATTTGCTTTATTCGCAGGAATATCCATCCTAGTCACTCTTCTATGACGACTTGTGTAGAGTTTAGTCACATAAAAATTTCTCCGAATATAATATAGGCGAATAGCGAATAGCGAAGTGTGGTTCCACCATAAAATACATACACAAGATGTAGATAATGTTTTACATAGCAATGAATTATGTATGGTACTGACACAGACGGATAAACAACCTATTGTTTTCTAGAAGTAGATTACATGGGCCAGGCCGTCTCGGTTTCGTTGAGTTCTTACTTTTTTTTTTAATTAGACACGTCAACATGACTTCACCTCACCTGATGGTAAGCTAAAGGTAGTCTCAGGAATGGGGTCACCATTACATACACCGATAGTGCTACAGTGGCGGCCCTCAGCTTGACGGCCTCATCTAATGCTTTTTCACGGCCCGCTTAAAGGACCCGGGAGTGTAGGAGGAAGGAAACATATGCGCTGGAAAAAAATTCCAAGTCTTTATGTTGCGGCAAAGAAAAGATGCATTACTGCTGCAAAGAGATGTTGGAAAAGTAATAGGATAGGTTTAGCATACTTCCGTGCCGTAAAAGTGAAGATTGCAGAACTATCTACGTCTTCATTAGGGCAGGCCACCCCCTGGCCTGGGGCTAGTCATAAACTGCGTCGACGCTAGTCGTAGAATTTATTTGGGGGATATTTTGATCCCCGAAAACACATTGGGGCTATTACATATTCGCCCGTGGGGGTCATACAAATCGATTAAAAGACGGGACTGGGGTCTCAACACAACGCTCCTATAAAATATCTATGTGTTTATCCGCATTCTAGAATCCATAGAAATTAAGTAAAAACTTGTTTAAGTTAACCGCTTGAATGTATTCACATTGCCGTTGGCCATTATTAGGTTTTCTTTTTTTTTCACAATTATTTTTATATTCTACTAGCTGTTGCCCGCGGCTCTGCCCGCGTGGATGTCGAAATCCGTTTCAAAAACTATCCTATCTCTCAAGTTGGATCGAACTGCACATGGTGTGCGAATTTTATTATAATCGGTTAAGGTTTAGGAGTCCATTGAAGACAAACATTGTGACACGAGATTTATATATATTAAGACTAGTCAAGCCCTTTCATTTGATATTCAGTTGCGGAATAATATTATGTAAGCCGCCATTAGCGGTGGCCTATCTTGGATTTACAATGATACAGAATAGGTTAACTTTTTACCCGACTGCCGAAGAAAGGAGGGTAATGTTTTTATTGTCACCAGAACTAAAGATATATGTGCCAAATAACAGAACAATCCGTCCATAAGAAGGGGATCAATTTTCAATTACTAGATTCGACCCAAACAAACAGGTCAAGTTAATTAAAAGCGTTTAATAAAAAAATAAGCTAGTTTAACTATGCTTACTTTGGGTCTAGATAGAGCTGTTTAAAATGTCTTAGAATTAATTTTTATTACAAATGATAAAAAATGGATTAAAACTTTATCTTTTTGAATTTATTTCATGAATAAACGAATTTAGTGCAAAAACCATTAACACCATCTACCCATGACACAGAAACCATCTTAGTCATAAAACGTTAAAGTGTGCTAAGCTACAAAATATTTACTTTTTCGCTCGTGGCATCATCACTACATAGTATAAAACAAAGTCGCCTTTTCTGTCCCTATATCCCTATGTGCGCTTAAATCTTTAAAACTACGCAACGGATTTTGATGCGGTTTTTTCCAATAGATAGAGTGATTCAAGAGGAAGGTTTATATGTATAATACATGCATCATATACTAAGGCTAATTTAGTATCAGCATTGCACCCGTGCGAAGCCGGGGCGGGTCGCTAGTATCTATATAAATAAAAATCAATTAGTCTATACCTATCTGGCTAATTGCTGTAGTATTTGTAATAGTTAAACAGTTCTGTATTTCTTTTTATTCATACTAGGTAGGTACTTAGGTGGCAGACAAGCGCACCTACTTAACAAATTTGTAGAACTACCTAAGGATGTGATCAAAAAACCCCTGTAACTCAATATTCTTGATGTGTAGGTATAGGTACTTGACGACATATCAACAACTTTTGCCCGTAATACGGCAATTAAAAATAATTTGTTAAAGAAAAATATTCAGGTACCTAATATTGTAATTTGTTATCTATATCTATACTAATATTATAAAGAGGAAAGATTTGTACCTATGTTTGTATGTTTGTAATGAATAGGCTCCGAAACTACTGGACCGATTTCAATAATTCTTTCACTTATAGAAAGCTACACTATCTGGGAGTAATATAGGCTATATATCATCACGCTACTACCAAAGGGAGCGGAGCAGTGAGCATTAATGTCAATAAATCGGGCAGATTTCCATACATCTTTACTAATAGCAAGAAAAAATGTTGGAACAAAATCCGAATTCCACGCGGGCGGAGCCGCGGGCAACAGCTAGTTTTATTAATAATTTTATAAGTAAGATAATAATATTTCTGGTAAACAACGATTGAAGGTTGAAAAGGTGAATGTACTTTACAAATTAAAATATTTGATCTGTTGTGAGTTTAAGTTGTCACGTCAATAATTACTTCTCCTCGCTTGATGGCCATCACCATTCATCCATCTTATGCTATAATGGTGGCCCTCAGCTTCTTTCTTTTTTTCTTTTATTGAGACACAAAACAGCTATACATTGTATCACTGACTTAATTAGCAAAATTTTATAAATGGTTAACCCACAATTATTTCCGCAGAATAATTTTTAGGTAGAAGAAAGCTAAATCGTGCTATTCATAAGCCTTTAAGTGTAAATTTAGAAATAAAGTTTTTAAAGGTTCTGTATACTGTAATGTACTCTTATACCAACTTTACCTTTGGCTTACTATTAGGCGAGGTAAAGTCGTTTTGACTTATCATAATTATATAAAATACTAGCGTACCCGCGCGCGGCTCCGCCCGCGTGAATGTTGGCTATCACCACCAAGTCTTTTTTAAGCTGAGGGACTGCCCCAATGTACTAACTTTCAATGTCTATTCCTTCGCAATCAGTGGTTGCAGCTAAACGTATTCATGACTTATCATAATATATAAAATATATATTATTGTATAAAAAACTACTTTTTAATAAAAAAATAAACCAACTTTAAAATCATATTGCTGCATAAACAACGGCTCATACGTCTGCAAGCCCATTTACAGAGTACAGGCGAGATGTTATTGTACTGAAATTGCGTAAACAATGTCTGAAGATACTTGGGTAAATTTATTATTCTAAAAATTACTATAATTAAAATTAAACCAAATAAAACTAACACTAACATGCCTAAATATAGTAATTCATTAGCAGTAAGTAATCACGTGAAATGGAACGTAAATAAAAAAGGTCGCTAAATTTTTATTTTTTATTATTTCAAAATCTTATTTCTTATATAAACTTATAGTCATCCTCAAAAACAGTGCACAAGTGCTTGATAAACACCATATATTGTTCGCAAATGTGTAATATTGTTCGCGAATCGCGGATGTTAATGCAGCTGGCATTTATTGAATTCCGTTGTCTGTCTCCGAAATTTATAATCAGATCTTTACAAAATTTAAATGGGACCATTCCGAAATAAACTTTCTAACAAAATCCGTCTATATTATGACAGAGTTATACCCGATCATACACACGTATTATGAACCTCCTCATTTTAAGCAGTTGGTTAAAAATAGTTTCTGTAAACAATTATACTGGTTACAATGTTATTGTAGTGTAATATACGACTGTCTCCCGTTTCTCGTTACGAATACTAGGTAGGTATACGCTTAATATTTAAGTGTAAGTTCATGCTTGCTCTAACAGTTTTTTAACCGACTTCAAAAAAGGAGGAGGTTCTTAATTCGTACGCTATTTTTATTTTTTTCTATGTATGTTACGCGATAGCGGTGCCAAATTATGGATGGATTTTGAAATTTTTTTTTTGTTTGAAAGAGGCTACTTCTGAGGTGGCCCCATATCCAGGGTATTAGGATCTGATGCTGGGATCTTGGGATAATCGAGGAGAAATCATCAAATTTACGGCAAAAATTATATTTTTGATGCCTTTGTACTACTTAATAAACCTCATAAATAGGTATTTTTATATTTCTGTACACTAAAATGTAAATAATATTAGTTTGTGAAGTCGGTTTTTTAAACGTACTTAGTTATAATTTTGTTATAGGTATGTTTAGTAGATAATTCGACGTTACTCTTTAAAGAAGAGGTGACATACTATTGCCTATCCTGCGATGTGACTAAAGTGACCAGGTGGACATAGTGAGGTTTAGTGGGTATGCCCTTTAGGGAGAGTCCCACATAGGTCTACGGTTTTTCCCCAAACTCGGAGGCATCATGCATAAGCACGCATTCCTCACTTAAAAAAAAAAGAAGAGTTTTTAACTATGGCGTAGCACGCGGACATGTTGTATCGCATTTAGGTACTTGTTTTACACAGTGAGAAATGTTTTTAGATGTGACGCGAAGGTCACGCGTGATGGAACCGGCTCACGTTTCAATAAAAAGTACCTACAACACGATTTTTTGTGGAGCATCCGTTTATGTGCCGAATTTTGACGATATTATTTAGATTTGCCTGTTTTTTATTAGTTAGATAATAATAGTATCTTTAATACTAGCAACCAGGGACCCGGCTTCGCCCGGGTGTAAATTCCAGTTTTCCTATAAAATATATAGCCTATGACACCACGAATGATGTGGCTTTCTATTGGTGAAAGAATTAAAATCGGTTCAGTAGATCCCGAGATTACCGCTTTCAATTTAACAAACACACAAACTTTACCTCTTTATAATATTAGTATAGACAAGCTAAGCGCGTGAAATTTGCATTGCGTATAGCCTAGATCAAAAGTAGCATATTGATTGTGTTATTCTGGACCATAATTTATTCCTCTGTGCCAAATATCATCTAAATCCATTCAGCCGTTTTGCGTGAGTGAGTAACTTTTGGAGATACATAACTATTTGAAAAAATACTTGGCTTATAAATAACTTTTTTTGGCATTATTGTCTGTTTATTCGCAATGAACGGAAAAGCAACTGAACTGATCTATCGTATGTTTTTTTTATACTACTTAGGTGGCAGACAAGTAACGACAATTGGTTGAGTAAAAACAGAGATTTGCTAAAAGTTACGACAACCATTCACGCTGGTGGAGCCACGGGCATCGGCTAGTAATAAAAAAAGAAAGAAATAAAGAGAAAGAAAGAGGAAGAAAGTTAAAGAAAGAGAAAGAAACAACCATTTGCGGACGACTGCAGTTGCCCAGCAGGGCAGCTCAACAATAGGGTTGCTAATAAGTATAATTATTTAGTTAAGTTACGTCAAGTTTATCCCCAGTAGCTTAACATAAGAAAGTGGTCAAATCCTCAATAACATAGTAATGGGTTACCTTGACGCAGAAAAATACGGATCTCAATGTTTGAATTCAAAATTTGTTCAGTTGGAATTTTTCTTCAATTGACGTCTTGTATTTGCTATACCTACATACATATATTTCTTTAAAATTACTTCGCGATCTTAGCAAAAATTCTGTATATCTGTAGTAGAAGTAAATTACAAAGCGATTAGTCACAAGTAGCATGAATAAATTGTGAAAAACTTGTAAAGAGCTTGTTTGCTACCATCACTAGATGGCATTGTACCTCCCGGCTTTATGTCAGCGTTATTAGACCCGAGAATACGGGGCCGAGGACGGCCTCTGTGACGTAGCGGTAGTGCGTGCGTCTGCTACGCAGGGAGTGCGGGTTCGATTCCCGCTCCGTGCAAATTATTTGTATGCATGAATGTCTATTTGCATTGGTCTGGGTGTTTCTACGTATAATACCTAGCTATGTAGGTATGTACAAAATAAAAAAAATATACCTAAGTATGTTTATCAGCATTCTAGAACCCATAACACAAGCTAGTTGAACTATGCTTACTTTGGGTCTAGGGAGCGCTGTGTAGAATGTCGTAGAATATTTATTTATTATTTATTTAATAGAACCGCCCGCGCCCTACAGAAGACCGTGGCCATAATAACTATCAGGTTGTGTTCCCGCCGCCGCGCCGCGCCGGTAAGGTAGCCAGAGCTCACTGGACCCCTCCTTCCATCCCCCATCTCTTCCTAGTCCTTCCCTGCTTCAGAGTCGGTAGCGCGAGTGTGGCGCCCCGGGCCTGGTGTTGCACCCGTCCATAGATCACAGTGACCGCTTACCATCAGGTGGGCCGTGATTGGAAGTAGTATAAAAAAGATGTTAGCCAGCAGTGAATGACTTAATGACTGTCACATATTTTTTATTCAAAGTCATGACTGCGGATATAATTAGCAATGAGTAGGTACCTACTTAATGTCTCTGCTATTTTAAGCTTTAGACATCAATTAGTGTGTTAAACGTATAATAAAAGACTACTCAGGTGATTAACTGAATAGCTTTTGTTTGGTAGTTCCCTGTAGAACTTACAATAGCCATGAAAACACATCTATACTAATACCTACTTAAAAAGAAATACAGTTTGTGTGTTTGTACTCGTATATTTCAGAATCACAGAATCCCTCCAGTGAGCTCTGGCTACCCTACTTACCGGCGGGAACACAACACGATGTTTCAGTAGGGCGGAGGTACTACCCCAGTCGGACTGCTTATTTTGGACGGAATATACCGTCGTGTCCTACCTCCAGTAAATCAATGGTAATAATCAATGGTGGTATCAAAAATCAAACAAAACCAGGGCACGCAGTCAAAACAATGATTAGGTAAACATGTCAATGTCGATCTTGTGTGATTTATAATCTAACTCGTCTAGACAGTACAATGAAAACGTCAGTTATCACCTCAGATAAATTTCTGTATCAATCTCAAATAGAAAAAAAATATCAAGTGGAAACTAACACTTAAGATAAAGGCGTCGCTAAACTAGAGTATTTTAAAATGTGCTAAAATAAATGCTTGATAACACTGCTGTCGGATACGTCAAATTTGCTCGATCAAGCGAGTTGATGACAAAAATAAATAGGTAAGTGCCAACTCGCTTGAATGAAGAACATCCATGTGAGCCGGTTAATTAAAAGTTATCATTTTTTTATATATGTCGGTCACGTCAATATGACTTCACCTCGGAATTCAGGGTTTGAAGCCCACTCAGTGCAAATATGTAAATTTCCCTTAAATTGGGTTTCTATTATTCATAAGAAAATATCAAAGTATGTTTATCTATTCTCTATAACCTATATTTAGTGGTTAATTAATTCATGTTTACTTATATAAAGCGTAGAATGTCCTAGAACGTCATCACAAGTGTTCTGATTTAATACATAAAAGTTCAAGAAAAAAAACCATTATATAATAATAAGATTATACGATACATATAGTTTTAATATGATCAAGATTAGAAATACGCACAAATACAGGTTTGGTAGTTAGCCAAACACGCGCTGGATACGGCTACAAATCAGTAATTAAGTCTAAAAAAAATGATATTTTTAGCACATGATTTCGAGATGTGCTTTCAAAATTAGACATTATACTTACAAATATCACATGGAAAATTTTAATCTTTTGAACAGGACGTTTTAGATTATGGAAGTTGAAGAAGTGAAAGGAGTATGCCAAGATAGCTACCCCAATGGGAAAAAGGCGTGATTTGTATGAATGTATGTAAAAATCTTTTTTGCGTCAATCAATCACTCAATCATCTATTAATTTACGTCTCACCCTGGAACCGTAGACTTATTCGTCAACTGGCTTAAGTGGAACATGTTCGCTCGCACTTTCGAGCGAATTGACACCTTATAATAATACTGAGTTTTGATATTATACAGCCACAGATGTTATTCCATTTACAATTTTTTTTGTGACATGTCAGCAGCCTGTGGTGTCGTTGACCTGATGATAAAAAGACCTCTACTGATTGTCTTTATTTATATACCTACCTGAATTCAAACACATTTTATACGATTATTGAAAAACATCATTGTATTCAAGATAAAAAGTGTTTTTTATTCATAACTCTGTAAAATTAACTTCAGTTATTCGCTTTTAACACGCTTTTATTTACTTCATATTTGCATGTTTGTCTGTAACGAAATATTTGAACATTATTTTGGAACACATGAAAAATAATGACGAATTGTTTTGGACAAGATTTAGAATTTTGCAAAGTTGTCAAGAATTGTTTGAAAAAGCGTGGAATGTTTGAAACAATTTACATTGAGCAACCCATGCTTTCGATAACAAAATTTATGTTTTGTGGCGTCATAAAATTCCTCCGCATCATCGCTGACTGGTATTGTGCCCAGAAGGCTGGCAGCATTGCCACGCTGAATGGCAATGCTGATTCTTTGTGAAATTCATGTTTTGTTATTCACTTTATTTTATAATCTGTAATCCATTACGATTTTTTTTGCACTTTTATAGATAAGTATTCTCCTCCTCCTAGGTCTCCTCTCCCGGCCGGCCGGCGGACTTTCCTAAATTCATCGTCATATTTTCCCTCCTTTCCTACAGTAGGTAATACGCGACCGATATTATTGCTATTGTAAGCGTTCCTAGGTCACAATAACGAAGTAGTCCACTTAGAGCACCTATCCGAATACCACCTAGCCTAGTCCACAAAGAGTACCTTTCAAAATTATGTGCAGGTGCTCTTTGTGGACTAGATTACGTGCTTTTCGTGCAGATGCTATTCGGATAGGTGCTCTTAGTGGACCACTTCACAGTAACCGGCTAACTTCAAAAGGACAGTATGTATGACAGTATTATCGGTGTAACAAAAAACTGTTTTAACTTTTATGTTTTTTATATTAATTTAACATAGCAATTAATTAAAACGATGTAGTTACTCGGTACATCCCCGTGTGAATTTAACATAATGTCAAGAATTTAACTATTGTTTCAAAACTGGTTATGAGAATAAAATTATCATAGATTATAATTCCAAGATACGTTTTGAAAAGGATGTTAACTAGATGAGTTGAAAAGATATATATATGCTAGTTTTAAGATAAGAGTAGGTATTATAGTTACTACATTAAATAGAGAATATAAAATTAAATGAAAGGACAAACAAAGGTACGTTGAGAGAAAATGAATAATTACAAGATAATACAAGATACTCGAAGTTGTGATAAGATTTAATATTTAATGTTAAGTTAATAATAACAACCTTTTGTCTTACGGGTATCATAAAATTGTAAAGTAGCTGTGTCTGTGCATTGCAGATATTAAAAAAAAACTTGGGTTATGTTAGGTATATGAACTATTAAAAAAAAGAAAACTAAGAAAAATAAATTTTTGGTAGGTATTTTTTTTATTTATCGGCGATGTGTGTACAACTAAAAATGTGATGTGCGTAAAACTATTGAATAAATGATGCAGTGCTTTTTGTTTGAAAGGTATGATCACAATCGCTTGAGTAAAATCGAAGATATAGCCAAAAATCGCGAATACCGACGTCTACGCATGTGGAGCCGTATCATTTAGTAGTCGTATGATCATTTTATAGACTTTATTATTAATTAATTAATCAATATTTAAAATCAGTTATGTTATATCTACCAATTAATCATTAAAAGGTCACTTGATTTAAAAACTATCTTTCGAGAATATATAATCCTCACATACCAATTACTGGACAGCATTTTACCTAATCAAATCAATTAAGGTCAGTGCGGGGAAGTGTAGCTATGAGGCAAGTGTAACTGCCCTTTATATTACGGAAACTATTAGAGCTTTTGATGAAAGTGCCATCTGTTTTTGTGTGGAAACCAATATCTAATTACATAATTTAAAATTAGATGGCACTGGTCAAACATTTATGAAGTTATCGCCATTTTAAAATATGTCACATTTTGTAAGACGAATTAGAGTTCACATCACCTATTTGAATCCATAAAAATCTTGGTTTTTTGTGTAAATCAGTGTATTTTGTACTCATAAGTGGTTAATATACTAATTAAACTTATTATTACTCCTATAATATTGTCGGAATTGTTGAAAATGAGAGAATTACGTCCATTCAAAAAATCGAACCTCTAAATCAAGTGACTGGGAAAGTGTGTCTACTTTCCATGAGGCAAGTGTGTCTATATGACACACTTGCCCCAAGTCAGAGGTTAAAAACATTGAGTTTGATTTAATTAATTATATAATTTCTAAGGCAAAGTTTATAATTTTGTTTGTATAATAGTTTGTAATTTTGTTTGTAGACAGTAATCTTAATTATTTATTTCGTTAACAATTTTATATTGTATTGGATTAATTATCTCTGGAAGGTTGTAGGTACCTGTACACACTAAAAGTGTTAGTCAGTAAGCAAGGTAAAATTTTAAATATGTTGATATTTTCTGTATGATTTAGTTACTTATTAGCTTTGTTTAATTTTTATGGAAGATACTAAAATTTATTTTATTGATGAAAAATAAATTTTCTTGTAGAAACAAAAAAAAATGTAGGAACAAGAAAATTTACCTTTATATTTCATTTGAATACCTACTTACCTTTCAATTAGTACCTTTTAATATTACTAACATTAATTTTACTAAACTCTAAATAAAAGTGAAGATTATCCATTAGCTATGACTTTTACCTAAAAATGTTTTCTATCCCTGCCCAACATAATATGACACACTTACCTCATAAATTTTACAACCTTGAAAGATTCATACACAGTATATTACGTAGTATTAACATCAATTGATTCGTTCACATGATCGAGTAGCTTATACACTGCATTTCTAAATTATAAATAACTGTCTATTGTACACGAAAGACATAGTCACACTTGCCTCACTTTGTTGGGGAAGTGTGTCTACCATAGTACTTTACAATTAGTACTTAAAAACTAATTCCTAATGAATATTATTGACTAAAACACTTTGTTTTCAGCCAATTATGAACCATATCATGTTTTGTTTGCACCGGGATTTACAAATTATACCTAAAAATATGTGATTTTTATGTTCAAAGTAAACTTCGCAAAAAGTATGACACACTTCCCCGTACTGACCTTAATGGAATAAATAATGAAACAAATGTTTATAAAAAAAATATCCATGGCTGGTGTTAATTAGTTATTTTAATTAAATCTTTAGTAATCGACAGCTAGGATTCAAGTTGTATAATAAGATGATTTATCAACGTAAGTACAGTAATTTGTTTTACCAAGCAGGATCTTGTCGCAAACAGGTTTAGAGATTATATTTATTTAATTCAATTGTATTTACTATGTCTTTAGAAACAAAGACATTGTTTTTATTCGTATACAACGTGTTGATTTATTTGCATTTGAGCATCCTTCACAGGGGGCTTGAGCTACTTATAGTCATCACAAATTCACCAGTGCATTGAATATTAGGACTTCGTTCACGTAATTCACGGGCGAAAACATTGATCAGCTGACGCGCACACTACCTACTTTTATGGACTTAGGACCGGCGGAATATCTTATTACCTAACTAGTAGATAAGTAGGTACTATAAGTGAAGTCAACCAAAGAGTATAAGTAGCTCAACCTCCTTCACAGGATGAAGGATGCTCAAATGCAAATCAACACTTTGTATTAAGGAAGGTCTGAAAGATGTGTCAATAAATGAAAACGGTGTAGGACTGATCTAGCATGGATGAGTAGATATGTTGTTAGATAGGTGTGTGTAACTGCTTCATGAGTAGAGGTGACTAGGAAAAGATGAATGGATTGCGTGAAAGAGGTCATGACAAGGAAAGAAGCAACTAAGGAAATGACGTCGGACATGAAACCATGGCAGAAAATGTCTTTGGGTCAAGGGCACGCAGATAATGATGAATTTCAGGGTCGCATTATTATACACACGTTACAGAGGCAAGACAGGACGGTATCTGCCGAATCGAACTGAGCAGTCCGTCTGCGGTAGTACCTCCGCCTTACAGAACACCGCAGCCATAATAACCATAGTGTTGTGTTCCCGGCGGTAAGTAGGGTAGCCAGAGCTCACAACCCCCCCCCCCCCCTCCTCACCCTCCCAATCCTTTCCCCTTCAGGGTCAGCAGCACGAGTGTGACGCCCCTAATGTTGCACACGTTCATAGGCCACGGTAACAACTTCCTATCAGGTGGGCCCATGTGGTCCCATTAAAATATTCAGGACTGAAATCAATCTCTCCTGCAAACTGGTATATCTGCTGATTGACGGATGAGCCTCTGGCTATAACCTTTCGGAATTGGGAGACTAGACGACAGTCGCTCCCATAAAAACGTATAGTCTAAAACAAAACAAGAAGAAGGAATTACCAGACCTTGAAAGTCAAGTCAAATTTAAAGTCAAAAATCATTTATTCTGTATAGACCATTTTAAGCAGAACTTACAAAACGTCAAAATCAAAATTATTTAAAACTAGAAGCAAATAGACCACCGCACCGGTTCGAAACGCGGCCCAGACCTGAGAAGACTCCGGCAAGAAACTCAGCGGGCTGTTCTTTTTCGCTATATTTACAATAAAATACATATTATAATGTCATGAAACGTTATGATGACGAATGAGTCAGGCAGAGTGATCAAATCATGCTAGTTCCACGTGTGAAAACAATTGTTTATTCGCGAACACAGTAATGCAATGTTTTATTATTTATCTTTACTTGTCAACCTAAAACCTGTTTCAAATCGAGGTTAGGAGGTACGAAGCCTTCATCAGCCAACCTTCATTTTATCACTAAACAGAACATTAGACAATATATGTTTCCGTACTTTATAGTAATTTTATCACTTTCTCCTACAGTCATAACATACATAACATAAACTCAAACCTATATGTCCTGCTGCTCCTCCTGCCATAGTGAGTTCGTTTGACTTTGCAATTTGCCAATTAATAACTCGAGTTATTCATGATAAGGATTGCCTCCGTTCTTACTTTTTACGGAAATAGTCTACACAAGTTTGAAAGACGCGACCCTGACTACTCGAGATATTTGTTGTGTCCTTTAATTTAGAGGACAGTGTGTGCTGTCACTTTTTTGGTAGAGTCAGCAGTACGATACTGTTTACGATGCGCGTCATGTTTTAATATTGATGGTGGCGAAAGAATTAACGCATAGGTATAATAGAAGCCTTACTGGCAATTTTTTTATATATCTTCGGTGGATGACATGCACTCGGCCCCTTTTTTATCGTGCGGCCCATGGATACTACCCCGGTCGGCCATCGGGGGTGGTTATGTCGGGATCGAACCCTGATGCACGTTATATGATATAGCCCCTGACAGAAAGAAAGAAATATTAATTTATTTGGTGCATAATCGAAAAGTGAAACAATGCATAATTACATTAGGTTCATTGAAGACTGGACGCATGCCTTCTCACAAAGAATAGGAAGCAGTCACTACGGCCAGTGACTAATTGACGGACGAAGCTTTAGACGCTCTAGTCCCTCTCATAAAAGCTGTACTTACGGATCAAATCAAAGTGGACCCCATGTTGCAAGGTGAAAGCCGGCTTCTGCTGGAATAACGAGGAAGAGACCTTTCGGTACCTTACAACCCGGCGTTTGATGAGAAAGAGAGCGGTGGCGTACGGTTTTAGTCGGTTTAGGGACAACCACCCTCGCAGGCTGCAGCGATAGTATTCGTGGGGGTTTCCCTACGAAACAAAGGGTGCACTCTCCCTAATAGGGGCCAGTGGTGACAATGTCTATAGAAAAGTAGAAAGTAGTCGTAGATCGCTGTGACCATCATATCAAATAATTTCTATGAACACAAGCCGTTATACAACCAATATGGCACCTCTCTCTCGGCTCTCACAAATCTCTCTTAAGAGCGGCGTAGTAAGTTCTAGAATCTATTGCTATTAATAGAGTTAGATTGACAAAGTCCATATCCAAAAGGATTTGTACTCGCAACCAGTCCTTTCTAGAAAGAATTTCGGTAGATGCCCCAGCTTCGCTCCATTATATATGTGTAGGAGAGTTCTGAATATCCAGAGCGTGTCCAGGTAGCTCAAACGGTCGAAAAGAATGGAAGGGGTAGGCAGAGGTGTTAGCACCCACAGCGGGAACACAACACGGTAGTTATTATGGCCGCGGCGTTCTGTAGGGCGGAGGTACTACCCCAGTCGGACAGCTCATTTCGGATTGAAGATACCGTCGTCGTTTCCTACCCCCATTAATCTACACGGAACCACCTCCGCGACCAATGGGACCCGTACTTGAACCCACTAAGACCTCACGCCGTCTAGGGTCTTCAGACGCTGGGGACGTAAGGTGGCCCAAAAATAATTGTTAGTTTGTTGACATTCTCACTTATCTCTGTGATATTTTAATAATTATTGTAATTAATTGGATTAACAATCGAATTATTATAAATATTTGTAATTTGCACGCCTATGGTTTAAATACCAATACTCTGTACTCATATTCTAAAATAAATAAATGATTGATTGATTGATTGATTGAAGGTATTGCCTTCGCACCCTGGCTGACTCAGGACCATCTTATATCAGATATAGATTCTAGAGAGGGTCCTCTAGTGTTTGGGAACCACGGTGTCCGCGGTAAAAGGGGTGCGAACGTGCCCTCTGCTAGTCAGAGGGACACGCAAAAAGCCTTCAAGCAACCCCAGTTCTATCTAAATCTATAGGTAAATTAATTTAATTATATATTTCTGTCAAGTTCTCATTATGTTCACGATAGAGTAGAATGTAAAGCCAGTTCATCCTTAATTCATAATATTACAAAAACTGGTATCATAGCTGTTACTTAATTAATGACTATTGTATATTTTATGGTGATGGTATTGCTTATATAATGACAATCATTAGTTTTTTTTAGGAAAAAAAAAATCAAGTTTTTCTGTTGGGCAAGTGAAGTAGTATGGAGTGGTAGTTTAGTGGTTCAGGAGATAACCGTGCAATCGAGAGGTCACGGGTTCGAATCCTGATTGAGGATTAATAGCAAATTGGTTACCAGAATAAGGTGTTAATTTAAAAATATTGCGCTCATTAGATTTCACTCAGAAACATTCATTTTTATACCACTTAGGTGGCAGACAAGCACACACTTGTTAAATAGATTCTTAAATTTGCAAATGGTTAAGAATTATCGATAAAATTCAATTGGTTAATGGACACAAATTTATATTCAGTCATAACTTGTATGGCGTATAACGAAATATACTTGAAATTGTTTTCCCTAAGTCATACATTTCATAGAAAATTTTACATAATATTTTAAATCAAGATTTAAAGACTTTTTTAGATATTGGGCACGTCAATATGACTTCACCTCGCCCGATGGCAAGGTAAAGATAAAATAAAAAAGATAAAAATGTGAAAAAAGATGTAGAATAAATAGGTCAGTGTCCTATATACTTAATCAATTATCTTATCAGTTAATATTTTCACCTATTGTAATAAATACCTCAATTTGTATTGTTTCAAATTGCACCCCTTTTCAAAACACACTCAATAAATCAAAAGCACCACAACTGTGGAACAATTTGTTTCAAAGGTCATACAGGTCAGATCACTTACCAGTGATTTCCAACGCCTCATCGTAGCTGTAAGCCGCCTTCTCATCAGGTCTGGTAGCACTCATCTCAATATCACCTACATTTTTGATAACGTACTTCATTTTATTATGAGGTGCCATTTTAGTTCAAAACAAGGTGAAAAGTCTTTTCTATTTTTAAAATTTTAATTATTTATCTTGTTTTAAATATCATTAGATTAGTCTTTTTAATATCACAAATATAATAATAATTATTATTTACATAAAAGTTAAAACTAATTTTTATTTATTTTTCGAAGTCAAAATTTATCAATAATGTTCACTTCGCGCTCGATATTTAAATGCGACGTTGTTATATATTAAAAAAAAAAAATTAACTATATCTACATGTCTGTTCTCAAACAATACGGACGTTCGACTGACTGGCTCGTCAAAACACTACTCAGAAGGCCGTACGCAACGTTATCAAGCCGTGTTAACGCGGTGCTGCAATTTTCTTAATCGAAGTCATTAACTAATACTATAAAACCTAGGAACAGTTTGCACTGAAGACGAGACTAAGTGGTACAAAAAAAAAAGACTGTCACAAAAATGTCAAAGTCAAAAAGTCAAAGTCAAAAATCATTTTCTGGATAGACTATTAAATGCGGCACTTGCAAAAACGTCAAAATTAAAAATATTTAAAATTAGAAGCAAATGGACTACCGGTTCGAAACGCGGCCCAGACCTGAGAAGACTCCGGCAAGAAACTCAATGGCGGCAAGTAATCATAGAAAAGTATGTAAAAATAAAAATTCGGAAAAAAGGAAATTGGCGGATTACCTACACGTCTAGGACAATTTTAATTTCGGATAAGATCGTGTGTGAATATTCTTTCTTTTTTTTATACTACTAGGGTGACTGACAAGCGCACGGCTCAACTGATGGGAAGCGGTCACCGTGGCCTATGGACGTGTGCAACACCAGGGGTTTCACATTCGCGCTGCCGACCCTGGTAGGGGGGTTGAAGAGTTTGAGCGGGGTTGGAGAAGATTAGGGCGATGTGAGGGGGGGCGGGGGGGAACACAACACGTTGGTTACTAAGCCCGATGTTCTGTAGGGTGGAGGTACTACCCAGTCGGACTGCTCAGTTCGGACGGGAGATACCGTCGTATCCTACCTCCGTAAACTATTGTGATACTACGGTTAATACACTATTTCACTATACAAGAAAAGTTACATTTTTTTCGCGTTGTATTCTGCAATGCGTGCCGTCCACAGGTTTTATATATTCACGATCGATGTATAAAAAACAATCGCCTTCTTACAAAGAATGTTATTATTCACGGGGTCAACAGTGATTTAAATTATTTCACACCTCTTTTTTACTGTTGCGTAATTAAGGTAGCGTGATTAGACCATCAAAGCGTGGTTTATCGTTGGAAACGATGTCATTCTAACAACAATGTAAGGGGTAATTATGTGTAAGTATGTAATTTGTATGTGCATAATCCATGATAATAAAGATATATAGATAAATACATAGATACGTTCTATGTTAGGTATAAGTAACTGGGTGCGGGCCGGAACCTTCACGCGGTGCACCCGGGCAACAGAGGCGAGCAGCGCCTCCCACTCGCCACGGGAGACGCTGCTACCTGCGGCCAATCCGGCCGGAGTGGTAGTGGCCCTCTAGAGGGCTGCTCCGAGGCTCTCCACGTGTCCCTCTGACTAGCAGAGAGCACAGTGGGGAGCCGAGCGGGGCGTGCTGATTGTCGAAATATATAGATACAGTAACATCAATTTTTGACGCTAACTGTACGAGTTGTAAATATTTAGTACCTACTTACCTAGAGGGACAAGAATAGGGGATTACCATTAGGTGGGTACATTCATGCCAACCACATCATCACGGTGGCTGATTTTCCTCATGATGTGACATCAAGTGGAACTAAGTCACTCAAGCGTTGAGTTAAGATATTATGAGGTTTTCCGTAATAATATTTACCAACGTCTTTAATACAACTTATTGTTTATTTTTTATTTTTTTAAGGTAAGACCGCGGTAGCCTAGTGGTCTGGGTAATGGACTGCTGAGACGATAGGTCTCGGGTTCGATCCCAGGTTCACCATGGCACACACCAATGACTTTTCGATGCTTTTCGAAGTTATGTGTGTATTTATCGCAGGTTTATAAGTGCCCGCTCCATTAAGACATGGAACTCTTTACCAACGCATGTGTTTCCTTCCTCCTATAGTCCCGGGGCCTTTAAGCGGGGCGTGAAAAAGCATTTGATGAGGCCGTCAAGCTGAGGGCCGCCACTGTAGCACTACCGGTGTGTGTGATGGTGACCCCAGTCCTGAGACTTTGCCTTTAGCTTACCATCAGGCGAGGTAAAGTCCTTTAAAAAAACCTTTTTTTGGAGTCAATGAATAAAGTAGGATAAAATCATGATGATATAAGAAAATTTAAGATAAAACTATATGAAAATGGTAACAAGGTTGGATGTTGAAATCTTATAAAAACATGTGATTGTTGTATGCTAGATTTGATACTAATGCAGCTGATGGATAGATTAGATTTAGGAATTTGTGACAGATTTTAGACAAATGATATAGGGAGAGATATTCACCGCGTAGTTCTATTATCTTTTTATCTATTCTTTAGTTTTGTGTACCGGTCATGGCCGATCGATATCATCATGGCTATCATAGCCGTAACCGTAATAATATTCACTTATAACGCTTAGGAAAAATATTCTTAAATCTGTAGAAAATAATATAATGTACCTAACTGAAGTATTTATTTTATATTTTTTTTTTATATACTAGGTACGTAGGTCGCAGACAAGACAGGGTATATTATTATGCGTGTATGTACGATACATGTAAAAAAATATATTTTTTTTAAATTTTACCTGTCTTCCTTTCTGTTTGAATGAAGTAATCTCTGGAATATCTGTGCCGATTTTGATGGGACCTTTATTGGCAGATAGGTATTTTAGGTGAGGCGGGGGAAAAGCTGAGGGCCCCAATTGTAATATTTATCAGTGTATGAACCTACCCCCATTCCTGAAACTTCATGTTTAGCTTACCAAGAGGCGAGGTAAAGTCAAATATTGACGTGTCCAGTGTAAAAGTGGGATGGTTTAAAATCTTATCTGTCTTCGAATTACTATTTATTCTTAGCATAGGTGTACTCAAATGCCTTGAGTATGGGCACACCTATTAGTCCATAATATAATCTATGGGCGCACCGTAAATGCAAATATTAGATCCTTATGTAAAGACGTTATATCCAATACTAGCTGACCCACCCCGGCTTCGCCCGTGGCGTATTTCGAACCCCGATGCACCCTTTTTAACTCACATAATATGCTGATAATTTATCAGTTTTCCCAAAATGTATGGGAATCTACCGGAATTGTTCACATTTAGGATTATTGCTCCGCTCCCTTGGGCAGTAGCGTGATGATATTCAGCCTATGACATTCACGGATAATGTGGCTTTCTATTGGTGAAAGAATTTTTAAAATCGGTTCAGTAGATCCCGAGATTAGCCCTTACAATTTAACAAATATGCAAACACACAAACTTTACTTCTTTATAATATTAGTATAGATTTGTAATAATTATATTCCTAATAGGATAACCAACCAAATGTACTTTCAATAAACAATAATGCGTGACAATTAGTTACTGTGACCGAAATCGGCTCTCAGCCGTGGTGAGTATAAACAGGCAGTCAAAAAAACACGGTAAAAAAATATCGGTGAAGAAAATATCATAGTGTCTATGATCTAGATATCAAGGATATTTCATCTTTTTAGTTGCACTGAAGCAAAAATTAATAAATCGAGATTTTTACATTACAGATACAGGGCTATTTGTTAAATAACTCTTCTTGGTAGTCGGGTAAAAAGATCTAGTTATAGGAGGTACTTAGGTTGTCATTATTAAGGGAGCACATTGATAAACCACAGTCATGGATCAGCCAGGGTGCAAGGAAAATGCCTGGGCCACTCCGCCATTTGAAGACCTGTGACAGCTAGCAGTTTTAGTCGGTTCGATTTCAACAAAACCGCCCCTTGTGGCCGACTAAACCTTCGGAATAAAGCCTCAATTGCAAGCTGGTATAAATAACAATAGCAACCCATTTATTTCCCACTGCTGGGCACGGGTCTCCTCTCCTCTAACGAGAAAGCTGAGAGGGTTTAGGCCTTAATCCACACACGCTGGCCTAATGCGGGTTGGTAGATCGGACATGTCCTTAGAATTTCTTCTAGGACATGTGGATTTCCTCACGATGTTTTCCTTCACCGTCAGCAGATGGTAAATCATGTGATTAGTACATAATGAATTCCACAAAGTGAAATTCACATTGGTGCTGTCCGGCTGGATTCGAACTCGGTACCTCTGAGTAGAGACCGCGTCCTTATCCATTCAGCTACCATCGCTATTGCAGCTGGTAATAATCGCTTACTGGACGAAGTTCTGGCGCAGGTTTTCCTCACGGATAACGAGGTCAAACCGCAGCCACTCCCATAAAAGCCATAAAAGTCCAAATGAGGCGAAAGAGTAATCGGGCTCCGATCTCTAAGGTACAGGGGTTATCACTTACCAACAGGTGAGATAATAGTCAAACGTCTATTAATAAATAAAAAAATATGTTATGTTAAGAGGTTATTAAGTTTTTTTGAATATATTTAGTTCTACAAATATCATCTATTCTGATCATCAAACATTCTTACTTGACATTTTTATTGCCACACCTGACACAAATATATCTTGTATTGCGCCATACTTAAACACTCTTACTATTCAAAGATGAAATATGTATTTCTAATAATAGAAGTTTTATCAATAATACTAGCTTTCCGCACACGGCTTCGCCCGAGTAGATGTTGTTTATCGTCAGCAAAAGTTTTTTAAGTGACTTACTTCAAATCAAAGGCACTTTCGAAGCATATCAATTCCATCAAGAACCAAGCGGTTCGGTGCCTCTTTTATTTGCCGCACCATAAAGACTTGGAATTCTTTACCAGCGCATGTGTTTCCTTCCTCCTATAGTCCCGGGGCATTTAAGCGGGGCTTGAAAAAGCATTTGATGAGGCCGTCAAGCTGAGGGCCGTCACTGTAGCACTACTGGTGTATGTGATGGTGGCCCCAGTCCTGAGACTTTGCCTTTAGCTTACCATCAGGCGAGGTAAATTCATTTTGACGTGTACTATATAAAAAAAAAATATCACCCCCAAAATAACTTTCTACCCCTTTTGACTCTGTTAGGAGATGAATTTTAATAAAGTAAGATATAATTATATCTTTCACAAATTCTGTTAAGAATGTTTATGCAAAATCTTAAGTCGATTGGACTAAGGAATCGCGCTGTCCCATACTAACTTTGTCCCCTATTTTACCCCCTCAGGGATTGAATTTCAGAAAATCCTTTTTTATCAGATGTCTACGTCATACAAAGAACACACCCTCCAAGTTTCAAAACCCTACGATTAACTGTTTAGGCTGTGCGTTGCTCCATCAGTCAGTCATTCGGGACAAAGCGTTTTATATGTGTAGATGAAGATAATACTCGTATAAAAGAAATTTCATTTGTTTTATTTGCTCGAAAAAAAGATATATCGTCATGCATTTGTTTACCAAAGCAAATTAATTATATCCTATTATAGATATTCTATCTCACGAAGGCGGGTGAACAATTAAATAGTAGTACCTGTGTCTTGTAAATACGCGTACATGTGTGTGTGAAAGTTCATGTCACGTCGAAAGAAATTCATGTAGCAGTTAGTAGAACTAATAATTGCATTACAAGTCATTCATTTTTAAAAGCAATGTGTATATAATGTTTTACTACAATGACAGCTAAACCGCCTTCGTGAAATAGAACATCTTACGATTGATTACATTACAGCTGGCGAAATTTGGGTGTAAACATGGTGTAAACGAATATTTTCGGAGCTTATAGACTTAGATTTCATCAGAATAGTAATTTTTCGAAGTTTTGTTGATGGCCTCATAAAATAATAAACTAGACAGAATTAGCTCAGTCTCTTACATAATTAGATTTGTTATAATATATCTATAAGCTCCAAAAAAATCCGTTTACACCATATTTAAACTAAATTTCGCCAGCTATAATATAATCAATCGTAATAGGATATAATTAATTTGCTTTGTTAAGCAAATTAATCACGAATAAAGATGAATTTAATTAGGTACTTAAGTGAAACGTGATACGTAACCTTAGTTTAAATTTTGTTTTTTTTGTTGTGATATTAAATTTAACTTTATAATATTAATTTGCTCTAATCCTACTAATATTATAAACGTGAAAGTTTCTAAGCATGTAAGTATTTATTGTATGTTTGTAACTCTTTCAAGCAAAAATGGCTGAACGAAACGGGCTGAAATAATGAAAAGACATTTGCTACTTAGCATAACTTAAGATTTATTTTTAGATACTTATAAATAAAATTGGATGGCCTATTTGATTTAACTATTTTCTTCTTATATCTGGTGGTAACAGGCATGCTATCGCGCCGGCAACTGAAACAAATAAAAAAAGTGAGTTAGTTTTCCAACTCTTTCCAAGTCAAAAAGTTCTAACTACCTCTACTATTATAAAATTATAGGGTAGCTGTATATGTAAATTAAAGACATAAAAAAAACTTGGGTTCCTTATAGGAAAGATTCCAAACACAAATATTATCTTCTTTTTTGGAATTCTTTTCTGTTTATCTGTTTGTTCGCAATGGACACGAAAACTACTGAACAGATTTCGATGGGATTATTTTTATTAGAAAGGTCTTAGTTAGACTTGAAATCTTACGTATATTTGATAACATAGCGATGGTAGCTGAATAGATAGGACGCAGCCTCTACTAAGAGGTATCGAGTTCGAATCCGGCCGGACAGTACCAATGTGAATTTCACTTTGTGGAATTTATATGTGCTAATCACATGATTTACCATCTGCTGACGTTGAAGGAAAAACATCGTGAGGAAACCCACATGTCCTAGAAGAAATTCTAAGGACATGTC